>RXPK01000274.1:2568411-3214299 GCA_004143645.1 Protaetia brevitarsis
TCTTTACCTCATATTTTCTCTCTAACCTGATATCCTTAATAAAAATAGTGATGTTATATAAAACAAATTTAGTTTCAAGTAAATATGGCAAATTGCTACTAATTTCGTCATTTAGAAATTAGCACATTTTAAAGCAGTAAAAAAAAAAACTGCAAATTTTTACCCTAAGCCATTAAAGAATTGCAAACGATTTAATCCATTGTTTGACGGAAATGTTTGATCACGTTTATTAGTATTCTTGAAGTATCTACATATTTACACAAATGATTAGTATATAAAGAAAAAAAGAATAATTATGCATCCGGTTTCTACTTGTGAGAAAAGCTGCGTAAGTATAACAGAGATTGCGTAATTTTTGCTATGCAATGATAAGGCTGATAAATAATTAAAAATTAAAGGAAAAAAGAAGAAAACAAGGTCTTGATCCTCACAAAATTCTTTAATGTATCGCACGATCGGTTTCGCTCTAGCCGAGCGATCTTCAGGTCAGAATTTAAAATCAATTTAAAAATAGTCCAGGTTTAAAAAAAAGTAAAATTAGAAAGTGCAATGTAAAAATTTTTAAGTAAAATATGTAAGGAACAGACATTAAATAGACAACACTTAGTTTAAACAAACAACACTTTAAAATTATTTAAAAAGATGTTGCCACTTCGCACTCAGAATATAAAATGGTTTTATAACTTTGTTTTTAAACCTGGAGTATTTTTAAACTGATTTTAAATTCTGACCTGAAGATGCTGGCTAGAGCGAAACCGATCGTACGATACATTAAAGAATTTTGTGAGGATCAAGACTTTGTTTTTTTCTTTTTTCCTTTAAATACACTTAAACTGAGTCAAATTATGGATTTAATTAAAAATTAACCTAGTAAATTTATTAAAAAAAAAAAATATTGAGAAAGGAATGAAAAAAACACCCAAGAAAGAGGTTATAATTAAACTTTCCAAAATTTTTACAAACATTAATGTACTGATTTGCTATCTTGAAACAGATTTAGTAAATTGGGAACAAAATCAAAAATGAACTTGAAATCGTTTGGAAACATTGTGGAATGAAGACAATATGAAGCAATATAAATCAATCACTAACTGCTAGGCAAGCACAAAAAACTTATAGCGAACATACTTGTCAGATGTTCGCAAACATTTGAGACTGAGTTAGGGCATAAGTTCTTGAGATAAATAGCTCCATTTTTTCTTTTAAAATGTATTTCATTTATTCACTTAAAGAAGATATAACTAAAAAAATGGCCCAAAAGTGTTTTCGTTAGAGATTTTAGGTTAAGAGAAATTTAGGTGGTAAAATTTTGAAATAGTTTACTTTTTCATTCCGATACAATTCCAATAATCATTAAGATAACGTATATAGGCCTTAAATATCTACTTGTTCTTTGTGTAGTTGCAATATCAGGGTTTTTTTTGTACACAAAAGCTCTGCACAAACTAAAAAAAAATAAGTCACAATAGATTTTTCATGCATGCAACATCAATAGCTTCCTTACAGTAAATCAACTTTTTACGTCAGAATTGATTTTCGTTACACAGTGACTGTAAAAATTTACGAAATTGCAACAGAAAAAAGATTATTTTATAAATATCGTCAATAAGCACAGTAGAGTCTGTAGTTAGATTAAACAGTTGCTAGTTAATGTGCTTAGCGTTTTACACACAATAACTTACAAGCTCACATGCCCTATATATGTTAATAGATATAATAATTCCTGCTTAAAAACAATACTTTACTCTTAACGAATTGCCCGCGAATGAAAAAAAGTAAAAGGTATCCTATCTTTACAGTTCTATCAATGTATAAGGTAGTGGAGGCATATATGGCCCGAGGGGTAATATGGCCCGTTGCACTAAATATCGGATATATCGATTGCACCGACAACTAGGCAACTGTGTGTTCTTCAGGTGATTGTATGGGGTTCCCCTGTTTAAGTAATAACACAAATACCGTCGACGAAGGCTCTAAAAACGGTTAGTACGACGCAAGTGCTTGCACGGTGTGTGTTTTGTAAAATTAAGTTGTAGTTGTTCTAATAATAGACCTTCAAAATACGCATTACCAGATTTGGGCTTTTTTATGAAGGTAGGCCACATGTCGGTGAATATACCCTATATCATAGTTAATCAATTAAAAGATGGCAAAATCACATAATTTTGTTTTAAATTATTGTTGGTCTTTGGGTTAAATGGCCCATCGAAACAACAAGTTATATGGCCCGGGCCATATAACCCGTTCAAGTGTCATGTATCACAATAAATGTTTTCTTTTTAGCTTGTAGCTTAAACAAGATGGGTAAAGTATGTAGACATATTCGTAAGCGATGGAGTCAAGAAAACCTGGAAGCTGCCTTAATGGCTATTCGTAATGGGGAATCTCAGAGAAACGCAGGTTCAAATTTAATATAACCTAGGCGCACTTTAAGAAGGTACATTCATTCCGGCATTGCACTTAAGCGGTTAGGGCGTCCTAGCGTTTAAGTCCTCCGCAAGAAAAAGACTTTGTCAAGAGAATCATTAGATTTTGTGAAGTAGGATTGCCACTTACACCCGGTTTAGTTCGTCACCAAGCTTTTAGATATTGTGAAATAAATAAGATTCCCCACAATTTTAACAAAATTAAAGAATGTGCCGGAAAAGACTGGCTACAATCTTTTCTTCACAGACATCCGGAATTATCAAAACGAAAGGCCCAAGCAATGAATCCTGCTAGAGCTCAAAAATTGAATCGAATGACAGTAAAAGACTACTTTCAAAAATTAGAAGATATTTTGAATAACATGGGACTCAAAAATAATCCACAAAATATATATAACATGGATGAAAAAGGCTGCAGGCTTACAATACACCACCAGCAAAGCGTTATGGCACGAAAAGGGTCAAAACGTGTTCACATGGTTGCACCCGAACACGCAGAAAATGTTACTGTGGTTGGTTGCTGCAATGCAATAGGAAACGCGATTCCGCCTATGGTTATTTTTAAGGGCAAGAGTTTCAAGATAATTTACCTCCTGGTTCATTAGTACAAATGGCCCCAAAGGCAGCATGACGACTAGTCTTTTTATTAAATTCATTGAACACCTTTCTCGTCACAAAACAGCTGGCCCAATTCTATTGGTTTTTGATGGTGCTTCCAGCCACTTAGATTATTCAATCGTCGATTTTGCAGATGAAAAGGACATAACTCTGTTCTGTTTACCATCGAATACAACACATGAACTTCAGCCACTCGATAAAGCGGTATATCGTTCCTTCGAAGCCCATTGGGATCAAGAATTATTGCGATACTGGGATACATATCCAGAAAGGCATCTAAATAAACCTAGATTCAATATAATATTATCCCGAGTTTGGCCAAAATGTATGACTCCCGAAAATATACAGAGCGGCTTTAGGGCGACAGGATTGTATCCTTTCGATCCGACGGCAATTCCAGATTGCGCGTTTGCATCATCCTTAGTAAGTGAGCTACCACTTCCTGCAAACATTTTGGAAAATAAATCTCAAACTGAAGAAACATCAAACTCCGATGACAATATTGCTTTAGCCACTTTAAAACAAAAATTGCAGAAAGCAAATGATGAACATGTCGCTAAAACATTAAATATGTCGTTCCAAGAGTTACTTCCCACGCCTCATAACAAGAATAGTAAAATTAAAAAAGTTCGCCGTAAAGCAATAAATTACAAAGCTCAGAAAGTAACAAGAACTTGTTTAATAACGAAACAGCGTGTACCTCCACAATACCATGTACTTCTAAAGTGAAACCATCTGTCCCTGCTTCACAACCAGAGTCCTGGTACTGTCCTGCCTGTGGAGAAGATAAGCAAATTGACATGCGCATGTGTGTTATTTGCTCGAAGTATTACCATGAGGAATGTGTTGGAATTACTGCCGATGATAGCAGTGATTTTGAGTGTTTTGACTGCATGTAATATACAAATTTCTTTGGGCCATATTACCTACATAGTAGGGTAATATGGCCATTTACGGAATGTCAGTTTTTTGGTTTTATTTTATATTTATAATTTTCGTAATTAATTTTTGTGTTGCTTACTACAATCTATAATTGTGTCTTTTTCTGTATAAAAATAATTATCTTCCAAATAGATGCAGTTTAGAAAATATTCGATTTTATTGTTAGGTGGGCCATATATACCTCCACTACCTTACTTATTAATTTGTAAATTTAAAAAAAAATATATGTTTTATTACTAATTGTCGATTGTTCATATTATTAAGCTACCCTTATTACCTTTACAATTTTCTATACAATAATTATTTATAGTTTATGAGCTAAGGAAGTATCAAAATGCCAGAAAAACCCTCTCGACATAAAATTACTTATTAGGAAATCGATTAGTCATTATATACGTACTCATACAAGCCGTCAATCGACCATTAGTTTCAATACAACTCGTTATCTACATCTCCATCATGACGTTAAATTGTTTCAGAAGTTCATTCGTTACTGGATTGGCCCACCGTGTTATTTTTATGTCATTAGAAGATGCGATGTAAACGTTACAAATTTCGGCTTTATTCTCCGAAGGTTATGTATTTATTGTTTCAGCTCGAATCACTCATCAGCTTGTTTATTCAATAATAATCAACCGCTACTTGTTAGATCGTTTCCTTCTTCAAAAGCGGCTACGTTTGGTCGAAATGGATGTAACGCCGAACCATTAAGAGTCGCTTAACGCTTTATATGGAGATGATTTATTGCAAATTTATTCACGGTTAGATATATACATGTATGGACCACGAGGATTGTGGTTCGTACTCTTGAAAGCTTAAAAGCTTAGCGTACTGTCAGTCAAACCCTGGCATCTTTTTTAAAGCTTGTAAACGGGCTTGATATTTTTTGCTGTTGCGTATAGTAAAATGAAAACGCAAATAATAAAAACTTTGGGATCAAGTATCTTTTTTTACTATTTCATTGACTGTTCTTGCATGCACAGTTCTATAAATAACTACTGACGGTTATTTTGAAATTCGATCTGTTGATCATTCTCTATTCATTTGTATTCGGAATAGTCCACCATCGACATAAAATAAAAAAAAAAACTGACTCACAGTTTTGCATCAGTAGTTGTAAAATAATATTTATTGCATGTGTATGTTGGCTCAGTAACAACAATAATACATTTAGTTATCTACCTACGCTGCACAGAAGTTTATAGCAAATCCAAACACATACGACTATTAACACACCATGGATTAGGTTTCTGTTTTAATTTAAGTATGTGTGTTGCGATATTTGCGGGTTTATACGGTGACCTATATGTTAAATGGAGAATTGAGAGGCTAATAATTACCAGTGTTTTATATACAATAACTAACGGAATTAGCTGCGAAAAACTTTAAAAGTTATCGGAAAAATTATTGGTAATTGTTACGTGCTTGTAATGATTAACAGAAAAAATGAGGAGGATTAAACAATGATGTGGGGTACATATTGTTTATAAAAAGAAGCGAAAAAATACTTAAGGGTAGAATATAGAAAAAGCACAGTTATTCAGAACAACCTTAAGTACCAGTATTTAGTTAGCTTAGTTGACTCAAGCAACATTTATTCAAGGCAATTAAATTATATCTTTCTATATCGGCAAACAAAGTTTTAGTTCATTGAAACAAATAATTTTGTTGTCCATATTTTGTAGTTCTAAGTAAACTTTTTGTTAAATTAGCTATATAAACATTTGTTGCAAGTATATGACAAAGAGTTTAAAGAAACTTGTTTTAAATAAACAAAATGTGTGCTGTTTAATATTTAGTAGTTATTGTAACATTTTTTTTTCAAGACACCAAATAATTTCTTCATAGTAAATATGTAGGGATAATCAACAAATATATTTGTAATGACAAAATCATTTGTTGTTTCAAATAATACGCAGTGTTGAAGGATTTTAATAAAGGTTACTATATAATGTATGATTGAACAAATTATTTAATTCATAAAAAATAATGATTTAGTTAAAGCAATTACATAATTCGTTGAAACTATCAAAAAGATTGTATACGATAAATAAATATGCAGTACTAATAATCATATATTAAGTTACGTAAACAAAACCTTTAGTATCGTCAAAAGAAAATGATTATTTGAATGGATTCAATTATTTGGTTGTAGTTATTCAATTTACCAGCGCATTTAGCTAATAAGTAGCCAGAATTCAAATGATCCATATTTTGTTGTATGATACATTTTTTGAAAACTTGTAAATGCAAAGCAAGAGGTTCGAGCTCAACAGCGCAGAAATCAATTAAAAAGGGATGTAGAAAGAGTTATTAACAAGAATATTAAAGAAAAAGAGTTTGTCTACTATTTATACCTACGCATTCACATAATGCACGAAATCTAATTAAAAAAATACATATATATATATAGTATATTATGGATATATACACATATATAAAACAATTGCATCGTACCTACTCACTTTCAAAGACTGTTAAATCTCTAATTCCCTAATCTTCTAATAATTCCTTCGTATCCATTTCACAATTTTCATGAACGGTTAGTACGAATACAAATTGTAATAAAAATGAATAGGATGTTATTCCGTTGCAAGAATAGACACGATTCATTATTTATATTTTTATTAGTATTATTATATTCTGCATAAACTGTGGCAAACAACAATAAAAAAACACTGCATGTGGCCGGAAAGTGCCAGACTGGTTCTTTTAGATGGAAATTACATTTGGAAGCTTTGAATTTAATCCTTTATTTGATTGAAAGAAATAGATTTGATACCGACAACCACACTCGTTCTTTACCAAATAGTTTAGTTACGTTAAAGCAAATATTTCAATAGAATTATTTGTTTGTCAACAACGTTATTTGGTATTTGATTGAAGTAAAAATTTTTACATTTGAATCCACAAAATATACGATATAAAATAAATTTGTTTGCGGCAATTAAATTGTTTGGAGATAGGATCCGATGAGCCCATGAGTTCTCCTGTTTGTTAGGGCCCCTAGAACCTATTGTAGAGCTAGTGGTTTTAGAACCAACAATTAGCAAAATCGCAAATTAGTGGGTATGGTAGCCGAAGTTTGAATCAATACTCAATTTTTCAATTGTAAGCCTTCGCAATTAGTTTATTAATAACTAATAGCGAAAGCTTAGAATTGAAAAAAAATTGAGTATTGATTCAAACTTCGGCTGCCATACCCATTAATTATCTCGTGAACCTAACGTTATACAGCCAGTACTTCGTTTTACAAAATCGCAAATATTTGCTTCATGTTCTGTTACGAATAAGATAAACAAAAATTCCTAAACAAAATGAATTAGAATTATGGAATCAACAACAGCAAGTAAGAATTGAATTGGGATTTTGTTAAACGTTATCTGAGAAGGCCAAAATCTAAATCGAAAGTTATACTTACTAAATAATTATATTTCTAATAAAGGGGCAGTGGTCACTCCTTCGTCTGAAATAGTAGTAACCACTGTACTCACATTCAACATGACTACTCTACCATCGCATCAGATAAGTAAAAAATTGATTATGACAAAAGCTACTTCTTCCAACCGAAATAATATTATGCTAGCAAATACTTATATGTATTAGATACTAACGATATTTTCATTTGTTAATTATAGCGATCAATAGAATCAAGTAAAAGTTTCGATCTAAAGGAATACTTTATATGTTCGTCAGCGTCATATTTAATCGAAACCAGTGACGATGCTTCGACACTAGGTAAAAAAACGAATAAAAAAGTTTCTATCAGAACAAGAACTTTTATATTTGGAAATTTTATAGCATACAACTTTTGCGGATCGAATGACCAATTAATTAACTATGGTCGCAATATCCTGCAGTTAAAGCTGATTAATTCGTAATTCTAATCAAAATTAGTTGACTTACATCCGATCATCGACATCTCTCGAGATTTAGGTATTGTTGTTACTGAGACGAATTTACTTTTTCACCCACAACTTCCAATATCCTGCTAAAATGCTGGATAATATTAGTAAAAAAAATCAATGAGCATCTTTAATAAATATATCGGTCGACATCTTTGACCTGCCCAAGATTTAGTTATTGTCGTTACTGAAACGAACAGATAAACCGCAAAAATCTCGTCTATTTTACAGTTTATTTTAGAGATATTGAAAAAGTTAAGAAAATAATTGCCATAAAAACGTCTCAATTCATTTATACATATTTATTATTGCATCCAATTTGTTTTTATCGTTTTTAAAACAAAATTCTAAATTTTTAATTTTCCTTCGGGCGCCTTCTATTACTCATGTTATTACACAATTATAACTAATGTCATTGCTAGTACTTCTCAGTGCTGTAAAGATGTATACACATATTAATAGCAACAATAAGCATGAGTTTTATTTTGTGTACATTCTTGTAAATCCAATATATATTGGCTAATATTATAGACTTTAAAAATGTTTTGTGGTGATAAGTATATTGAAGTTCGTCCATCGTACATTCACTGAATTATTTTAATTTAGTTTTTCGGGTATGGGTACTTATTCGGTACGTTCGAGTCTATGGAGACGATGTTTTGGTTGATTTATAAAAAAAATTCCTAAATTGTTTTACTTTTTTCGGCAATTCATTAACATTAAATCATATGTTCGTATCCTCTTGACAAATAAATGGAATTCCAATACGAATCGTTGTATTTACCACTGGACTAGAATTTATATAGAAGAAACGTTAAAATTATTCATCATTACAAGAAATTCTCTGGATTAATCTACCTTTTTCGCGAAGATTGTGATTATTTGCTGTCGAGTACCACGATACGAATGCTTGCAAGGAGCTCCTTGTCCTGACGTTAGCGCTCCAGTTCGTATGGACCTTTCCTTTAACATATGGTTAGTCCTTTAGCTTCATCTTGTCGATAATCTTTTGTAGCTTCAAAGGTTCCGGGTATAAAAGTTCTCATTTGCATCAAGGCTTTCACTCTACGTTATATAATTTTTAAGATAGAAGTCTATTTTATCGCGAATTTAAAACAGGTTACTGTGTTAACGTACAAAGTTGTTAGAGATTATTTGCTCATGGATATCACTGTCCAACTTAAATAAGAATGTAGTAAAAATATGCGAAGATGACCACTGCACCTAAATGGTGTCAGTTCTAATTCTCCTCTAATTGTTTCACGAGTATTGATGTGGAAGTTACTAGACCATGTATGTAGAGTGTTATTGTAATTCAAATGACTTACATGCATTATGTGATTAAAGTTATGGTCAATTAAGCAAGCATTCATGCAAACAGAAATAACACACAGATAATATAAATTACAAAAATAATCATATGTAACAATAGATAGGTATCCTTGTATGTTTGTGTTTCATAAAAATTGGAGTACACAAATAAATGTAAGCTCAAAAATAGCGAGAATAGTTATTCTTTGTTACAGTAAATAAAACAACTCGCATGATATTGCTCATGGTAAGTTACGAAACACAGTAGAATTTGTGTGAAGTTGGTACAGATTAGAAATTTATAGGTGTCAAATTTCATCTAAAGAACCAATAATTTCTATATAGGATATTCATAGTTCTACTCCCAAACACATGTTCTTCTTTCAAAAACCAAATATATCGGATACAAAAAAAAAATCTTGCGATAGGCTGTAAGGTTTTCAATTATTCAAGATATAAGCAGTACTTAAGTTCATCCATTGATACAAAATGCATGGTAGTCAACTTTACAAGTCTCCATTTGACTTTCCTGCCAATATTAATACTTTTTGACGATTTACCCAGCACGTCTTGTATGTTGCTTCAACAATTGGGACTATATGAGCAATCTTGTGGCAAATACAGATGCATGAATCTTCGCAAACAAGACCCTGTTATCTTAAGTCTACCTTCGAAATTATTTAGATTCCGCTTAGGGTTTGGGTCAACCCTTGATGGAAATTAGATGTAACCATGTTATATGTATTACACTGGCGGCACGATGCGGAATAAATCTATTTCTCCAAACACGTATTGGTATGAATAATTTTAGTGTATTATAGCATGCAGGCGACGGTTTCCCGGAATAATAACACACAACTACAATGATGGAAATGATAATTTAACAGTCTTGATAACAACGCAGACACTGTAAAAATAAATCTAACCTTATTATGAAAAAAAAAAGAAATAGATAAATAAGTAATAATAACAAAAACTTCATCTGTAATATTATTGCTATAATATATACATAGATCGCCCAGCTCCGAGTTACGAATACTTAGGGGCATACATTGTTATTTCAATAAACATGGGTACATGGTAATACATGGTAAAACAAACATTTTCACGGTATCCATTTCAAAAAGTAAACAAGCGCGTCTGTGAACTATCTACAAAGAAATTAAGATGACATTTTCGGCCGGCAAAAATAACAAAAATGGAAATATGATGAGCCGAGGGAATTCTAATTAAAATCGCTTTTAACCCGGTTTTTTTTTTTTTGAATATTCAAGTTTAATCATTATAAATTAATGCTGAAGACAAAAAATCCCATGGTAATTTAGAATACTGAAATAATACATTTGCGTTTTTACTTAAAAGGTTTATTGTTGTTTGCGTAGCATATATAAATTATGAATAAACTAACACTAGAAGTAAATTTGTCAAGAAAACAAAGTAATGAAAAATGAAAAAAAATATACTTTTTTTATCAGCTCAAAAATATATTCCAGACTCCGAACACTAGAAGTAAAAAAACCGAACATCGAAATCGGACATCCTTGGATTTTTTTTAGATCTTATACCGGGTAGAAAACGAAAATCCTATTTGAATTAAATTCCCTAATGGAATAGCCTCATATCTTAATTATTGTTACTTTTCTCGTGCTTTTTAACTTTCGTTTTTATTCCTTTCTAGGTACACATTTTTTTTAATTGTTTTGAGAACATTAGAAGACCGACTTATTACTTTACCTACTGATGAGGAACTTTACATTGAGCTGTATTTCCAATGCAAAAAAGCAACAGTATCGCAAACCCTACACTCTGTAGCGTTATTTATTGTTCAATCCACGTTGTTCAAATTTCCGTCTAAATTTTGGAGTCGAACATGAAAATAAATTTGTAGCGAAGAGTGCTGTATTAGTTGTCGATATATGATGACTTGATCTCGTGTATAATACACCTGCTTCGATGGAACTGCTTACGATGGCCACACCTTTTGTTCTAGAAAAAACTTAGGTTTTATATATCTTCACCAAATTAGCTTGCGTAGGTTAAAATTGGGACGCTTACGTCTAGTAGAATATCCCATATGGAAAAGGGATGCCCAAACTGCTTCTTTTTCTATACCCTGCTAATTTGTCTTCAGGTTAACACAACTCCAATTAACTCCATTAAAAGAGATACAATTTAAAAGCATGTCAAGGTTTAAAATTAAAATAAAATTAAAGAGTGCAAAGTAGATAATCGAACTAAATGTAAAGCTTGTAAAAAAACAGACATTAAACAAAGAATAAGACACATAAGTGTAAACGAACAACATTTAAAATTATTTAAATGTAGGCACTTAACTCAGGATATAAAATGATTCTGGAAAAGTCGAGACTACAATTTAAATAAAGGCAGAAAATTCCAGAAAAATAAATTAAAGTAATATTGTACTTTAATTTATTATTATTTCTATGTAGTAGACTACTTGAAAACCATATATGCAGAAGGTTACCTAAAATTTGAAAAGAGGGGATCAACTCGAAAATTGATTGTGAGTTTAATGAAAGGTCTCTACTAAGAAGCTGTTGCCTCAATACTTCCAACGCCTCTGAAGTACTGATGTAGGTACCTTTTTGGCCGTATGTAATATTTGGAAATTGTGATTAATATTAAAGTGGTGTTTATTTTCTTTTAAATGTTTACCGAACAGGGAATTGGGTTTTATGTTAGGTAAATGCTCTTTTAACCTTAATTTCTAAGGTCCTTCCAACATATGTGCAGTGGCATTCATTACATGTCAGGAGGTAAACCCCCTTTTTTTTGTGGCTCTGTATTATCTTTATTGCTAATAATTAAATTGCGTAAGGAATGTAAAATCATACATCGACATGTGGTTTAAGAATGTTTGCAGTCTTATAAGGAAAATGACCTACATATGGGATCGAAATGAAGTACTTCTCCTTGTCAACTTTCCCTTTTTTTATTATTAGTTTTATGTAATAACTTATCTATTATATTAGAATTATGATTATTCACTATTTGTTTTTTCTCTCACTCTGACATACACATTCTAACTTATTTATTTTGGAAATCGTGCCCTGTTCCACGAAAAGAAAGAAACCGCTGATTATTGCTTGTATAGTACCTACTTGTTAATTAGGTTCTGATCTTAAAATAAAATTTCCTTTCCACTGACAATTTTATTGCAGGATCATTGATGTTACAATTGTTTTGAAAATTTTCCGTCATGCTGGAAAGTTGAAAAATATACTGCAAACTTCTCCTAGACCCCTCACCACAAACTGCACTAAGCTGGACGTACGTTTCGATAGCAAAGCTATCATTATCAGCAGTAGTTCAGTGTTTCTGCAGTGTGTGAAAAGTTTGCAGCATTACCAGTACCACAGTTTGGAGTATTTTTGTCATTGAAAAATATAGATTAAAAATAATTTCCAAGTGAATTTTACTGATTCAGGTCGGGTCATGGTCATTTGATGAGTCAGTAAAATTCTCTTGGCAATTACTTTTATGTACATTTTTGAACTTCCAAGCATAACCACAAAGCTACGGAAGAATTGCTACATCAATGACTCAAAAATGAAGTAAATCCGTGTAAAATTATGACTTTACTAACGTATTTTGTTTATTAGTACCCACCTTGCAATTCCCAATCGAAGTTATTTTGAGAAGTATGTCCTATGTCCGGACTATCCATAGCCACAGATATATCTTCTGGAATTGCAACATATTTGAACTTCTTTCCTTTTGAGCATCATCCATAGACTCTTTCACATCCTCTTTCGCCCAGAAGATCAACATATTTGAACACTGGTGCAGGAAGATCTAGAGGAAACCTTAGCTGGTTCTTCCATGAAGAAGGATGGGGATTTTTTTTTTTTTTTAGAAAGAAGCTTTGGTATTCTTTCCACATTACTTTACATCTGCTGCGAGAAAACATTAACCAAGGATTATATAATCATTTATAACCCAAGAAGGAAGTGAAGCAGACTGTAGATAAAACGATAAAATTGAAGATTTTTGCCTAAACGTAAAAAGTGAAACCTGTGATCTTAGTGTTCGCAAACGGTGCTAGATTAAAAGTGCTTGATTAATGAATTTACGTCAGCTGTAGAGTAATCTGAAGGATCTCGATCACGATTTGATCAATTAGATTGCAGTTTACGAAAACGCCTATTATAAATTACATAGTGTATCTTCAAAGTTTTGAATTTCAGTTGGTCTGTTAGACCTGTTCCAGACGAGGCGATTAGTTGATTCCACTAGTTGAACGGACGGTTGTCAAGGAGCATACCGATATAAACCCATCTACACGGAGTCAATTTGTCCGCATCAGCAGGTTCAATTGGTTTTTAATGACAATTAGCTAGTTGAGAGTAAACCAGGCAACTTAGTTGAATCAACTAAACCACCTCGTCTGAAGCTAGAGATTTAAATTGTTGATTTGATTTGAAGAATCATGTCCGAAACTACACTACGAGTGGAAAATATGATTCATCATGTCTTTCATCTTTCTTGAAACGTCATATTTTGCAAATATATGTTGACCAATAAAGTGTAAAGCTTCTTATGAATATATAATAATGCTAAGAAAATCCATATAAAAAGCAAATATTTACCAAAAAAGAAGATCAGTTATTTCTAATTTTTAAAGTTTCTTCTCAGTAAAAGCTACTAAATTAAGAATTCCTTTTTTTACATTGGTCAAGAGAATCTATCGAAATTTCATTAAAAGCGAACACGTAATATTTGAGAAAAGATGTCCTGTATGTTTTTTCAGTAAGGAAAAGAATTGCTGTGGACTAGCGACAATTACGTTTTATTTTTTCTAATGGAAGGTATTAGATGAAAATACCAAAGCTTTTAGACGACTTAATTAATTTCAGCGACAACCCTTTCGAAAAATATTTTTTCTACGAAAACAAAAAAAAAATAAATTTTATCACCTCCCAAGTATTTTCCCGAGGATTTTCAGTTTTGTTCTGATAATGTGTGACAGATGACATGACCGTATGATGCGTTATTAATGCTTTTTCGCTGTTAATTAGTCATTTTGACGCGGCAAACTGACTGGAACAGATTCATATACATCAGAAAATGAACCATTTGTCAGGCAGCCTGCGGCTTTTTCGATGTTACTTCCGTTAAGCACTACCGGTTCCGACGACGGCGTTCTCTGTCACTTCCACCTATGTAAGTGTAGATGTATCTATCATCAACGCTGTGTCGACGAAACGACGAAGCTGCTCTAATATCTTCGAGATCCAGGGACTGCAGACGCCTGTTTTATTTCGTTTTATGACAACGCGAATATCTCGAAAGAGTGTAGAGTGTAAATGAGGAACAGTAACAACTGTTTCGGATGGAGAATATTTAAATCCAAAACATTTAGTATTAAAACTACGGAACTATAAGTTTGTTTACGATAGAACTAGAACACCAAAACTTAACACCTCACACAGTAAATAAACTGAACGAGAGGCCGCATTTTATCGCAATATTTAGTGGCGGTATATGTGGAACACATAAATGTCCTCATTAAATTTTATTTATAACACTATTCTATGGTGTACCATAAAACAAATGTTAAACATTAGTTTATTGTATATTGTTTAATATAACCTTAATATATATATATATAATATATGTATGTAAGTTTCTTACTGTCCTAGAGTGAGGTTGTTCTCCTGGGTTTATCTAGTATATTTATTATACAGGGTGTTTCCTAACTTCTGCCACAAAATAAACGAGGATACTTTCATCGAATTTTAAAACGAAAATGTGGTATATTCTTTTTTCGAATGTCGCTTCATTTTCCAGATACAGAATGTTATTTCTTTTTCTAATTTCTTTTATTTCATTTTGTTAATTGATGCCCAGCGATATTCTAAAAATTATATTGTTAAACATAATAAGGGGTTAGAGTACTTTAATTTTGCAAAAACCGGTAATACGGACCTGTTAAATAATCGAAATTTTGATCGCATATGATAAAAAATCATATTCATCTATTTTTCCTCAAAACTCAATTTAAAAAGAAGATTAATATAATATTTTAGTAAAACAGTTTCATAAGTTTTTAACATAACTTTGCAACTTAAAGGTTAATAAATTTTTGGCTAGGCAAATAAAAGTGTGAATTCTAGACAAATCAAATAGATATTTTTTGTAATCATATTAAATCAAATTTTTGCTCTTATTTTCAAACGTATGCTTCACATAACTTTTCCTTTTTTCGCTTCATGTTGCATCTTCCAAATTTAAACCATAAGGAAAAATAGAAAATCTTATATAGAGTTCGTATACATATAAAGATGACTTTCAGAAAAAGAAGGTGGGTGAGTTGCATTTTGCCTTTATACCCTTTATTTATTTTGCAAAGATTGTTAATTTTTATCTTTTATTAAGTTTAGAAAAACATTCAGTTGTGTGCTATTTGGTGACTACAGACTTGTCTTACACACGGTATATGTGCTCCCGAATTAGACGATGTTTACTTTAAAATTTAGTATGCTGAATTAAAATATTCTGCAATGTATAAGTTTTGGCTAGTTACTCAGGTATTTCTTATTTTAATCGAAAGTTAAAAGTGCATAAAATAAAACATTTTCAGAAATATATACAATTTATCTCTTTGTTTCACTTTAATCACTCCTTTATAGAATTGTACATTTTGACTTAATACGTCTGTCTACAATTAGCAATAATTGCATAATCTATGTTTTATAAATTATACGAGCGTTATAGCTTTTAAACAAGCGATTTATTTTATTTCTATTGACGATATAGAGGACAGGCACTAATATTCTGACAAAATACCGGATGTATCAATTGATCTATGGCGTATGGTATGTATCTGTCAAAATATTCGATGTTAAAGAAGTTACCTTACTCGTATCCTAATCAGTAAGAAATGCCTTATTACTTTCTATTAATCCAAAATTTGTTCGCTAAAGTTGATATACAACTGCATGAAAGCATTCTTCTATGAAAGCTACGTTGTATACAATATCTTATGCTAGTAAAACCTTTTATTTGTTCAAGAGTCAAGACCTTGGGGTCAATCAACTCGTTGCAGTACTTATCAAATATAATTAAATCATCGGTAATTACATTTGGCATGTGTTCAAAGTGAGGAGTATCTAATAGCGCGCTAAATATATGTACAGTGCTACTTGTCGATATCGAAAATATATAAACATGTATTACTAAATATATAACACCATTTGTTTGTTTGCAAATAATGCATACTATTGTAAATAAGAACCTGCGCTTCTATTTCTTGCTTTCCTTCTTACCAGTCGTATCACTTGTTCTCAAATAAAATCTTAAATCTTGAATAAACGTAAGCTAGCACCAGCTTAACCGTTAAACAGATAAAAAGGCCGACTGTACACTTTGCACTCATCTGAAAATATTCTTTATTCGTTTGTTAATATTGAACGATAACTTAGATATAAAGTGTCATATTATAATACCAGATAAGGCGGACTGGAAGAAAGGGATGTTTGGTCAATTTCAGCATCCACAGATAGTGTTCCAGGCAGAAGTTGCCGCACTTCCTTACAATATCAGAGAAGTAGAAAGATGGGTCGAGCTAGGTAAAAGCATCGATGTTTTTTTCTGAAATGCGCCAGTCAACACATATAGTGATATAGTCAACACATATAGTGATAACTAAGTTCCACAAGCGTTTATTCTAAACTGGCTTAAGACTATGTAAGCGTCCTAAATCAGGTAGGCACTCAAAGGTGATGAATAGTGGCTTGAGTTCCGAGCAATGGGCGTGAAGGGAATTGAAGCGGCTGGCGGGCAATCTGACCAGACTAGTCATCAAAGCCATTCAGTGGATTCGAACCAAGTCGCAAGTTACCATCCGTCAAACGAAAGGATACAATTGGATAATAAGTACAAGAAGGGGTAGCAAAAATTATTAGATCAAAGTTACCCTACTATTTATGAAAAGCCGAATAATATCGTGCTCCACCTAAAGGTACTACACGAGGCTACCTATTCTAAGTACTATATTGATTCCATAACCATGTTCGTACCTTAACTAAATATTTTCCCTGTGATGGTTAATAACGAAAATATAATACAGTAGCCTCGCAGTTATGTGAATACTGATTAATGTGAAAACTGAAATATATGCACAACCAAAAATGTGATTAGTTCACAGAATCGCGAGTCTGCTGTAAACCGGTCAGCTGTCAGTTATTATTATATGCATCCCAGGAACGATTTTAGTTTTCTCCCAGCATTCGCCAAGGAGTAAGGGAAAACCATGACAAAAAGAGACTTGAATTTACGAAAGACCTACTGAGTAAGGACAGGAAGACAAAATGATAGTAGGGCTACTAACCGGTAATTAAACCGGTAGACTAAATAGACTCATATATAACACATACCTCACAGACAACGCAATTTGCAGATTACGCAAAAAGCAAGTAGAATGTAGAAACAGTTTCTGTGCCACTGAGATGGCGTGACGGGGACAAGGTTTCTAGTGTTGGACTCAAAGAACCTTAAACCAAAGAGCTACATAATGCGGCTTTCAAACTTTTTCTTTAGTTCATGACAAACAACTAAGCTTCTATTTCTTGGTAACTTGCAAAGTATTCATAAAATCCTCTTAAAATTTGCACCATTTTGTTCGGAAACGCACTTTGGAGAGTTTGATATACTATATTTTAAAATGTTGTTTGGGAGTAAAAGATAAGTTGTATTCTACGGCAGATTTTTGGAATAAAGTCAGTTCCATGTTATTTTTTGTTATAGATCAGTGAACCTTTTTGAGCAATTATTGTAACCTCTCAGAAAACCATTCATTTAGTGCTTGTATTTTAGAAAAAAATGATTTCAATTGCTTTTTTTTTCAAATAATACGCACGAAGGGACGATTTTTCAGGAAAAGGGGTTTTCTGTTGATATTTAAATTTTATGAAACATCCACAATCTATTAATCTCTTTCAGAGCAATCTAGAGAGCAAAGGATTGGGATGAAGATTATTGCTTGAAGATTTCCTTGGAATTTTTGTGCTTAACCATAAAATTTCCAAAATTTTCAGAAATTGAGTTTAGGCACTTTCTCCTGAAGAAAGAAAAAACAATCAAGAACATGTTAAGGGTGAACTATTTATTTAGTTCAGGACAGTTGTATTTAATAAAGTATGTGAATACATTAGCATCTGTTCCAGAAATACTTGAGCGGACGTTAGTGCCAAGGCTCGCTAAGAACCTAGAAAATAAACAGTATTTTACAATGAGACAACATGGCAACAGAAAAGTACGCTCTGAGACGTTGGATAGATATATCGATTATAGTTGAAGATAATTAGAATATCTTTGATACCGGTTAATATCCAAAAGTAAACATGCTAGATCTAACTAAAGCCTTTGATTCAGTTAATCATGTTGTTATGCTTGAAAATCTAAAATATTACAGAATGAGGGAAATACTCCTGAATTTGCGGGATCTTACCTTACCAATCGAAGGCAATTAACTGAATTTTACAACAGCCTATGAAATTTCGGTGTTCCCCAGCGCTGCATTCTGGGTCCCCTATTTTACATCTTATATGCCTAACGTCCTTTTGCCGTGCATCTGAGCAGTTAAATTATGAAATATGCTGTTGTTATGGAATAGGTAGCCTCGTGTAGTACCTTTAGGTGAAGGAAGAGGTTTGGGATGAATTGATAATTATTTAGCTTTCCATAAATAAAGTGTGTGCAGCATGAAGAGTTTGAAGCATGTAGGCAGCAAGGGTGGCATATTTCTCAAACTTACATTCACTTATGTGGTATAATAGACAATAGACTCTAGAAGTCGCACTGGACGGGACGATTAATCAAACCATGTGGATGCTACTACTTTGGGCACACTGGTAGAGACGCACAGGATTTTTCTGCTGAAAGCAAAGGCCATTAGACTTCTTTGCGACCTGGAATACAGAGAAACTTATAGAAAGTATTTCTGTGAGAAGAGAATATAATAGTGGTGTGGTCAAAATCACATCACGGTTAAAAATAACGCACTAGCAGTAGCTAATTGCGATCGCAGTAACGTGTTACCGAAAAGAATACGTTATTTAAATCACTGTCTCACTTTCTCACTGCCAATCTGGCTATAGCTTCCCAACCGGTCGCGTCGTGACTCACAATCAGCGTGATGGGAAAGGAACAAATACGCAAAGGAATGGAATAGCGCGATTTTATGCATCTGTATCGAAATATAAAAAATATTGCTATTGTTATTATTGGTCAGTAGTCAACGGAGCTATCTACTTATATTATATTAAGTTAGACGTTATTTTCGCTATGGAAAGAAATTTTTATAGCAGTGTTTCAAACCTGCCTCGTGTTTTTACTTACGTATTTTTTAATATCTTGTATTTATCCCCCAAAATTAGGTATACAATATTAAACGACAATGTATTATGATCTCCACTAAAACGTGTTTTTAGTAGAACAAAATGACGAACAAAATTTATCCCAAAAATATCAAAAAACAATGGTAAATGTAATAAGCATCAAGTTTTAGGTACGATTGCATGTACGATGACATCGCACGCATCAGCGAAATGCGTCTCGGCAACACATTTATTAAACCGTAACTGTAATGCATAGCGCTTAATAGCGATTGATAGCGAGAAAGCAAAACGCGATCACCGGTTACTAAAATCACCTATTACTAGAAAGCGTTATTTCTACTCAAGCGCTACCCAATAACCAGTTACCAAGATTTCACCGTTTAGCACATCACTAGAATACAATCGGCATATACTATCTGTCTATTTTAAGTTTTAACCAACGTCATCGATTTTTGTCCGTATGAATCAAATCGATACTTCGGAGTCAAATTAAAAACCGTATAAACAGGATATCTTTTGCGCGGTTTTATCAGTATTGGTTTAAATTCGATTTGAGTTTACGTTCGAATTTTACGTTCAAACCGTATTATACTACTGATCACAGCATTAGTTGAACCGTGAACCAAACAAAAAAAATGTTTCATTTTGAGCGGTGTTATGTACGAAGCTTAAACTTTAATATCTCCCTCAAATTGAATATAACCATAACATATAACCTTAAAATAATTGTTTGTGACATTTGATGTCACTCTGATATTAACCAATTTACTGGAATTTTCTGATGACGAAGACGTTATTAATTAAACATTTTGGGCGTGTTAGAAGACCAAGAATTAATCGTAGGTGTCCTACTAATTTTGAAATTCGGGATGAACACGATTTCTTCGTGAGATACTGTTTATAGAAAGATACCATAATGCGAATGCTTAACCGTATTACTAGTGGGTATAGCAAATCCTACAAATTTGTAAGTGTGTTACACATACATATGAATTCAGAGATCTCATTAATTTACTTTATAGAAACACACACTTAAGACCAGAGGAAATGTTATTACCGATATCAACTCCTAGCAAAATCATTTAAAGAATATCCCACGTTATTGCATATTTAAGAAATAATCACATTGACTTCCCTTGACGAAATCCAAGAAGTAATTGAAGGCTAATATGAGATTGCTTCTTCTCTTAGAGTGATTGGTATAATCGACTACGCATGTTAAAATTCAATACCAGGTGTTTAGTACTAATATTTTTATACTAACAGTTAACGATATATTTCTTTATATTTTGCAGGGGGTGATAAAGCTGAGGTATACAGACATTTTCAAACAGTATGTGATCATAAGTTGAAAACTCTATATATTGTTTTCGTGGCCTGGATCAGCAACTCGGCACACTATATTTTTAACAATTGCAATTTCTGTCATGAATTTCAACGAGACACTTTTAAAATGATGTTAACACCAGTTGGTAGAATTTCTGTTTCTAATGTATAATAATAAACATTTAACACAGTAACAAAGTTTACTTATGACTCCTTAATAAAAGACAGAAATATAATAAAAGACCTATTTTTTTTCGCAGAATTATATTATTTATGTTATAAGTGATTCAAAATTTCAATAAATCATAAAACAGAACATTCACCCAAGGACGTCCATTGCTGCTTGTACCATACACCGTTCAAATCCATTTCGGCCAATTCAGGCCTCGAAATCCCACTTATCATATCACGACAACAGTTCCTTTTTTTTCAATTAATTATCCGTGTCTTCTTCAGAATTTGAGGTTTCGTTTGAATTAACAATTATTATTGGCTCGATGTCCATCTTCACTACTTTTTTTTCCCGTTCATACTAATTTTTTATTAAATTATTTGTGTGCCTCACAGTTATCCCAGGTGTTGGGTGTGCAATGTTGTAGTGCTTCATTCCACATATTCAATACATTTTGATCACGATAACCATCCCTACCAATATTTTTATTATAATATCCTTTTGCTGAGGCCCAGATCAATTCTATTGCATTAAAATCGCAGTGATAGAGAGGAAGAAAGTAACATGTTTCCCTAAAATCATACTTCTATAACAAAATCATAAACCAATTATATACCTGCTGTTACTTTGCTGATACATGTTGTAAATAGTATTTTGCACTTCCATTTTAATTGTCTCTCGTAGATCTCTTGTTTTTGGCTTAATACACTCTTTTCAGAATGAGATGAGGAAACAGGATTTTGCGGTTTTCTCTTTTTCAAATTCCAAACAGTCTGTCGACTTACACCAAGTGCTTCGCTTACTTTCTGCAAAAATACATACTTTATAAACATAATTATGAGTGTAGTAGAATATCTACCTCACAGCACTTAAAGATAATAAAGGTCTCCCATTTTCTTTTTCCCTCTCAAAATATGCCACAGCATCAAGCACAAGCTCCTGTGCCTTAGAATTCAACCGCTTTCCAGACATTTTCTGTGATAATAATAACATTAGTCATTGATTGATACATTCTCTTTATTCAAAAAATAACTTACCTACTGAAAACTTTACAGAAGGCTCTGTGCTCTAAAAAGAACAATTTTTCTTGCAAAATATACAAAGAAAGCGAAAAAACGGACGAGAAATAACTAATAATAAACCAAATACACAAACTAACGACGTTATAGGTTAGATTTGATAACTGACAGGTGCCATGATAGAAACCGGAAACGATGCACTATTTTAAATATTGTACTTAAACAATGCAGTAATATGGCTATCTCTATCTGTCACATTCATGAAATTACTCCTTATATCTTTTTCTGCGAGACAAACGGAAACTTTGCTTCTTTTTTTAATAGCAATACTTGAATAAAATAATCAAATCAGAAGATTGTCTTTACTTGTATGACATATCAATGACGTTGGTTAAAACACTAAATAGACAGATAGTATCTTAGCAGCTATGACGTATATTCATAAGATAAACATATTTTTATACAAAATGGGGCAGAGCATTGCTATTCTACTATCACCAGAAGTAAAATCCGAATACCATTTTACCAACATGCTCCCAGAAGTCAATGCACGACTGAAGATTTAATCTGTACAATGTCTTACAGAAAGTTCTAAAAAAATTATCATTGACTCGTTTCAAACTTAAACGCCATATAGTTGAGCAGACAAATTTACAAAACAGATTAAACGCATGAATTGTTATTCTGTAGATAATAGAAGTTATTATAGAAACATATTCCTATGTAACACTGCTTTTCTCTATTTCCAGTATAGTGCCGGCTGAAATCAAAGATATTGTCTTCCACAAAAGTTAGAATCGTTTGTTTAAATTTACCAATTCTTTATTCGCGACGGCATTTCAAACAACTGATGCATGAAATCATTCATCGCACTAACCCGTACGCCATAAGTAATATGTACATGTTGTTTCCGACATTTAAATTTGAGTGCCAAAGTCCTGCCGATCTATAAATAGGACGGTGATGCGATCTGTGTTGTTTGACATTTCTCTCTTATTTTATCGCCCAATAAAATCGCGCAATACATTTAAGTGTCAATTGAAATCAGACGGTCGTAAAGCGTCCGGCCCTATTTTTTCTTCTTTCATTCGATGGCGACGGGAAAATGTTATTTCTTCCTGCCAGTGTGCGAATTAAAATTTTTAGATCGAATTCCGGGATATGCGACGTTCGCGAACGTTGTACCGATGTTTCACGGGTTCGAATGCAATTTATCGCGCTAGTTTTGACACTGATGGGTTCATAAACAATTAACTTCGGTGGGATATTAAGGCGATAAAAGGGATCTGTTTCCGTAAAGGAATTCTTAACATCAAGACCAAGCCGAGGACGGGACAAGTTGTAATTGTCGAATGTCGAATGTATCGCTTATTACGTCGTCTGGAGGTTAAAAATGGGGTGGAGGGAAGGAGGGGTTATTGTCGAATTCCACAAATCCAATAAGCTTAAAGGAAGAATTATTGTTCTGATCGAAAATTCTATTCCGACATAAATAAAAACTACTGAAAAATTGGTTTGAAATCGTGAGGTCTGAAATAGGCAAAAGAAAAGGCAGTACAACCACCACCATTTTCTTTCCTTACTTAAGAAAACTTATAAAAATAGTTTGAAACAATGGCGGAACAACTGGGGTCCGCATTCGCTGAGGACACGATCTAATACGTTCTTCTATGAGGTTTAGTAGAATAATAAGTAAAACCCACTATTTTTTATCTTTCATCTATAATAATTATAATAAATAGAGCGTTTGCTCTAGTCACATGTAAGGTGCTAATCAGGGGGCCTAGAGAGAGTAAGAAAGAATTCAGCATGGCGATTTTGTGCCCATTACTGAGCTATTCAGTCTACATGTATCCTGTTTAAGACCTTCTTTTAATGTATGCTTTGTTTATTAAGTGTTCACTCTGACTGTAGTTTCTACCCTTTAGTTTATTTCATTCCGGATACTTGAAGTTCTCCACTTATTCTAGTTGTTCAGTGCTTCCTCTCACTTCTAATTATATAAGTTCTTCGGGAGACCGCTGGTATTTTTACTTCTACAATACGAAATTTCATTACTTGATAAATTGCAGATCTCTTTCGTAAGCATAACCAAATCTTCAAAACAAGTCATCTCTGAGATTTCAGCATTGAGTATCTTACTAGTATCCTTACTTTCTTCCCAAGGAATGCATACTCTACCTATTTTAACCATCAGCAATTCAAAAGAACTTAAAATTCCTCCATATCTAACACGAGCTTTTGTTAAAAATTCTTCAGATAGCTTTTTTTTTTGTGGTGTTCCGCCTTTCTCTAGTAGTGTGGGATTCCGAAAATCTCTAGAGCTCGTGTACCCACTAAAACCACCCCTATATCTAACACACTATCTAACACTGAACCGCTTACGCATTACTTCACCACGAGTGTTGTCTCATTCTATTTTCTTTGTGCAAGCAGCTCTTTTTCCTCCCAGTCTCTCTCTTTAGCTTCTATTCTGCTTCTTATTGTTCTATATGTTTCCATCAGCTGTTTCATCAGCTGTTTATTGTTATACCCTCAATAATGGTGTTTTCGTTGAAGGTATTCCCTGTTGCTCGTGAGTAGGCTACTCTGCTACCATACTACCTTCCGTAGTAGAGGCATTCGGTCGTGTGTGCTCTGCGCCATTGGTGCAAGTATGAAGGAAAACATCCAGCTCCGACAGGGCTTACGTTATGTAGTAGTCTACATCGCGATATTTTCTGTTCAGCCAGGCTTCTGCATCGGGGATTAACTTGTAGATCCCTCTTCAATACTTCGCCTTGACCCCCCTGCTCTGCCATTTCTTCACAAGGTCAACTCTCGCTTCCTTTCTTGCTCTGACGGACATGTCGTTTTTTCGGTGGTTAAGGGTTCTATGAAAGGCGTACATGCTATTACATTAGCCGCCTCTGCCGAAATTGTCCTATATGCGCTGCCTATTCTTAATGACATCGGCCCTTGTATTCTCTATAGCTCTATGTTGAGCCAAATTGGTTCGGTATAAAGTATTTGCGAATTAACGACTTCCGACTTTCCAGGACTCTTCTCTTCGGGGCCTTTGGTTCCCCGATATGATGTAGTAATTTAGCTAATGCCGACGTCGTTTGCTCTGCTTTCACTATTGGTTTATTTATGTGCTCAGAGTAACTAAGTTTTTGGTCGATCCAGAATTCCAGATATTTGAGTATGGTTTTTTCGATTTTAAACTGCACGCGTGTTATTTTCACTTTTTTGTAAGAAGAAGCCCTTCAGTCTTGTCAAGTGCTAGCTGTAATCCTCATTACTCCAACCAATCAGGCACTCGAATCAACGCTGTAGTCGCCTTTTCCATTAGTATATCCTCGGTTTTCGCGGTTACAACTACCCGCCAAACCAACAAGTACTGTCTGCTCCGGGAGTTCCATTCTCAGTAAGCGGTCATACATAACATTCCATAATGTTGGGCCCAGTACAGAGTCTTGGCGTACGCCATTGGTAAGTGCTATCGTTTTTTCCTTCTCCTTCTGCTTTTAATATTATCTTCCTTTCGGATAGGTATGAAGCATTAATTTTCCATAGAGCGCCGTCTATTTTCCTCTTTTTTTTAACTCGTTTAGTATTACACTACACGACGCGCTGTTGAATGCGTTCCGTGCATCCAATGTTATTACCGCACAGAATCTGCGAAATCTCCGAGAATAGTTTTCTGCTGCTTTCGTAGTCTGTGCAACTTCATTGATTGCGTCTATGGTTTACTGGTCTTCCCTGAATCCAAATCGCTTCTCTGCTACCCTACAGATAGGGCAAGTTATGAGTTATTTAGTACTACCAGTTTTATAATTTCGGGTCGGATGTTTTCCGGTCCTGGTGGCATCTTTATCTTCAATCTGTCGCTTGCGGTTCGTAACTCTTCCATCGTAGAACTCGGTATGTTCCTTTTTTTCATTCCTTTCTCCTTTATTCTCTCCGTTCTTCAGGTATCTGGATGTTGGTTCTAACTATATTCATGCTATTATAGCTAGTCATTTAACGGACGAGGCAGACGTCTCGGCAATATTCCGATACACAAGTCAGTGTATTGAACGAGCTAGCTCAAGATTTCCGAGATAAATATCTATATGCACACCGAAGGTTTAGCGTAATCTAACTTGTCAAAAGTTTGACAAATTCGGGTAGACATCGAATCATTTTAGATCTCACTGACAATGTCTCGCTCTTGAGATAGGGTTTTTTTGACATATTTTGTTTTTTGGATCGCAGGTAGAGATTATTCACATAGAAATTAAGGGGTAGTATGAATAACATTCGGTAAAACAAATCGTTTCATCATATTCTTTTTCTAAATATATTTTATAGAAACAGGTACGGTTTATAGAATTTTTCTACTTACAAAAATCAGCAATAGAAAATAACATTATATTGAGTGGAACATTGTTAGACGCCTTATATGTTGGTAAGAAATTTAAATATCGTGTTTTAATTTACAAATAGATAAAAAGTTTTATTTATAATTTTTGTAAACCAGAGATAAAATTCGCCTGTATTATTTAGAAAAAAAGAGATGAAAAGCGCGTTAGGCCAGACTTTAATACAGATCTCGATCGAAGCTCCAATAAGCTAGCTTATATTAAATCCTACAAGCTAGGTGTAAACTAATATTAAACGCTGTTAAACTATTTTGTTTTTCATAAACTCTTGTTCAATGTCTATGGTGTTGTGTAAGTACTATATGGTGATCCTTAAGGACAAACACCTTTTTGTTCAATAGTTCTTCTAGGGCATCGTACTCTCTGCAAATAAACAACTTACAGATTTATGATTTAATGTATGTGCTTGTTCATAATTAACTATCATAGTTTTAAATAAGAGGAATAAAATTCCATTGTTTTCCATTTTCAATTAATTTTTTTATCATGATATCTTGAGTATTTTTTCTGCGCGGTTACTTTTGATAACTTCGTTAATGAAAAGATTCTTAGGAACTAAAGTGACAAAATACAAAAATACTTAGGTCAAATGATACAATTAAAATTATAATTAGGTACCATAAACGATCATAATAGTGGAATAGCTTGGACAGGGAAGAGAAGCGGGAAAGTTAAAAGAAATACAAAATTTAAACGATAGGACATGGTGGATGTAAACCGTATCCAATACTCTACTTAGATGGAAAAGAAGTGGAACCCTAAATATAAATTAGAAAATGTCAAGATCATTAAATTAAACTTAGGCAATTCAAAGTACATGAATGAATTGAATACATTTTTATAAATTTAAGCTGAAGTGTAGATATTAAAAAACAAAAAAAATATCTATGGGCAAAAAAAAAATTAATTAGGGTTCCATGAATAGTAAAATATAGGGCATTACGTTTAAAATATTCTCCATCAAGATGGAACTAACGTATTACACTTTCATGCAAATACTATACCTCATTGAACACATATGTCTCAGATCCTCAGTATATCACGGTATCGTACGCATGCTAACATGCAACATTTTTCAGTGGAAAACTTAAGTTGAAATAATAACGAAGTGATTGATGAAAATATTTAAAAACACTATTTGCATCTTGATTAATAAGAAATACCTCAAATCAATTTTCATATGTCAAGTAATTCTGAAACAAAGTGCCTAATTGCAATTTGTAGAATGATAATGAACATTGATATTTCAGCCGAAATGTTCAGCGTGAGATGAAGCGGTATGGATGCGGTTCTGAAGTTATTTTGAAGTAGAATTTATAGAGAGAAAGGTACAACATACCGATTCCGCATTATTTGTTCTTGCCAGCGCCTCCGCCAAAATTGAAAATATGAGATTAAATTAAATGTCATGTATGTTTAACAGAAACACACCTAAGATCAACTTTATGAAGTTGTTTAAAATAACACGTAACACGGCAAGGCGAGATACATGTGCCCACTAACCTTAGATACAAACTTCTATAACTCACGACGCTCATCCCCCTTACGAAACTTACCACTAATTGACGTTCCGCCCAAAACGTTGTAAAACGCTTAGAACCGCGTTCAGCACACTGGTTACGGGGCAAAATTTCTAATTAAGTAAAAAGCACACGCAAATAGTGATTTTAATTGCGGACAATCATCGTCTAAAAACAAGCGCATAAAGGTAATTGGAGCAATTAGCACATCATATATTTTGATGTGTCCGCCACGGCAGCGGTTTGCCGGGAGCGTCAATGAGGTGGACGTCCGGTAGATGGGAGTCGCGTTTAAAATGAAAATTACCTGCGCTCGTCGTGTGCGGAGGAGCCATTTAGTAGATCATTCGCCGTCTATTAGTTGATGACCGCTGGATATTTGTGCTGGCGTTTAATAACTGATTAGCGCGGAACGATGCAAAACCAAATGGAATAGAAAAAAGGTTATTAAATGGGGGAAATAAGTAGCACCTTATCAAGTGAAATGGACAACTGAAAGGGCCTATTTTCACACTTTATTCGTAGAGGAAGATAAGGAAGGCATTGGTTTCTTTACAAAACAGTCAAGAGTAAGAAAGGTTTATATAATAATTTTAAAAATTGTGTTTTCATAGTTCTGTATGTAACACCAATTCTTTGCCTTCTATATATCATATTCCTAGGGACTTCATTGTATGTTGTTGCCTTGCTATTAAAATACTAATAAAGAAACACCGGTAACGGTCAGATTTGGATTTCCATGAAACTTGACAGACTGAAAAGGTACCATGGTGAAAGCACTACGCATTTTTTTTTCTATCCAAACGCTCTATTTTGGGGTACAGCTCCTTTCAAAGTTTTTTTTCCAATTTTTAAGAATAATTCCGGAACTATCGAAGATATTTAAAAACGTTTTTAATAATTTGCAGCAAATTGCCTGGTTCCAAATATTACGTAATCTATTTTTCAAAAAGTAAATAATATGGAACAGAGGACTCCATTTTTTTCTTATGTCTTAAAAATAAGCGCTTTCACGTAGAAAACTATGGTGCATAACAACAAATTCAGAGATTTTTTTCGGAGTAGATAGAACCTAAGCAATTTTCTGCTTGTTATGCATCATACAGAGCCAAATTTCCCTTCTAATCATTCCATTACGGTCCGGAAAAAAAAAAAACCTGTTACCATAACTCACCAGAGCGAAATTCAAATTTGCGATCTCTCGCATTAGTCGAAACTCCTTAAGCCATTCGGCTAATACAGGCGTATTACTAATATATTAATAATAGAAATAATAAAAAATTATAACAAATATTTAAAATAACTAAACTTATCTTGATCAAATAATAAAATATTACCAGATGCATTTACTAAATTAGTTAATTTATTTTTTATATACTACTACTACTATTCCTTCAGAAGAGTGAGTATACTACTAACAATTGAGTGCACAAGACGAAGAAAAAATTTATATTTTGATTTATTTATTTATTTAACGTGTTGTGTATGTAGATTTACAGTTGACACTGTGTAATTTTTTGCACGTAGATCATCAATTGCTTCAAAATGTCCATGTCATAGAGTAATATTTTGAACAACAACTTTTGCTAGACACACATACATAATCTAGTCCACATGAAGATTTATTAGATGTGTAATTAAACATGAACCTATATGACCGCTGTAAATGATGTATTCTTATCGTGCTGCCTGAAATTGTTGTAGTTTGGTAGAATGCTAATTATTAATATAGCTAATGTGTTGAAGAATTACTTGTGATGTTTCAAGTATCGCTGTAATTCCTTTAACACCAAAGAAAATAAGTTGCATATTGCCTCGCAAAATATAATTGTCGTTGCTCAGAAAATCAGAATGTTTTTGTTTGAAGGTGTAACGAAATGTGACGTATCCGCAGAATCACATGTAACGCAATTTGTGGAAGGATCAGCAAAAAATTAAAAAGGCAATTATGAAAATATTTGTTACGAGCAAGGCGGAAGTGTTAAAGTGATCTAGATTACAAAACTAAAGCTGTAGAATACTGGAAAACCGTGTCTATGAAATGTTATTGTTTAAAACATGACTTTATAAATGCACATTCTGAAGTAATTGATGGACTACGTACAAAAAGTCACATAATATCAACTGTAAATCTATATGCACTGAACGTTAAATAGCTAAATAAATCAAAATATAAATCTTTAGTTCTTCGTTTTGTGCACTAAATTTGTTAGTAGGATGCGTACTTTTCTGAAGATATAGTAGTAGAATTCATGACATTTTATTAAAAAGAATATATAAATGTAAGTGAACTTATTTAGTAAATCCATCTGATAATATTTTATTATTTCATGTATTTCATTAGATAAGTTTAGTTAATATAAATGTTTATTTTTTTTAATTATTATTATTGCTAATTCTCTGTATTTATTGCACAAAGACGTCAAAATGATGTTCCTTTTCTATTTTATCCGTTAATAATAAAAATTGTGAAAATTTAAATTTTAATAATGCATTATGAGAATCGACCACTTGAAGAGGTGTTACACACAGTCACCATGATCTCTTAAATATTTTTTTACCTTTGCACTGAAACAGCTATATTCAGTGGTCGCGTGAATGACGCGTCCACTGTCAGTGGTTGGATTTTATACAAGCTTGGATATACATGAGTAACACAACATTGTCTACTCTAGCATAATCAATCAGATTATTTCTTTTTGTGTGTGGCCATCCAATAGCAGAAGAACTGTATGTTTAGTAAGCTCTACAAAGGGTTTGAACCAATCAAAAAAGATCTGGCATCTGATTTATTAATTGTCACTGCAAATTTCCAAAAACACTATTGGTACATCATCTAGAAGGTCATTTTTCATGCGTTTTCTGGCATAAATTAACATCGGTGGTACATACATTCTCGTTGCGCTGCAACATATTATAGCTGTCCCAGGTGATCTCTTTCTCCGGATGTTTGAAATCCAAGTTGCTTCTGCCCTTTTAGCGATAAAAGTTTGGACTGACTCTTCGGCACAGTGGTAACGCCACAATGCGTTCCCAGAGATCAAAAAAGTTTCTCACGGCCATCTTTTTAGAACCGAAAGAAGTCCGTTCTGGTTGTCTGTGTAATATATTGGATGATGTTTTAAGAACCTGTCAAGCCAGTCTTCACCAGCCGTACTATTTTCAAAGTGAAATGGGTCTTCAATACTATTCATTTTGTCTAGCTAGCTAGCTAAGCTAGTATTCGTAGATCCGTTCCAGCAATTCCAAATAATCGCGCTTGCATTGGTTTTAGATGTAAAGAAAGCTCTTCCTCTTGATATTTAATAAAAACCGTTTTAAATCGTCCTAATCATTTTTTTTTGTTTTCAATAAACATTGAGGTTGACGAGCTTTCCTTACTCTTCGTTCTAAAGTTGACTTTGGTCCACAATAAACAGCTGAAGCTCTGAGAAAACCCAGTCAATACTGCTCTCGTCATGTTTTCTTCGTGCCATTTTTGCCGATCTTACGTAGTTTCTCACCATTATCACTGTGAAGAAACAAAAGCACTGATAAAATACTAAGAAATGCTATACTAATGCACTCTGCTTGCACATCTGTTTATTTACGCAGTGAATAGAACATGGAAGTGTAATTGTTTATAATGCCTCTGCAAAGAAGGGACAGAATGGCATATTATCCTATAATGCCGCGTTCATTTTACACCGAACAAAATATTTTTGTATATCAGTTATCGCCTCAACGTCAATAGATATTATGCGGAAAATATTGTAGTAGGCTAGGTCAATATCATCCCTATTAACCTATAGTAGAAAGTTTATGCAACATATATCTACCTTTCTAGAGATAAGTATTTAATAAGTAAATTTAATAAAAACTCGCCTAAGATTAGATTCTGGTAGTTACAAACGTCAACACACGCACGGATACGTATCATTGGCATTGATTTGAACGATGTGACTAAACAACTACTACTACAACTTTCGATTGTGTATCTCATTCTATTCTCCTTTGCAAACTTGAAAGGTATAGCTTTAGAGATAAAGTTAATGATTGGTTTCGCTCATACTTATCTGATCGCCTTCAATATGTAAGGTTGAAAGTTTGTTACTTTAAAAGCTAGCAAAGTCGTGTATGGTGTGCCGGAAGGTTCGGTGCTGGGGCCAACATTATTTTTAATATTTATTAGTGACCTGACACATCTTACCCGCCAATCACACACGGTTCTTTTCGCTGGTGATGCTTCTCTTACATACATGACTTGCCTCTAATCATGAGAATTTGGGAAATTTAGTAAATACTGTTCAGTGGTTTGGTACGAATAAGATCATCCTTAACACTAATAAAACTAAATTAGTACTTTATAAACATTAAATTAACATAAACATGTTTATTAATAACAGCATTCTTTTGCCTTCTTTCGAGGTTAAATTTTTAGCAGTTGTTGTGGACGCCTGCTTGGGGTGGACCAGGCACGTACAGCAGCTGTCTAGGAGCTTATCTTTTTGCTATGCTCTTAAAATCATAAGACAGAATCTTGCTGAACATATTTTAAGAACAGTATACTTTGCTCCTTTTGGGTCACGCATGAGATATTGTCTTCCTTGCTGGGGTTTCACTTTTACGACGAATTTATTAGATATGATGGGGTGGGCGACAGAACCCACTGTCGGCCCTTGTTTATTTCACGTAAAATTCTTACTTATGCTCTCTAGTTATCTATAAGTCATTGAGTGTGGTGTATAAACATAAACATAGTCATACTTATCGGTTGGACATTCGTTACTTTATTACATTACATTATAATACTCGTACCTGCAATAATATTAATTTTCCAAAGAGAGAGTTAAAATTCTATTTGTTACATGAGTTTCTTTTTCTTCCATAAACTTCCTTCGTTCATAATAGATTCTCCTGATTTACAAGCGTTTCATTATAAATCGAAGGTTTTATTGCATTCCACTCATTTGACCAATTCATTATTTATAAATTCTGAGTCGTTCCCTCGTTGTGAACGTGTATTTGTGAAGTTATTTATTAATGTGTATCTTTTGTGTATGCTTTTGCATTGAAATAATTAGTTTGTATTATTAGTATTTCATTAGTATCCCTTTAAATGTCAAACAATAACAACCTGTTTAATGACAATATACAATACGCCAATAACCGGTTTTGCTCTAAGTTTCATTTTGCCCACCTTCTCCTATGTTCTTCACTTAAACTATAAAATAAAACTATTTTCCCAAAAATTAAGAAAACAGCGCAATTTCTCATTCACACAATTAGTAGAAAATACGGGATGAAGGAAAAGACGCCATCTCCTATGGCTATACTTAGCGCATAATAAACATACATGTACGGAAATATATGAAGTTTATGCATTCCGAAAAGATAATAAATTTCATAAATCCGCATGAATATGAAATTATACGTACACGCGAAATTGCAGGCTAATTGTTCATAGATTCACAGTCCAATAATTTCATTTACCGCAATAGTATTAACCTGAGCGGATTTCCAAAGATACAACGTTACAATCAATAAACATAAAAACAGGCAAAGATACTCTTAATACGAATGTACATGCATCAATTATACAACTTTTAATTATATTGCGTTTTATACAGAAATATTACAGTTCAGAACTCGGAAAAATAACTGGGGCAGAGAGAAAAAAATGACACTTTTAAATTGAAAATAATTTCCTGCCATTTTCATTTTCTAAGTGTTCTTTTACCACTCGGATTATACTACATTTAGTGAAAAATAAAAATTAATCAAATACAAAGTGTTTTTTTTTCTTTTACCTTTAAGACAGTGGATATAAATTAAAATACGAGCTACGGCGCTGTAAAATGCGGACGTGTCACTTCCTTATTAAAATCGTCTCCTATAGCAAAGACTCGCAACCATGCCGAGTTTTCATTTATTAAACAACCTGTGCTTACAGCAAGCTCAGGTTTACATGCAAAATGCATCAACCTGCTTTATAACTTCAGATGTACCATTTCATTTGAAGTTATATATTCTTAATTTCTACGTGTTAAATAGGATAGAGCTTTTTTTGAATTAAGTTAAAAGATTGGTAAATATCATATATGAATAGCAATAATAGATATTTTAGTTTGACAAAATTATATATTTTGTTTATTACATGTAGTTTATACATAGGAGAATATGAAAACGTTAACACAGCAAAAAAAAATATTGTTTTCAATTTTTCTGCACTCATTCAACCAATTTTAATTTAAGTCAATTTAGTTTTGATCGAAAACATTAACCTCATTGAAGAGAAATGCACATTTTCTTAAATTCTATTGCTAATTCCAACAATTGTTTGCTTTAAACACAAATAGAATTAGTGGTATGCGATCGGATTTCAAAGAATATTTATTTTTGTTTTAACACAACCTTTGTTGTTGTTTCACACAAACTAAAAATGTGGAATGAAATGTACTGATTGTTAACTCAAACCCTAATATAGCCTTTAGGGTAAAATATATTTAAATTTTCATTGAGCAATTGACAAGTTAAAAGTTTACATTGATTCTCATCTATGTACGCGGTGATGCGATTGTGTGTATGTTACGCTGGGCGCTGAGGAAACAACAATTTTAAATAAAAAAGTGAGCGAAATTAAGAAATACGGATTAGGCTTACCAAAATTGTAGTTAATTTCATGCAATTATGATGCTGAATTGCTTTTCTAAATCCAATGTTTGCTCTTAAACAAGTGCCCTTATCTAAACATTATTATGGCAGTTTTCTACCCAAATAGGTTAAGAAATTCCTTAAATACCTATATGTATTGCAGACATTGTCGTAAAGACGCCGCTTCTCCTATTTCACTCCGGTAACCTTGCTTATTAACACAAATAGTATGACAACACGATTAAAAGATATGAGTCTGGTACATTTACCAGATAAACTACCACCAAATGGGAGCCGCGTTTATTAAAAAGCGACTGGTGATATATGTAATGACAGTGATATTATATAAACTAGTGTTCTTTCTTTTTATTGTACACAATATCCCGTCTAGAAATTTTGACCCTTCATATTATCAATATGAGGTGATAAATGTGTAATTTCAGGATACCTTTGCTGTTGCAATAAATAGATTAAATTAGATTAGGGTTGGGGTGACCAACCGACCTGTTTCACCGCGATCTTTTCAGATCTATTATGATCCTCTTTTTTTCCTAGAACATGCTCTCCAATTTTCCTTAATCACCCTTAAGAACGACTTCTTTTTATAGCTGCTGAGAGTGGGGTTCTCCACGCCCATTACTGGAAACCCTGTCCTCGTCAGACCATTGCATTGGCACAGGTGTCTTTACTGAGGTCTTTAAGAAATTCAGGCCTCTGCTCCTTCAGAAACTCTTTTGCCTGTCTCTATCCCGGTAACTTTTGCCATTACCTGGACTCATTATGTACTAATTTATTGAACGACTTTTTAGTTTGCGATTTGGTAATGCCAAAAAACGGCCAGATGCAACGAATGACCTTGACGAATCTCGAAAGCTCGTGTGCCACCTCATTTCCCCTCACGCCCGAGTGGCTAGGAACCCAGACCAATGTGAATTATCTTTAGGTGTCCACCTCATTTAAGGCGCTTACACAATCCCAAATCAGCTTAGAATCTACACTTACGGAATTAATCACTTTAGATGTGAGCTGACTGTCAGAGAAGATAGCGACGCTTTTACCTAGTTTCGTCCATCTTTCGATTTCTCTGATACAATGATGAATTCCAGCAACCCCAGCAGCACCGTTTCTGTGCTGACACGTACCGAAATAGTCTTCTTAGGCTTCTTTACATATATTCCACCTTCGACGCCGTACTCAGTTTTAAAGCCGTCTGTATACCAGTTCGAGACCGCTCTTACTGGAGTGCCTGTCTCTCAGCCCTTCCTTTCTGGTATTATAACCTGATATTTTTTATCTAGGTTGAATTTTTGAGCCATGGTATCACATGGTATCCCCAAAAGGGGTGCCTTCTTAAGTTCCTCTAATAGTTTTTGATAGTCAGTGCCGTGCGATTTATTAATCGGTGATTGACTGTGTGCAAGTCGTGTGTTCCGTAACTTATGAGTCTAATTACCCTTGTGTATAACCAGAGTCATCTTGGGCTACGGCCCCAACTCCTTCCACACAGCCTCCTGCATCTACCGAGGGTGATAGTGGCTTTGTTGGTTGTATTCTGAATATGTGAGTTCCATGTAAGTCTTTGATCAAACCATACCCCAAGATATTTCGCCCCGTTGGCATATGGAATCCTTTTACCTTTGGTGTGGTTGCAGCCCTTATAGTATACTTTTTCTTGTAAACTGGACAACTTGTGTTTTCTGAGTGCCAACAAATGTTTCTTTCGATGTAGTTATGCTTAGAGAACATATAGCGTTGGGAATCTTATAGGGCATCAAAATTGTTTTTATAAAGTTATAAGTATTATTTAATGTATTAATAGATATTATTTAATATACTTTAGGTGGAATATCAGCCAATATTCTTTAATTCCGATTATCAATGAGAAGTGATAAACTGAACATAAAATAATAGCAATTAAATTGCGAATGGAAACATTAAAAAAGTTTGCACGAAGGGCGTACTTTAGATCCTTTGATAATTGGGAAACAAGGAAGGTAGTCTATTACCCGCACTAATTAAAAAGAAGAGCCAGTATATTACAGAAATAATTACTGCTATTAGGGTGGGCTTAAATTTACATCATTACGTAGAAGTAAGAATTCATTAAGGCACATATCCGCTTACGGAGCCGTCCACCAATGTTATTTTTTTTATTGTTGCCCCACAAAACGTAAATTGACTCTCTATCCTCTGTTCTTTGTTCCCCTTCCCTATAAGGAAACAGAAATAAACAACAGCAGGTACTAGTTCTCATTACTACAAAGATATAGAAGGTATCATAGGATTATATTCCATTATTTACTCTCCTAATAAACTTTCGTCATCTTTTTTATAACTCATTTACAAATTTGAGTTAACAATTGTTAATAATTAAAAAATAATAAGTATGGAATTTATACTTTAAACTCAATTGTGAAGAAAGGAATAAATAAATACTGCCGTCTTTGTTTATTTAAGTGTTCCTTTGACTAAATTTTGATATGGAATTGTACAGTAAATAAATTACAATGAGATGAAAGTTAAGAGGCAGTATATAAAAAATAAATTTATGTCATTTGCATATAAATTATATAGAAACTTTCAAATATGCATGAATACTACTGGAAGCGATTCTTTTTTTAAAAGTTTTAAAATCAGTAATTGTCTTCAAGTTTAAAGCTAACTTATTTTATATAAATATATATGTATAGTGTAAAACCAACGTATATAGAGTTATTCACATATAATTGCATTCGATAAGCAGGGATACTTCATCAGTGCCATGCCATGTCTTGTGGGATAGTTATGATTGATATTCTTCATTGGTAATTGATTAATTTGCTTCCCGACAGTACACAACATGTATCAAATATAAACACACGGCACTATAAAGATATTCCATCGCAAAATATCGGAAGAATTGAGGACAGGATATTCTGCAAGAAAAACTTATTAAAATGTTACGAATAGCACGTTTTTGTGCACGAAATACTGATTGACATGAGCCAGTACCCCAATAAAAGATACCATAGACCACTAGACTAAATCGAATAATCTATATAGAGCAAAGCATGCAGTAGATGATGAAGTATATAAATCTATAGTATGCGTGCCCCAGCCCAAATTGCAGATAACATGAAGGCCAAGAAATTTATTTGCTGGTAGTTTTTGATGGATTCTGATTGTAGCTTCAATGAATAACTAAGTTCGTTATTTTTCTGTTCCCGGGATAAAGTATAGAAAAGATGTTTTGTCCTGGTTTAACCTCAATTTATTGATGGCGACCCAGCTTTAAAACTTTTATAACAAGTTAGCAGGAATAACCACATCTTTCATGTTTCTGCTGCGCAAAAGTATGATACAGCATTCGCAAGAAGGTACTAATTTCTTGTCATTACGTATATTTAACAGGTCAATAATGACGATTAAAAAAAAGAAGAGGACCAAGGATAGATCCTTGCGGGACTCCTCTTCGAATAGGCAATTAAGATGATCGAATTTTACCTACTTCTAGCATCTGCTACCGATCGCTCAGGTATGAGGAAGATCAATCATGAGCACCACTCCTAAACCATGATAATAAGAATGATCAAAAAGGTAGAATGCTTTACCAGCGGCTCTCTCAGTCGAATCTAAAGTTGTGCAAAACTGGTCTATAAAATGAAATACTGCTGTGTCGGCTGACCGAATCCTACGAAAGCCAAATTGTTAGATTGCTAATCTTTATTCTTTAAACAAGAGAAGTCACAGAGTTTATTATTCAGAAGATATGGATAAAACTGGAAAATCGATTCATTATATTTTTAACATTGCGCATTAAGCTTTGAAATTACGAATCATATTTACTAATTTTTTGTTATTATAAAATGACAGCTAGACGCTACCGCATTGATAATACTACATTTCTGCTGAGGAACCATCACTAATTTTTTTTTTTAATACGATGCTTTTTTATAATTTGTAATCTTTTCACAATGTTTATATAATAATTAGCAGTACAGTCCTGGATAAGATGAATCCTTTACTTACATTGCTAATACTTGTTAATGATAAAAATAGCATAGCCTTTAGGACACAGAAGAAACCCAACACAACTTCAATTCACGCTTTCTTTTCACAAGAACCATTGAGCGAATTGAGTTGATTCTATGCTTTTATTCTATTTGCACGCAAAATAATCATAAGGGGGAAAAATGCGTGTATAAATACACTCTGTCGATATTCTTTTCGTAATTTTCATTCTGTCATAAAGCATTATTAGGTCGAAATTTTGAAAAATGCTTGATGATTTACCTTTATAGTCATATTTGCTTTTAATTCATATTTGTTTTAGCTAACAGGCATTTCTTTCATTAAAATAATATCATTTTCAGTTGAAAAAAATATGAATTGTTTGACAAAATGTTTTTTTTTTAATTTTTTTAATAGTGGCAAAGAATTATTTCTTTCATTTAAAGAATCTTTTTCCTCGGTGTAGAGTAAAGCATAATAAGAATCGTTCAAAAACAATTGCTAGCTTCTAAAAAAAGGAACATAAAGGTATCTACATTCTAAAGGTGGACCTCTTAATTAATGTAATTGCGATGACAAAAAAACGAGATTGAAAGGATTCCATAGACGTTACTTATGGAATACTTTTCAACAATTTTCATAAGTTTAATTTAATCAGTTTATTTTTATTTGCCTATATTGAAATGGTAATTTACCCTAATCCATTCGGTTTTTTTTTTCCAAATTAGATTCGAATCATAATGCCGAAGCAACATTTATAAACTGTCAAATGTTCATGCCGTAAAAGCTGAATAGGTGTTTATAATGGCAAAATAGTTGAATACATATTTTATCTTTTGGTTTATACCTCATATAATAAAAGATAAAATATCCGCGATATAAAACAAAGAAATGCACTTTATCATGTATCAGCTATTGGTACAGTAATTCAACAGCCTGTAGTGTTTCTAAATCTTTCGTGATAATACGTAATTCCAGGAAAAAGATGCAGATTTGACACCGTTTAACTTAAATTTTAGAATGGAAAACTTAATATGTCTTATTTCGTATTCGTAATTTCATGTTCTCTTTGAAAAGTGTATCAAAACTAATTTTGAAGATTAAAATTTCGTATATTTGATTTGTAACCATGCTGTATAAAATGTAGTGATATTTTTTAGGGAGTATGAGCTCAACGATTATTTCTTACATTAGTAACATAACATCTGGCGTTTAGAAACGTGCAAACATCATTGAAGGAGAAAATCTTTGAACTTTCAAAAAACACAATTTCTGGAACTAGGTACTGAAGTTTGTTTATTGTATCTGAAATAAAAAAGCTGTTATGGACATTTGGTATAAGAAAAAGATACCGACAGTTAACATATACTTTTTCGCTTAAATTAATCGTGAAAACACAAGTAGTCAGCCATTGAAATTTTTATTTTACTTGCTTCTCGATATGCTTAAGCTTTTAATAGATCACTCACGTGATACGGTTTACGTTACTATACATCAAGGCCACTACGAATAAATAAGTTAAAATCCTTTATACATATATCAAGCATCTATATACTGTACAACTTTCATTAATTTTATGAGCCATTGGATTCAATTTATGCGTTGCTATTTTAAACTATGTTATTTATTCTCCATAAATTTTGCATCAATGGTGTCTGATAGTAATTCTAGAAAGCAGTCGTAGAATATTTCCAAGAATCAAAGCGACGCTTTAATGCATTGCTATATGTAGGCTTTCGCGCACAAGCCATCGATCTCCGGATGTCAAAAGAGCTCTCTATAACAACTTTAATAGTTGCATATGTAACTCGTAGACGGATAATGAAGACTACATTATTGATTAAACAATTTGTTGCTTCTCGAAATTTTACACCGTAATAAATAAAATCCAACGTACTCGCAAAATCATTGATTGCCTTTTTATCATGTGCCCTCCCCCGAAGAAGTAAAGACGTTTTGTAACACAAACTTGTCCTATGACGCTATCCACATCGTAGAACGTGACCTGAACGACCAGAAATTGTTCTCTTGTGGTTGGAATATCGCCTGTAGCGTGAAAAGGTACGCCGGCTTGCAACGATTAGTTTTCGGAAGCGAATCGAATCTCCGGATTGTGTTCAACCGTGTAACCGGCAAGACTATTAGCTATCAATCACCGAATCGAAAGAGAATTCTCATATTTTAAGTCGGAGGAGTTTCCATCCGAAAATATTGTTGTTTCGATAACGCTTGGAGTAGCGACAAATTTGGTGGAGGCGCCACTTAAATCAAATATTATATTTTATAATTCATTTTTAAATCTTGTTTAATACATGGAAAAAGTAACCAAATATTTACTGTCTGGATTAGTGAGAGGAAAAATAGTGTGTTTATGTAAAGTGTGCAAGGTAACCGGGCAGTTCCTTGAGCAAGTTTTAGCCATCTCCATTCTCATCTAAATTACACTCTCCCGTAACTCGTGAAAAATTTTTTAGATACAGAATGGTTGATTATGCGAGGGCTTCATAAGTTATCTATGTAAGCTGAAATACTGAACGTGAGAAATTGTCTTTGAAATTGCATCACGATATCTCTTTGTGGTTTCCCCTCTTTCTCATGCATCGCTTTAGTAATTTACGACCTATAATTCTGTCACGCACTAACGACGTACATCGGACAATATTGAAACGTATTCTCTACCTGTATGTTTGTAATTGGCCTTTACTTTGATCTCTATGTTATACTATTAGTTAACTTTGCTTTGTGATTCTGTTTAATCTATCATCCATGATCGTCTACTATCTAATTTATGCCTGCAGTTTGATTACTTTACCGTAATCCTATTTGCTTGATATGAAACTTAACTAAAAAGCAAAGTGAATACTTCCTAAAAGAAATTCAATTAAAATGCAAACAAATCTTACTATAGTTTATCTCGAGGCAAAGTCCGTGCTCGTTTATTCCTACAAAAAATGTTTGTGTGGAATGCCAATGGTCAGCCAAGTCGGTAAAAAAACGTCAGTTTGCGTTAAGTGAACAAGAGATATTTTCCAGATGCTTTACCGGCAGTTCAAAATTTGAAAATAGCATTGGTGATATAAAAATGATTCGTCGAATGTTTAAATAAGAATTTAGGATTTCAAAATTATAAAATTTATCAACAATATTTTTATATTGTCTGGCTGATAGTCGAGTGGCTTGCACATTCGGCTCTCAATGCGGAGTCCGCGGTTAAAATCTCACTCTGGTGAGATAGTGAAATAAATATATAGAGATGTTTATTTCTGAATGAAATAAGACTAAGAAAATCGTAGCAAAATAGCACTCAGTGTTCAGAACCTCCAAATTTATTTTGACACATGTCAGGTGACCATTATTATGGTTGCAAATTTGAGAAGTATTCCATCAAGCTTCAACATGTGAGGTTAAATGACACAAAAAAATTGTTCCTTTTGAAAATGTATATGGTTCTTTTACCAATAAGGTTCTAGTTTTGAATTATAAGTATTTATTTAAAAATAATCTCTTTTGCTTATTTATTTATTACCTATAATCCACATTTTACTGTCAAACTTTGTAGACTAGATAGAGTACTTGCTTATGACTTAACAAAAATCGCAATTATATAGGTTCAGTAACCCCACAATAATTAAATCAAATTAAAAATATATAGGGATAAAAAAAATTAAATAGCGTCCTATCTAAAGCAAAAGAGATTTAATGAAATCTTCGAACACATCTTGCGAATCGCTCTGTGTAATGTAATGAAATTTAAAAACTATGCCAAGTTAGTCCAAGATATTCTTAAGCCATGCTCAACAATTGTAGTTTTGATTACTTTAAGTAACAAACACATCTGTGCTTTGTAAGGTAGATTTTTCTCAAACAGAATTTCATTGATTTACTTATATATCGTAAATGCTTATTAAAATTAGATGAGCTGTAGGAAGTTAAATAAGGAAGGCAACCATGAAAACAAATACGGTGTATCACCTATTTAGATAGAAGCAGCAATCTACTGGACTGAAAATATTTTAAGAACGTAGGTATTTCACCTCGAGTAACTTACATATATGGAATTTAAATTAATTTCTATGGTTGTTTCACCATATATATTTCTGATATGTTATCCGCCTTGGAATATCTGGTATTACATACTACTAATAGGCCAACGAGGTGATTAAATAGACTCATTCATCCCGTTTTGCGAAATAAAAAATAAATCGTGGAGTACTCGATATGAATGAATGATAAAGTTGGGAAAAAAAACGGATTTAGCTCAAAATGTCTTTCGTTAATGTTTCAAATTAGCAGCAGATATAAAAAGCAATATTCACTAATTATTATCAAATTACAAAGCATCCACCAATATAAATATAAACGATTGCATAAATAAAATGTGTTAAATAAGTTAAATTGTATTGAAAGTTAAAGCAGATTAAAATTAAATTGAGACGTTGATTGACATGACGTGATGCTTTTTATAATAGTAATAAATTAATAGTACTGTGTACATGCGAGGTAGAAAATCTTTCATTATAGTGGAGGGATCACGTAGACTGACCGAGATGCATAGACACTGAAATGAAATTTTCATCGAGGATAGTATACCATTTTATTTGCAATCTTGTTAAATTAAATTATGTTACAAAGCAGTAAACAAACCAACTACTGGCAAACACTATGTGCAGTGTGTGAGTTGACAATAAGTACGAATAACCGACAAACAACATTGAATTGGGATCTAATATTTGGGAAATAAGTCCTGCTTGTTCTCAAACTTATTATCGTTTGATTTAGCGTTTTCAAATATAGTAGACCTTTGTAGCTGAGTCAAAAACTTTCCTGTTCACAGTATGCTAAAATGCTCGACCTACTGTGATAAAATCCATTATTTGTCAATTTTATTTCAGGTAAAGTACTATTTGCGTTCACACTGCGTCAATATGTTACTAAGAAAAATGGTTTAGAACAAAGAACAAATTTTCATACTCGTTGAGTTACTTTGATAATCATGGTTAATTTTACCGGCTATTAACTCCGTCATTATTAACAAAATAGACCGATCAGTCTATAAACTTGGGAAACTCTATAACTTTCTGCCCTAACCAATCTTTCGTAGTAACATATTGGCGTACTGTGAACGCAAATAGTACTTTACCTCAAATGAAATTGACTAACAATTAATTTTATCAAAGCATTGTTCATTTTGAACAACATTTCTTAGTAATATTTTGGCATATTACCAACGGAAAAGGTACCTTACCTTAAACGAAAACGGTTTTGACTTAGCTGCAATGGCTTTACAAAATCGAAATCAAAACAATAAAGAAAAAGTTTCAGATGAAGCATCAGGACTTATATATATTTGTCAAATATTGAATTCCAATTCAAAAATTTTTATATTTATAATAATACATACAGTGACCGGCATAAATATTGCAACATATGGGAATTTTTTTTATTGTTAAAATAAACTAAAACTTTTTTTGGGGATAGGTTGTGCATGTCTAAAACACCAAAATTTATTTTGACCCACGTCACGTGACCACTAGTATGGCGGCAAATTTAAAAAATATGCCGTGAATCTGCAAAAAGTGAGGTTAGATGACATGATATCCAAAAAAATTATTTGAAAAAGTTGCTTAGAATTCAATTTTGGGGCTGTATGCAAATTTTTGTAAACATATGTAAAAAAAAATAAAAATGACAATTTTTCCAAATATTGTTTCATTGAATTACATATTTCCATTTTTTTCGCTCCTTAGCAGCTCAACTGTAGTACTTGTGTCCAGATATGGTTAATATTCAAACAGTTTGTCAATTTTGCATAATTAACATAGCTAAACCTGAAAAAATACGATTTCCAGTGTGGACAATTGTTTGCAAGTGACTCGTATCTAGAGTAATAAAAAATTTTACAAACATTTTCTCTCTAAACCAAACTAGAACATACCATTAACTTTATGTGAAAATTATTATATTCTTGTTTGTTTTCGGCATTAAAGTGAAACCGTTAGTCAAAAACTTGATAATACTACATGGACGCACCCAAGGTTTTAAAGTAGATTTTGAAATTGGAGAACAACGAATAATAAACAATAGGTAAAATAAAAATGGTAAATTGCTTATTTGTTAAAAAATTAAAATAGTTTACTACATTATTTTGTTGTTTATAATTTCAAAGCCTACCTTACTTATAAGAAACAGAACGATGTTTTTAAATTTACCGCCATACTAGTGGTCACGTGACGTGTGTCAAAATAAATTTTGGAGTTTCCAAACATGCACAACCTATTCCCCCAAAAAAGTTTTAGCATATTTTAATAATAAAAAAATTTCCCATGTTGCAATATTTATGCCGGTCACTGTATATTTAGTACTTAGTACCTATCAACGCCATCTGTGGACACTATATACAATTCATATACAGTTTGTGGTTGATAGCTCTGGAAATTCAAATGTAACAATCGATTTAAGTATAGGTTCTATTGATAATAAATAAAATATGAGTTTGTGTTAAATTTGTATGCATTATTTTTCACAAAAAGGAACATGTGTATATTGTCAAGAAATTGGCTACCATAGCTCTAACCCTATTGGGATATGCAATTTGTTGTAAATACATATTTGTCAAAAATCAGTCATAAAAGGTGTTTTTTTCTTTTAATAAAATAACGTACCTGCAATAATTTAGTATTCGTTTTTAGCGATCATTTGTTGAATTAAAATTACTAATAGCTAAATACTTAAACGTTGAACTGGCAGTTTTTATTATTTACAGAAACGTCACTTTTAATCATGTAATATGCATTTTTCAACCTCATGCTGATTAAAAATAGTTATATACTGGGCCAGAAACTACAGTTTTGTGAGTATCAGTACGAATATTCGCGAAAGAATTTCCAGCCGTGTGATACACACTATTTTTTTAGCGGACAAATCTTAATTTTGATTGAAAATAGAAAAGAGCGTCAAAATTGACGCTAGCGAGTTCACAGTACAGGTTGGCATACATGTTACATACCTTAGTTTTTTGCCTTTTCCGAGAATAAGGAAATAAATCCTCCTAAAATATAGGAAACTACAGTGGTTGCAGAGAGCAAAGTAGAAATCTTTAAGACATTCAAATATCATTTGAAAGGAAGGTGCAGAGTCGAACTAAATTTGTGTATTTGAAGAATCATTTTATATATTTTCCAAGTTATTTGAATTAAGATCTTCTCAAGAAGGAGCTAATTTCAAAGAACAAAAAAATGCAACAAATGCCAACAAAGTCTCAATTTAAATAATTTGGAAAATATGGAAATTGTTAAATAGTAATTCAAAATGCCTTAACTTTACCTACAACCGGTTTAAAAATTATAGGCAAGAAAAACCCAGTACCAACATATGTGTATTTGAATAAAAAGTACACACTGAATGTACATGCAGTTCATTGCTGACAGATAAAGTATATGGGCAACTGAAAAATCGGCGATGGTATATTTAATGTTATCGTCATGTAACTCACATAATGCTCACGTAATTTATAATGCCGTAGTAGTTAAGTACTCGTACCCGGTTTCCCATTGAAAAATTACCGCAATAATTTTTACGTCTTTAAAGTAAGTAATATATTTTTTTGCAAGTATAATAATATCCAGTCGGTATGACGGGGCCGCATTATGATAATGAACGATGATACCGCGTGACGGTACGCGACATCTCTTAAAAACCGCCCCTTCTTCTTGCCGGAGTTGCACGGCCATTCCCCCTGCCCGGTTCGTTTTCGGGAGACCGCCTCCTTCTGTCAGAGTGTATAAGTGTAATTTTTGCATGCTATATTTTTACGTTCCACGAATGAATCATGGATATTATTTACATGTAATTAAACTATAAATAAGCCGTTTGTATTAATAAAAAATGGGAACGTTATGGTTTAAATTAGTCACGAATACAGTAGATTTGGTCTACAATACAATAAAATGTCGAGATTGCAATGACTTTCTGGCTGCAGTATTGTGGCGCGTTTCATACATTAAGCTATGTAAAATTGATGGTTGCATATTCGTTCGAATTTTGCGGATAATGAGGTTGCAGGAATATTATCGGTCGTAAATGTCTAGAATAAGCAATTACAATATATAGAGAGAAATATGAGACATAATTACTTTTTGAAATAATAAATTTGGATTTAAATGTTTACTGCCATTTCTTTCAAATACCTTGCCAGGAATTCCGATTTTTTTTCGGTAGTTTCTCGAAATAACTACTACAGTGTTGCTAGCTTACGATATGCACGAGCTTTTTAAAACTCACAAAAACACAAACTGTTTATTTATATCCATGATGTAAAAGTAACGAATATTATGATTTTATTTACGCTGCAGTGCTTGGACAGTTTACAATTTTTTTTTTCAGACTAATATTGTAAACATTAGAGCTATTTCTCAACCAATTTTACATATTAACTTACATACATTACGCAAATGCTAAACTAACATTTAAAAATAGAGCATATGTTTTTATTTATTTATTTTATTGTTTGTATTAAAACATCATTCAATAGAGCCCAAATTTTTATATCAATTAGAGTAAAAATAGCCGTTTGGGAAACATTGACTTAAATAAAAAAATAGATAAGTTGTTTACTGCAGTGCAATTGCAATTTAGAGATAAATTTGAATCAGTAGAAATCACAAACAGAATTACAAAAAAAAAAAATTAAAAAGGTATTGGATAAAATTGTAATGACTTTTAATGAAACCATCAGTGTCGTATGGTTCCAGTACCCTGACAAATTTGCAAATTACTGTTTTAATGTTTTTCTCTAACAAACACATGAGGCGGAACATTACTATCAGCCCAAATAATAAAACCATATCTTAAAGAGGAATGTCAGCAACCACAGAACATTATGCACAAAGTGTAACAAAAACTACTTACAATACACAGAGTTTTATTTGGGACAAAATACAGGAAATATGAAGTTATTGGGAACAATAATACTGGGGTAATTGTTATGCCTAACCCTAAGTAACGTTATATTGATTTTGTGCTGGTTAAGATATAAATTCTTTGTAATAATTCAATATTTCGCATCATGTAGTTCAAGTTCCATCATCATAGTTTACAGTTAGCCATGCGAATCATTGTTTATTTAACAGAACAGATATAGAATCGCCATAAGACGATAACCTATGCGGCACCTTTAAAACTAACAGTGCCATTTGAACATATAGTATTTTTATCAGACTATTTTATTAGGCACTGCCCTATTAGACAAATAAAATAATAAACTACAAAGAGATACCTTTTTATCAAAACGCGTAAACCTGTAGAATAATTTCTAATCCCACGGAACATGTTTATTCTTCAAGCCACAGATAATTATACAAATAAAGTAAAATTAGACTGTATCAACAGCTAATTTTGAAAATTGTTGATTGGTATTGATTAAGTCATAACTTATTGTTAGTAAAAATAAGTTATACCTGGATAAGTAATTTTGAATTACCTTCTAACAACTTACGGAAGTCGGTTAATGGACTTGTTAATGTTAAATTAGATATTGAGATTTGTAACGGCATACGTGAAGTTTTGTTCATCCTTTGTATTTGGCTTTTCATAAACAGGTTAGTGTAATGCATTGTTATGTCCAAATTGAGTAATATTTAATTATAAAGAAATCAGTAGGTAAGCAAACTCAATCAAAGGTTAGTATAACTTGGCTCTATAGGCTATTGGTTTAATGATGTTCATTCAAAGGTAATAAAGACTGTTTATTTATCCTCGTCACGCTATTTACATATACGTTACCCTTTAAAAATTCCTATTCTGTGCAAATATTTCATATTCCAATAAACCTGGTGTTCTTTTACCTACACCCACCAATTCTTAAAATGGTACAATTCAGTCAAGTTATCAAATTCTTATAAATGGCTCTTGAATCTAATTTTACAGGAATCAACATCTTGAACAGATGGCAAATAAATGTATACGAGAGTTGATGATAACTCGTAGAATAATTGGAATATAAAGGAGATTGAAACCACCATGATGTACTTGCTTATATATTGCAGTGGCAAATCCCATTTTAACCTATGTGTGGCTGATTTGAAGAACAAAGACTACGCACAAGCAGGAAATTATTGAATTCACAAAGATACGAAAATGACTTGCCTGTGCACGATTGGAGCTTGTTCAAACGTTATCTTCGACCAAAACATATACGTCAATAAAAACGCAGATTCACAGAGAAACCAAGAACCATATATAATATATGGCATTAAGGGAATGTGTTACCGTATATCAAAACCAAATGCTAGCAATAGAGCGTTGTTTTGGAAAAAATCCAAAAGCTAGCTGAGAAATATCTTACTGGATAGTCCGATTGAAAACTTATAGATCCTGGCTAAATACAACAAAGTTATGTTTATGTGGGTGCCAGAGCATAAGGGCATAATAGGCAACGAATTTTAAAATAAGCTAACAAGAATGGGCTCGGAAACAATATTTGCTGGGCTTGAACCAAGCCTGCCGATAATCAAAATACGTGGTGCAGTGACTGAGTGGGTCAAAAAGAAACCATCTTGGCACTTAGCAACGGATGTGTTGGCTCTAACCCGAATACAAGTTAAAGCAGAAACGTCTCGGTTAACAGAAGACTACTGGTAGGAAAATGCACATAGAATAAGTGTTTTTATGGATGGACCTAGATGTAGAGAATGCAAGGGGGAGGAGACAGCTTATTGAAATGGCATCGCCAGGAGCAAACCTCTTCGCACAAACTGCTAAACCTAGTTAAATCTTTTTATGTAAATAACTACGGAATAATACATTACGACCTAAGCAATGTTGAAGACCTGGACTCTTGTTAGTTAGACAGTCAATCAAATTCACAACAAATCACCGATTCTGTGACACCAGATTTCCTTTTTCTTAAAGCCTTGCATGCATTTCCGAACTAGTTTGGAAGTTGTTTGACAGGGTATTAGTGCTCTTAGGGCTGTTTGGCTATCCGATAGTATTCGAGTGAGCAGAGCTTCGGATCGCTTTCTAATTTGCATTGCTGTTATTTTTTTTTATGTACGGTGGTATATTGGCTTAGTATCACATATTCTCTATAGTTTAGCGTTTCTTTGTGTGTACTAGTATCAAAATCTGTACCCCGACACAACTGTGCATTAATTTTGAGTCCAAAGTTATGTTTTCTGATTAACCTTGAGTTGGCTCAATTCTAGGCAACTCTGGGGAGCTTCTCATAAGAGTATTAGAGTACCATAGTATCACTGCCTATTTCAAAGAACACTACACATATTTCAGTCTATATGCATCCATTGTTATCTCTCTCCATACACTTATAACTATCCAGTAATAGCATATTCAATATGGTTTCCAAAATAGCTATTAGCAAAGTTTGTGAGTATTCCAGAGAGAGATCGTTAGCTTGTTATTTATTTTGCTAAAGCCACGCTTCTCATTCAAGGGATAAATCAAATGCGTACGAGACAGTGTACCTATATTAGATAAGATAGTAATTCAAAATTGAAGACCATAAAATACATTTTATCAACATAATTTTTGCTGTTTTCTTGTATCTTCTTGTGATTTCCAAATAAATAAACAGTGCAACGTGTGTCTTTTACGATTCAATTTTTAAAGTGATAAAATAATTAAAAATGAAAAAAAAAATCTGTGATATTATTTACGCAAAATCAAATAAATTGATTAGCATTTTATAACCTTTAGGAAAACAAATACTAAAAATTGTGTGTTTGCGCGAAATACCGTCGACGCTCTATAAATATATACATAAATAATAACTTGATTCATGGATTATGCGGAAACTCAGCATAACCGAAGGCTTTGCATTTCATGTATGTATAACTCAACCAAAAATAATACCACCATTATATGTTACGCCTAGCACGTAACAGGCTTTTATTTATTGAGGTGGAATCACTTTATATCAATGGGGTAGATACTGTGTGAATTGAAAAAAAATCAATATTTTCCGCGAAAATGTTCCTATTATTAATGTAGCCAAGTCACACAATTTCTGGAAAGCTTTCTGTTTATAAAGCGGTAGGCAGCGTTTTGGTATCCTCTAACTATTATAAATATCAAATATTAAATTGTTGGATATAAACTTTATGATAAACCATACTATATCAAAATGTTATTTATAAGATTATAAAAGCTATTAACTGTATTTTATTAAAAATATATATAAATAACATTAAATGACCCGAGAAAGGTTCCCGAATTAGGTATGAAATCGATTTGTTAGCAAGCAGATGGAAAGGTGTTCGGACAGATGGGTTGATGCATCCACAAGTGTCCCCTGCCACCTTGCAGATAAAAGATCACTGGCCACGATAGTCAATTTAGACATCAGAGAGGCCGCAAGAAAAATAAAATAATTAAACTATAATAAAAACTTAATTTATATCTGAAAAACGAAGTATGTACTTATAAATTAATAAAAGTAGCGACTATCAAATAAAGTAATATATAAAAATAAAAAGATATCTGTTGTTCATGTTATATTAAATTTAAAAATTAAAATTCCCAACATTTGTGGTGTGGAAAACAGGACCGATATATATCTAATTACCTGACGCACATAGAAACAAACGCGTATTCGTTACAAATCTTCATACATAACTAATTCAAACCAATCACAAAAGTGGCATTAATATGCTCGAAGCGTCACTCTGATTTGTGTTACACAAGCGAGTAATCCAATTACCGTTTTGTAGATTTCAACAAAGGTTTATGTATGTATACTAACTAGTTGACATTGATAAGAGGCCTTGTCAACTACCAACTGTGGGCAAGGAAAAACCATATGTATACACGCAAAACATGCACATGTATAAATGCACAAACGCGTATCCAGATGGGTTTGAATTAAATTTGAACACATGTTACTCTTTAGCAGCACTCCAACGGAATGAGGATATTAATTATTATAAATCAGAGGTCTATTAGTGCCAACAGATGTTCGCTATTAAAGTAATAATTTGAATGCTGCTCCTTTTACAGTTATAGTCAGGGAAATCGAGGGTTGTTTTAGGCATGTTTTGTATTTATTTTTTTTGCTCTTCCTTTATTCCTTTTCGAGACATCCTAGAATTACAATTTTTAGGAAAATATTTAGAATAGTTTTCTTAAGATAAATCACCCTTAATATATTATATTACATTTACATTATTACATTTTTTTGTTAATAGTAGATTTGTTTGAAAAATCTATAAACCTTACTCCATCAGTCACCCTTACCTTTCTACAGTGTAAAGATTTGAATGCACGAATGTACTACAGGGACTATGAGAACCTGTCCAACAGCAGCTATCGAGCCAGTACTGGATCTTACCCCTGTTCACAACAGGGCGTGGCAAAAACAACCACACTCAGAATATTCAAGGAAGGAACGCTTAGGTGTGATCAAACCTGAGACATGCTGCGGCATGACATGTCAAAAAATGTAGCTTTGTGTAAGAGTTTACCACTTAGCTTAGCAACAAAAGCGAGTGGAATCAAAATATCATCTTGAAGTTGAACAGAAATGCATATGAAATGATACACAGATGGTTCCAAAAACCAAAGAGAACTGGAGTAGGAGTATATGGCCCTAGAATCAAGTGTTTTAGAAGCTTGGCTAGCCGAGTATTTTCCAAGAGGAAATACATGCCGTCAAAAGATGCCTCGACTTCAATTTTGGTAGAAATTATCGAAAGCAAGAGATTATCATTATGTCTGATAGCCAATAGTCACCAAAGCGTTAAGCTCATACGTAATCAGCTCCAACATGGTCTTGGAATGTCTAGGAAATTTAAACAAGGAGTGGAAGCAAACGAAACAACGGTTAATCTTCCAAAAAGAGACTGAAAACGCCATTCTTAGGACCGACCCGAACCCTTTTGTGGGAGAGAATTCAACCACTGGGGCAATCTTTAGAAAATATGGGAAGCTAAAATCCTTCAAAATATCTACAACCAGAAGAGATTTGCAGAATGCATCAACCTGAGCAAGAATAATTGTTTGTATATTAATAGGCATCTTTTCAGGCGATTGTAAGCTGAAAGGAAATCTGAGTAAGCTTGGATTCGCAAAAGAAATCAGAATGTAAGTTTTTTGGAGAACTGGATGAAGTACTCGTCCATTTCCTCTAAACTTGTGCACCACTGTTGTGCAACATATGAGCTAGGGTGTTTCTTATTCATGCATAATATTTTCATTTATGGAATTTCTTAGCTCTCACCCCCTAAAAAGTTTAGTATTGGTATAAGAAAAACTGGCAATAAAAATCAAATTGCTAGCATATATAGGAGCTTAAATTTCCGAATAAGAAAGTTTTCAGCAATACATTAGAAATTATGTCAACATTAGTCTTTAAATTTCATTTAACCACGCAGATTAGCTTAGATTATTAAATTAAAAACGCTGATATATAAATGTGTTTATTTTTAATTTACTGGGCAAATACGGCACCATCCAATAAAAATATTTAGGTACTTGTATTTATTGTAGTTCTATCCGTAATATGTGAAGTTTGTTTTGGGTTTATAGATAGATACACAACAATGTCGTGAAATGTAAAGAAAATATACTTGATTGGAAAAAAGAAAAGCCAAGTACTCGGTTCTAAACTTCCACAAGTGCTGTTCGCGTCCTTTTACAGTATGAGAAACGTTGAATTAAGCGCGCGTAAAAGTATAAGTTTAGCAGTTCGGGAAACGATAATATTTTGCGAAAAAGAAATTCCAACCAGAGGTGGACTGGACTGCACTGCATACAGAAGCTGTTGAATTTATATGAGGTTTGGAGAAACTTGCAGAAACACTACATAAAAACCGGAACGGTGTTCCAAGAGCAAGAAACAATGTGTGTTTAGTTTTGACAACTTATTCGATATAGCGCTTGCGGATGCTATCAGAACGATTAAAATAGAAGAACATTAGCAGTTTTGAATCGCTCCAAGAGAGCTGGGTTAAGAGGCTGCTTCGACGCAACTGATAAAAATTTGGAATTAAATGAAAAGGAAGAATATAAAAGAAAACGGCGGTACCAAGAAACCCTAGCAATTCCTTCAACTTTGGGTTTACTACTTGATGATTTTGATTTAGATTCTAGTGTTGGAGTACAACAGACAGGAGGTGACGATAAAATAAAGGAGATTGAAGTGCAAGACGCAACGGCTGAGTCTTTGGATTATTCACTAAATGAGCTAGCAAATAACGTTTATTTATCGATACCACGAACGTTTACGAACTGAGGAAGCTACAATGATTAAAACCCGATTTAAGCGTTTCCCTCCTAAGTATGGTATTTTTCATTGGGGTGTTCAAGTGTTTGTTAAATATCGGTAATTGGCCAGCTTAACGGTTGCCAGTTGCTGTTACCAGTAAGAATGTAAAGCAATTCTTGGAGTACCGGAACTCAAGCTTATCAATGATACCACAGAACGATCTACAATTAATGGAAGATTTCCATGGTTTGTTAACTAAACATGAAGACCAAATGCAATACCACCTACAATATTCAAGAACATAGAAATAAGTATCCAGACTGCAAGAAAGACACATTAAAGCAATCATTCTAATACATTCGTTTCCAACATTCTTTTCTTTATAAAGTATTGAATGTTTCATTAAGTTAATTCTAATAAAGTATAATTAGATATGTTTTATAATTGAAATTGTTACCGTCTTAACATTGCACACATATGGAGCTAATCATACATAATTTTAAATGAATATAATTCTAATGAAAAAATAACTGATTTTGCAAAACTTTCGCTTGGCGTCGGCACGGGAAGGAATTGAGTTATCATGCTAAACTTTTAGGTATGTTATTCTCACATCATATATAAACTTTTAAAGGGGTGAGAACAAAATAATATCAAAGTTCAAAAATAAAAAACACTCTAATATGAGCATATGCGGGCCTTCTCATTTCCTACACTTTTTAAAGGAATATGATTGGACGGCCCGCTGTAGAACAACAAGGATGGCGGACCAATAAATCTACAAAAAAGCAAAAATAGTGCAGAAGGCTTTATGTTGTTACATTAACATGTTATATTGGAAGCGTCATAATACGAAAAAGAATAACCCAAGTCCTTCACAAGTGAGTTTATTAAGTATCAGCAGTATTACAGTATTAACCAACATAAAAAAACTTTTTATTTTACTGAATAATATTTAGAAGAAACATTTAAACTTCTCCATTGTTACCCCATGTCTAGACCATCTTTGACGGCCTTTCCTCCACAACCTCTCAATTTGCACTAGATTTAGAAATAAGTTAATCAATTTACATTGCATTGGTTAGATAATACATCATATCCGATATAGGAATTCCAAAACGGAATATACATTTACATTAACATAATTTTCAATCGTATTATGTTCAAGTGCCTATATATATTCAATAAATTTGTCAACTTAACATGATTTATTTATTGTAAATTTACCTATAAATTCGCTATAAATTACACAGTCTCTCCAGACTAAAGTAGGTCCCCCAATATAAGAATAAGAATTGTGTCAAATCAATAGTTCAAGGTGCATCTGATACAAAATAAAATATGCACGATATGATACTGTCTCATTTGTCTCACTGTAAGATGCACCGTTTCCAATCCCAAATTTTATTGTTTGTTATAATGAGCTACTTTGTTTTTTGTTTACGGTACACTTTTATTTTTGCTTTAGATTTAAAGGTCGATTGAAATAAGCCATCTATTATAAGTTTCAACCCAACAAAATATATATAAAGATTTGCTGTTACGAAGCTAATCTAAATCTGAAAATTGGAATTCAGTAGCTAATACAACACTTGTTGTACATTAGGGAATATGGATGTCCATTTAATCTGTGACATTATTAGCCGTGTAATATCTTCTTAATTGGAAATATATTCCACAAGCAAAGGCAACGAACTTTTTCATTTCGTACTACTATAGCATGTTTATGCTGTGCCGCTCGTTTTAGGTAATTCCACCAATACAATGGAGGGTAATGGACTTATCCTTTATATAGACTAATATGATGGGCGATCTGCCGAGATAAGCTGGGTATTTCACATTAGCTCGATTTTAAAGAGTATTGGTTGAGCGATTCGCTTATAACCTAATATAAAAAGTAATTGCTTGCAGCACGAAATACAAAAGCTGGAGCCGTGTTACGTTATGATCTCGTTATTGATGTGTGGGATGGCAATGATGTAAGGTATAATGATGTCGTTCTGTCTTCCCGATTTATCTCGTTCTTGAAAATTCTTTATTTAGCTATTGAGTTTTCTGTGTGCGAAGACAAATACTCTGGTGTAAGTTTCCCTTATATATACAGGATGATTCATTGACCGTCCCTACGAGAATATCAAAAAGGTGTCGAAGTGTTTGTTAACAATCTGGAGACGAAATGGACCCATAATAAATCACGTTCTAAATTTTCTTTAAAAAGCGAATAGAAGCTCAGTTCCTTCCATTACTTCTATTTATTTCCTCTTGCAGGGAAAAGCTTAAAATTTGTATATGATGTTCTGCTTCTCTCTGGCCTCCGTCAATTTTCCTATTTCTTTGTTGCACGGATTTTGACTAGAAAAAGTTGTCTTTTCTAACCACGTATATTTGGATACATAATCAGTCCAGCGAGTGGCGGCAAAAATCACCAGGACAAACACAGGCAAAAGAGTTCCTAAAGAAACAGAGACCTGAATTTAATAATGATCTACCGAATAAAGATAGGAAGACTGTCAAAATGACAGTGCATCTGCTAAATGGTCACTGTAGACTAAATAGACATATGTATAATATAGGTCTAGTAGATGACGCAACCTGCAGATTCTGCCAAGAGAAGGAAGACACACCAGTTCATGTGCTGTGCCAAAGTGGAGACCTGGCGAGGACAAGGTTTCTAGTAATGGACGTGGAAAACCGCACAGCTAGCAGCTACACAAAGAATCCGCTCTCAAAGATGACAAGTCTAATTAAGAGGGCAAAATTCTGGAAAAAAAGAGGTCAGAATAGATCTGAAAAGATCGCGGTGAAACAGGTCCATAGGCCAGCCCAATTCTAAACTAATCTAATCATGTGTAACATTGCGATAAGCCTCCTTGGTATTATGCTTTTATTAGCAAATAGCACATTTTAAAATTAAAAATATACGTTTATACAACCGATTATTCAAGGCAATTATCCCTCATTTCTTCATTACTCTTATTACAAATTATACAATTATATTCACAATTAGGATGCATAAATTTTGAACATTGAAGCCGATATAATTATAATAGAAAGCTGCGATAGGTCCTTTGTATTTTATAATTTTTGAAAGAAGACTAAAAAGTAATAACGAATGTTCATTTAAATATGTCATTAAGTTACCTGTCACTTGACAATTCCATTTCGACAAGCGAAGTTTTGACTTTTCTCGGTTTTACCGATGAAAAGTTAAGCTTTGCCTTAAATTATTTTTAAAATTTCAAGCACCATTGGATGACGTTTTAAATGCACACACCATAGCTCCGAAGATGAAAGTTGTCATAGGAAGGCTGTTTGTCTAAAAACTAAACATATGTATGCTCAGTCAGATTCACACCCTGTAGCTGTACATTATGGTTTCAAATCTTTTAATGTTAAATCCTTACCATTTTTTTTTCATTGTCTATCTAGACGCCAACATTATTGTAATTTAAAAATTACATTTCTTGTTTATTTATATAATAATGTATCAAACTTTTAAGTTTATTAAAGATTTTACCTTTCAAATGAAATGGGAAACCGTACTTACAAGTAGCTGATTCTAGTTTTTTTTTCTAGTGGTTCATCTTAGTTCCCTATTTATCTACCTGATTATACTAATGTGGCTAATTTTACTCACCTTTCGCACTATTTACTAAATTATAATACGAATTTAAAAAAGCTTGATCTTCTTAAAACGTCATAGTAAGGGGTAATAATACCTCAGCCCTACAGGCCTTGAAGGCCCTTGGCTTAGATCACTCCCTCTTCTGAGTTCGATCTAGCTAATAGAAAGCCAAGCTCGGTTCTTGACAGTCATTTGATATTTTTCGAGGTTTTTATAACCAATAACCTATGAATACACATTTAAGCGAGTAACAACAATGGAAGGGACATATCCTTACAGACCAGCAAATTCTCAATACGTACGCGCAATTCATATTTCTTGTGAATTTGCTGTAGCCAATAGCAAGATAATAAATGGACTGAACGTCCAAAATGTTTGCCCGCTGAGACCAAAGGTGCCAATGCTGTTTGTTGGTTTACCGATTCCTTGGTCGTAGTTAGTCTTGATCGGTTAGATGATGTAGTACTTCAATGTCCTTCTTCATTTGTTTTGCTGCATTCATTTGAAGTTCTAATGGATATGTTTGTTCCACACATATCTATAGCACAAAAAGCAATGGCGGAGTTTTTTATATTTCGTTTCAAGAATAATTGTAACATCTTACTTTACTACATCACCGCTGGAGGCTGAATGAAATGATTAATAGCAAAAAGTGCTCTTCAGTGTCGAATCTATAAGAGTGTCTTTTAAGGATTGGACACTGAACAGCAATTTTTCACTATTAATCTTTTCCCAATTAACTCTATCAATTCAGCACTTACGATAATTTAATTCTAACTGACACTCATATTGAAAGCTAGCCGGTCAGCTGATTGCATCTGGTTATATTGTTGTCCATTTCTACAAGAAGATGATTTATTTTGATATTTGTAAAGTTAAAATAAGCAAATTTGCTTTTATTTAAGTTCATACGCCAATTTATTGATACAAGTGTTAATGTTGCTTTGTTGTACTTTGAGAAATCACGGAAAAAAATAAATAAAGCATGCAAAACAATGAATTTAATCGACCATATTGTGTTTATTATCAAATGCAATCTCTTTTTTTTCAACTATTTTCGCCGGCATTCACGAAAGCAGTTTTCCAATAGTATTATTATGACCACTGTAATTTTCCATAAATTTGGCACATGTTTTGGCATAAAGATTACATTCATGAAATTTTTATTATTTTTATTTTTTATGAGACAATAAACTCCAAGCCTAGAGCTTGTTTTGGAAATTACTAAGATTCTTTCTCATACTTCTTGCGGTAATTCTAATTATCTTTTTTCAAGATTCAAGGTGATTCTAAAAGCATTCTTTACGAGAGATTTATTATACCTTTTTGATTAGAACAACCTAACACATTACTGTGTACAATAATAGTGCTTTTAAAAATATAATTTATAACATACAATATATTATTTTGCTTTGTTTTGTAGATGCCAATCTCTTAAGTTATTATATAACTCTACATAGAACGTGTTAAATCATAATACCAGCAAGGGTAAAATGTAGTCATCCCGGCTGCCGGATAGAGAATTTGCACGCACCTTCGCTACGTGAATTGTTATAAATGACTTTGGGATAATTTCATTTGCCCAAAGAGGACCAGAAGGGATAACACGTCGTCGGTGAGCATTTAAACCTGATTACGAGTATTACGAAATTTTATTCCGTAAATCGTAATTTCCAACTTGGTCCGGTTAAGTATATTTACATCCTGCATATTTAATGCGCGAATCCTAGTGACTAACAACACTAGAGTTTAAGCTACAACTCAGTAACTATTGTAGTAGTACATAGAGGCATTAGAGGATTAAAAAGTAACTAGTATGAATAATACATGCAATCGAGATTAGTCTGTGACTTATTCTAGCATGTACGTTTATTAAAATATCATTATACAGGGCAAGGTTTCTAAACCTAGCATAAGACAACTTTCTATTTCAAGCGATAGATTAATAAAGACAAAAATACTCCAAACTGTGACCCTGGTAATACTGGAAATTTCTTCTAGACCCCTCACCACTACCCCTTCGTCCAGTTTAGTAGAATTTGTTGTGAGGGGTCTAGAAGAAATTTGCATAGATTAATGAATCCAAAAGAAAACTTTAATTAAGAAAAATTGATAAATAACTCTATTGCAAAGATTGCACGCTTTTTACAGTAAGAAATTTCATTAATTTGTTAACTCTATTGCAATATTATCCTCCAGCTACCTGGGAAGTATGGAACTAATGTTTTTGTAAATGGTAATACGGTATTTTTAACGCGCTTTGGTATATCTTAAAATGCTCAATAAAAAAAATATTACACATACTTTTTTTTCATTGAAAAAGCAACAATCGGTCAAAAAGCTATATTTGTTAATGCAACTAATGTGAATAATGTAAACAATGTAGTATTTAATATAATTGAAAAACTTTATGTTCTTCAATAAATGCTCAAACTGATCTTATAGTCTATAAACATAAATCTCCTTAACAGTACATCTCACGTAGCACACTGATGAAAATATGTTGTTAAGTATGTCAAGTGATCATGGAAAAAGAAACGTATTCGTGACGTTAATAATTAATCGTTTCAACATCATGCAAACGATGCTGCTTGGGATAATGCTCAACAATTACAAACACGTTAACCCTATGATTTTTTTTGCATGGTAGGACCCATCTGACGTAGATCCTCCAAAAACACTACAACCACTTGGCTTTTTATATTTAATTCTTCCATTTTATTCGTCGTAAGTTAAATATACTGATCCGATAGTTAAATTCTTCGACATATCCTTGTTCCATGGCCTATTTCATCTGCGACTAAAGTTGGTTATCTCCAGTATTTTTTTTCGGAGGTTCTACCATAAACCAATTCACATCCGATGTCCCAAACTCCTTACCGTACCCTTACTGGTTCCTGCTGATCTGGATTCAGGGCTAATATTCTTATCCTCTTTGGATCTGGATCCTTCTTTCGCTCGTTATGGATGCCTTTGGCTTGAACTAGGTTATACAGTGAGGATTTTCTTCGTGAATTGCATGAAATAGATGCTCCCACTAGGAGCAATCGTACATCACAATCACGAGTCGTTTTTTGAATCAGAACCATCAGCCTTTGATTCATTGTTTCTTCCAGATTGTGATTCTCCATTAAGTTATCTGTAGTCTTCACCCAGCCTCGCTGAAAATTTCATTGATCAGTTTCTTGGAGGTTTACGGTGGTGATTTAGAGCCTTTGTGAGGTCTTTTTAATCTACGATACTCTTTTTATCGTCCTTAGTGGTTTAGCTTACGTCTCCCATCTTGAGTTTATCTTCTTCACTGACTTTGCGGTCTGGCTTCTGTTTTCCACTAGATTGGGATATCTGCAACTCTAAATAGAGGTCCTTTAACAAGTTGCTTTCAATCTGGGCCAGATAAAACTTATTTTTATTTAGGCCAGGCATTTGGTAGTTTTGGTAACCCTAAGATTACTCACTTTGGCTTCATTTAGCCCAATAAGAATTTCTACCGTACCATCATTTTGCATTTAAAATTTGAAAGTAATAACGCGATAATATATTTTTAATGAAAACCATAATAGGGTATGTTACGATAAAACAGCAAATTTTGCTGGCTTCACAAAAATATATAACTCTCTGTTTTTATTTTAAATGGTAATGTGCAAGATACTCTGTGTTTTTAGTTTTTTTTATAATTGCTAGCGTACAAGAGGTATAGAAGATAGGGGTATAGAACAGATACATTTAAAGCTTTATTTTACCATTGTTTTCATCTCGAGAAAGTAGCACTGGGCCGCCCATTGGATTGTTTAGGGTCTCCACTGTAATAATTATTTATATTACAGTACGGTAAGCGTCATTTACAGCGCGAGAATAATGAGTTCTAGCGCTGCAAATGACCTAGTGCACGATATTTGAATTAGATTTTTTAACCACGAAGAAACGATTTTAAGAATATTATTAAAAAAAACGCCAATGTCACAGCCGAAAGAAGGTAGGGAATTGATACCACCACGTTTTGGCAACCCAACTCAAGTTTAAATCTCTGTGGCAAAGTGATTTTCTTAATAATTGTCATTCACCAATCATAATTAAAAATAAAAAAACAACAATAAAATTACCAGCAAATGTAATTTTCTGTTTCGCACATACGATGAGTGCTTTATGTACCTAACTGTTGGTGGTGCAACTGAAAGTTAAGACCGATCTATGTTTCTTTGTTTTGCATTTTTTTGGAACACTACTACTGTAATTCTTTATTTTCTTCTTATTTGAATTTCATGGGCAACCATAAATTTTCCATTATTTTTTTTGAGGTATTTGGGTGCCAAAGAGGTCACGTCAAAATTAATAAGTCATTACTTCAGTAACAATATCAAACGATTCTCCATCGGAACTGCCGTATTGAAATGTAAAATACAAATCGTTTTGGTTTCAATGCATAAAATTATGCGTTAATAGGGCCGCATCAGGCAATTCCATACATTTTAAGCGAAAGTAAATATTAACGGTGTTTGACTTAACCACGGAAAGAAATGGGAAGGACAGGCAGTAAAAGTGGTAAACGAAAAACGTGTAAATTGTTTATACTTCCTCTAGAACAACAAATACAAATTGCTACTGAGGGTAACACAAAACAGAATTACAAGAGACATAATTGGAATAATCTTATTGGTGCGCCGATATAAAAGAATATGTGATATTATGCCGTTAGGCTAGACATTTTCCCGCTTTCCAGAGCTTCATAAAAAGCCCCCAATCGTGCGAGTACGGCTGGCATATTGTGGCGAATATGGTGTTGACGATAGAGAAAATGCTCGTAAACGTGGCGTTATTCCAACAAGGGTTTTAGGGTGATTCCGCGTAAACGCTCTGATAATAAGATCAAGGGTGGTCACATCGCGTAAGAATTTACTTTTGACAGCACTATATTTCCATTTTTACATATGTTCATGTCTGTAGATTGATTTTGCGTTACTTAAAAAGCGTTACATTATATTTTGCTATTATGTTGAAATTCAGCACTCTTGCGTAAGATACCAACATTTTAGGCCTTAAAAAATATGCTAATTGTGACTTTCATATTAAAATATGTGGAAACTCGAACACACTGAGGGAACCGTAAAATATGATGATTTCCATATTTATCCTCCGGGGAGCTCTAATCCACTTTACGAGGCAAAGTCAGACAGGCAACTAAAATTTTATTGACAATGTTCCTCTTGATACTAACACAGAAAAACAGGCCGATCGCACGCGCGTCTCATCTGCCAGAAAATTACGGTTTCTCAAAGCAATTTAATGCGGCAGTATTCGTGAAATTATCATTTCGTTCTCCAGAAATGTGAGAAGCACAAATATATAAACATCTGAAGTAAGTATACCTTAAGATTATTTTAATTTTATTTATTTATTATGTACAACACATGTGTAGCTACAATTAATGTGCAAATAGAATATAAATAGAAGTTTTTGTGTATATGTTTATATAAAAACAAAAATTTAGCACTTCGATGATTTTTAGTTTGCTTTTAATGAAAATGATATAAAGTAGATTACTGTTACATAGGGGATTATTTCATAGCGACCACATTAAACCTAATGTCTTTTTGCCTCCTTAATTCCTATCATTTCTTGGAGTGCCTCTTGCCTACCCTGTCTGCTCTGAATCCAGTACAGAAACCTTATCCTTGCCAAGGCTACGCATTAACACAGAACATGAATTGAAATGGCATCCTTTGCCAAACCTCTGGTATACCTATTTGGTCCACAGTGATCATTTAGTAGATCTAGTATCATTTTAGTAGTCTATTTTAGTAGGTATTTTCTAAATTCAAGCATTGGTTCGTTTAAGAACTATATATCCACTGCCTTATTCCCTTCATCCCCGTATAACTGAGTACCGAGGTCAATTACATTCGCTTAGAGCGCCATGTATTCTCAAACCAGTAGCAAACCTTACTGTATTTTGATGAAGAATGTAGCGAAAGAACTACATCCAGGTTAATCAGAAAAGCAATCATTGTAATCATCTATGCCCCAAGGCATTATATCAAAAGAATTCATGTTTGCGAAAGAGTTTTATACATAACTCAGCTGTAAGAACGGCTTACGCAACTCAAAACAGAAATACTGTCGAACGGTATATGGATGGCTAATAATAGGCAGAGGAGGAATAGAAATGTCTCAGCGTAGAACCAAATATTTCGAAAGCTTGGCAAAATAATACGAATATTACCACATGTAATCAAATCGGGGATGATGTGAGAGTACATAGGGAAATTGGATGAACTAAGCAAAGGAAACAATGCTACTTTTCTATGGGTTCTGGATCACACAGGAATGGAAGAAAACGAAATAACAGATAGTATCGCTAAAAAAGGAGCTGCGATTCCATTTTTAGGGCCTAAACCCTTTTCCGGGTTAAAAAATATACAATAATGGAAAGCTAAAAAGTAAACAAAAATATATTATATATATATATATTTCATCAGCTTCACTAGTCATAATCGACTCCAATTATATATTTATGGGAAATAACAGCTTCATCTATTTTTCATTATTGTAATTGTATATGTGTCTCTAATCGATAATACAGATAACTATATTATTAGTTATATAAGTTATATTTATGTTTTATTTATTTGGTCAATGCTGATGCATAAATAAATAATTAAATCAATATCCATATCCGTATATATTCGTACGCTATATTGAATTCACTCTAATAATTACACAATCCACTTCTCATTGCGAGTTTTATTTTTAATCTTTCATCGTTATAAATTTTTGGCATAAAAATTGCATTATATAAAATAAGGTTAATTTTAGAGTTTTTATGAAGGCTCCATTCTTGTTACAAATACTGAAGCACCAGCAAATCTTAATTGTTTAAAAGACGTGTGTTGCATTAATCGCACCATTTGAAGGTTGTACAATAACAGGATGACTAAAGCCAAAGAAAAAGAACATGTTTAACCCTGTAAGAACCATACTTTTAAATGAGCTACTCTGATATCACGTTTTGTACTCCAATAGGGAATTAAATTAATTAGAGTAAGTGTAAGTGTAATGAAAATTTTGTTTTTGAAGAGAATATAAGGTAAAAGTAGGTAACATATGTCGAGCTTCACATACATGTTATACCGGAATCGAAAGCTGCAAGCTTATGTCAGAAATTGTTAGAGTTCATGCGGTTTAGATTAAAATAGCTAATAAATCAATAATGGAAGTATTAACAATTACCATAAAATTATTGACCAACTCTTAAATTTAGAACAGAAATATTAACCTTTGAAATAACGACAAATTTGCTTTAATATTCCAGTTTATGTGGTCTGTAATTTTATTGGCATGAAATATGTATTTTCGTGTACCCGGAAATGTACAAACGTAACGCAATTCTGTGTAAATTATACCGTTTAAACATAAATTTATTTAGTAACATCCTTTAGTTTATACAAAAAAGAATCCCTCGACGGATGTCGCAATAGATTGCAAAACAATTTGTTATAACATTCTATAAATAAATCAGTAAACAGTCAGGTTTTTTTAAAGTAATTTTATTTTATGGATCTATACCCTACATTCCAGAACATTATCTATTCGCCCTAGCATTCAGTCAATACAATGTAATCGAAAACTGTTTTTTTTTCAGTACATGGACCGTTCTGGCATATATTTCCAAAATCGATTTTTAAAGTAGTCAAATATTCTGCTGACGTACTACGATTTCAAAATGAAAGATGTGTTAAGCGGCAGAAATCTTTTAACGCATATAAACTCGAAGAATTTTCTTATAATGTTATAGAAGACCAGTGTAAACAAATTGTTTGTGAAACGAAAGCTAATCCACTAGAAATTATTTTACATCTACCGCAAAATACCCGTTTTCTTTGACTACGCATATTTTGAAAAGTCTTTCTGATTTTTTGATCATTTATAGCAGCTTAAATCTAAGCATATAAGCAAGGGATGTGTTACAAACTTGTTTATTGTTTTTCAATTTGCAGACAAGCTATGATTTTCATTACACATGCATGTTTACTCATCCTTCACCCAATGAAATCAAACAAATATGTTCTTGTCAGGCGGGCAAATTACAAAGGGAATTCTGCTCATATGTAATTAAATACATGTCTTTGCTGCAAAATCACAAACGAGAAATACGTTGCTGGAGGTACAAGCGGAACGAGTTTATGCTGTGCCATTGCAGATCAAATAATGACAGTTCCCGAGTTCCGTTATAAGAATAACGAATCAACCTGCACGTAAATAAAAGCAGGATTATAAACAGAAGTAGTATATAATAGTAAATAAAACAATAATAATTATGTTACCCTCTTCGAGTCCAAATAACTTCTTCGACTTTTACTAGTAGGAACCTTGTTTCCACGGCTGGTGAGACAATCTGATACTTTCTCTCTAGGTTATGTTTCACAACCATAGCATCACTTGATTTTTTGACAACATAATTTATCTCAATTGGTGTACCTACTTCCTGAAAAAATAAAATATTTAAATAAATAAAAATTTATGTGAAATTATAATTATTGTTTGGGTTTTTATGACATATCTTTCTTCTCATCTTTTCTAATAAAAAAACGGTTTGACAAAATCTGTTAAGGTAACAAAGTATGTTACGCTCACCGTACATCGATTTGTCATCTTCTCTTGCCGAATATACGTTCGCGAAAGTACCATAATAATCTTGTAATAGGGTAATACGGGTCGTTTCGTTTAGAAAACTGAGAATTTTATGATACACTAAAAACTTTCTTGAGCGTTATGCTCGGAAGTGGTACGGCTCATTAGCTTAAAACGCAATGTTTAACAGAGCATTTCCTTCAGCCACTTCTCACTCACCCCAAACTCGAGCCGTATCGATTAAATAGATAACCATATCGCAGCTTTGAGCGCGGAAGAAAATCATAAACGCAATGTACTAGAAAGAAAGTTCTTTATTTAGTGGCGCTTCCATATGTGGTAGTGAAGGGATAATTATGCGCGTTTGGGTTTCTCTTTTTTGAATATTTTGCCATGAACTTTGTTTGTTGAAAGTTGTATTTGCGGCTGAAATTATCGTTTGCTATTTGTTCTAATTGATCAGCGTATCTTAATACATGAATATGTTATATTCACTGACATAGGAAAAGTATACTGCAGCAGCATCTGTAATTTTACGTTTCACAAACATCACCTACAGAACCAAATAAATTACTGAGATCAAAACTTCTAAATCCAAACGATTCATTAATTCATTATTGCGTTTACGGCAAGCAATATGCAGTTTATAGTCCTTTTATAGGTAGATTATACCAACAAATTATGCAATGAAACTACGCATTATGTTGCAAAAAAACACTATACAGTAAATAATTATTCACAACTAGGTATATTAATTATGGCAACATCGTAGTTAATCTATACGCAAAATTTTAATGTCAGTTCACTACACTGATTTGTTATTTTAGCAAAAATGCTATAAATACTTTGCTGACAATTAATTGCAACTATCACCACTGGCCTAAACGTACTATTTGTAACAAATTATCTGCACTTAATGCTACTGTAATGTATAGGTTATGTCAACATGTATATTGTGTAACAAAAGTATGCATTTTGTTGCAAAAAGTGCGATAACTTTCGTCAACAATTTTAATAGAAGTTGTACTCGCCCTATATGTTCAACAACTTATTGTGCGAAACTTTATAATTGTTTTAAAATTTACAACATTTTTTTTGTGTGTGCAGTGTTTTTTTTTGAGTAAATAATGCATAAGCAATTAGTTGCACCCCCGTAGAGCCAAATCTCCCTCCTAATCATTATTACGGCTTGGGATAAACCCGGTTACCGTAATTGACCAGAATGAGATTCGAACCCACGACCCTTCGCACTTGTCGACACTCTTTAAGGCATTTGGCTAATACAGGCATTTTTAATGTATGAATGCAATTAAATACTGCGGGAAAGTCTCTTTTTGTCCAAGCTTTCAATTTATTATCCAAATCAACATCATAAGTTACTAATTTTACAGAAATTCTGAAGCTAAACAATTGAAACAGTATTGAAGCAAACTGGTAGTTTAGCTTTCAGCTAAAAACAATCAGCTTCAGTTTTCTTACAAAATTTATGAAATCTGCTAATGATTTAGATAGTATGTTGGAAAACTAACTCAAAAAAACTTTTTCACATTGACTGCCATTCTCATTATAATTCATACACATCTTTTCCTATATAGTATATAGTATATAGTAATACAGTTATTTACATTAGAGTTTGATAGGTGTCGAATTCTTCAAATTTGTATCTAAAGATGACCTAACACATGACAGTTGTGATAGATTTTTTTTTGCCGAGGAAAATATTTAGAAGCCAATGTGACAATTACAGTGGTTTGGTACCACTGCGTTCTGTCAACCCCTTAAGTCGCAATCCTGTGACATATACGGGCATCGCTTACTACTAAACGGTTCTTAAGAAGTTAATTTAATTTAAGTCTTATGCCAAAGTGATTCTGTTGATGATAATCTTTTGTCAATTACAATTAAAACAACAATATGAATACCGGTAAATGTGTTTTTAAAGTCAATTAAAGAACTTTATGCATATTTTACATTGGCCCGGCTGATGGTCTAGTGGTTTGCACGCTTGGCTATCACTCTCGGTATCCTCAGTTGGGAACCCGACGGGCTACTCTCAGAGTGTGGTTTTCGTTGTTTTCCTTACTCCTTAGCAAATGCTGAGAGACGAACATCTTAAGTCGCTCCACAGGCGCTGGCGTAATAATAACTCATGGCCGGGCCGATGCCCCCTGTAATTGACGAACATTGTTGGTGGCTGCCAAGGCATGAATTATTATTATTATTATCGGAAGTAACTGTGAGATAAGAAAAAATAGCGTGCGCTTTACCGCAGCAGGGCAATAAAATGAACCTACTGGTAATACTATGTTTACAGTGACAAGGCTAAAAAAGTAATTTCATTACACTGACAAGAAATTTTACCCAAAATACTCTACTGTTTTCAAGTTGCATTATACTACACTGAACAATATCGGTTTAAGCAGATATGACAAAATTGTATGTATCTACGAAAATAACTTTATACAAAATGTATTGGAAAACGTAATCAAGTACCACATGATAGACCAAAAGAGATCGCATTGGCTGTATTGCCGTGTGTCAATTTTTACAACATACACAGACAAATATCTTCGAATATTCCATTCTAGTTTTTATTAAAAGACAGCATTAGAATTGTTATTGTAGCAAAAATACTGTGAATACTTTGTTGACAATTAGTATCAACTATCACCACTGGCCTAAACGTACTACTTCTAACAAGTGACCTGTACTTAATGCTACTGTGTAATACATATATACAGCATCAGAACTCTATTAATCAGCAAATATGATTTCTTCTGTTGATTCCCTTTCTTGATTATGAGAAGCTAGTTAACAAGGAAATTTATAGTCATCTAAAACAAGAAATGTCTTAACGATTTAAGGACTCAATACTTAAACTTTTTTTAACTTGGTCGTTAAGCTCAAAACTTTTTCTTTAATTACTACTACTGAGCATTTACGAATAGTCACTGCCGGGTATAAGAGTGCATCTTTAGATAGTAACGGTGAAGCATTTCTAATGTTGCATTAATGGCTTTAGGTTATTGGTAATTTAGAATAAAGTATAGCGCAAAACAGGATCTTGTCGCGTTTTCGAAAGCTTCTGTTCTTGGAACTCATCCCCTCTCGAACATAACTTCAGTCTTTTTCTGAAAAAATAAACACCTTGTGTATTATCACGTGATCTGTAAATTAGTTAGTTGGTTAAAACATCTTGGAATCAAACAAACAGAGAGAAAGGAGTGAGGTTGATTGCATCAAAATACAAGGTAGAAGATTTAGAATGTCAGGAAAACTTGAGATGAGCAAACGCAATATCTAGTATATAACTATTTCAGCCATGCAAAGGAGGTTAACAGAAATGTATTTTGTTGACAGTTTTAGATCTTCATTCCAAAGTACACTAGTACAATTTATTAAAAATAAAATACATATGTAGGTACAAAAGAATTTAAAAGATCTCAGCAGGCACTGATATTCTATTTGTTTCTATAGTGATGGAAATAAGAGTAGGTGATTCTGATGATGACACGGCTGGCTGTAATGTTAATATCTATCGCTTGATTCAAAATGGTGTAAAACGTCAGTAAAAAAGCGACGAAATAAGTTTCTTATTATGATTTTCTATCTTATTTTACATTCCCTAATGTAAAAATTTTCCACTGATGAAATTTTACCCAAGCATGTGTTTTTATGTTATTTTATCGAATAGTTTACGTAAATGTCAACGTTTTTTAATGAATCTAACGTGATTAAGAATTACATAAAAAAATGGTGAGCTATTACAGTAAAAATATTGTAATTATTGGATATAAAACACTAGATATCTTACAGCGTAGTCAAAGAAGGAATTTCATTTTATCCAATGAAAATATACTGCCAAAATCGTTGTAGACTTTTCGATTTCTTTACTGTAACTGTGGAATCAACTACATTTGTGGTAAACCATGACAATAGCAAAATGCATATTCTTAAAACCTATAGTGATTTTATTGGTTTTTTTTTTTTGTGGATGTGAAAGTAAAACTCCATCTCTCTTAGATATGTAAATGTATGCAAATGTAAATAACACAATATTTAAAGTTATCTAAAACTATATCATTATTTTGCATATGAATTTATTGTGTATGCCACTCTATATATATATTTAGGTAGATAATATTTCGCAGTTTAATTCGTGGAAGGAGAAAACATCTAAGTAGGGAATCGATGCTGATGCTAATATCAAGGTTATGTCGATTCCAAGGTTAAAGTCTAGACGCAAGAAGGTATTTAATCCATGCTACTATCATTCATGTATCGTCTAGACTCTGAGTGACAACTATTGATATTGAAAGTTACTTAACAAGGGATTTATTGATATAAATTACTTTGTAGCAACTTATACATTTTTTTTAATATAATTTGCTTATAAAGAAGGGATCTATCCAGGCGTTTTATAAAGCACAAAATTAGTTTCTATCCTTAAGTTATTGAGATTGCGGTAACTACTACAACTGGATGTATAAAAATTGTTAAAATGGCCCAATGTTTCTGGAATAAATTACACATAAACGATTTTACGTGCTGTAATACAAAAAAAAAACTTGTGCGTAGCTTCTTCTCTAATAATTTCTGTTCGTAAAGTGACAGCATTAACATACATGCATTTCAAAAATTTCGCTTGTTATTCGCTTCTCTTCCTTAAACGTGCACTTTTTATGTTATTTTAGGGAAAAAAAATATGTGTCATTGCCGTTTCAAATTGTTTTAATCTTATTTGGTCGTAATTACAAATAAGTAGGTAGCTTTGAAAATTAGTCTGCGTGGGTTCTAGACCTTGGAATAGACCAAGCTTACAGCATATGAATTATTTATTATTAGATACCTACATACTTTTACCAATACTCACCCAACTTGGAAAGCGGACACGTATACTCCTTTTCGAGAGACATCTTCTCGTACATATATGTAAATATATCGACGCTCCGACATGCGTTAACAAACAGGCGCATATTTTCAGGTTGTTGAAGTCCTTTTATGTAATTGTTGCCACCTGTTGATACGTTTCATCTGATTAAAATACATGTCTCATATATCTACGTGTTTCGTGTGATATGTTAACACGCTAGTCCGGTTGGTTTCTCGGTTGGACGGTTGATTTATATGGCTACCTGATTCGAAATATAACACCGATTATCAGTGAATTTGCCAATTTGGTTTGTCGAACGTTCTAATTGGTTAAGACTGCGTTGTAGTGGTGATAGGACTAATGTTTCAGGATAGTTCAATGAAACAGACATGGAACACAAAAGGCAATTAACTAATATCGTCGTCAACAATGCAATAGTGCATTAGAATACTTGCATACCTCAGTGCCTTCTAAGATTGTTGACTTTATGCTATAATTTCACTGATAATTTCTTGGTAATATATAGCGCAAACAGAGTACTAATTAGTTTCTATTAGATTTTATCTTGCAGAAAGGAGCAAAGTGTAATGGTAAAAATTATTTGACATCGTTACAGACTAAGTTTGGGTACCCAAGGCTCTGTTTTGGCTCCCACAGTTTTTTGTTTTAGTTTGTTATATTTTGCATACTTTAAGGACAAAGCTGATTAGCTGTTATAAGTTACAAATTAAAAAGAAATTTTCTGGGTGTTTAAGTGATGAATTAGCACAAACCACGAAACGGGATTTATCATTAAAATAAGAAAAGTAAAATTTGGCCAAATTCTTTATCGGCGTGATGCAAGAACGTCATCTAGCACCCGCTAACGTGTATGTATGTAAATACATTACACTCATTTACTTATTCTTAATGTATCCGTAGGTTCATTTAACGTCATTCTGAATAAATAAGCCAATCGGCCGTGTGCCTTGTAAAATAGCAAGACTAGCATTTTAATTTCTCTTTTTATAAAATAACATTCCTTATTCGTTAGAGCATTCTCGGAAGTCTACAAGTATATTTAATATCCTATAGCGTCGAGTTCACCGATATGCTACTTACAGTTACAAAACGTAAATATTTTCTTTGCTTGTCGATCGGAGTAGTGTTAATAAATGTACCAGATGAGTCGAGTATTTTTTGATTTATTTAATCATATAACGCCAAATGATTGTCGAATACACAGAATAAATGTAGATACAGAAAATTGCAAAACGCTTTTTACTATGATATCGCCGAAATGATCTAACATCCGCGCTTTTTCCGATGCATCAAGGTCGTTTCTTTATGATGAAATATGATGTCTGAAAAGATCGTTTTTCGAGATGAGAAAAATTTAAATAAATTTCGAAGTGGCTGCACTCCAAGCGCGTTCACACAAAACTAACAGCGTTAATGGCTGATGAAGTGTTGTGGGTGGTACTCGGGACAGCTTTAGTGGACAGTGCTGCTCTAGCCCCGGCATTTTAAAAATTTTTCTCTCGTTATGCTACAATACACCCCGTACATTAAGACTTGATGATGATTAACAGCTGTACGTATATTATATTATCTATTCTGATACACCCTGTATATGCGTTTTAGAAATATCCATAGGAATGTCACGCGAAACAAATAGAATATTTTTGATATAAGAAACTTGTGATCAGAATACCTTAAATTAAGAATCGTGCAAGTAGATTTTTAAGGAAAATTGATATGATTTTCTATACACGAAACATTATGTTTTGTTTATAAACATGAAAGAAAGGATTCTATGCGTACAATTATTCCCACAAGTGTAACACCCGTATAGACAGTTATCTCTTGTCTCGTGCACTTCGAAAGCCATGTATCAAAAAAAAAAACCATTCAACATTGGCTGTAAATTTTATAACAAGCTACCCAATAATATAAAATTATAAAGTTTAATTTTGTTATATAAGGACTAGTATTGTGTTGGTGATTTATATTTAATGCAGTTAGTTCTTTTCTTTCTTTTTGGTTTGTTCCAGGCATGGATTTTAAATATTATGCTTCTGAAATAAATTATTATCTATCTGTCTATCCACAATATTAGATATTGCGTATCCACGACTACAAAACTTTTGGCGATGTTGTTAACATTGAAATTGGTTTACAGTTACCATGTATAATTTCCATTCCTATCTCCTCCCTATATAGATACTGCTTCAGAATGCTTTAACAATAAACGATAAGCCGCCTACTGCAAAAACTTATTTAAATCAGATAGGAATGGTGAAACCACAAACCAATAATATCTTTTAAAAGTTTCGTACTCATTCCATTGCAAATATTTCTGGTTTTCAGATGTTCAACACCCCAATTTCAATAATATCTGCTATGGAGATGAAGTTACGATCATCAATTATTTTCTCTTTATCTAATGCCTTGTCTTCTTCCTAAACCTCGTCTCTTACTGTAATTTATTGGTGTAGGGAACTCAGTTGATTTTCTTCAGATGCTATTCCTCATTTATGACCTGCACTGTTTTGCTTTGGACATTTGACTTTGAATGTGGTAGTACCTCTAGAGAGTTGCCCATTAGGTGTACCGATTTATATTTATTGGATCGCGTTTATCTCGCTCATTAACGATAGACATGATAGCGTTCATGATATTGAGTGCTGTCCTGTTAAAGGTGCCAAAACCAATCTCGTAGAAGTTTTCGTTTTCATAATCATTTCAGTCGATACTCATCAATATCCCAATGATGTGTGGGTTTTACGCCTCTTAACGTAGTTTTAACATATGCTGGAAGTCTTGATTACTTTGTATGGTGCCTTAGACTGTAACGGTGTCCTAAGGTGATATAAAGTTAACAAATAGTGTTCTATTACCCTCAAATTTATGTTAAATCTCCCATGATAATTGCTTTAGGGTTATACATGACGTGAATTTTAGTCAAAATATTTACCATTTCTCCAACTTGTAAATTTTTGTTGCCCTATTAGCTTATGTACACTTTTTAGAGTGAGCCCAAGCCGATAAAAGCCGTACTATTGTAAATTGAGGCCACATCTCAGAGTCAAAGCATTGATCAATTGAAGCATGTTTTTCAGTTGAAAGATATTGCATGTGACCTTAAAAGCTGCTACGTTCTCTGAGTATATTTCCAACTCTTCAACAGCTCCGCTATTAATTCCTAAGTTTGATATCCTGACACAATATCCATAGTTTTTGGAGATGAAGTAGAACAACGAAATTGACTTCTTACATTTTTTTTTTAAATGATTCTATTTATAAATTATTTTTGCCACCACAGTGACTGTAGAGAATCTGCGAAGAACGGCTGAAAACAAAATCCACCCTACAAGATTAATATCTAGCATCGCCACCTCTACTCTTGTAAAATCCCTCAAGCAGCATCTTAACCTTACTCGTGATCTATTAAACGCGTGTCGATTACCATTTTTGCACCTACTGGAATATGTTAAGCTCAAGTGCCACGATATATCCACTAGTCACTTCATACGATAGCCCTTTCGCCATTTACCCGTCGATATTCACCGATATCGTCTCTATCGCAGTAGGCGCTTCATAGCTGCATATAACTTTCCCCACGTTTAATAATTTCGTATCATCGATTTTTCGTGTAAACTTGACCTATAACACACTAATAAACTCTACAAGCAAATTGATTTATCAATGTTTAAAGAGTACTAGCTACGTCAGTTCGATTATCTGGTCGCAAAAGTAAATAAGTAATGTTTACTTCTTTAATAGCTAAATATTAGTTAAAATTATTATTATAATTAGTTAAAATGTTAAAGTAAAGAACACAAAATCATGTTTGCTTGCTTCTTTTTTTTGTGTATTTTTTCTAGACGTTCACAATCATTTTTTTTGCGATTACAGGGCAAACTGTTACGAATCGAAAAAAGTTTCAAACAAAAACTACATACTTGATGGCGTAGAATCCGAGTCTGCAATACAAAATGGGGGTTCCATTTAAAGATCAATTTTCCCCCTCCCTCTCTGGGGGTGAGGTGGGGATCGAGTTCGACACCATTCAGTGAGCCCCTACATTATAACAAATCTTATTAAGATCTTTTTTTTTTATTTGATGCAGTGTTTTGGAGATATTCCGTTGTCTCAATATAAAAAACTCACCCAGTATAATCATATATCCTTCTACCATAAGTGTGGAGACAAGTAATTAATAACGCTTTCTAAGCTTTCTAAGTTTTCATGCACTAACTCTCGCTATGCTTTCTTGTTTACCTAGTCTAATGGCCTCTCCCCATGTGATTTGTCTTTCTTTTAGAATTTTTGCTATTTCCTTATCCTACGTCTGACTTGGTCTCTCTTTTTCTCTTTTAGTATAATTTCTTGATTGCCACACCTGTTTTATTATCTTTGAGTCACTTAATCTTTGTAAATGTCCCTACCAGCTCAACTGTTGTCTCTTTATTACCTTTGAAATTGGTTATATTTCTAATTTTTTGCGTAATTCTTATTTTATCCCTTCTTGTAACTTCCTTTACTTTTCTTAAATATTTCATTTCGGTTGCCTGTATAGTAGTACCCATGTCTCGCAATCATATGTTAACAGAGGTCTATATATTGTTCTGAACACGCTCATCTTCGTCTTTACATTAATTTCTTTTTCTATTTAGAAACTTTGTATTTAGTGAGTAGAAACACTTCACCGTACTATCAACTCTTCTATTGATTTCAATGTTATGTTTTCCGCTTTCATCAATAACCACCCAAGTATAGATATTCATGGACTTGCTCAAATTTTTGTTTTGAAGTTGTATATTAATGTCTTCCAAATCTTTAGATATTGCCGTTACTTTAGTTTTTTCTGTGTTTATTTCCATTTCAAATTTTAATAGTTCCTCATTGCATATGGTAAGATTATCTTATAAATCATTTTTAGATTTAACTATAATTATCAATCATCATCCGCGAAAACGCATTCGGCCATTCTCCTTTGTAAGTTTCTGTATCTCACAAAAAGACTATTAGTTTTTCTTTTGGTATTTGTAATAATCTCATCCATGAACACAACAAACAAGGTAGGACTCAAACTTCCTCCCTGTATAATAGTACCTAATAACGTAGCTTTATTGTCCAAAGAAGTTACAGCCAATTATACAGGACAAAATAAACAAATGTGATTGAAGGTGATTAAATGGAAACAAGGTTCTATATAGACGCAAATGTCAACTAATAAAACAATAGTAATGACAAGTAACAACAAAAGTAATAATATGGCATGAAAAACTAAATTCGATATAACAGTTAAAAATTATGAAACAGGAGGAGATGGAAATAACAATATAAAGTTCCCATTATCCTTTAATTGTGATCGTGTCCTAACCAGAATATCTTTACGGTCACAGATTTACGACTCTACTACAGACAAGAAGAGAATCTTTTCTTCAGAAGGTACTATCAGGTCTAGAAATAAGGCAATTCGGGAAGTCGCGTTGAAAAAGATAAAATGGCCCGTAACAACAACCTCTCCATTCGCACCAACACTATCGGCCTTTACTTCTATAAGAGGGGGATAAGCTAACTGTGGACTGCAATGAACATTCTGCCGAGATTATTTTCTGTTTATCTGATTTGCCTTGTCTCTTCGACTTAAATGATAAATAGATGATGATGATGAGTCAGTTTTCTTGGGCTCTAGCTACAACTATTTCAATCAGTCACTAACATATATAACAGATTTAAGTCGCTTAGGTAAAGGAGACCGTTTGCTTTCACAAGCCCCCTAGAAACAGCATAATCTAAAAGTAGCAATTCCCAAAAAAAAAAATGAGCAAATCAATCCGGAATTACAGAAAGAAGAAAAGAAATTTGAAAGATAAAAACTTTTAATCATGTAATTTTTAGCAATCAGAGTAAACGGTATACCTTCACGCATAGGTGATTTGTAAAGTTTGTTAAAAACTTTATTCTATGGTGTTCATTTCTAAAATGGGTGTTCGTATTTTCTTGTATCATCCTCTTCAATATTTAGAATACGAGGATTCGGCAAATATTTTATTACAAGGTGTTTAATTTATTTGCAGGTTATCAATTAATTATTAAGAAATACGGAATAATAAGTTGTAACCATTCCATTATTAGGTATGGGGAAATGGCTAAACTATGCATAGAATACTGCTGTATAGAACTTGACGTGTATGTTACGATAAAAATCGATAGTCCTTATTATTTCTCAAATGTAAAATGTCACGATATTTATTTGAACCGTATAATGATATAATTTCACGCTAAGGCAAATATAGTGATTTTAAAACATAGAAATATATACTTACATCCTTGCTATTTTGTACCGTCCAGAAGGAGATTACGTTATAGTTTTCCTAAAACTAATTATAAAAGAAGAGATATTTGTATAAGAGTTTAAGATCGAAATCCATTGAATTTGTGAAAGTAAATTAAATTTTCAAATAACTACAATATGCTTCTAAGCAAGATTATAATGATTGTCGGAATGTGCTAAGCCACTAAATCTGCGTTAATAATTAAGGCTCTATCACTATTAGCAGTGCTGGGCGAAATAAATTACAAATGTATTTAAAATACAGAATAGAATATACAAGGTGTATCAAATAAAAAAGTAAATTTTGCTTGGATGTTAACTACACGACATATAAAGCACAAACCCACCGAAACCGGATTTTATCATTAAAGAATAAAAAAAAGTAAAATTTAGAGCCAAAAATTATTTAGTCCAGGCCTCATGCAAGGACACGTCATGTTAAGCACCCGCTAAACGTGGTATTATGTATAAATACATTGCACTCATTTAGTATTTTTCTTAATGGTATGCCGTAAGTTCATTTAACGTCATTCTGAATAAATAAAGGCCCTTGTAAAAATAGCAAAACTGAGGTATTTTAAATTTCTTCTTTTTATAAAATAAACATTCTTTTTTGTTAAGAGCATTCTACGTAAGTCTACAAAGTGTTATTTTAATATCCTGATAAGACGTTCGAGTTCACCGGATATGCGACTTCAGTAGTTAAAAAAACGTAAATATTTTTCTTTTGCTTTGTCGAATCGAGAGTTAGTTGTTAATAAACGGTACCACATGAATCTGAGTTATTTCTTTTGGATTTATTTAATCAAATAACCCAAACTGAATTGGATCGAATTACACAGAAATAAATGTAGATACAAACAATTTGCAAACACGCCTTTTTACTATGATGTCGCGCGAAAATGAATCTATACATTCCCGCGCTTTTGCCGATGCATCAAGCTTTGATTTTCTTTATATGAAATCATGATGGTCCTGAAAAGGATCGTTTTTTCGAGACGGGAAGAATTTAAATAAAATGTCCGAAATGGTTTGCACTCCAAGCGGCGATCCACACAAAACTAACAGCGGTAATGGCTGAATGATAGTGGTATGTGGGGGTATACTCGGGACAGCATTTAGGTTGGGCACAGGTGAGGCTCTAGCCCATGGCATTTATAAAATATTTTTTTTCTCGTTAATGCTTACAGATAGACCCCCTGTGCATTAAGACTTTTTGATTGTATATGATTATAGCTGCTACATATTATTATATTTACCTCTGTATCTGATACACCCTGTATAATGATCATTAGTACCTATTTGAAATACGAAATATAAAATTCATTTTTATATTTCATTTCAGGTATTTAATATACAGTACCATAAACTACAAAGTACCTATTTAAGTAATCTGTTATCGGCTCAGATATAACTTTAGGTTTTCCTTTATACTAATGCAAGTAAAATACATTTAAAGCTAACTAAAACACTATTGCATTCTAGTATCTCTTTGTTGACATTTTTATTTTCTTGTGCACTCTTGTTACAGGTGAATTTGTAATAATTTTACTAAAATCGGAAGTAGCAATTAAACTCAAGCTGCGGCTTACGCATTATATATGAATTAATCTATAAATAATATCATTTTAATGATTTGTAAAAATGTTGTCTTTATTTTGTTTTCAACTCGATTCAAAATAAACGAACGCAACACATAGGAATTTGAACACTAGCAGAAAACAATCCGAGAGATATTAAAATTATATACGTTTGAGTATATGTTTACTCATGCGGCGATTGTGATGTTATTTTAATATATTTTGTTTCTCATTGACCATTAAAACAAATATTAAACGAAAATAAATCGTGTAAAATATACATTTTGATAATATGTAAATGGAAATAAATTTTAATAGAAATACAGAAGAAAAATAACATAAGATAAAAAAATAAATTTGCTTTTGTTAATTATAATTAAGATCCGTTTTTATAACTTTAAGCTTTTATTAAAAGCTTGAAAATGTTACAAACCAATAATAAAGCGTCGCTTATATCAAATACATTTGAATAAGAAATCATGTCAATTACTCTTCCGACCTAAATTCCAAAAGAAAGAAAAAGATTACCAAAAAAAAAGAAGTATTTATTCTTCTTTTTGCTATCGTGATTTTGACATACGTTATTTTCAAGTTATGGTAGCTACTTACTATGATAACACCATGACGCCTATATGATAGCAAATGATGCAATTTATGTATAGAACCATCGAGAAAAATCATAATTAGACTACCAAATGTAAATGTTTTGGCTAGATACTCTAGCCACTTCCACATAATGACGTTTATTACTTGACAATTTCATTGCAATGCAAGTTTATAACCCTAAAATGATACTGCTACATAAAGAAAAACATCTTAATTCCTTTAATATTGAAAAGATTCACAAAATTTTACATAAACCTACAAAATTTGTTGCAAAATTTGGCCGTTTACGTCTAAACACAAATCAACTCTCCTCCGCAATCCACTAAAAACAGTATGCAATATTTGCGGTGAGTTGTCAATCTCTTCACACTTTTCTGTTATGCGATTTCTAACTCCTTGCAGATTATGGAAGGCTGAATAAATTGAACTTTTGATGTATGGCCATACGAAGACATGCATATGTTTACATTGCGAAACCTAGATGTATATGGGATTTCAGTGCTCCAGCTTATTATTCTTCTTATTTCATCAAAATATTTTGCGAGATATTAAAGTGTTTCTCTGGTCGTATGGCTGTTGTACCACCTTGTTGGAAATACTCATTTTATAATTTTTCATCATCCAACTGATTTATGAATGGGCATAATATTTCATTGGGATATTGTGCAGCAGTTAAAAGAAAATAGAACTTACTAATCATCTTCGACATATTCCAACTCAAAGGCTAACTTCTTAGAAATTTAATGGTTTTTCAAACAAAAATTATTATAGGATATTGCGGTGAGCACCACCTCATTTTCTGAATTTACTTATCCAGAAAGATAAAACCAAGCCTCATCTAAGAAAGGTTAAGGATATCCTTACAATTTAGATTAGGTCATCATTGACAAAATTCCACTCGCCTTTGATGATTCACTAAAAGAAGCTCATGAAAACATTGCAGCCTATATGCATGATAGTATAAGTTTTTCTTCAGAATGAGTTGACGTGCCATAAGACAAATTTGTTTATGAACCATTAGTGGAATGGTTATTTTTGGATTTTTATCTATAACCTGCCGAATAGCTTTAATATTTTCAGCTGTACGTTAAGACAGCCACCCTCTTCCAGTTTTTCGATCGACGTTACCATTCTCTCTGAATAACCGCAAGGAAATTGCCAAAACAATGCAAAAACACTAATTCAGGATGTTCTTCACGAATATCATGCATTTTGGAAATGAATATTGCCATTTGGCATTTACTTTTACATTTGTACGGAAGTAACATTCCACAACTTTTGCTTTCTGTTCTGTGCTGAATACTATTTATTTTATTGAATAAAATTTAATAGAAGTTTGAAAGATTTGGCACGAATGTTCGGATTGAATGTCAAATAATAAATGTCTACTCTAATTATGATTTTTCTGGATGCCTCCTTTTCTCCAAATACGCTAAATACTTCAAAAATAAATTTCAAATGCAGAATATAAAATACATGCAAAAAATGTCTTTTCCAACACTTTTCCAAGAATTGCAATGATACACAGCATGGTGGGTATGCGGCTTGAGATTTTAAAATAAAGCGTTGGCTATTAACATCTTTAGTTCCATTTCCTGACAAAACTACATCCTTCTATGAGGATCATCTTCATTTAATTCTTTTACTAAATATACTAATATGGATGAAACTTATTTTTATACAAGAAACAAGAATCAGTAAAGTAATATAAGGACAGTTTTCTTAGGGACATTTTTGGTTCTTCTTGAAGATTAAATAGAACATTTAAAGAATTATCTTTATTTGTAGAAATTTTACATCGACCTGACTTTGGGCAATTTTCTAGTTTCATTAAAGTTTTGCAACACCCTCGAGACTGTTGATTGTGAAATATGTACTTTCATCAGCGATTTTTGCATGTAGTTTAAAGAGCCTCTGCCTGTCTCCCAAACCAGCCATCATCAACAAACCAGTTCTTTTATTCATAATTAACAACTAGTCTAATATACGGAAGCTATCTCTCAGTACTCACTATGACTGTCAGTAAAGTCCCCATGGTAACATAAAAATACGAATATTCTCTATTAAATATATCTGACAAAAAGATTTTAGAGATAATATAAGATAGCCAACGCTTTAACAAAAATACTCCAAACCTGCACTAAACTGGACGTACGTTTCGATAGCAAAGCTATCATCAACAGCAGGAATACTGAACTTGAGTTCAGTATTATATAGCAGTTTGTGGTGAGGGTTTAGGAGAAGTTTACAGCCAACGCTTTATTTTAATATCTCAAGCCGCACACCCACCAAACCGTATCCATTTAAAAAAACTACCGATGATGTCATATCTCGAAACATGTGATAGTTGTTGGAAATCAAAGTATGTCACAGAGTACAATAAAAATACTACAAAAACTTTTGTTAAGGTTACTTTTTAATCGAACCCATAATTTAGCTAAAAATCCAGAGTCCCCACTTCTTTCAAAATCCCCTTAACGATAAAAGTAAACGTAAAACGTTATCGTTTTGGCCCTGAACTTGTGACAAAAAATACTGTGCTTGTATGCACTAATATAAAGAAAAAATGTAAAATTCTAACATTATTTTTTTTAGCGCCTAACGTGGGACAAAAAATAATATTGCAGTTCGATTCATTAATATCACATTACTTTAGGTTCTTATATTTGTTTGAACATTCTTTTAACGGTTTAGTAGAGAATAAAAATCAAACTTAAAATGATAGGTTTATTTTTTGGCGCCTAACGTGGGGTTAAAAATAATATTGTGATTCTGTGTATTAAAATAAATTAATTTCAGTTTTTGTTTCTTTAGTTGAAAATTCTAGAACATAACAGTAAGGCATAAAATCACGTTATTTTTGGCGCCTAACGTGGGACAACATTAGATGCGTTATAACTGTTCTTTTATTCAATTTCAATTATAGATTTTAATCGAGGATAATAAGAGTTTAATTGTTCAATATTCAATCTTCTGCATATCTTTCAAGAGAATTATTTCAAAATATATATCATTTAAAATTTCTAATATGTGTTCCAGAATAATTTCTACAACACTGCTAGAAATTGGTGAACCCATTGCCCATCCAAGAACTCGTTTGCTTGATTTTATGCATTAACTTTATTTTACTTTAAATTCCTATCTTGTTTGGAAAGTGTCTTTTACCGATTTAATATGAGATTTAAAGAAATTATTTATATCCCCACGTTGAGTTCCACTACATTAAATATTGATATATTCTTTATTCTAATACTGTTACGCAATCGTCTACAAATCTTTTGCAGAAAATTATTTCAAAATACATTTTATTTAAAATTTCCTCTCCTAAGTGCTCCAGAATAATTTGTACTACGATACTAGAAAATTGGTGAACCCATTGCATATGCAAAAATTTCTTTGATTTTATGCATTAACTTTATTTCACCTTAAATTCTTATCACGTTTGGAAAGTGTCTTTTAACGATTTAGTGTGAGATAAAATTCATTCAGGCATTAAATCGCAAAATTATTTGTATCCCCACGTTGGGCGCCAATATTGATATACCTATCCGAAGTTGTCTGATTCAATAAGCGAATAAATAGGTTTATGATGATTTAGGATGGGAATCTTATTGAATTCATCCAGATAAATTGCTAAGTTGTCCATTTATAGTTATGACAGCTTTCTAAATAAGAATGCAAACTTGCCTTAATAATTAACTTCAATTAATTAAATTAAAAGCATATTAATGCCGATTATTGATTTATCCTTGGTAATGTGAAACGTGTATAGTAAGTGACTACTATATGTATTTTTAATTTCAGTTTAATTATCAGAGCTTTAGAATTTGTTTAGTTTTTTACTATGATGCCTGGTGTCTACGTACGTCCACATAAAACCCCTTTTAGGTATACAATGTTATTTGCTCATTTTATTGCGGATAAGGTTTCAACTACCACAAGGATAGCAATACCTTGCCGTTGGTATCCAGTCCCTTATTGCTCTTAAAGGAGCGTCTTCAAATTGACGCCTCGCTTTCATGATCCTCCAGTCCTTTGTATAGGCGGAAACGCGATGAGATCCACAGTTCCTAGTAATAATAATCTGTCTTCGAGTTTATTTTTCACATCGAGAATTTCCGAAATCAATTTCTATACCGGGACTAGGAGAAGAGGACTATAGTGGCGGTAGTGTTGTTGTTGTTGTTAAGGTATACGTACTACACACAGAGCGAACTTCTAAACCCTCGACGATCCGGTGTTAAATATCAAAGCTTCGTAGTTCCGCTCGGTCGTGTTATTTCAGTCCGTTAGGTGATACTGGATGGCGCTGCGTCGTCGTTTCAGAAATTACACCGCCTTCGAACTATGTAATACTTCCTCGCCTCGTGAACTATGCGCTCTCCAGTGCCTACCGTCGTATTACTTCTCGATATTACACGATGACACGGTGGGCTAGCGGCGCCGACGTAATGATACGTCATGATTGTTTCGATAATCGTTTGTAACTTGATAGAATATACTTTCAATTAGCTACTGTTCGGTAATAAGCAACGCTTCAGCCTGGGTCTGATGAGGCACGAGGCAAGATAATTGAAACACTAGAAAAAGAGAGTCGCTTAAGCGAAGAAGGCGATTTTGCTCTCCGCAATTACCACGAATCCCAGATTAAAGAAATTAAATTGGTTCTTCTTAAACTTTTTGCGCAGAGGCTACCTTCCCCTTGCTTCTCTTTTGCATTTAGGCTAGGCGCCTTCGAGCCACTATTCCTTATATTATTCAGATATTCGGGTACAGGTAAATTGCCTCCCGAGATAAAGAACATTAATAATCGTTAAATTACCTTCCACAATCTTTAGCTACATGATATACATGTATAAATTGGGTCCCGGTTGATAAATAATAAAACAGTAATAGCTCGAGCTTACGATTACAATAGTTTGGGAGGCAGTTTACCTATTTATGAGGCCAATTAAGTCCGACCATTTCTCATACTACATGTGGGAAGGCAATTTACCAACACCCAGATAAAATTCACGCAAAGTTTAAAAAGGTTTAATTCATTTATTTGCTTAGCTACAAATCGTTAATAAATGTACACTATGTGTTGCACCAAAACTACTGTAATTTTACAGATGAGAGAGAAAATTTCAGTAAATTTACTGTTCCATATTTACAACACTGATTTGTAAATTTACTACAGCCGTTTTCAACTTATTTGTAAAGTTGCAGTTACTTTTCTATAAAATTACAATGCTATAATATCTAATATTACAAACTGATGCTACTAAATTGCTTATTGCTTACTAGAAATTACCTACACTTACCGAATATTTACGGAATTCTTATAGTTATGTCGGGGTATAATTTTTCATATAGTTTCATTTGGTTTCAATTTCATCATTTTAACAAATGTAAATATTTTATCATAAACTCATGCATAAAGTCATGTCGTGAGCTAAAATGTTTGTACATGCAATATAGAACTGTTAATTCTATCATTACACTAAAAAATAAATAAGTAAAGAACTTTCCAATTGTAATCTTTGTTTATGCATTTCAAGCATTATGTACCTGCACCATCACTTTACTTATAATAATCAGGGCAATAACATGCTCGGTAAAGATTAATAGATGCTGGAATTACCAAAATACTTCATTTTGAAATAAAATTAGTACTATATACTTACAAGTTTTTATTGAACTTTTACAGACTTTTTTGCAAAAATAACATTTTAAACATTCTTATATAACTCTTTTTCTGACGATATAAATTCCTTTTTTAGTGAATGTTGCCAGTATAAATGTTCTTGGAAGTATTTATAAGACCTAAGCTGTGCTAAACTTTTAGGTCGTACACATTTATACGCAATTCCACCAATATTCCCATGAAACCTCATGTGCTTCTTATAACCTCGCAGCGAACTAAACTCAAACGTACACACTGCACATATATACATATTCGTACGCATTCAATTAATAAAATACTTGTATGCAAATGTTATTTAATACTTACTTTCATTTTTTTGGATTAATATTACACAGGAGAGCAAGTGACAAGTCCTAACAAGTACCTATTGCATCAGCACTAAAAATTGACTACTGCGTGAATACTGCGAAGTATCGCGTCATCATGTTTGTCGCCACTTACCCTTAATATCACAATATGATCGCTATAAATTTAAGGATCATTACTGATATATTTAAACGCTGTCAGAAATTTACATCAATGTTTTTGACTTTTACATTAATTGTTGCTTATTTACTGAGAAACTATAAAACTTCAGTAATTTTCCTATAAAAATTTCCTTACAGTAATAATACTGTAAAATAAAACAGGATTATTACTGCATTATTACAGAAACTTTTTACTGTGTGGTATCATGATTTGCCTACAACCTAAAATTTTCAACGTTTAGATATCCCCAATTGAAGTTTTCTTAATTTTTAGTGAGGAATACCCAGTAGTTTTTAAGTATGAAATCTTTAATTTAATCCTTACTAACAAGGCAACAACGGTTAAATTTCGTTCTCCATAAAACTTTACAGACTTTATTATGAGAAGCTAAATAATTACAATTCCAAACCCAGTACTCCACTTAAAGGTACTACTCTAGGTATTATATGGATTCCATAGCAATTTAAATGTTGTTACTCTAACTAAATAACTTCCCTATGGTTATTAATGATAATAGCAAAATATAATAAATCAGTCAACTATCAGTTGTTGTTATATATTTCTTATCTGTTGATTTCTCTATCAGTTGTTATTATGTTTGCGCCCATGGAACAACTTTGATTATCCCTCAGCAGTCGCCAAGGAGTAAGGGAAATCCATGGAAAACCCTTACTCTGGGAGCAGGACCTAGGAAGTAGTCTCAGACTTTGTTACTTTATTTATAGAAAACTAAATAATTACATATAATCCATGGTTTCTGTCCATTCTGTGTGAGTAAATTATAGTAGGGTAAATGAAAGCAGGTGATCGAATTTCTCACAAATTCTTTAATAACGACAACCGGTTTCATCCACTAAGAGATGATGTTTTATAATTCTGACCTGAAGATGTCCCTTAGTGGATGAAACCGGTTGTCGTCATTAAAGAATTTGTGAGAAATTGGACCATTTATTTTCATTTACCCTTCTAAATAATTACAAATCATCCTAACCCCGTGCTCCACCTAAAAAAGGTACTACACGAAGCTACCTATTTTAAGTACTATATGGATCCAAACAAATGAAATGCTCCTACGCTAACTAAATAAATGATTACTATGATTGTTAATAACAAAGCTGTATCTACCCCGCCAAATCCGCAATGCGAATCATTAACCCTCCCAATTCTCCATAAAAGTGATTAAAATTATCGTGACCTATCATTAAATCTACACCGCCTGATACGACAAAGCAACCCTCATTTCCCTAAAACATGTAAATTATCTTAAATTTCCTAATCTACCCCTAATTTAAATTTTCACTCGCGTCTAACATAACGTACTGCCTAAGTTGATTGCAATTAATTCCGCCTGAAAATTATTGCAATGTTTAAGCTTTACAGACTGAAAGAGTACATTAGTAAAAGCCCTACGCTTTTTTTCTGCCCAAACGCCAGATTTAAAAATACAGCCCTCCCCAAACTTTGCACGGTTTTTCAATTTCAATATGGTTCCAAACTACAATTTTACGCAGCATGAGAAATAATACATAATTTAAAAGGATCATCTTGCATCCGTATCCAAACGTCTACGTACCTTTCTAATATACCTCGATATGAATTAGATTATATATACGTTTCTATGAAATGTTATTATTTAAAATTTACTCTATAAATGCGGATTTAGTTCCTCTTCTTGTGCACAAAATTTCTTCGGAGAATACACATTTTTCTGAGAGAAAAAAATGTAAATAGGTAGCCATTTGGTTGGGGGTGATTATCTTCACTATGACTTGCTTATCAGAAGCTTTCAGGTTTTATGAAAATTCAAATTTGACCCACAAATTGTTTTTATTTCTTGGTCCGAGAAACAACTAATGTGTCTAAGGCCTCTTTCATATGAGGCGGTTTGGTTGATTCAACTAAGTTGCTTGGTTTACTCTGAACTAGTTGATTGTCATTGAAGACTTACTGAAGCCGCCAAAGCGAGCAAGTTGACTCCGTGTGAAAGGCTTCAGGCGATTTCCAATCATTTGCTACATCAATAAGCTCCTTGACAACTACTCGTTCACAAAGTGGAATCAACTAATCGCCTCATCTGAAAGAGGCCTAATTCTAACACGCAGGATTGTAGCAAATTGCATTCCATGGTAAAGAAAAACTTCGAAGGGATTACAAATTGAAAATACACCCAACTTTTCGATTGACTGAGTCTGAAATTTCATAGGAATTAGTTATATAAAAAAAAAAAAAATATATTTGTGGACTACCACGCTAATTAGATGCTATTTTTCTTATTATGCATATAGTTGTCACTGACCCTCGCTTTAATTTGCAATTACCATAGAATCCTATTTATAATTGGAATGTAAATCAAAAGTAATCTACGTAAGTTAAATAAGGAGGGCAAAGGGTAATTTATATTTAAATTCTCGTGAATATATTCTACAAACATGTAGCAATTAGTATTACCACTTTTTTTCTGATTATACCGGGTGAGTTTCTTATCTTCAGACGACACGGTATCACGGAAACTAAACATCAGATCAAAAAACGTTGTGAATGCCTTGTTCGCCTTGAAAGGACGTATTCTATGATACCAATCTTTACTTATAATCCGTATTCTTAGATGTATACGCTTAACACTCAAGTCTCTAATGGGAACCTTAATTTTTTGATTGTAGATTTAGACTTGCACATGTGCATTGATAATTAGTTGATACACTGTTGTCATTCCATCAATGAATAATCATCACTCTCTTTGTGTACAGTCAACTCAAAAAATAATGACATAGGGAAAATAAGCTATGAGACAAGACACGTCGATGCGTTATTCTTATGATTGCCTGGAGGAATAAATACATATGTCAAATATTATTAAGTATCTATTACAAAAACTCTTTAAGCTTTAGTTTCATGAGAATTTTTGAATATGGATGCACAAAATAACCTATCATCCGATGTAAGTAGCAACTGACAATGTATATTAAAAAAAGTTTAAAAAATAGGGAAAATATACACTTTGGAAAAAAATGGTTTTTTTTTGCTATATGTTTCCATTGCTTTTTATAAACAATAGGGGCTAAGTCGAATTACATTTTTTCGGATTTTGCATAAGCATGAATTAGATGTTTAAAACCAATATTAAAAATGTGAACAAGAAAATTATTATACATGATAAAACTGTTTTTGTAAAATCATTATTACTAAAAATATCCAGTTATAGTTATTTTATTCTTTTAGAAATTTTTCCATAGAAATTTCGCTCGTTTTGCGATATTTTCACTTTTAACATTTATATTGTAAATAGCTAATCTAGTCAACTTGCATTGATATTAGTAAAGGTAAAAAAGGAAATGTAACGGTTGTGGATTATTATTTAGTGATGTAATACTAACAATAAGTTATAATAATATTTAAGCTATATCCCCGGAATTAAGAAATGCTTAAATGCTCCTCCTTTTGTTAATTGAAACCCAATAAAATTTGAGAAAGAAAAATTGGAACAATATTTCGACGTAAGCAGGCCGATTGAAAATCTACCCACGGTTACGAACATGCAGATTCTAAAAATATTTTGGAGGAAATTGCAAGGCCAATCTGCAAATGTTAATCTCTGCGCGATCCAAAAATGTTGCGGTATATTTGTTCTATATTGTAAAATTTATTATCTTTCAAGATGATTCGATTATCCCGCAGATGTATTAGAATATTCAGTTTTACTTGTCTGTCTGGCATTATTTTTTGAGTCGATTGTACGTCTACAATTAGGTTTTTGCTAGTATATTGTAACGTTGAGAATGAAACCTTCATTCAATGCAGATAATTCACTACATAATACGGCTTCAAGTGGTGTACTTCATTAATTGCGTGAATGAAGTGCCTGTGCATGGAATAAATCTTTTAAATAAATAAACGGGTAGTAACATTATTGTATATAAACAATTTACTATTTAGCGAAAGAAGAAGGGATTACTAATAAGCCATTTATAGCTAAGGTATCTTGCTTACTCCTACCTCCTTTGATAAAATGTGTCCGCTCATCTAGAAGCGATTCCATTCATTCTCTGGCTTTGCACTGTAATATTTACGCATAGCTATAAAGGAGAATGAAACTACATTGATCCGAATATCTAGTATGTATCTTGCAAACATCCAACGTCATCTATCAGCAATCAAAAAGAAAGTTTCAAACAAAAATAGATTTATGTTTAGTTCTCATAAATTGAAAGTCTTAAAATTGTTGATTAGGTATCTGACACTTAGTGAGGGTGTTGGAACAAACCTAATATAATTCAATATAACACGAGCAATTATAATTATTTTGACAAAATGTTTGGTATAGAAGTTAGGTGTTTTTTTTTCCGTAGAATACAAACAAACAATAAGAAATAGGAATTTCCATTAGATTTAAAAGGTGCCCGTAAGTACACACATAAGAGATGGAGTTAGATTGGTCGTTTCGAAGCGAACAAATTTTATAAAGTTTTTGAATTCGATGCCGAGATATTACGTTATCTCAAGATAAAAAAAACGCTCGGTATAAAGTATATGTGCTTATCTATAAATGGAATGAAATGTTTACACATTTTAAAATAAAAAAGAAATTTTTCTGCGACTTGAACTAAATCTAGACATTACTTCGAATAAGTTTCCAATTTTATTCCATTATATTAAAAGTATTATGTATTTGTTTAAGATAAAAATTCACCTGTTGAATCTCCATTCTAGGTGCAAGATGTGCTCCAAATGAATTCCGTTGCGAGGATGGATCATGCATTGACAACAATCTAACTTGCGATGGACAAGCTCATTGCCATAATGGTGAAGATGAAAGGGACTGCTTCCCAGGTAAACTGAAATATTATTTCAATATAATTATCGCCTTACCAGCGCAAGCTTTTTGTTCTGGCTGTGTAATTAAGCGCTTTAAAATAAGTTGAATGTTACAGTGTAAGACAGCTTGCTTGTAATAATAATGCCCATGCTAATTATAGCATGCAACGCTAAAATATCTGTGCTGAAAATATTCGCCTATAAGTGTTTACATGTTGTATGTGTTTGTGTACTTTGATACGTTTTTTGTGATGTATATGCTTCCTTCCTCGTTAATGTTGTTGATGGCGTTGGCCTGATTCGTCCCAGTAATTATTCAGTAAAGGGCGGATAGGTCTAAGTTTATGTCTACATGCGAACACTGTCGGAAGTTCACTCTCAAACGAAGCAAAAGATGGATTATATCTACATTAAATTAAGAACTTGTAAGATGCTATCGTAAACTTTCCCCCATAACAGCGGAAGACACGGTAAAAAAAAAAACATGGATTCAAAGCTGTTCCTAATTTGATATAAATGACATCGACGCTCTACTATTTCATCTAAGTATTAGGTAAGTTTCATGGTGAAATTTCGTTACTAGAGCGTCAAGGATTGCATAGCTCAGCATTTGCTCCGACAATCATCTGCGAATTTTATATTGTTGGAGTTCATTGCAACTAAATTCCGTTTGATGAGGTTCTAGGTAATGTGGGTAAATGAGGTAATAAGTGAAATCGGCACTAGCATAGATCTAGTTATTTTTTTTCTAAATTAGCTGTACCTAGTATTACAATTTTGAACGTTTTTAGTGTTTATAATTTTTGAATAAATGACTGTTAAAAAGAAAAACAAAATGAATATTTTTCACTAATTTATATGTTTAATATTCTTTTGGCTTTGTTGTTTTGTTGTTTTCCAGTGATGGTTATCTGAATTTTTTGTGATGATTCCAGACGTTCCTTAAATAAGTCAAAAACTCTAGTAAACATTTTAGTTACGTTTTTTTTTTTTATATAAGTCACCTGGAGGTTGCCATGATTTTTTTCAGGAAACATCGTTAATACATTTCCTAGCAACATATACAAATTACAAAACTCGAAAGCAAACGAGCAAACAAGTTTTAGACCAACCACGACTTATTTTCCAAATATATACCCATCCGTAGATACAGTGCAAATTTACTTACATTATTGACTTACTTGGGGGACGTCTAGGATAGTCAAACAATTCACCATCAGTGACTACTATTGAATAGTACGACTCCAAATTAATATAGTACATAGGTTAGAGAAAAATATCATTTTTGTTGTTTTTAACAGTTATTTACTTAAGAACTATGAACAATGCAATGTTTAAACTTTATACAATTTGATATTATATAGGGTATCCTGGATTGAGTTCACAATAGGTATAATGAATAAAAAAAATGAGCAGAAATTTCATATTATAAAGTAAGCCTTGCTTGGTCTGAAACTTATTTTTAGTTCGCTTTTGATTTTTTAGCATTAAGCAGACTTTTACAGTTACAGTTCGGAGTAAAAACTATTTCAGTTTCAAGTAAAGTATCTTTTCTGTTAGCAGTATGCCAAAATATTACTAAGAAAAATCGTTCGGAAGAAAAGTTATGGAGTTATGCAAAATATCAAAACGATGAGCCTACTTTGATTTTGTCAATTTTGCCTTAGATGAAGTACTTTTTCCGTTCACAATGCACCAATATGTTACTAAAAACAGGTAAATCAGAACAAAAAGTTATGGAGATATCTGAGAAGAAGGCATATCCTAATTTTTCATTCAAAATTTAAAAAAAGCACCGCCTCAGGTGCGCTTGAAGCTAAGGCCAAATTGACAAAATCGAAGTACATACTAAAAAATTAGGAAATTTTTCTTGGTAATTTTTTTTTTGATATTTTCCGCATTAAATGGGGGTAAATGTACAGAAACTTAAGGAAAATGTCGAAATGTTAATTTTTTTTTCATAATACGTGAATATGTAGGAAAACTTCTGTTTCTTAGAAAAGAAATCCCTAACATTGTAATATTACCAAGAAAAATATTAATATAATCCATGGTTCTTGACTCTGTGTGAGTAAATAAATAGTAGTAGGGAAATGAAATAAATGGTCCAATTTCTCACAAATTCTTTTTATCATCCTCAGATCAGCTGAAGACCCAACAAGAAATTAACATTGTACAATTTAGACTGAAACTATACTAAATAAACTGGTTAAAATTGTGTGAATTGTTCAAACTAATAATTAAATAAATTAGAAAATTATACGTAAAAAAGGAAGTAAATTTTTTATACTTACATTTATAAAACAGTTTAAAATTTAGTCATGTAGTAAAATATTAATATCTCTTAGGAAAAACTTAAAATTTCTTACAATTTGGAATTAATTCAGCATTATCTTTTAAAAACTCACCCACCCACTAATAAAATTAGGTAATTTTTCTTGGTAAAAGTCACTTTTTTGGATAATTTTCCGCATTCAATGGGGATAAATGTACAAAATGTTTTACGTGAATATTAATGGAAAAATTGTATTTCTTAGAAAAAAATCTTAACATAGTAATATTACTAAGAAAAATATTAATATCTCTCAGGAAAACTTACAGTTAAAGATAATATCTTTTATTCAAATAAATTACCTTAACAGCAAAAAAAACTATTTTTTGGATATATGATATGAAGTACTTACGATCTTCTTAAAGAAATTATTTATTTTAGACAAAGTCGGTACAGTTACAGATAAAGTAGTAGTATATTTATATCAAAATTATATTACAAAACTGTAAATCATCACGTCATGATGTTCTAAACATATAATAACATTGTTTTCTGGCCTGTAGTAGCAAATACGTTAAACATATTCTAGAAGTACAGAAATTGCCGTGAAGATGGCAGTTCTCCTATTTCACTACACCAACTTTCCATACTCGATATAAGTTTTCTACATGGCAGACATAGTTATCAAATATTTATCAATTACTTGCCAGATGAATATCTCTTAGGAACTGTTATCACAACAGTTGCCTGATTGCATACGGAGGCTCTTGATTTTTTTCGAATTAACCGCCAATGTAGGGAGGCAAAGGGTAACTGATGTGTAGTGGTTTTGGGTAAGCTTTAGATATTTTCATACTTTGTTTGTCTTTTAAGCATTAAATTCTAATTAAATACACTCTACCGGGGCATTTTCATTTTGAAGATATTTTCCTTTTTGTTAGAAAAAGTATCAAAAATACTGAACTTTTCTTTGTAACTTTACTTTTAAACAAGTAAAACTTCTATGGAAATTATGACTACTTTGGAAATTCTACTTGTGAGTATTCCAGACCACATGAAAAAATCATGGAAAAGATACCCACATTTCGAATTTTTACTATGATTTCAGGTTACATGAAAAAACCTTACTTCCAAAAGTAAAATACTTGTACAACTTTAGGAGCACAAAATTGCCCCAAAATCGTACAGGCATTCTATCAAAAAAAAAAATTAGTGTGTAGAACGATCGTTCTGAAATTTTACACTTCACAACTTTTTATTCTAAACAACTTTTTTTTAGTAATACTTTTAGCATGCTGCTAACAGAAAAAAAGTAATTTACCTGAAATGAAAATAGTTTTTGCTCAACTGTTAAAGTCTGCTTGACTTTGAAAAATTGAAAGTACTAAACTAGGTTTCAGACCAAGCAGGGTATATTTCTCAAATTCGAAATTCCAGCTCAATTTTTTTGTCGATTATACCTTTTGTGAACTTAATCCGGGAACACCTATATATAAAACTGTTTTAGAAAAGAAAATTAGCCAAATCTATGCAAAGGCCGATTTCTCTAGCTTATTCAACTATAACCTATAAATGAACTAGTGGCCATATTAGGTATTGTCACCGTTCAAGTGACCGTTTTATTGTTTTGTATGTCGCCAGCACGTTTTGCATTTGTTTCATTCATTTATTTTCATCAATGTCAAATTAACGTCTTATTTTAAACCATAAGTAGGTAGCAATGAATTATTTTTAGAACCTGAAGAAGCATATAGATCACAAAATATCTTAGTTACATATGAAATTGAATGTTCTGCTGTGCCAAAAATTGACAATTTAACTGCATGTTCGAACACTTTAGAGAAATGCAAAGGTGCCGAAGGGCACAGGTGCGGAGACGGATCATGCATACCACTAGCGTCGAAATGTGATCGAAAGTACGATTGCGCTGATTACTCCGATGAGAAGAATTGTCGTAAGTTGTCTGCAAAAAACAATTCTTGATTTAGAATCACTACAAACCTGTTGCAGCCTCTTCTAGTTATAGCTACTTTCTCATTCTACCATCTACTTGGTGTTATATTCATTATGTTACTCTTATATTATATGTGCTGTTCATCTATTTTCCATTTAAGTGTTCCTCTCAGATTTTAAAGCTTCCTTTGCGTACTCTTTTCGACTATGTGTGTGTTCTTTTATGGATTTTTACACACCTTTGCTTTTGTGTACGTTTTTATCTCACGCGGCCATATTCTTTCTCAATAGCAATAATCTTCCTTTTCAATTGGTGTATCTTTGTGATTTCGTATCATTTCTCCATTTTTCTTTTTTCTCACGAAATCCTAAGCCTTATCTGGAAATATCTAAGACTAATTTTCAGCTTGTAGAGAGGACGATTTTCAATGCGGAAATGGATTTTGCATACCGAAATCCCAACGCTGTGACGCAACGAGGAATTGCCAAGACGGAACCGATGAAATTGATTGCAATAGTACGCATATTATCTCTTGTAGCGCTAGTAAAAAAAAAATTGTCTAAGGTGTAGGTTTGCGCAAGCATTTTCTTTTTTTTGCTTATGTGTGTGTGTGTATTTATATACAAAGTATTGGTGTTGGTGGTGATGGTCATACTTCGGTTAACTCTAACTACTTGCGACTTTGGAATATGGAAGGTATTATATTCCATACGCTGAAAATTTTTAAGCCAAAAATTTAACTCTTGATTAAAGTTAAAGATAACTAATTAGCTATGAATAGAACAATGATAGTAAATGCAGCTATATGACGGTTTAAAATTAAAAAGGATACATATATAGGAATTTGATATTTTGGGGAGGTAATATAAATTTATTGTGCATTTTTAAAAAATATATTCCGATACACCGAGTGTTTCATCAAAAGGATGGCACGCCAATTAATACGTCTTGCAACAATTTCTTTTATCATGAAAGTAACGTGTTTTGTGAATTTCGAATTACAACTCCTTCTGTTAAAAGAATTGACAAGTTACATAACCTAGAAAAGTTTTCGTACGTCCAAATGCCTTCAAATCTCACTGATGTAAATTCATTAAGAATGGGTGACGATGTCAGCAAATTTTTTGTATTGTCAGCAGATGTAACGAATGGTCTACTTTAACAACTTTGAAATAATTTTCACGATCTCGGATATGATATGATAGCTGGAGACGATGTACAGAATAACGAATCCGTATTGAGTTTTCGATGGTTATTTTTAAGAGTTTCTTTAATAATCTAGAATAATAGAACTTCCAAAGTTATTAGAGTTTAGGGTGAGTTTAATAACATCACTTTACAGCTTCAAAATTACTTTAAATTAAAGTTCTCATAAATAATAGACAGACTTTTGTTAAAGTGCTTGTGATATTTATTATGAAACCGGCCCTTAATATAACTACTTTTGCAAATTAAATGGCAAAGTAAGCTCTGCAAATCTTCGATTGCTTCTGCGACCTAAACTACAAAACACGGAACTATTTCTAATTCTGAATTACCTATCGCTAAGCATTTTTAGCACAATTAATTTGGAAAAGATGGTAGCTAAGTTTATCAAGTTAGCAGTTAAAAGAAAATGAAGCAAATGGCAAATTGTAAAAGTATGAAAAGCGCTCGTATTGCATAAAAAAATGAACTGTTCTAGGAATGGTGAGGCAGAAATGATTTTCGGACGTACGAACCCTTTCTCTAGGGCATGCAAGTTTTCAATTTTTGATTTAAAAAAAAAAGTAATATTATTGTGCCACTTTCATTTTAATAACATATTTTCCGAAGATGCACAATTAATAATATATTATATGCCGAAATATAAAATTACAGTCCAAGTAATAAAAGAAGAACGCAGTATTGCGGATATTTATTTTGGAAAACTTTAACGGTTTTACAGTAGTCATTTTCGCAAAAAATGTTAAAGCGTTGAATGTATTGAAGCAAGCCGTTGATTTAAGAAAAAAAAAACCGGTAACCCAATTAACTTGTTTTTAGAACAAAACCACTAATATTCATATGTAGATAAAAATGTGTATGTCACTCGTTAGTAAGCTAACTAAATAATATAGAAATACTCAAATAACGACGGACTAGAAGCTTTCTACAAATTATTATAAACTATGTGTTAACACATTATTAGTAGCTAAGTTAATGCCGTGAAAGTCTTTGGAAACTGTTTTATTATTATATTATTATAAGTAAGTTTAAATTTTTCAAAATGAAGATAAAAGGGATGAATAACTAGATAACAATTAAGATAAAAAAGGAATTGCTGGTTGTATTTTATAAATTGTGTAAAAAGTGATACACAAACTAGAAAAGAATGGGGAAAAAAACTAACATAATTTGAAAATCTTATAATTTGTAGCAAATCAAATACTTTTACAAGTGCGTTCTTGGACTTAATGCCACTAAGCTTTTTTTGCTATGGACACTAAATAGATTGGCATCAGAGAGGCCACAAATTAGTGCAAAAAAAAAATTACGGGATGTCGAATATTCGAATTTCGAAAATACGGACATCTAAAAGATAATACCTAAAACTTTAAATTCGTTTGGAGGATTTTGTATACATACTCATACATGAGAATGAGGAGCTGCCTAAAAGACAAAATAGTAAAAAAAATAACACCAAACAGAACTATGGTTAAGTCAAAGAAGAAGGATAGGCTTAAAAATTAGGCAAGAAGGATGTGCTTAAAAAGGCTCTTTCGGTAAGCTTCAGCAAAGATACCATGGTGTTCCAGGCTGGAGTTGCTGCAATCCATCATTGTGTCAGAGAAATAAAAAGATATACCGAGCTAGGTAAAAGCGTCGCTTTGTTCTCTGACAGTCATTCCACACCTAAAGCGATTAGTAAGTGTGAACTCTAAGCTAATTTGTCAGTGTAGACTAAATAGGCATATGTACAAATTGGCCTAGCAGATGATGCTACTTGCAGATTCTACCAAGAGGAGGAAGAAACACCAGTTTATGTGCTGTGCCAATGTGAAGGCCTGGCGAGGACAAGGTTTCTAGTAATGGACGTGGAGAACCCCACAGCTAGCAACTGCACAAAGAAACCGCTCTCAAAATCATAGGCCTAATTAAGAGGGAAAAATCAGAAAACGTCTTCTAGAGAGAAAAAGGATCACAATAAATTTGAAAAGGTCGCGGTGAAATAGGTCGGTAGGCCATCCCAATGCTAATCTAATTTAATCTAATCTAGCTAAGAATGTGTGCCTGAAAAGGCAGGCAAGAGCGGAGAAAAATCGTAAAATGAGCAGTAGATAAATATATAACAAATAAATTCACCCAGAGGATTACTTCGATCAACCAGCCAGATCTTGTACAGATAAATATAAATAAATGCTCCAAAGGAACAGATACAAATGAAATAGATGACAGCGATGAAATAGGTCCGTAAGCCACCCCAACCCTAATCTAATTTAATATAACCTGGTTAAGGATGTGTGCCTGAAAAGATAGGCAAGAGCGGAGAAGAATCGTAAAATGAGCAGTGGATAAATAAATGCTCCAAAAGAACACATACAGATGAAACTGATGACAGCGATGTTTCATAAAAGTAACATTTCCATGTGTAACTGTAAATCAGCATCGCAGCTTTGGTACAGGATTGCTGAAAAAGACGAACCTGATGTGTTTTTGTTAAATTATCAGGTCCCATAAACTTGGGTGAAGTAAATCGAGATAAAGATATCGCCAATAATTTTAGATTTCCAGTTGCATACTTATTTTTGAAAAAAGATATGATTTCCTGCCAGGAATCTCACACAATTAATTTATATCAAAGCCCTCAAAGAAATTCATAGATAGAATGCTGAAAGAATGTTCCAGAAACAAAATCAAACGCAATTCTTCACGTTTAATTGAAATCTGTTCGTCTTATTTTGCAAACTACGGAATACATATATTACTGCAAACATCGTGTTGTTAAATCCAAGTTTTCTTGTAAGTACGAAAAAGCATCCCACTATTCTAAAGCAGTTTCCAAAGACTTGAAACAGCATTTACGTAAAACAGTACTCACGTTTACTCGCTTAAAACCATCAACATCATTCAATGGAGTAATACATGCACACGTCGAAGTCGGTTTGATTAACCAACAGTAAATGTTGTATACATAGCATCTGGCCCTTGCAATTATTACGAATGGCGGTGCGGCGATGGCAAATGCATTGACAAACATAAAAGGTGCAACCGTCAGAAGGACTGCGACGACTCTTCGGACGAGACCAACTGTGCCGTGTTGTGCGATGCTAATCATTTCAAATGCAACGGCGGAATATGCTTAAGCCTGGATAGGAAATGTGATGGTATCCCAGACTGTCCAGAGTCTGAAGATGAACGCTATTGTGGTTAGTTGAATTTTCAGTGAATATCCGCCATTTATTATACTCCATTGCACTACTGCTCATATAGTATGTGATCGTCTTGGATGAAACCTGCATAAAGTGTCGAAACATCAGGTTTGATTTATGATGAGCTAGCCCAGGTCCATCCTTATAGTCTAAGATCTAACCACGAAACAAAACGTCATCATTTGCGTAAAGTTGTAATAAAGAAAACCAAACTGTCTTTATATGGTCGTATAAGAAAAATGTAGTTTTTCTTCAAGCGCGCCTGACAAAGAGATATATGAAGTGAGAGTTATTTAAAAATTAGAAGGTAAGTGTAACTATTTGCGTAATACTTTATACTTTGCACTCTAACAGGTTATTGTCGATCTATAATGAAAAGGAATGGCAGACTCTTATAAGTTCATATAACAATTTGGAGCGAATAGCATTAAATCAGAAACTACGCTTCTTTCCACTAGGACTTTTTTTCCACACTTTTGATAATATCTGTCACCCCTTTGTAACGTCCAAATGGAAATGCAGCGAAACGCTCATGTTGGCTAGAAGGAGAAACACGGAGCTTAAGACCAAATGTGATGTATTGGATATACATCACAGTAGTCAGAAACCTGATCACTAATGCACTCCAATATCGTGGACTAAGACGCGACAGCAAACTGGAATTTTTAGCAAGGTACAGAAGCTCGCGCGTTTAGTAATAACAGGGGCAATGCTGCTTCTATAGCAGCAATGGATAGCCACCTAGACCTTCCTTCTTTCGATTTGGTGATAACGGAAGAGACAGAAATGGCGCATCTCAAATTGCAGAAACTATCAAGTGACAGGTACGCAGTAATAGGACGTAGCAATAGTATTCATCAAGTGGAGGGCCACTGGGGTCCTCTGACATCCTACACTTTCCGAAAGGAATAGGATTGGAAAGCCAGCTGTAAAGCAGCAAGAATAGGGGACACAACAGTTCTTTTAGGTCGCAGTGTAACATTACCCTTCTATTTACATACATACATGTGGAGGGCCACCTTTTGGGAATGAGTCCGGTACACATGATTTTGACAGATCTTTTTAATAAATTCGAGGTGAAATCACGCATCAGATAATTGCAATCTAATTGCAGAGAGAAGTTCAGGAAACTGATCTGGTTTACAAGCAGATCAAAAATCGAAAACGGGACTGCTGCTGGAATCTACAGTGAGATGAGAAACACAACGATCACCATTACACTAGGAAATATACCAGAGTTGTTCAAGCAGAAGCATGCGCATTATGCAACGGAAATCAATTGGACTTATAAACTGAACTACAAGACACTACCAACGCTGATTTGGGAATATGTTCAAGATCTGAGTAGCTTGACAGGTCGCAATAAAGTTACATTACTGCGAGTGTCGCAAATTCAGCAATTTAGCAGAGAAGGAAACGAAAAAGCCGATGAGGTAGCCAAATAGGATCATTGGTTTATATACAGCCCCAGAACTTGTTCTGAGAGTGTCCAAAAAGACAGCACGAGAGCAAGAAGGAGTTGGGTCAAAGAAAAACACAAAGAACACAAGAACAATACAACCAAGACCAAAGACTTTAAACGAATTAATTAAAGATGATCAAAGAGGAAGGCTGAAGAATGGTTAAAGCTTTGTAGGAATCGTCTTCGCCGTATAGCAAGTCTTCTAACTCCACACTCAAGGACATACAATTGGAATAAATACTAGAGACACCAACTGCCAACTGCGTAATAGAAGGACAGGAGGAGACCGTTTACAACATTCTATGTGGTAAGATAGGCAATTTATTGCAGCCAAAAATTCACCCAGAGGATTACTTCGTTCAACCAGACAGATCCTGTACAGATTAGTATAGAGTTCCAAAATCCTGGAATGGCAAGAATAATTTATTTTAATGGGTCAAAGAAGTGGGAGCTTTAATACAAAAAAGAAGGAAGCTGAAATGTTTTCGGAGACTTGATATGAAGTCTCGACGACTACCGTAAAGAAAAAGAAACATCCAAATTGGTCTGCTATTTTTTTGTTGTTATAAATCGACTATCACCTATTAGAGCCCAACGTATAAACATTATACAAATGTTAGCAAATACTTACATCATTTTATACATTTGTTTGTCAAGCATAATAGCAGCGGAAGGAAACTATTTTTTCCTTACAGAACCACTACAGGGCGTTTGGCTTTTTCTACGACAACATCTTATGTGACACCACAAACGATGGATAAACGTTTACTATCTCACCTTGAAATGCAGTTTATCATATACCAGTTATACAAATACTGTATTACAAAGTTTTTTACCTTCAATATTTTGTCGATTATCGCAGTAGTCATAAATAACACTTAAACGTTTCTTCTAAATTTTTGGAATTGCAAATCCTTCTTCAACGTTTACAGCACGGACATTCAACTGTTTATCGCACAACATACAATATTTCTTGCGATTATCTCAATGATAACTTCTTTATGAATAGTTTTGAACGATTTTTTTTTTTTGTGTGTTTTATTGTTAAGAGTCAACGAAGAATTCCCCTAGCAGAGTTCTCAAAATTGTGTCTTAATTATATATTCGAAAATTGTGAAAAAAACCTCGACACATTTTTATATACATATAATTTTTATAACCAGTACATACAGTTGATTTTTGAAATTACATACTTCGATATTCTTAAAATTAATTTAAGACACTTTCTCTTATACAAAATATACTGCACTTCAGAACTAGCTGCAGTTGCAAAAAGAAATTAAGGAAACTTGCATTTTTTGCCTCAAAGTGTCTATATCCCCATAATAGTACTAACAGTTAATATTTGACGCTGCAAACAAAATTCAGAATATTTTTATGACTTTATTTATTTATATAAAATGGAAACGTATGCTGTAGATTTGCTGTAATAGAACAAATGTTTTCGCTTTGGAATCTAATAAGGAAAAAGTAGAGCAGAACAATATTTTTTTTTGCGTGGAAATTTCATACAAAAATATACTCGCATGCCGAAATTATTGCCATGCTTTGAAATTTTTAATTATTTATATTTCCAGTCTGATGCAGCAAGTTAGTATATAATGTGTGTATTAATCGAAAATCTTAATGTTAAAATGTGTCATGTTTCGTTTTCATTACACTATGTTCAGGGACCATTTGAAAGAAACATACATTTGGCAACATCGTGTCCGCATACTATTACAGTTGCAGATACCGTAATATTTTCTGTATTTCCCTCTTCGAAAACCTTTCAAATTCTACATATTACGCAAGATATGATTTGCTCTTCAAATTATTTATTGTCCAAATAATCATTGAAAAATGTTTAAGTACAATATATTTTATAACAGATTACTTCTCTGTCTAGGTATTTATCTGATAGTAAATTAGTGACACTATTGCCTACGTAGTTGTTCGAATCACAAATCTATCTGCATAGTTGCAAACTACGAAGTATTATCTGTACCACTTATTCGAGTCTTTCTGGTGTAATTTCCAATGCTATCGCGTTAATCGTGTCTCTGACTTCATTAGTGTCTTGAGGAGGCGTCGTATGAACTTTCTTTTTAAAGAAACTTCAAACAGAAATGTCTCTAAGTTGAGAGCGGGGTATCCCGCAGCAAACGTTAACGGAAAACCTGCTTTGGAAGCCATTTTTTCGCAATATATATGGTCCGTCTAATGTTGAAAGTTATGGGTATTAAACACATCATCTCTGGTAAACATACTCTCATCGTTCTAAAGCATACATCTTAAAAAGTGGCCATCTTTTTGAACCTTATTTAAGATTTTGTTGGAAAAATTAATCGAAAAATGTTGTCTTTTTATAGAGCGACTGAACTTTACAAACGTGATATGAATAAAGGAGGCTTTCTCGTAGAACCGACTGAACACTTCTTCTTACTACTGGAGATATTTGAGGTTGAAGCTAACTGTCCAGTGGCAACGACCATACCACCCTAAAAAGACCGGTTTTCTAACTGTCGGGTATACTAACGGAAGCATCTTCTTGTATTGCGCCCTTAATTTGCTCTTCTAGTTGTATTGTACGTTTTCGTCTTGTCGACCAGCATTAACATTTCTTTTAATAACCGAGTCAGTTTCACATAGGCGTTAGTCTAACCTCCCCGTTTTTGTCCTCTGCAGTTGGTATCCAGTCTTGATTCCAATTTTCTGTAGATGTCCTTTCAGTGCACAGTGTCCTGCTAGAAGACCTGTTACGATGCAAAGATGATTTCTACTGAGTTGCAGTAGCTCTTCAGTCTTCTTTTTTTGCTGGTTCTTTAATAAAGGTTTTATTATTCCAGTGTTCTTTTTGTTTCTCTTTGATCCAGCTTCTTGTGTTCAAAGTGTTCGTGTTATGTTTTTAGACACTCCTAGATCAGGTTCTGGGCATATACATCCTTTTCTTGCTAACTCATCGCCTTTTTCGTTTCCTGCGATTGCTGAATGTTCGGGCACCCACAACACTTTATTGCGATCTGTAAGGCTATTCAGTTCTCGAATACATTCCCAAACCAGTCTTGATTGTATGTTAGGATTCGCTAGTGCCTTTAGTATCGCCTGGCTGTCTGTTGCAATATAGGTCCGCTTATTTTCATAAGCTCTCTGGTTGATTTCAGTTGCATAATATCTTGCCTGCTGCATTGCAACAGGCAAGATATTGCACATATTGCGTATACCTCTGCTTAGAAGACCTTGTCATATTTCCCTAGTGGAAGGGATATCATCGAATTTCTCACTCCGCTATAGATTCCAGTCCCGTTTTCATATCGTATTTGATTTGTCTGTAAACCAGATAAATTCTCCGATCCTGCCTCTGCAGTTAGATTCTACCTTATCCGATCCGTGATTTCCACCTCGAAATTTCTGTTAAAATGATAAGGCTTACTTAAGCAGTGTCTGAACTTCAAGAACACGTTGAAAACAAACGAAGCACAATACAACATTTTAACATTAAGATTTTTGATTCAGAACCGAATGGAGGATGTGTCTGCGTGTAGCCTTTGTGAGAAATTACATACACGTTGTGTTAAAATAAACTGTATAGTTCTTCAAAAATCTGATACCGTTGATCTTCACTGCAATATAAAACGTAAATTGCAGTTCATATTACGTTATAAAAATTGCTGCAAATTATTTTTTCAATAAACAATTTTTCTTTGATAAATAAGACAAACGGTACTTTTAACTTTTTTATAGCATTTGCTCAACTACTATATTATTTCCATTATCATAATTAAAACCGCCAGATCTGCCTAAACATCAACATAGTAGTTGTGATTACTTAGGAGTGGAAGCTCTTGTAATGTACATTATATATTTCCTATTTACCTTCCAATATATTTTAACGTCTTGTGGTGTAAAAATAGAACGACAAACAAGTGTTGTTTGCACTTTTCGTAATTACACTAGAGAGATTAGAAAGATAGCTCCTTATGTAGTATTGCAAAGAAGACATTTGAGGAGTACTTAAAATTGTCATTCACAAATAGCTACAAAAGAAAACGAAATTACTCATTCTAAACTGTAGCAGCTGAGACAAATAAGAACATTTCAAAAATAGCTGTTACATTACAGCAGCTAATAAAATTACTAGGTATTTCTATTGCCCTTAAACCGTTCACAGTTTAGCATTATTCACGCATAAAAGCGAATTCTTTAAGAATGCGTAACAGGTATTATTCGATAACACCTCTGCATTAGTTATGAGGTGCTTTCGACTAATACCTTTGACCGAAAACGAAATCTTATTCACCTATTTTCATTCAGGCTATTGAATAAGCTTGTTTGGGTCACGCCAAATTAAATTGGGGGCTTGTATCAAAAAAAAGAAACGGAAACCTAACGCATTTCGGTATTGGTATTGGTAGGTTGAGGTATTTTGGACTATGAACTATGGTGACGGTCTATTGTTGTCGTTTCTGATATATATTTAGTTGCACGATTTAATTTATTAATGCGATGAAGTTGTATATAATACTTTTAAATAAATTAGTTCTTTATTGGAATTCGATCGATTTGGATATTTTAGAAGGTGTGTTTCGAATAATGTAGATCAACGTTCCAATAGCGAATGATTAAACAATTAAAGCAATAATCTCTGATCAAAAAGTATCCTTATTTTGACCTTATTATGCACAAAGCAGTGAACTATTTTGTAAGATGTACTGCTATGTAAATAACCATATATTAGAGCAAATTGGAGTATAACTGTAAGAACAATTTGTATTTTGATCGGAGATAGATAATCTTTAAACGAAAAATAATTGTTATTGTTTTATTGTATATCCAGATGAGTGTAAAAACGACGAATTTGCTTGCAAGGATGGACAGTGTATTAGCGAACTGAAAAGATGCGACGAAACAGACGACTGCCAAGACGGCAGCGACGAGGCAGATTGCGATGGTAAGATAGTATTCTTCTCTACATTTCCCATTTCCACCGCTGATATTGAAATCTCTCCGCAACACTTCTTCTGTAAGCAATACTGACACCCTTCTATATGTGACAGTGTATAAACACTTCTTCTTTATCTAATCATTACAACGGGAAAGGAGTTCCTATTCTTAAGGGTAGATTCTTGTCTCTCAGTAAATGTGATGGTAGTTCTTCTCTATTATGTCTACTTTAGGAGTCGACATTTCGGGTATTTATGTGGTTTGATCTGTCTACTAACATACCACACCTATCTTTGATATATATATTTACACTTTATTGTGCTAACTTCCTAATCTATTAAATAACGCTGTTAATTATATAGCTATGAAGACATTTATATACCAATTATTTAATTCACGTATGCCCTACTCAATATAAAACTTGTACATACAAAATTTTTCTAGGACAAATATGTGCTGTGTACATACATAGTAAATAACAGGAATTATATATAATGCTAGAACGTTTGCATGTGTTAATAAGCATGTATTTATACGTAATAGTGGTGAAGGTTTCCAGACTTTTGGTAACATAAGAGTAGTCACAACTTCATATAAATATCAGACTGAAATTGTATCTAACGTCTGATATTAAAACTGCAGCAAATGAAAGGCTACATTTCAAAACATTGCGTAGTAGTTTCTTTTCCGCAGTTTTATTTAATTAATTTAATTTCCTTGATATTCGACGAGAATAATTTGACGTAGATATAACTTTCATTTGTATGGTATAATCATCATTGTATTACAATGTATTATTCTCTATTAATGTCAAGATATAATACCTCCTAATGAGGTATTTTAGTATCTACAATAAATAAAAACATTTATTTTAATGACGATACCTATATAACAACAAACATTTCTAAACCGATTTACTGTAAGATTTATATCAATTCAACGATAAGACTTCGTAAATCGTAAGAGAATGATAGTCCAGTGTGGACGGAGCAGGGAAAGGAGGTACTCCAGAAACGTATTTTTAATAAAAACAGTTTCATTTTTCAATACTTTAGCTAAATCAGTACACACAGAATTGGCTAAAAGTACGGAGTCCACGATTTATTGTCGTTAATATTAGTTTTGGTTAATTATGTACAATATGATTGTTGTTAATTACTTACCCACATTTGAGAACATTTTAACAACCACTTTTTGTGCGAATAGTCACCGTAAAATGAGTAAAAAATAAAACTTGAAACCTAAATATATAATAAATATTTATTTTCCTACAACCACATGCAAAAGTGACAGTTTTCCTATAATGAAGTAGCTCCGAAAGATGATAACATCACACATTCAGGATATAGTAACGGAAGCATCTTCTTGTATTGCGCCCTTAATTTGCTCTTCTAGTTGTATTGTACGTTTTTGTCCTTTGTCGACAAGCATTAACATTTCTTTTAATAACCGAGTCAGTTTCACGTAGGCGTTAGTCTAACCTCCCCGTGTTCTGTCCTCTGCAGTTGATATCCAGTATTGACCCCAATTTTCTGTAGATGTCCTTTCAGTGCACAGTGTCCTGCTAGGAGACCTGTTACGATGCGAAGATGATTTCTACTGAGTTGCAGTAGCTCTTCAGTCTTCTTTTTTTGCTGGTTCTTTAATAAAGGTTTTATTATTCCAGTGTTCTTTTTGTTTCTCTTTGATCCAGCTTCTTGTGTTCAAAGTGTTCGTGTTATGTTTTTAGACACTCCTAGATCAGGTTCTGGGCATATACATCCTTTTCTTGCTAACTCATCGGCTTTTTCGTTACCTGCGATTGCTGAATGTTCGGGCACCCACAACACTTTATTGCGATCTGTAAGGCTATTCAGTTCTCGAATACATTCCCAAACCAGTCTTGATTGTATGTTAGGATTTGCTGGTGCCTTTAGTATCGCCTGGCTGTCTGCAATATAGGTCCGCTTATTTTCATAAGCCTCTGGTTGATTGATTTCAGTTGCACAACTGCAACAGAAGATATTGCACATATTTGCTATGCCGCTGCTTAGAAGACCTGCATATTCCCTAGTGGAAGGGTAATCATTGAATTTCTCACTACGCTGTAGATTCCAGATCCAGTGCCGTTTTCAGATCGTATTTGATTTGTCTGTAAACCAGATAAATTCTCCGAACCTGCCTCTGCAGTTAGATTGATTCTAGCTTATCCGATCCGTGATTTCCACCTCGAAATTTCTGTTAAAATGATAAGGCTTACTTAAGCAGTGTCTGAACTTCAAGAGTTGAAAACAAACAAAGCACAATACAACATTTTAACATTAAGATTTTTGATTCGAACCGAATGGAAGGACGTTCGCGTGTAGCCTTTGTGAGAAATTACATACACGTTGTGTTGAAATATATTGTATAATTTTTAAAAAATGTGATACCGTTGATCTTCGCTGCAATATAAAACGTAAATTGCAGTTCATATTACGTTATAAAAATTGCTGCAAATTATTTTTTCAATAAACAATTTTTCTTTGATAAATAAGACAAACGGTACTTTAACTTTTTTATAGCATTTGCTCAACTACTATATTATTTCCTTATCATAATTAAAACCGCCAGATTCTGCCTAAACATCAACATAGTAGTTGTGATTACTTAGGGTGGAAGCTCTGTAATGTACATTATATATTTCCTATTTACCTTCCAATATATTTAACGTCTTGTGGTGTAAAAATAGAACGACAAACAAGTGTGTTTGCACTTTTCGTAATTACACTAGAGAGATTAGAAGATAGCTCCTTATGTAGTATTGCAAAGAAGACATTTGAGGAGTACTTAAATTGTCATTCACAAATAGCTACAAAAGAAAACGAAATTACTCATTCTAAACTGTAGCAGCTGAGACAAATAAGAACATTTCAAAAATAGCTGTTACATTACAGCAGCTAATAAAATTACTAGGTATTTCTATTGCCCTTAAACCGTTCACAGTTTAGCATTATTCACGCATAAAAGCGAATTCTTTAAGAATGCGTAACAGGTATTATTCGATAACACCTCTGCATTAGTTATGAGGTGCTTTCGACTAATACCTTTGACCGAAAACGAAATCTTATTCACCTATTTTCATTCAGGCTATTGAATAGGCTTGTTTGGGTCACGCCAAATTAAATTGGGGGCTTGTATCAAAAAAAAGAAACGGAAGCCTAACGCATTTCGGTATTGGTATTGGTAGGTTGAGGTATTTTGGACTATGAACTATGGTGACGGTCTATTGTTGTCGTTTCTGATATATATTTAGTTGCACGATTTAATTTATTAATGCGATGAAGTTGTATATAATACTTTTAAATAAATTAGTTCTTTATTGGAATTCGATCGATTTGGATATTTTAGAAGGTGTGTTTCGAATATGTAGATCAACGTTCCAATAGCGAATGATTAAACAATTAAAGCAATAATCTCTGATCAAAAAGTATCCTTATTTTGACGCTTATTATGCACAAAGCAGTGAACTATTTTGTAAGATGTACTGCTATGTAAATAACCATATATTAGAGCAAATTGGAGTATAACTGTAAGAACAATTTGTATTTTGATCGGAGATAGATAATCTTTAAACGAAAAATAATTGTTATTGTTTTATTGTATATCCAGATGAGTGTAAAAACGACGAATTTGCTTGCAAGGATGGACAGTGTATTAGCGAACTGAAAAGATGCGACGAAACAGACGACTGCCAAGACGGCAGCGACGAGGCAGATTGCGATGGTAAGATAGTATTCTTCTCTACATTTCCCATTTCCACCGCTGATATTGAAATCTCTCCGCAACACTTCTTCTGTAAGCAATACTGACACCCTTCTATATGTGACAGTGTATAACACTTCTTCTTTATCTAATCATTACAACTGGAAAGGAGTTCCATTCTAAGGGTAGATTCTTGTCTCTCAGTAAATGTGATGTAGTTCTTCTCTATATGTCTATTTAGGAGTCGACATTTCGGGTATTTATGTGGTTTGATCTGTCTACTAACATACCACACCTATCTTTGATATATTTATTTACACTTTATTGTGCTAACTTCCTAATCTATTAAATAACGCTGTTAATTATATAGCTATGAAGACATTTATATACCAATTATTTAATTCACGTATGCCCTACTCAATATAAAACTTGTACATACAAAATTTTTCTAGGACAAATATGTGCTGTGTACATACATAGTAAATAACAGGAATTATATATAATGCTAGAACGTTTGCATGTGTTAATAAGCATGTATTTATACGTAATAGTGGTGAAGGTTTCCAGACTTTTGGTAACATAAGAGTAGTCACAACTTCATATAAATATCAGACTGAAATTGTATCTAACGTCTGATATTAAAACTGCAGCAAATGAAACGCTACATTTCAAAACATTGCGTAGTAGTTTCTTTTCCGCAGTTTTATTTAATTAATTTGATTTCCTTGATATTCGACGAGAATAATTTGACGTAGGTATATACTTTCATTTGTATGGTATAATCATCATTGTATTACAATGTATTATTCTCTATTAATGTCAAGATATAATACCTCCTAATGAGGTATTTTAGTATCTACAATAAATAAAAACATTTATTTTATTGACGATACCTATATAACAACAAACATTTCTAAACCGATTTACTGTAAGATTTATATCAATTCAACGATAAGACTTCGTAAATCGTAAGAGAATGATAGTCCAGTGTGGACGGAGCAGGGAAAGGAGGTACTCCAGAAACGTATTTTTAATAAAAACAGTTTCATTTTTCAATACTTTAGCTAAATCAGTACACAGAATTGGCTAAAAGTACGGAGTCCACGATTTATTGTCGTTAATATTAGTTTTGGTTAATTATGTACAATATGATTGTTGTTAATTACTTACCCACATTTGAGAACATTTTAACAACCACTTTTTGTGCGAATAGTCACCGTAAAATGAGTAAAAAATAAAACTTGAAACCTAAATATATAATAAATATTTAATTTCCTACAACCACATGCAAAAGTGACAGTTTTCCTATAATGAAGTAGCTCCGAAAGATGATAACATCACACATTCGTATGTGTTTGTTATGATAACACACGGTGTTTTACTTAAAATTTGCTTCATTCTCATGCATTACGCAGTCAAATGTTACTGAAACGCCTGGCATTTTTAATAAACTGCTAACTGCAAACAAATCAATCAATAAGGACTTGTGGTCATGGGAAAATATCGTACATGAATTGTTGGAAAGTGTCTAACGCACTCGTGAGGTCTCTTCCCACCCTGGCATAATTTGTCGCTTTGCGTACTCGCTATGTAGCCTACTATTATTAAATAATCTTAATAAATTGCTGTATTAGTATGTATTTCAAAAGTTGAGTGCAACTATTGATTAATTTTTCTCTGGAGCAAGCGTAATTATGGATTGTACCCTAACAGTTATTTACATTAGAGTACGGTAACGTTAATTTAGAATTCGGGCGCTATAAATGACCTAATACACGACATTTATATTCGATTTTTTGGCCGAGAAAAATATTTATAAAATCTGGTTTAAAAAAAATATGCCAATGTAACAATCAGTAGATGTCGATTGATATCACTGCGTTCACTCAACTCACCTTTAAATCTGTATCAAAGCGATTTTTTTATGATGATTGTTCGTCAATAATAATTAAAACAGCAATAAAAATACCGGTGAATGTGTTTTTTTAACTAAATTAAATATTATGCATATTTTCAATCGGAAGAAACTGTGAGATGAGAAAAACTCAGTGTGCTAAAATAAACCTGCCCATGCATCAACTGACAAGTAATACTGTGTTCACAGTTGACAAGGCCTAAAGCTTTGGCCATTGGCTAACAGATTTTCCTACTTATGCCATTTCATGCGATCTGTGTAATTTATTTTAAAATTGAAGTTAATTATATTTCCTGATTTATTTTTTAAAATTTGCTATAGTAATATAGCAGCTCTAAAATATGTAATTGCTACCAGTTTAGGTTTCCTTAAAACCTCCCCAGGCATACACAATACTAAAATAGTCAACATGACAACCGTATTGTTTGAATGGTAAAATACGTACCAATCTACGTATTTTAGCGCAGAATAACTGCAGTAAATTTAGAAAAATTAATTAAAAAATTGACTTCAATTTAATCATTAAACCTAATACTTACTTATGTACTATCACAATTTTATTCCATTAATTTTTGGTTGGCAGAATTAATTGTAGCTTATGGTACTGACTTACTACTATTCGTGGTAATGTTTCGAAACATTTAATCAACAAAATTATTGCTAGTACTCAAAAAGTGACTATTCGTCCAGATGGAATAGATTAATCCAAAGAAATAAAATTTTTGTCAATTAAAAAATTATTGGTATACCAACCTATTATGGCCAAGCTACTTCAAACTTGGAGAATTTCCTAAAATGGATACGTAGGAACAACAAGTTCAACTAAAGCTGTAGACTTACAAAAGTTTTTTTTTTGTATACTTAATAATAAATATGGATGTAAACTCTTTTGTATAATCGGTGCTAAAAAATAATATGCTAAAAAAGCATTCTAATGGTAGTGTTTGGTTGATACTTTTTTATTTATATATCACTAATAACTTCTTCACTTTTTCTATCGTTTGTAGGTTTGCATTTTACATTAGTAGTCTGCTATTTTCAACAGTCACAGTGTATAGTGCAAAAAAGAACTGTTTCCAAAATTTCAACAATTTATTCGAAACATTTCTAGTACTTCCATTTTTTTGAAACCAATCCCATTAGAAGAAAGAAAGATTAATTTTTTAAATAGAAAAAATAGACTTTTCGACCGAAATATGGTTGAAACTTCGCAACAAACCTTTGATTATACATAACTTCCTAAAACAAATATTAGCGACTACAAATCGTTTTTTTCTATATTTTTATCTGGACCTTGTATCTATTTTAACCAGAAATTATTTTGTCTAAAATATTTTTTGTGCGGATGGCGACTATCAGTTAAACAACATATATAATTTCTACCACTCAAGGTAAATAAGAACACAAAAAATAATTACATAAAATTCGAACCAATGTTCACAATAATTACTAGAAATCCATTTTATTTCCAACAAGAGTACTAAATACCTGCTATAACAACATGACCTACCCATTTCAACTCTATTATCTTTTACATCACATTTCAGCAGTTCTCATTTTACTCTGACATTCATTTAAAGGATTATCCATGGGTAATTTTTCATCAATCCATACAAATTACCATATAAATAGATATAATAGCATTTCTAGATAACATTGTCTTTAGGACGGGTCTAACATACGATGCATGTCACCCACACGAAATCTATCACCTGTACATTTTGCATGCAACGACGATCTTGATACAACTCCTAATCATACTAACAATACCCAAGGGTTTTTGAGTTGCTACTCGAACGAAGAGGCATGGGACAAATGAGATGGAAACAAAAGTTCTGCGGTTTCTTTGATTCTCTAACATCAAATTAACATAACACCATACACGCATATCATTCACTTCTAATATTAAAAAGCATTAATAGGTGAACACTACGAACCATGCGGGGAAAATCAATTTCAGTGTAGGGCGGGCTTTTGTATAATGGATTACAAAAGGTGCAACAGCATAATTGACTGCCCTAGCGGTAATGACGAGGAAAATTGTCCGATCCCAACCACCACATCACCTGGTACGTTACTGTGCTCATTTTATTACACCATCATACATACGGATGCGTTTCGGTATAATTGGTAATTGTATATTTCACAAGGGAATATATACTAAATATACATATATTGAAGGAAAGGTAAACATGGAGCAATAGTTGCTTCTTTTTGAACACCCTGTGTATTATTATATTTTTATATTAGCATTTCAAGCAATTCCTTAATTTAAAGACATTATTCAATGGCTTTTATTTTATTTTGTTGTGTTAAATTATTGTATTTATGAGATATGGAGTAAAGTTTTTCCGATGATGAATTGCTGTTTTATGAGCCCAGTTCATTGACTATATATAAGTAGACTGATTAAGCTTATGGGAAAAATGTTGCGCTTAAAAGTGGCCCTTTGGATGGCAAATCCAGATGTCACTAGTGTTTCTACATCCAAAACTGGCGGGGGAAGCGAAATGCCTATCTTAGCTCCGAACCGAGTTTACAGATGATGAGTTGAGCAGCACGCATGAGTAGAGGACATTTAGTTCACAGATAGCGCGGTAGCATATAACATGAAATGATTTTTTTTTTGGATTTAGCCCGTATTAATGGTAGTTTGTTGCCACGTGAAAGGCATGGTAAGCAACAAAAGCCAATATTTAAATTGTGGGAAAACAAACGCATAATGAAAAGTTGCGTACGTTTGCATTTCCTATATTGTAAAGTGACCAGATTTTAATGTAGTAAGGTGGGACAAAATCGATCATGAGTATATGGTATTCGTATTAGTAGTAAAAGTCATAAATAAAAGTAAACAATCACAGATGTGTAAAAAATGTTAAGGGATTAGTGAGGCGCAAGTGTAGATCGCAAAGCTGCCGGATGTTTACCCAACAAGGAATTTAAATTCGTAAAATTATTTTACTTCAAATTTGGGCTGCATTTTGTATGCTAGTCGAACTATGTAAAATGATATGCCATTTACATTTTTTAGGTTTTCAATTATAGCAAACAAAAAGAATGTTTTTACGATTTAAAATTTTCGTATATACAGGTGTGATTCTTGTAAATAGCATTTTTTGAAAAATATTTTTTAATTGTCTGAGGTTTATAATAAAATTGATATGACACATTTTTATACTATAGGGAAGTATATATGTGATGGGTTTGCAATTTTTTATACATAAATAGATTGTAAAAACCTTTTACATATTATGTGGTTTCGGTGACGGCGCGGCATGTTCTTTAGATGATAAGAAAATACCGACAATAAAGTAAAATAAACACGTAAATATCCACCCAAAAAATTCTACTAATACAAAGGCCTATTGAATCGCTAGCGTTAAGGGAACATATGGTGGAATTTTTACAATATTATTTGAAGAAAACGTTTCTAATCCTCTAACAGGATTATAATATGCTATAAATTATTATTGTTACCTGCAGAGAATATAGAATTCTGAACAGATGTTACCAGAAAAATAAAAGAATTTTTACACGCTTTATTAGTACAAAATGTCTCATTATGTACAACTCATATGTAGGTGATGAATTATGAAAGAATACTCTTCTATTGGCATAATACCCGTAATGCTCTGCGTACTGCATATCATACATATGTATATTATAGTTATATTTATATATTATTCGATTTCAATTACAATACCAAGAAGAAACGATTACATTGAGAGGTTATTTTGTTCTGACCAACTACTCATTACTTAACGACAATCGGTCTTTGCTTTGAATCGTAATCCAGTGTTCGTATGTATCTTGATTGATAATTCCCGTCGCCGACAAGTAGAATTCCCGTTTTGATATTGCAGCTCCTGATTTTTTAGGCGGTAAATACAAATTTATTAACTTTTTGTCAATAAATTAAAATAAATGCACGATATAATAACAAATTAATTAAACTAAAGCAAATAAATAAAAAAAACCATCAATAAATTCAATAACCCCCTCTGAAACAAAAATTTTTTCCTCTAACTTTCAAAATTCCCTCTAAAAAGAGATTTTCCCTCATATACGAGCACTGTCGTAATCGTAGGTTTGAAAAGTTGAATTTTAACAGTTCATATTATTAATCGTAATTACATGAGTAATATTTATTATGATAACACTTATCAAACTATTGTATGTATTATAAATACATTTGAAAATTAGAAAAATGGAAATGGATTTTTATACGGATATTCACCCACAATAAAAGATACCTATACCCTACTTGATTTGATAAATTTATTCCTAGATAGCGCTGACCCACACCTTTATCCGAGAACTATCGAACTGCATTATATGGTAATTTATGGATGTTATCGACATCTAACGACAATTTTTAGAGCTATTTCGCTTTTATATGGACTTGATCGGTCTACTTATATATAGTCACTGGCCCAGTTGAATGAGCCTTTTGTTTTTCGGGAAAAAATCATGTCTAGCTTAACATAAAAAAACTGTTTTTTTTTGTTACTTCTTCGTAGCCGTTATAGTCGTGTTATTATTGGATTTGAAGAAAAAGCATAAGGAGGATATATTTAATAAAGTACTCCAATGGAACTTTTTATTTAAGTTATAGTTCTTGAAATATGAGAAGAAATTGTGTTTTTCTATTAGAAATCATAGTTGCCCATGACTTCATAAAAATGCATTTTTTCAACAATTTCAAGGATATAATACTTGACAAATAAATACATTAAGGCAATTTTCTTCTTTTAATTTTACAACTGAGAATTAAAAATGTAAACTACAATTATTGACTGGTGCAAATGATTTGGTTTTCATGTAATTCTGATCGAAGTTTCGTAACTTGAGAAAAGAATTTTCTAAACAATTGAATCAAAAACGGCAGTTTGAGCAAAATATTTTATTCACTATATTATTTTACGATCAGCGACGTTTCGGCCGCACAGCACCCTTCCTCTGGTTATAAAATTAAATCCTAAAAGTAGTTAACTTTAGTTAGTTTATAAAAAAAAGGGTCGGGTCCTTCAACAAGTTATACAAAAAACGACTTAATGTACTTCATGTTTGTGTTATCCGATGACGAATGTCTAAAACCATTCAACATTTGGGTTTCATATTTGTGAGTAGAATCTATTCAAAAAATTATAAATTTTCAATTATATCCTAAGACGTCACTACTGTTTCAAAAATTAACAAATCAATGAATTTCTGCTTTTAATTGTAATGATTAGGAGGAATTTTTCCAAGAAACTTTTTCTCCTCGCAGGATTCGAACCTGCATCCCCTCGTTTGCCGGACGAGCGCTTTACCAAATAAGCTAGTAGAGGATGCGAATTCAAGCGTGTAATCGAACACACGTCGATATTAGATCTTGAAAGGCCAGCAGGACGGCAAATATGCAAAGATTGCAGGCTTTTTACAGTAAAAAATTGTAGCGTGCAAGCCACTCGACCATCAGTCGGAATGATGGTCGATGATATTATGGTTACAGAATATTTTTGCAACATATCTAGATTTTGGGGATGATGTTTTTCTAGAAACAACACGAACTATACACGTAATTCCAATCAAACACTATGCCACAATTGAAAATTTGATACAATAACTGTCAGCGGAGATGGAGACACAGATTGTGCAATCGGCGAACACCAAACCGCTAACTATTTTTTTATTGGCCCCAAACAGAAGCTTGAATTTATTATTGGGTGAAACAGTTGTGATATTGGACTAAAATTTTTTGAAAATATATATTTTTAAACTGTTTTTTCCTTTAAAAATACTAATCACATAAACAAGAAACCAGTAAATTCGTGGCAATTTGAAACTTTTTTTTGAATAAAAAAATTTAAAAAATTGGTTCCCGACCCTATATTGTACCTTAAGTAATTAATATAGTTTAAGTCCGTAATTAAAAATATTCATAACAAATACATTTAAAAAAAAATTAAAAATGCTCTGTTCATTATTGTAATCAATCTAATTTTTGGCAGGTACACTGATTAAATGTTCTCAAAATAACGATATCTGAACAGCTAAGGAAAACTTAATTAATATAGACGGAAAATATGTGCGTAGGACTAGCACATGCCCTGAAAAAACCAATTTGTTCACGACAACAAAACAATTTCAACAGAATTATCGTAAAAAAATTAGTTGATCCAACAAAATATTTCGTGATTTCAAATAAATAGAGGGTTAAATGAATAAATAGTTTGGCTCAATTAATCAAATATTTGCCCATATTTTAGCTTAAAGAAAATTTGGAATTATCAAACAAATCGGTTTTTCAGTGCGGAGTCACAAACAATTTTATTGTTAAAAACCCAAAAGTGCATTAAAATGTTTCTTTTTAAACAAATATGTGTATTTTTTCCAAATACCATACCTTTTCTTACATTTTTTTTTGAAATTTTGTATCCCTTTATCTTTTTTTTTTTAATTTTAATAGTTTAATAGTTATTTTTTTTTTAATTTTAATAATTTGAATAGTTTTAACATTTTCTATTTGTTACCTTTTTTACGTTTATTTTTCAAAAATTTTCTTAACATTTTTTTCGGAAAAAGGGATAAAATAAAGTAAAAAGTATCTCTTGTTCCATTTTCTTATTTAAAAATAATTTTTCTTATCTCTTTTTTCCATTTGTATATTTTTTCCATTTTTTTTTCGTATTTTTTACATTTCAGTTTTTTTTTTCTAATTTTTTTTTTCAATTTTCTCTATTCCTTTTTCCTCCTTCTCTATTCTATATTTCTTTCCTCTGTTTCCTTCCCCCTTTTTACCTTTTCCGTTTCCCCTTTTCCCATTCCCTATCTCTTTTCCCTATATCCCTTTATCTGCTGCCTTTCTAATTCCTTTTTCTCTGATCCATTTACCACGTTCTCTTTCTCTGTTTCTTGTTTTTATTTTTGGAGTAGTTCTATAACTATAGAAATAGATTAGGTCACATTACGGTTATTGTTTGATCAAATTACATGCTATGCGTAACTAAAAGAGGATGTATTTGAATTAAAATTACATGTAGTGTTTGTTTTAACGTATATATTTTCCAAAATAAATATCTATAGAAGTTATTTATTTTCAATATCTAAAATCGAATCATGAATTAATCAATCGTGAATCAAAATCAGCCATGTTACTGGACATGAACAGTAACAAGGCAATGATTAGATGTGACTTATAGACGTGTGTAGATATATTTTTAATAAAATGTATGAATATTTTTAGTTACGGACTTAGACTATATTAATTACTTAAGATACAATTTTTTTTTATAAAAAATAAGTTTAACTACTTTCATAATTTTATTTTATAGCCAAAGGAAGGTTGTTGTGTAGTCGAAACGTCGCTGATGGTAAAATAATATAGTGAATACATAATTTTGCTCAAATTGCCGCTTTTGATTGCATTGATTAACACAAGAGCGTAATTTTTTACACAAATACTATAAATGAAGTGTCTAGTCAAGGAGAGCGTGATGTGGTTGAGTGTTAGATTTCGTACCACCAAAATGCTCTATAACGTGCACAACGGTGGTATTTCAATCGACATCAACCTTCTATAGCTACCTTTGAGACTGTATGATAATTTGGGAGAGTATGGTTCTTTTTGTATCCTAAATAACACTGCATGAGGTATTAATGAACAGACACAAGATACTGGTATGAAAACGTCAACCAGACAAATTTTAATAAGTTAGCGATTATAATAAGCGTATCGAATTTAGTATTTTGTTTATTAGAATGTGTGAAGCTCACACCAGTTCAAATTTAAAATTTTCTGGAAAGACGAAACACGTTTTACAATCTGCAACATGTTTAATAGACATGACCAGCATTTATGCAAGAAAAACCGCGCCATGTTGAATAGAGGAAACCCTGAGTTAGGTTTCAATTCAAAATTTGGCACAGCATCATTGGTTCAACTAGCAAACAAGTAGAACACGCAAGCAATCAACGAATGTGAGTAGCTTTCAATAGAAAATTAATCAATAGAAACATTAGCAGATGCATCTAAAAATTAAAAAAAAAAAATAATCCAATTTAACCATTTAACTTGATATAATATACAGGGCGTTTAACTGAAGCAATATGTGCGAACCATTTACTTTATCGCTGATTCATTATAAATATAATAGTACCCTTGAACATTAACGCATCACATTTCTAAATCATATTTCATAAGGTACTTAAAACACATCCTTTCGCTTTCATATTTACACATCTTATTTCCTTTCTAATAAATATAATAGAATAAATATAAGATAGCGAAAAATTAACTTTACATAGGTACGTAGATATATGAGAAAACTGTAGGCAAATTGAATATATTTATTCAGAAGTAGAAGTGGCTAACTTATTTATTTGTTTGTTGTTTGTTAAATACAATTCATTTGTTGTAGTTTCTTGGAAACCTCACCATATAACCGATATTTTTTCAATGTTGTATTTATATATGTATGTATCAGTTTCTATCTATTTATTTATGATTTATGTGTAAACTTATTGTGCTGTACTCTATGGATAATGATATCAAATATAGCACTGTAAATTTAAAAATTGAATAGAAGGCCAGTTTTGGTTGAGTGCCTTTGTAAGTAGTTGGAATTTGAGGATTTTGTACTTAGTTGGAAAATATATCACCTATCACGGATTATTGCGAAATGATCGAATTGAAACTTGGTACGCCTATAGCACCCATCGAATCATGCTAATTGCTGTTCTCCGTTTTCATGGTTGCTCAATTTTAAGAGATTTAAGATTTACCCTTAAAATTTCCATTTTTTTTGCAATTTACATCGTTACCATGAATAAAAAAAATGTGTCCCTAAACTTGCCGAGTTGGAGATGAACGAAAAAAGGCGAAATATAGAAGAGCAGAAGTAATCCCTAGGAAACTACAGCATATGGTATGAAACTGTATGTATCCCTAACTATAAATTTATGAATGAACACTAGAAAATGAATTTTTAGCACTAAATTCGTTAAATAACTAAAGCCTTGATTCAAAAATTATGGGCAAAGTTACTTTCATTTGAAACATCTTGGAACGAGATGTATTTCTGGGTGATGGTAACGCAATTGTTTGTATAAGAAGGTAATTAAATGCATAATATACAACAAGTTTGGAGCCTTTAATTTTTTTGAGATGATGGAGATTTAGCATGGAGTATTTTCATTAATTTTTTAATAGCCGGCCCGCTGCTATGTCATCAATTGCTGAACTTTTGTTTAGGGAAACTTTGCGTTGAAAAAAGGTTTTCCCCAGCGCTTGAGGCGGTTTCTTCATTTGGAGTTTCAGGGGTATTTTTTAAGGATATCGCAAATCAAATTGCCGAAAAACGCCCTCTCTTTTAAAGAGGAACTTTGAAAACTGTATGTTTGAATTTCTATCAAGAATATGTTTCCCAATAAAAGCTTGAAGTAATAGACATTATCTGGTATCTGTTTGTCTTATATTTTTGTAAACTTATAACTTTATAATTGCAGTTTTTTCCTTGTTGATTCATAACTTTACATTTTTTCTTTCATACATATTTCGATAACTAAGATGCACGTCTTTAGTCAGGTGTTAGACATCTTGCGGGCTTTGCTGGAACCTCTTATTTATTCTATAAATTTTCTCACTATTTTCAAACGCATTTATATTGAAAATTAAGTTATGTTAAAAAATTCGACAATCGAACCAACGGTAAAGCTCAGAGATACAATTTCCTTTTTCTTATTCTACTACTTTGAAACTAATTGTTTACCAAATTTAAGTCAAATTCAATTCGCAGCAGCCGAATTATCATAGTCCTAAGAAGAGTCAATTTTGAAAAAAAAAAAATATGTTTTGCCTAGTGTATATGGTTTTGGGTTTTGCTGTATGGCCACTAGAAATAAAATTATCGAAACTATATAATTTGTATATGCAATTTTATTATTTGTTTACCGATTTATTTTTGTCAATAGATTTACTCTATTTATTATTTTTTTGGGATGCTGGAGTTTTATATTGATTTAAACTATATTTACGTTTCGCAACATTTTTTTATTTCATTTTCAAAACCGAAACCATTCTTAATAATCATTTATTCTTTTTTACCTTTGATATAGCGGACGGAATTAATAAATTGTACCAAAAAGTGCGTGCGACATGCATGATATTTGTATTATAAATTTAAAACATAGAACATTTATTTGTAACAGTGACCTGGTTACATAGAAAATATATAGAAAAATAAAAATAATGATACTAGCAAAACTTCATTTGGTCACAAGGAGAGTAAATGACGAGGCTTTCAAATTCGGTGAAAAATGTCAAATTCTGCTGCAAAAGAAAATTCGTATTTGTTGCGAAACATTTGAGAAAAAAAGTTCCAAAAAAAATACAATCAAAAAGTTTTTTTATTATTTTAAAAAGTCTTTCTGAAGATGAAGAAATCGGCTCAATTTCTGGAAAGTCTTTTTTCATCGTAAAGTTTACTTGAACCATATTATATCAAATTTGGTGGCATAGAGGCGGGCTGGTTTTTAGAAAAATTATGGAAATGCTAAAATGTGAATGGTATTTTCTGAGGATCTCTTCGACGTATATTTTACTCTTTTCTGTTTCACCCCAACTGCACAAGAGAGTGGAGGGATAATGGCAGAAGCGACAAGAAAATCTGATTTGCGCTCATTTGATAGACTCATAGAAAGCACACCTGGCGATGTATGATTCATTGTTTTTTGTTATAACGGTGTAAATTGCAACAATACAAAAATCATAGAAGTTTCAAGGGTAGGTTTAACCCCTTAAACATGCGCCTCAGCCAAAATGGAAAGCAGCAATTTACAAGATTGTGTCAAGTTTCAATGTGATTGGTGAGTGTCACATCGCGATGCTCCCTTCTTAGTTCGATTCATCAATTATTGTTTGTAACCTGTATTTGGTATATGTATGCGTCGTTTTTAACAGTTGTATAGGGTAGTTTATTTTATATGCCTTGATATATTTCCTGTACAGCCTGAAATAGCTATATACATACATAACTATTTCAGCGTTAGAAGTCTTTATTAATAAATAATGATGTTGTAACTAAATGTCTTGTACATAGTATTTCTACGAAATAGGAAATGGTCAATATTTCATAGATACCATTCCATTGACTATAATTTAATATTGTATTAACTGTTTAACCTCCTAATGTAATTCAAATTTACAATACAGTATCAGTTTCCAACGTCCGACCATATATTCTTTTGTAAATAAAACAATCCAAAAATGTACAGTTTCTATTCTATTTTGCTAATATGTATATAAAATTGATGTATAGAGGGATGCGAGCATAAGTGTCCTGACGGCGAATGCGCTCGCTTATGCGACGGCTTCGTTGATTGTCACGACGGCTCTGACGAAGTCGATTGTGGCACATGCAAGGATGAGGAATTCATGTGCGCAAGCGGCGACTGTATACCCAAGAGCTTGCGTTGCAACCATGTTACAGATTGTCCTTACGACGGCAGCGACGAGGACAACTGCGGTAGGTCGAAAGAAAAATCTAAAGCTCGTTTCTTCCTTACTCTTCTTAATCTCTTCTTAACTTTATCTTTCTATATATCTTTTAAAATTAATTGCAGGAGCAAATGTCTACACTAGTTCATTAAATGAAAAAATAAACGTCTGAATAAAATAAAACACTGAAACAATTTCATGTTCGCACACTACCGGCTAATGTATCTCAACCTTTTAACAAACCATAGGCTTTATAGAAATAAAAAAAGAATCAGTTTTATACTTATTGCCTGCGTTATTTAAAAGAAGCATTTCTTTATAACAAATGATTCTTTTAATAATGTTATCCCTTTCTCAGAGGTGATAAAATATGCACAGCTACTTAAAATGTATACAATAGCAACCAGTTTTTACCTAAAAATGACAAACTCAAAGTCAGAATAAATAACTTTTAAATGAATAAAAACAATCCTGTTGAAATTTGAGCTGCTTAACACACTTCTTTTGCGTTTTCTGTCTTACGTAAATAATATAACTGCTCTGTGTATCCATGATTTTCCACGGCACTGTCTAATTAGAAGTTTTTCGGTTTAACAAAACTTCAGATTTTAACATTTGGCGTTTGTAATAATTAGGAACATAAAAAGTAGAAATACTGGTCCACTTTCTCACAAAAAGTGTGAAAGTTGATTCTATTTTTTATCTACCTAAATATATTACTCACATCGAGTTAAAAATAATTGTTTAAAAGTAAAATTATAAAGAAAAAAACAGTATTTCTGATTTTTTTCCTAGCAAAAAGAAAAATATCATCGAAATGAAAGTTAACTCTTCCAAGGAGAGTTTACTTAATTGGAATTTGATTCATAAAAGACATACAATATGAAAATTTCTAATGTTTACCCCAAAACCACTGCATGCCAGTTGTTCGTTGCCCCTCCACATTAGCGGTTAATTCACAAAAATCAAGGGCCGCTGTAAGCAATGAGGAAGCGGTTGTTATAAAAATTCCTATATTTATCTGACAAATAATAGATAGGTATTTGGTAGCTCTGCCTGCAAAATAGAAAACTTATATCGAGTATGGAAACACCAACTTTCCAAAGTGAAATAGGAGAACCGCCATCTTCACGGCAATTTCTGTAGTCATCTGAATATGTTTAACGTATTTGCTACTATAGGCTAGGAAATTTTATTATTGTATGTTTAAAGCATTATAACTCTACTACTACTTTGTCTACAACTGTGCTGACTTAGTATGAAATAAATAGTTTCATTAAGAAAATCGTACTTGATATCATATATCCAAACAAATACTTTTTTTGTTGTTAAGGTAATTTATTTCAATAAAAGATATTATTTTAAAGAAATAGTTTAATCGCTTAAAGAAAAGAGTAATATTAATCTTAAAGCAACTATATCTAATTCAAATAAGGTTTCTTTGCGTGAAATATTTTTTCAAATTGGCTTTTTTTCCTTATCACGTGAAAATTACTTTATTTTTAACTGCAATTTTCCAAATTGTAAGAAATTTTAAATTTTTCCTGAGAAATAGTACTTTTTTTAAATAATTTTACACTAACAAAGATATTTTTCCAATTAATATTCACCCAAAATGTATGTATGGGAAAATTTCTAACATTTCGAAATTTCCTTAAATTTTTGTGCATTTATTCCCATTCAATCCGGAAAATTATCAAAAGGAGTGATTTTTACCAAGAAAAATTACCTAAATTGATGTGTATTTGTAATAACTATTATTTTTCTGCTAGAATATTTTCAAGTTTTTTTAAACTTCCAGTTTTGAAGTTTTGTGTGTTTAAGTTTTCAATTAGGGAGTATTTCTCATTGAATTATCGACAAGATCTTGCTCTTCTTTGATATTTTCCATGAATGTAGTATTTCCGTTATTTGGTTTATATATTCCACAATAATATATATTTTTCGGAACATTAAACATGTATAAAACAAATAAATTATTATTGCCAGCAAATATTTTGTTAGAATTATAACATAATTATTTTAATATAATAACATTTGTAATGTTAAAGTCACAGTCACCCATCAATATAAAAATATACGGATGTTCTATTTGAGAAAAACATATTTTGCAGATTTTGCAGAATCCATTGTTATGTTACTAATTTTTAAACCATGGAAACTTTTTAGTACTTTTTAGTGAAACAATGTTAATTCTTGGTAGTTTAAAACGGAATATTTGTGGCACTTAAAGCAAATGAAAATTGCTGCGTTAATGTTTTACAAAAACCGTAATATCTTAGAAACCGTTGTAGATAAATATGTGAAACCTTAATTGTAATCGTGATAGAATTTTATGCTGAATTAATTAATAAATTTGGAAAATATTTTAAAATATTTAGTGCTTACTTTCTAAATACTAAACTATTGCAAAAACCGTGAAGCCCGAAAACTTACCAAAAAAAGCCACTTTACTTGAAAAACCCTGTATACTTCTGCTACTTGGTTTTATTTGTTAGTATTCTTGATTGGTAATTATTTTTATTTTTTTAATTTTTATAGCGTTGGTACTAAAATTGTTTATAGCTTGAGGGCATAAGATCTGTCGAAACGTTACATAAAACGAATTAATAAATAGACAAACCGAAATGGCTTAAGTTTGGCTGTTTTATTTCTATTGCACCATTCATAATAATTATAGTTTAACTGAGAATTAGAATTTTATAATTTTACTTAAATGCACTATAAAATATATAAATAAAAATAAAAAATTGCTATAATATATAGGTCTACTATCTAAAGCTAAAAGTACAACACATCAAAGAAGGATTTCCAGCTAAAAAAAATCATTTTATTTTGAAACATGAAAATGCTATTTATTATTTTAATACATAAGCACATTTTATTATTGTGTGATAAAAAAACAAATTTTATAACGGAAAATGGTTTTAAGGAATTAGTTGCAAATGTTTTAGTTATTTAAATTTTTTCTTAATGAGCTTAAATAAAGAGCATGTTAATCTAATTTGTAGGTAATCTGTTTGATTTTCTTTTGTGTTAAGATTATTTTCTTATTATTAAAAATAGTAATACATAAGATGTGCCGCTTAGAATAAATAAATAAAATTTGAAACATAAGTATTATTGGTATTATCAAAGATTTCAGTCTCCAGTGTCAAGATAGTTCTGATGAACCGCCCATCTCTGAGTTGAGAGTACATTTGCCGGTATTGTCACACCGAACCAGGACAATTTTTACATACAATGTAGTTCTAGATGATTTTTTTTTGATTATATCTTGGTAACACATTTTGTTAACAATATCTAATATGTGAGCAGTATTTTAACAAACATTACTGTGCTAGCCAAAAGTACAATATTAATAATTAACACATATTAAATGATTAAACTGTTTCCCATAGTTTACGAATGCCCTCATGGTTCTTTCAAGTGCGACAACATATGTATGATCAGTAAACGCCGTTGCGATGGTACAGAGGATTGTAGTGATGGCTCAGACGAAAAGAATTGTAATGTATCGTCTAGTGAGTTCGATTTGAATCAGAAATTATTCTTGATTCTTTCATTGTTGTTGAGGCATCTTCCCTATGTAGTTGGCTCTGGCGTTAAAACACACTGTAGTGAAAATAGAAACACTCACTCTCTTCCTGGTTTTGCTTGATTTTGAAGGAATACATTTACATTTCGACATATTTCTTTCAGAAAATATGCGAGATTTCAGGAAGAATGTACATCTAACATATAACATTTAACTGCTATGATTAGGTACCCGTTACAATTACCTTAACAATTATGGTGATAAGAGATGAGGGATGTGAATAAACAAGGTTACTGAAATTGAGCCGGCATAATAATTATAATATATGAATCAATGCTTATTTTGTGTGTAAATGTAATACAAAAATATGCGAAACGAATACTAAAAACCTTTTCTATTCACCATCGTGTAAATATAAAGCAGCTTTCCAAATATTCAAGGATTTATTAACCTATTACAGGTTTGGTCGTTATACAATATAATTGTTAACACAAATTCATTTACCGTTATAATTTCATTGATAAAAATATTACTGTCCATTACCACCAATGTAGTTTTGTTTTATGCATGTGCAGCTTGGACGAAGTTCATCCAACCTAAGCAAGAATGCACAAACTCTTCTTAGATTCATACACGTATTCAAATTTTTATTCTATCTAACCTGAGAACATTTTGTGCATACATTTTGGCGGAAGTTTAACACATTGGATATTTTGTTATGTTCAAAATTGATTTTGTTTACGTTGGTTCCATTCATTTGTTCAGCGGAAAGATGCACGGAAGATCAATTCGATTGCGGAAACGGTCAATGCATTGACAGGGACTTCATGTGCGATGGTTTCGCAGATTGTGCAAACCAACACGACGAACGAGATTGCAGTAAGTATGCTGGAGTGTGACAGGCACGGATTATGTTGTAGTATATGTTATTATTGTAAAGGTAATTATTGAAAATTGTTGTTTATATTTGCATATAAATTATAAATTGTACTTTCTATGCTTCCTCACGATGTATTTTTGTTATGTCACCAGCAAAAATAGAGCCAATTAGCTGTAAATTTGTAAATAAAGTGTGATAGTTTTTAGAGCCTACGACAAAAAACGTGCAACCGTTTGGGTATAGTTCTAATATAGAAGACGAAATAGTCCCTAAGTGGTTGTATAATCAGTTTGCAGGTGCGCTTTTCAAACAGGTGTATAAATTGATGTAAATATATAAAAATCAAAATATAAATATGTACAACCATTTGTGTAATGTTTATACTTTTCAAATAGGTAACAGCTGACTTAAATGAAGAAAGCAACACCATCTGAACATCAGATGGTGTTAAACGTCATTCAAAATGCAAAAAAAAATCGTAATCTTAAATTAGATAGCTTTTGTTTAAAAACATTATTACGATTATCAGCGCAAGAAGGCAGATCAAAGTTCCTTATCGAACATATTTGAAAAACAGATAGAGGGCTATAGATCTCTATTTTGCTTTTCAGTGAAATGCCAAATTTTGAAGGTAAAATTCCAATAATTTTTATTTATTTTGCCATTTACGTCCTGGTTGCCAGAAAAAAGAAAAAGTCAATTATGTAATATGGATTTTTTTTTTGTAGATCTATGCTGCTTAGGAGATTCTTATTAAGTTTCTTGTCGAATATATATTTATATATTGTAGTGAACACAGTAAAATTAAATTCTCAAGACATCCACCTATCACTACCCGTAAATATAATTTACCGTGGCAATTATTTTGGAAATGGCTTTGAAAATATTGAGATAAGTCAATTTAACTGTTCTTTATACCCGTACAGATAATAGTAGGGCCCAGTAAAATGTTATTTATTTTAAATAGTTCACAGGAGGGAGTTTTGATGAAAAGAACTGAGTTTGTTAGTCCCCTTAGAACCGCCATCTTTGAAAAAAGAGTATCCGAGATTTGATATACTAAGTTAAGTTAATATTCTCAAAGAAACTTTTGTAGACAAACAAATTTCCCACAGTTTTACTGAAAAATAGCAAATTTATAAGCAAAGGAAGCAACACTTTGTTGAAAATGGAATGTTAACAACTAAAAGAGCATTTTATTGACAACTGCACAAAATGCTAGTCAAACAAGAAGGGCAAGAAGTTGGAATAAATAGAAGGTTGGCTCAATTCTAAAAAAACGTATTTTCCTACGTATTACACTCAGTTTCACTAAGTCCTGAGTTAAAATTACTTTCAGCGCAGCGCAAAGTTTTGCGTTTGAGCATAATTGCTTCTTCTAAAAATCCAATTCTTTATTGATGAACTTAGTTTTTTCCGGACGAAGAAACTTTTCACAACACTTAATCTTACTTAATTATTATAGTAAGTATTTCGTCGAAAATCAAACATTAACTTGGCAAATAGATGGTCAACAAGGCTGATAGATAAAAATTGGACAAACAGGAATTCTTGAGGAACATGACCACCTTAACGGTCAAATATACAGGGTAAATTTTTTATCTTGAGGCAAGGAATATCCCTAAAACACTGCATCAAATCAAAAAAAGATCTTAGTAAGATTTGTGTAATGTATGGGGCTCATTGAATGGTGCCGAACTCGAAAAAGTTTCAAACAAAAACTACATACTTGATGGCGTAGAATCCGAATCTGCAGTACAAAATGGGGGTTCCCATTTAAGATTTCAAAGTTGTCCCCTCTCCCACTCTGGGTGGTTTGAGGTGGAGGATCGAGTTCGGCACAATTCAGTGAGCCCCTTACATTATAACAAATCTTATTATGATCTTTTTTTTGATTTGATGCAGTGTTTTAGAGATATTCCGCTGTCTCAAGATAAAAAAAAACTCATCCTATATTTGAAATTTTTAATAAATGAGTTGCAAAATATGTGCTAGCAGCAAAATGTAGAATGAGTCCTGTTAAATAATTAAAATGAAAATCGATAAATTGGAAGAGGAGAACCAGTTCATCCAACTGCGAAATCGCCTGACCAGTCAAAAGATATTTTTGTGGGAGTTGTGTATTGGAAACTTCCAACCATTGAACGAGCATAAGAGAAAGAATTGTCGACGCATTTGCCGCTATTACACTTGCTACACTTAGAAGTATGGAAGGGCCCTTCAAGTAAAAATTGGTAAATGCCTTGAACAAAATGGAAGACATTTCGACCATCTGTTAAAATGAAAAACTTAATTATTGTTGTCGGAACTTTGTAATAGGCTTTTATCGTGAGAAACTGAACAATCGGGAATATAAAACCCTTGGAGATAGACAAAAAAAATGAAAATTAGATTTCACATCTAGTTATGTAAAAATTTCTATATAATTCCGTTAAAAAAATCCAGTAATTCATGATTTTAGAATTCGATCCTCCATTAAAAACCTTTAAACGTATCACTTTTATAATAAAAGAAGTATGTTTTTTTTGTGCTTAGCGAAAACTGAAAACTATTCTAAATTTCACAAATTCGGAGATATTTTTTTCAAATTTCGAAATGTCTACCGCTGCTGAATTATATGAATATTGACGACAACGTAGCAATTATGGGCGAAAAAATCAAACCATCTTGAAAGCAGTGGTGTTGGCAAGACTATACTGGCCAGGCCTTTTCGCGAAAGCTTTGGAAGGAATAAACGTCAAAAATCTCCTCCCAGAGGGAAAAGGGGTGGTGCGTGGTGCTACCAACTGACGCCAAAGAAGAAAAAAGAATCAGTACCTGAGCAGTTTGACGATGATATGGGTGTTTTTGACCAGAAACTTAATATGTTGTTAATTAAGTTATAAATACCAGTAATTTAAATTTAACAAGGAATCCAAAAGTTTAATGATATACAGACTGCCACATTTAAGAAAACACAGTTTGTATCTACTTCCGGTAGGACCGCCATTACTAAAAATAGTTTTCTAAAATACACCCTAAAATATAATATAGTCAGCGTATGAATGAAGGAACTATGCAAGACTGACGTCAGGAGAGCAGAAAGTTCATCCAAGAAGTTTATTGTAGTCTGTGCTGAACAACCCTTTTCTGACATAACCACTTGAGACCTTTTAGATTTTGTTTCTTGTATTAGAACTTTAGGCAAATAGTTACACTTTCTTTTTGTCGTTGGCCCTTGATTGATATTATTGCCACATATGCTGCACTTGTCCTCATCAATATATTTCTCTGAACACAGAATGTGATTTAACAACCCATTTCGATTGTGGTGGCAACGCCTGCATTCCACAAAGCCTTAAGTGTAATGGAATACCGGACTGCGCTGACGGTAGGGACGAATTCGCCGAGCTATGTAAATCAACCATCAGTTGCGCCCCCTCGGACTTCCGCTGCGGAGACGGTGCATGCATTCCAGAAAGCAATTTCTGCGATGGTACACCACAGTGTGCTGACCGTAGCGATGAAGAAAAATGTGGTAAGTAAGCGTTTAATGATAAATTTTCTGTTTGCACATTGATAATAAAATTTTAAGTGTGAATACCATATATGTAAAATGTTAATGTATGTAATATTACCGTTTACTTAAGATATTCTATTGTATAATGTTTGGCTAGAAAATGAATAAACAGGTTACACATATAAGATACTAAGTCTGGAATAATTGAAATATGCTCCAAGTCAATAGGAAAATAAAAAAATGGCATTACAACATTAACAATGGGTCAATTAGCTTATTTAATTTATTAAATTCTACCTTAATGATAAAGGGAGGGATTCAATATGGATGCCTGAGAAGCATTCAGTTCATAATTGTATTCAGCCAGATTTTACATTTAGTGCATTTGAATCGAATAAATTCAATGAGAAGTTTTTATTTCACGGAAGGAATCATTGAATGAACCCAAAATGGGAACCTTTTTTAGTAAGCAAAATATCATGGGTAGATAACGGCGAACTTCAAAAGATAATACCACGCGACATTCTGTTGAAAACGTGACCATAATAAAAAATCACAGAGCAATTGTGACTTAAATACCACCTTAAAATTTAGAATTTGGTAGCCGGTCGTACTCAAACTGTGTATTAATTGGCGACAATGGTTATACAAGCTAGAGTATGTTATCCGAAAGTACCCCAGCAAGTTAGCAAAAGATTTGCGTTTTACCATTCAAATTAATGTTCACGTCGATATTTATTTTTGATTTAGAAGTGTGAAAGAAAGTAAAAAAGTTTTTAAAGCATAACAAGGAGAGCGCGAACGCGATTACAAATCTCTGCGGAATAGACTTCAAAAATAATAGCGCTCATGCCACTAGCATGCAAAAATTAAGAAAAGTCAATGAACTCCACTATGTCATTAATAAAAATTAAAAGCAGTAGTGGCCCTCACATCGAACCCTGCGGTACTCCCAAAGATCTCGGCAGAGTGGAAGAATAAAGTATTTCTTGCTATTTTTTGATCTGAAGGAAACTTTGACATACTGCACACGATCAGACTGAATGATCGAAACCAATCAGCAACGACCTCTTACGCCGTAACACTCAAGCTTCCCCATTAATATCACCTGGTTAACGCATTCAAATACAGGCTTTTATTTTAAGTCACAGAACGCTCTAACGGGACACTCACCAGCATCTAAACAACTAACATCCTCACTCAAAACTTAATGAATAGGAATAATGGTATAGTGCTCTCGTCTAAAGCTATGTTGGTTATTTGATATGATATTGTTTAAATGACCTAGCAGCCTGCCAAGAATGGTGTATTCGAAAAGTTTTGGAAAATTATAACTTAAAGCAATTGGGCGATAATTTGCGATATTGTGTCTATCACTCTTGTGAATAGGTTTGATAATAACTGATGTTTTTAAGATTTTAGAGTAAACTCCATAGCTAAAAGATAAATTAATGAGTTGCTTTAACGTTTGAGCCAATAAGAGGGCCACACAACATAGCAAACTGCAAGGAATATGGACCTGACCAACGCTACCCGTTAGAAGATATTAAGAATCTCATACTCTGAAGATGGCTTTGTACACATGCATTTAAAATTACTATTGCGTGGAAGGCTTACGTCTGTAGGACACTATACCATCACATCATTCAAGCTCAAGGAAATATTGCTCTTAGCTGCTTTTTTAAATTGTTAATTCCATGACACAGACCAAGTTTCCTGTCCTGGGTTACCATAAAAATAATTTGTCGGCTATCAGTAATAGGGCCTACAACCCCAGGCCCTGTTTATTAGCCCTTTTATTTAGGTTTTCATAAATAAAACGTCTTAGATTATCTAAACGCAATATTTTATTTGACGTGGTAGGCAAGTAGCAACGCTTACTATTTTGTATTAATTTAATATAATCCGTACGACATTACGATACACTGGGTTAGGAGACTTTCTATTATTCCAGACAAATCTGCAACATAAACGAGAGAATCATTTAAATAAAAAGAAATAGAAATCTTTGAAAAGATTAATTACACGATTTGCGAAGTAACCTGAAAAGCTCATTCTTCATTTCCAAAACATTTTATTTTATGACATTCACTATAAATTATCAAAGATCCATTAAACTATTTCAAACCTATTTAACTCATGATTTTTCCAAAAATACTTAACTATATTTATTTTGGCATGAATTTTTTTACTCATAATTAAATCATGTAGTTTAGAATATAGTTATTATAGTACCTACATGCATTACAATGACAAAAATAACTTAATAAATCTTAAGAATCAAATATCTCATACCTTTATGAAAAATTCATCTCATAGGTTCATTTGACGTCCTTATCAATGAACATGCCACAAATTTGTTAATACAATAATATTAATAACAAACTATAATTTTCAAAAAATGATAATTCAATCCACTGATCATTCAAAGGTTTAATTGTTTTACTAGAAAACAACATTTTAAAGAAACACCATGAAATAAATTACTTTACCTTCAATATCTGATAAGTTAAAGAACTACTGTCAAACTACTGTTAATAAAAATAATTTTGCCTAATTCATTAAATTAGTCAAACAGCTAAGCGAATATTCGTAAGCATATCTTGGTAATTTTATTGGTACGACAATAACAAGCGTGTTCGGGCCCTTTTGGCCAGGGACTTGCTCCGAGCCCGGCTGGTTCCAGTGTTCTGATGGCGCCTGTATAGCGACCTCTCTGCGCTGCGACAATTACTACGACTGCAAGGATTTTTCAGACGAACAAAACTGTTTTGGTTAGAAACATACATTACAGACATTATAGATGTGTTTTTTTATGTTTACAGTAATACTAGAGTATAGATCCTTAGTGTATTCGTACATATAAAGAGTAGACAAGATTTTTTTTGCTTAAGAGACATATTCGAGTATCCCTAGTTGTTTAATTTCATCAGTTTGAACATTTTATGTTACCGTTTCTTGGTGTATCATATGCGTTCAATTCCTTAGACAATATACATAAATAACATAGTTTAATTAATGTATTTACTACACGGAATGATCAAAGTGTAAAGGTAGTATCGCCGTTAAACATCTGTACATAGCTACAAATTAGTATTTATGTGATGTTTTGGATTTGTTTATAAAATAGATATTTTCAAATAAATAAATATATATATTTATCGACTTTGTAATATTATATTCTATTATTTGTGATATTATTCGTACTTTAAATCTCGCATGATGATTTAAACCTGCACGATTGTTACAATTTTTTTTTTTACATCAAAGCATTATTAAAGTTTAGTTCAGAAATAAGCCATTTTTATCTCATTTTGCAGCACACATTTGCTTTATTTAAAAATATGTGTTCCGTTTATAAAGACAGTAGAATTAAATTAGATCCAACTAGAACAATGAGGTAGTTTTTACACTTCACACAAATCACGATAATGTCAACTAAACACAATTCCTGCAACAACTAGTGTCAGATTTAGTTTTTTAGAATATGAAACCTTGCACATGTTACAAAATTAAGTAAGCAGTTGAAATTAATTCTCTCTTCTTAAGAAATAAGAGGGAACGACAACGTGTAATCTAATAATTGCAGATTTCATACATATAAAACATGTAGATACGTATATACCACACGAAACATTTATATATGGCGCTGTCCATTTTTTATCGCTCATTTTATTTCGTTTCCTTCATTACTTTTTTTTTCAATTTTACTTTTGTTAAATAATTCTGCACGTTTTGCAAGATCTTTTCTTGTCCATTCTATTTCTATTCGTGTTTACATTTTTAGCACATTTTTTTTCTTTTTTCAGTTAAATTTTCGCTGAATCATGTTCTCTGTGATACATATATTTGATGTTACTACATAATTTGTACATTATTCTTACAACATCATGTCAAAACGATGTAGTTACTAGATGATGTACTTCAAGTTTGGCATATTATTGTGTACATACTTGCAACAATTTATTTGAAAGTCGTTTTGGTGAATTTTATAGCGTATGTGTCTTAGTTCTTGAAATTGTACATATTATTACATAGGTAAAGACGTTGTACTCACTTCTAAATGTAAATATTTGGGTGGTTCATTTTAGCCGCTACCGATAATGAGGTAAACATTTTCAAGCATTTATTTCTTCATGTAGACTTACCTATATGTAAAGTTACTGTGAAATATCATTAAATTGCGTTAAAAAATATAATCTTAGGATTAGGTCAAGTTCAAGCTAGGGATCCACGAAGTTTGATTCTGTTTTGCTATTGTAGCTTCTAAACACAAAAATTTGTACATAAATATTGATATTTTCTAGTTTCGAAATTGGAAAAAAAATATTTTTCTATGTCTACGGTGGGTACTTGTGTCCCTAAGTGAAAAAATTTAAAACTACTACTGATATTATCCACATTCCAAACTAAAATGATAAATCCAGTAAGTGCACTATGCACATCATAATTTTGTTCGATAAATTCTAGAGATTCAATAAAATCATAAATAGTTACAAATGTTTTTATATTTCTAAGTTTGAACATATTGGGACCTCGGACATTGCAAAAAATAAAGAACAATGAAACACGTACTGCTGTGTACTGATTGAAATAAATAAAAAAATGCAAAATGAATTTAAAATAAAAAAGAAAATAAAAGATTAGCTAGCCCAACGGAAAAGATTTTAATGAACACAAAAGAACTATTAATCTCAGAGTTACCCTCGCGAATTAAAACTTTCAAACAAACAATTTATGTTTTACGCAACGGGTTAAATTACAATTGTGCAGAAAAAAAAAACGTAAACTAAAGGTTCTGGCCTAAAATAAAAACTGCACTAGACTGTAATTTAAAATAGGACAATGCTATTTCCTATGCAAAGCAAAAAGAAAGGTTTTATTTGTTCAGGAAGATTATTCAATATACAAAACCTTTAAATTTCTATCCACGGTGGTTTCACAAATTAAAATAATCTAAGCGTGGACAAATGCTAGAAATTTACAAAAATGAGAAAGCTAAATAAAATAACAATGCTTCCACTCACCCAAACGAGGTGATAGAAAAATTAAATTGATGCAGCAAACTAGATTAACAGAAAAATTAACTCTTTAAAGATACACGAGAAAAAGAGAACTAAAAATAAATCTTCCTAAACAAAAAATAATAATTGATCCTATGTCTACAAAGTGCACACTTTAATACATTATAAATTATGACAATAAAAATTCCTTGATTGACTATAATTAAAGTAGAATATACAATTAAATTTTTCAATATGAATAACAAAATGGCAACAAATACTAAAGAAATACGTCTACTCACGTCAATAGTCGAACAAGTCCTTAACAAAATCCTACAATTGTTTTTCTTTCAAAAATCTCACTCTCAAAAATCGTACAACGCAGACGTAAAACATTACAACGATAATATTAAATAGAATACGCATTAAATCACCACAAGCGAACAATAGACATTTGAAAATGACTGGATTAATTAAAACAAATCTTACTTAAAAACAACCAAAATATGCAACTTAAAATACACTCAGCGATAACTGGGTTGTATAAACCACAGCAGTACGTGTTTGTTTGTAATACTTGACTTCTGGTTTTCCAAAATACTATGTTATTGCACAATCAACCACAGTTCTCAATTCTTCTTCTAGACCTTCAAATGTTTTTTCTATGTAGAAATCCAGGCTCATCTCTAATATTGCACTGGCCACTACATTGAGACTTAAAGAGCTTTTTTGGCATTAAAGGATCGAAGCCCATCAGCCACATTAACTAAATCAGATATTTAAATTATGATTTCACATTTCGTAATAAAAGCCATGAGAACGTGATATACTTCATAATTGTTAGATTGAAAGATAAGCATAATCGATATAGGAAAAGATGCTATAATAAGAACTCTAATAAGTCTTGACGCCGAATCTCATACATCGGACAACCCAAAACTAAATGATTCAAATCAACCACTTCATACCAACATTGACAAGCAGGCGAAGCGATTATTCCCAATCTGTATAAATGGGCTGGAAAAGCGACTTTTTCTCCACAAGCCGCTTGCCATCTTGTTTCGAATTTCTCACGTAGGAAAAATTTTTGAAATTTAGTAACAACTTCTCGACAGCAAACAGTAGGATCTAAGGCCTCATCGCTGCCTATCGACTCCTTAGCCAAATTATCCACCCTTTCATTAGGGGAAATACCCACATGGGCTTTCACCCATAAAAACTTAATTGTTTTATTTGCTCCCCAAATCAGCGCAATACAAGAAGGCATCCAACACTAATGGATGCACTTTGGTGAACTACTTCCTTTTACGAATAGCTTGTAAAAAATTAAGGGAGTCTGTCATAATGGAAACCCTCTCAAAGTTACGGTGTATTACATATTTTAAGGCCTTTACGATTGCCTTGGCCTCAGCAGAAAAAAATATTTGCCGATGCATTAAGGCGGAAAGGTCTGTATGCATCAACACCACAGACAAGAATAGACAATCACAACCTCCACCGAGTTAGAGACGTTTGTATAAATGATAGTGTAATCAGCTAAACTGGCAACAGTCTCCTTATGAATAATTTTATCTTTAAGTCTGTGAATAAAGAGCTTTCTTCAGTCTTGGTGTTAGAAGTTTATGAATCTACACAAGTACAAGCCAGGATTTGTATCCCTTAATTCTGAGACCAATATCCATTACTTTACATAAACGGGTTAATGCCAATTATAAAATAATAAATAACTACGCTAGGAAGTAGATTTTTATTCTTCTTATTCAATACCCTCACCAATATCACCCTCTGCTGATTAATGCGGTGTATTGAAAAACAGCATTGAAGGCTGTTTCTTTTTTCTTCCGCATCAGAAAGTACACAAGGTCCATGGTCCTTAAAACTTTTATTTCTTGATTGCCTTATAGATGTCCTCTTAACCGACTTATAACTGTTTTACCTTGTGTACGCTTAAGAGGGCTGTTTACATCAGAACTTTGCTAAATAGCTGCATAGGTGGCGTCAAAATCATTTTATTTTAAATTAGCAAGGATTTAAACCATATATTTTGCTTATCATCATCACTTAAGCGTTACAATCTTTAGAATTATGGCGAACATAAGAATCCATAATTGAGGTGGATTAATCCCCGTTTATGTATTACTTCTAGTCATCTACATTTTGTTATTTCTTTTTGCTGATTCGGTTATTTTTCTGCTTTTAACTTTGTCCCAGCACTTTCTCTTCCAATCCGCTATTCCCAGTGCTCGGGCATCTTCTTCCATTTCTCATCTCCAGGTCTTTCTAGGTCTACCTCTCCTTCTTGACCATAGTGGAATCCACTGTGTAATCTTCTCACTATCTCTGTTTATCTTCTCCTCATTATGTGACCCGCCCAAATTAATCTCATTGCCTTTGTATATTTTATTCTTTATTCTCGTACCTAATACTATTCTTAACATCTTCCGTTCAAAGCGAAGCTAATAACAGATCTTATTAAAGTTTCGTATATTTTTATTTTGTTTGCTTTGCTAATATTTTTACTTTTCAACAACATTATTGCTACCAAATGCCTCTTCGTTGCTATTCTTTCTTTAATCCTATATTTATATGTTTGTCCTAATGATACTCCCAGGTAGTTGTATGTCGTAACCTTTTCAAATTTATATTTTTGAGTTCTTAGGTAGTTCATGTTTTCCTCTATTTCACTTCCAATCTTCATATATTTCGTCTTTCCTTCTTTACATTTTAATCCATAATTCTTTGCTTGTTTCTATAATCTGTTAATTGCATTTATCAGATCTTTTTGTTTCTTCGCATCGTCGGTGTACGCTACTGTTTGCAATTCATAGGCAATGATATTTTTATTGTGTAGTTTGGTCCTTCTCATAATACCTTCTAAAGTTAAATTGAATAGTGTTGGAGAGATTGGGTTCCCTTGTTTCACTTCTTTTGTTTGTTTGTCTCTTCTGTTGTTATTTCTTAAATTTATTTTTATTTTTGTGTTTTCCAGCAGTACTCCTATTAACTTTATATATTTTTTTGATATTTTTTAGGTTTCCTAATTCTTCTATTATGTTCTCCCTTCTTAATGAGTAGAATACCCTTCTAAAATCAATGAATATTATGCGTAGTTCTCTATTACATTCCCGTGTTTCCTCTATCATTTCATTTAATGTATCTATGGCATTAACAGTTGATCTACATAGCTTATAAAATTGGCATATTTGTCGGCATGAAAAATGTGGCTTACCCTACTCAGGCAGATTACTATTATATGATTTGATATGGTAGTAGGTGTTCTATTACGCAAAAAGAAACGATTTGGCTACATGAATCAAATTTGGTCCTGTTCAACAAAATCATAGTAAGAAACAAATTTTTATTTTGGAACACAAGATAATTTTAAAAATAATATGAATAAATACGTATAGTGTTATTATCCAATCAGTATATTTTATAATATATTTTCACTACATGTCTCAATCTATTATTATTCCTCTTCAGCAAGAAACGTCCTAGAACATTAAATAAAGATGACCAGTCAAATTTTGATGCGTAAATAAACAAGAATATAACTTAAACATAAGCACATAAAAATATTATAGTCATGGATATTTTAAAAACATAACAAATGTACACATGTAGAGGAGAAAAGAAAAAGCACTAAGAATTTTATCCTGTATAACTTCCTGGAATTTGCGTATTCTGCAATGTTATGTATGAGTAGATATTCTGGCCTATATATGTATGTATGTACGAGCACTCGGCACTTCTGCTTCCGAAAATGGAAATCATACAGAGAAATTGTATGCATTTCTGTCTGTGACGTGGATATACTCTATATTCCTTACGGTCTTAGAGAAACAACAAAGCATCACACAACAAAATATATATCACGGTGCATGGCAAATGCAATATTTGGCATTGGGAAATAAGTTTTACTACAAAACCTAAAAGGGTTAACAAACAATTTGCCAGAAACTTTTACACTATTAAAATATTAAATACTAAAATAATCGTTTGCGTGCTGGTTATCTAGGAATATATCTCGCATCATTTTGCTAAAACCCTGCTAAGATAACCAGAGATAACGCAGACTTTATTTATTTATTAACTGAGAATGAGAGAATTGGTAGATTTATTACGAAGACATAGGTCGGTTCGGTTTAGGCAGGCCTATTTCACTATTTTCACCTCTATTGTGTTCCTCTTCATCCTAGAAAGCGTTTTTTAACTTTGCCCCTCCTAATTAGGCATTTGAGAGCAGCTCTTTTATGTAACTATGTGCCCTGAGATTGTCTCAACCCAATACTGGAAATCTTGTCCACGCTAGGCCATCGCACTCAAAAAGAACACGAATTGAAGTTTCTTCCTCATTTTGGCAGAATCTGCAGATAGCATCCTCTGGGGTTTATGTTATACATATGCTTATTTGGCTTACAATAACCAGTCAGCAGACCTACTACAATTTTGGCAGGCTTCCTGTATTTATTCAGTAGGTTCTTAGTAAATTGAATGGTTTGCTCCTCTAAGAACTGCTTTGCTTTTGTTTATCCTGGTGATCTCGGCCACCGCTCTTTGGTCTTACTACGTATTCATTCGTTGATAGACATTAATTTGGCAATCCTAAGAGCCACCTCCAACGAATAACTTTGACTACCCTTAGCTGCCCATATCGTTTGCTACCTCATTTAGGGTGCTTACGCAGTTCTAAGCTAGCTTAAAATCAACTGACTGACTGTTAGAGGATATACTTAAATCGGTCAATCGTTTTGCTTCTTTCACACAAGGATGAATCGCGGTCACCTGTCTGGGACATCGTTATGCCATTACTAACCGAGAAGTCTTTTTTAGGTTTGCTTTTCATATACTCCGACTCACTCCATTATTAGTTTTAGAGCCACCGGTACACCAGTTCGAAGTTCCGCTCTTACTGAAGGATCTTTCTCCAAGTCTTTCCCATCTGGCATTATAACTGATATTAATATAATGGGTGTTTATCTAGTAGTTGTTATTACGATTTACTTATCGGCTTGTCTGTGAGCTGCAGCCCTAACGATTCCTTTTATATAAATAGGTAGTGGTAGCTTCAATTAGAGTTACTCTCATCGCGGTGATAGGAATTAATCTCATCGCATCCATGGTAGACCGAAAGGCCAGTCTTTGTATGCTACTTAGTGTTTTGGCCGTCCCTACCTTTGCACCTTTAGTCATCATACTACTGGTCCGTATGTTATCTTGTGTATAGCTACAAAGTCATCTGGGGGCAGTGTTAACCTTCCTGGTTGCTTTGTGGAATTAAAGTATAGCATACCTCAAACCATTGATCTGCTACATTACTCTCGGGATCATATTAATCTACCAGATAAGATATCACTTGAAGACACACCCATTTTGCAGATACATTATTAACTTCCATCGTCAAATAAAAAGATAATTTACCTTGGTGAATTTTACACATTAGTAAAGACAGTTTCTAAGAAAGCTCTTTGAATATCTGCAATGTTATCAAAATCTTGAAATTACATTTTTTTTTTTTTTCGAAACCGTGCCGTATTTTGCAAGCTATAAAATGAACACATAAGTGTTCATTTTATAGCTTGTGCTTTTATAGCAATTTCGTGATTTTGGTGCGATGTATTAGGGAAAATTCGAACCAAATTTTGTACATTTTTTTTTATAGATTTATCATTAATTTGGATACCTGGGATAAAAACATCATTTCGCCCTCTATTTTCTTATTTGCGTTATTCAAAGCTTCAAGTGATTGGTTGGTACTACCACTGATTCACGTGGAAGCACTTTGAATCATATATTAATAGTATTATGGTGCCATAAAAATTATCGTACTGATTGCTTAAGTGTCTTCATGCCCTTAAGGTCAAAGAGTTTTGTGCTTTTTAATGAAAGTTTTCTTTTATTTTATTTGAATTAATTTATTTATCTACTCTTAATTAATACTGGAGTACCTAAAAATCATGTAGAAATCCGTAGAAAAAGAGGTTCTATCCAGTTATTTCCAAAAGTAATTTCTAAAATGCTTTAATCGCTTATAATTATAAACCTTTGACAGAAGGTTATGGTGTTTTTTGTGATATATACGCAGAGAATTTGAAAAAAAAAGTACTTTCGGAAACTGTAAATAGCCATATTTATCAACTACGTATTTTGTAACTATGATCTAAATATTATTAATTAGGAGAATTAAAAATTTCAGCTTCATTATTCGCTCACGAACGAAGAATTTTAAGAATAAGAATTATCGATTAATTTAAGTTTTATTTTTCTCCATATGACGTGAATTATTCTACCTTCATTTTTTAGCAGGTGTAGGTATAACATATTTTCTACTGTCAACTGTCTGTTATTTACGATAATTTGTCCACTGACATTTGCATAACTACTTGACCGACAAGTTCAATTGACTTTTAGCCTGCCACCTATCACAATAATTGCTGTTTCTATCAGATTATAAGCATTAGCAGTTTTCAGTGCTTGAAACATTTCAAGTTTCATTTGCTAACGGTTGTAATAACTCTATCATATCGGCTAAATGCCATACTTTTCTCACCGCTGAATTTACGAATCATTGAAAGTCCGATTTTTTTTTCTTTTACATCCTTTTTTTTACAACAGCACAGTTATTTGAACGCTAAACTTTTCAATATTTCTGGCCGTTACATTTAGAAAATGTCCAAATACTAACAACGGTTAAATTAACTGAAAAAGAAAGAGAGATTTGCCATAATGACCAATATTTTACATATAATTTTCTGTTTTCCCACGAGGTTACGTTTTGTTTGAATGGTATCGTTAATCGCCATAATTGTCGATATTGGTCAATAGATAATTCCCACGGGATACTAAAAACGCATGCATATAACATGAGCAAAAATTAAACGTTTGGGCTGGTACTTTTAGCAGCCGTATTATTGGTTCTATTTTCATTCATGGTACATCAACTAGATCTTTTACGTGACCAGGTTGTTCCTAATATTGAGGAAGAAAGGGAATTACCTCTAAATGTTTGGTTCCAGAAAGATAGACCGGCCCTTCAGTGTGCCTTTAATGTTAGAAGTTTTTTAAACGAAACATTCCTAAATAGGTGGAGTAGTTGTAGAGGATTCATTGAGTGGCTTCCACGGTCTCCAGATTTAAATCCCCTAGACTTTCTCCTTTGGGATCATTTAAAATCTTTGGTTTATAGTAGACAACCGCATGATCTGGACGAGTTACGACACAAAATAATTCAGGAAGTGCAATTAGGTAATTCGTGAGGAGACTTTGGCAAATGTCATTCAAGAATTTGCTCCGAGACTTGCATGTTGTCAAGAAGTGGATGGTAACCATTTCGAAACTTTCTTAACTGAAGTTGATTTTGTTTATACATTTTTTTGTGTTCATATTTCTTGTTCTCAATTAAATTTGCATTATTAGTTTTAATTAAAGATCTTTGTAGGTATTAAACATAGAGGTGATAAACCTTAATACGATACTCCTAAAGCAAGGTTCTATTGAAATTCGTCAAAATATATAGAGGGCGTTTAATTTAAAAAAAATATCATTTCCGGCTAAAACGGAAGTGTGATTTGGATATAAATATGATCCCCCTTGAATTCTCGATTTGCATTTAATTAAATGTGAAATTCCTATTAACATCAACGTAACCATATTAAAGATATTCGAATGGATCCATACATTTACCTAACACTGCATTTTGAATAAAACTCTACTTAAAATACGTAATATCGTATTTATCCCATTTTCTCTAAAATTCAAATAATAATGACGTTAATTATCTAAATTTTTCAAAGATTTTATTGTTAACATTAACTTGTTTTAGTCCTTTTCGAAGAATTTAAATTGTGACGTTTAATCTGAAGATCCTAAGGAATTACTGGAACATCTAATATATTAAGTTCGATGAAAAAAATATATATTAGTAAAGAATAAATTAATTAACGCCTTTATTTCGTAAATTTCATACTCCAATCAGCAAGTTCTCTTAAGATTGTTACTTGTACCACTTTTTCACTGACCCCCTCATTAATTTGTTATTACTTATACTGCATAAAATGCGGGGAGACAAAACTTTCCACGAGAAACTGTTTTCCTCTTGTGGTCCAATAAATAAATAAGATATGAAAAAGTGCGAAATGTCCGACTTCCCTTAAACTAATAGAATAAAAAATGATATGTGAAGTCACAGAGATTGGTGTATATAAATGTAAAACATTCAACTCTATTCTGTTTTATTATATTTTTTTTTCACAGCATGTTTCGATTAGTTGATAATCATCATCAGGTGAAAAATGTCAAGTAGAATGTTAAAATGTAAAATGATAATATTATAACGACTCATCACTTTATATTTTAATATCCAACTTGACATTTTTCACCTGATGATGATTATCAATTAATCGAAACATGTAAAAAAAAAATAATAGAACACATTGGAAGTTGAACATTTGACATTTATTTACGATAATTTTTTTTTTCTTGACTGTACTACAATCCAATTAATTTAATATAACAATTTAGATTGTTAACTTGACAAACGGAATAATATTGAATAAAACGTTACAGACGTAAAACGTACTAATCCACTTGCTAAATATAACATTTTTTTTGTATTCACATATTAATATACACGCGTAAATTTTACAAATTATAGAAGCGGACCTATGGGAACTAAAAGGAGTTGTATTAACATTATTTTTCCTTCAGTGTAAAAACTTGGAAATTAAAACTTCACTATATTAGAGTCGAAGAAATTTTCTTGCAAATAAGTCGCATAAACACAAATGAATGAACAGATTAATCAATGTAGTTAAAAGAATGCATTATAAAGATTTTATATGATGAATAAAACTCCACAAATATTTAATCAAATTATTGGAATCCATTAATACGAACTCGTTGTGTGGATGTACCTAAACATATCCTTCTAGTAAGCCCATTATTTATTATTATTATTTTATACCGAGTGAATGAGTATATTAATATCCAATTTTCTATATACAAAACAATATTTTTGATGAACACAACCAGCATAACTTGAAAATGTTTACTCAGTATCTGTCTTTCCGATAACACCACCCTCTTCACGAGTTACCAATCTTAGAGCATTTCGTAATTATTTAGGTTGCAACAGCGACGAGTATCCATGTGCTAATGGAGACTGCATCCCTTATCATCAACGGTGCGATGGATATCAACATTGTAGGGACGCTTCCGATGAACTCAACTGCCCGACACCTGCACCACAACCCCAACCGGAAACGTGTCAACCTGGCTATGAACTATGCAGATCTGGAGATCAGTGCTACCCGAGGGAACGTGCCTGTGACGATTATCCTGACTGTCGCGATCACTCGGATGAATTGAATTGCCCAAGTAAGTGCATTAGTTAGCCGCAATCAATAATTTCAATAAGTGGTACGTCAATATATGCAACCCGTTCAAAGATTTCGGAGCGCTATTGCTAATTTTATTACTATTAAAGCTACAATTCGAAATCAAATTGCAAAGTGTTTTTACCGCTGGCGCTGATTAAAATACAATTAAGAAAATGAAGCCTTTCCGAAAGAATTACAAATTTAATACTTTTATAAACTGGAAGAAAATTACTTTCAACATAAAAATTGCAATAGGGTTTATTTAATATTTCCTTACTTCCCATTTTTTTTTCAATTATGTAGCTTGAATTTACTTTGTTTGTACACAATAACAAACGTTTTCAATACACTTTTAATCAAAACTGTCGTTCATCTCCAATGGCACGTTTATCACAAATGGTGGAGGCGCTGGATGAATATCTTGTATATGCCGCAATCGCACTATTTTATAAATTCCAATGTACATGAATATAAAGATATACTATATTTGGATAATTTTTCGTCTTTCATGTGTGTAATTTTGTTTGAAAAATTCTTTGGTATTTCTGAGTAATAGCGGAATTGAAACGAATTTTTGTTTGACGTTTGGATCATAGACGAATTAGAAGGTCTGATTGACTTGTATTCCAAAACATATTTTAACTAAATTCATTACTAATTTATAATTTCCGTGCATGATTCGGGATTTTTCCAGTGCCTTTTCCAATGAAGTAAAATTTATTTATAGACTTTACAGATACGAAACTGTGAAGATTGTGAAATAAAAAATGTATGATGGAAAATTAATTAAAAAGTAATTTTCTTCTTTTGAAATTACGTTATGGATTTTACTATTGAAGTTTATATCTTAAAACTTCGAAAGTCAAAATGCAAATGATTTGAAGGAAGCACGTAGCGTGTGCATGTTTTTAAAAAATATGCGGTAAGGCGATAAAGTAAGAAAATACGAGATGTATAGTGATATATAAAATTATTGCTAATGTTCGTCATTTCTATTAGCTATCAACAATAGAAGATCTGAAAGAACTGTTACAGAAGGCTCTACTCCGACAACCCATTAAAGAGTGCCCCTAAAGTTATAAAGTTGAAATTAAAGCAAATGAGTGCTACTGTCACACAAATTAGCTCAACCAGTGCCACCCCATTTGAGATATTAGCATAAAGGTGGGAAAAAAAATGAATATTTTTACTTTCTTAAGAATTACTTAAGCTATCGCGTTCACAAAAAGTATGTAGGAGAATACTAATTATGGGCATTCAATAAAAAATTAGACTCTAATTCCGTTTACTCAGTTCAAATTATTATTATTATTATTATTATTTCCCCTTTTGAGGAATCGTTTTTTTGGGGTTTGGTTTAAAGTGTCGTCAACTTGGCTTTTTGTTATATCAGACTGTATATATTTGGGTTTACTATATATTTTTTTCACTTTTTTTATGCATAGAACATGCTCAAAAAATAGAATCCCTTTGAACGATCTTAGTAGAAGTAATTTGCTATTAGTTATTTCAAGGCTAAAATAATTATTCATCGATCAATTTCAGGATTATTTGCATGTATATTTCATTATTATTTTTCCATTTTGAGGCGTGGTTTTTTTGAGTTAGGTTTAAGGTGTCAACTTGACTTATTATATATGAGTGCATGTGTTTGGGTTAATATATACTTTTTTTAGTTTTTTCGAAATAAATTCGATTGAATTAATAAATATTCAGTGTTTTTGTGGTTTCGATTAAAGTTAAATTAAGAAGTAAAAAAACATTTACATATTCAAACTAATTATAAATTTTATATATATAAAAAAAATATTTTTTTAAATCAGACACCTGTGTATTTCTCCATATTTGGTAACACAATATAAAAAAAAAATCATAATGTTCTATGTCCTTAAAAGAAATAATGAGCAACTTTCAAAAAATTTAAAAGCTTTAATAATAACAAAAATTAACAATAATGCGCTGAAATCTTTGGGCACCATATATATCAGGGTATTCCACGTAAGTGGTTCATTAAAATTTTATGATGTTCTATTACTTACTTATATTTGAGATTTTGGCACCATTGTCTGTTCGATTTGAACTATAAATGTAAAATACTTCCGATTGACCGGAAATGGACGTGAACTTTATTATTTTAAATAGAATGATATAATTTTTTGTTCATTTTTGGAGTCTACGACCATAAATACGTCAGTTTCCATTAGCTATTACTATAGTTACATGTTACCGTTTTTGAGTTACTTAAGTTTTTTCATTTTTTAAGCGTAATCATTGCATCATTGAGAAATTAATATCTCGGTTAATACTGCAAGTAGAGACTCCAAATTTGCTATGTTATGAATGTAGATATAACTCTAAGGAACGGTACGCACATTTTACATTTTAACATACAGGCTGTTTAAAACTGAGGAACAAAGTGACATATTTTCAAATGCAGAAAACTCATTTTTTTTAAATAGAACACCTATATTTTAATTCAAAATTAGAAAGTGAATATCATCCCCTATCACTTTATATCAGTATACCTATCTTTAATAGATTTTGCGATATGAGCGACTATTTGTTAAACATTTGTTTTAAAAACAAATAACTCAAAACCGGCAACATGTAGCTATAGGAATACCTAATGAATACTGACGTATTTATGGTCGTAGAATCCAAAAATGAATAAAAAATTATATCATTCTATTTAAAACAACAAAGTTGACATCCATTTCCGATCAACCGGAAGTGATATTTTGGTTAAAGTATTTTACATTTATAGTTTCAATCGAACAGATAATGGTGCCAAAATCTCAAATATAAGTAAATAATAAACTTTTAATGAATCACTTACGTGGAATATCCTGTACATACACACAACAAGTATGAAATGTAATATGCAATCTTGAAATGGTACTTAAAGCAATTTTTGTATACTATCTAACACAATCAAAATTGATTAATATTAGTGGTATTATCTCATGTACCCACAAGTACTTACAAAACCTAAAGAAAAATTAATGAAACGTAGATTGTGGTTTTGCGTAAAAGATTCCCAAGTAATTCTAAAATTTCCTTAGGATTTCAGTAAATGCCTTTGTGTTTCTTTGTCGGCTAATAATCAGTTAGAAAACTCTTAACATTTCAACGGAGAGCTATTAGTCCATACCCAAATTGAAAATACTGCGCTTTACATTGGCACACCTTCCCACATTTTACATTTCAAATAATTAAACCGCACTCGTCATTACCGATTGCTTCGGAGTTGGCTTTCTATTTAATTGTTTAAAGTAAACGTGCAGTTCCATCAAAAAGTGGAACTTAGCTAAGCATAAGTTATTTTATAACGTAGTCACTAACACTGGATACAGAAGCGTGCTCAAATCTACTCTCTTCATTCCCATTTCTACATACTCACACGTAAATTTTGCGTACGTAAAATCAGTGTGTATCCGAGCGTATATTTTCTGAGGTGGCATTACATCTTATTCGTTATTAACAACTGAATAAGGAACAAAGGAAACACAACCGCCGTTCGCCGTAAGAAACGCTTGCAATTAAATAAATTAACAGGGTTTAAATGAACTTTTACCACAATTTACGCACTCCCTTAAATAATCTAATCCGTTCGTGCCAGCTGGAGCGGATGGGGTTAGCTTTCATTAAGTCAAATATTATTATGCGTTTGTAAATGCCACCGTTAAAATAACAGGGTTCTATAGAACTCCATAATACCCTATTCGAATAGCCTTCGATTAAACATGAATGAAAGTAATCGCCTTGTTATTTCTGATACCTTTTGTTACCATAGGTTTGCACTAGAAAAGTATAGAGGCGTGACCCAGAAATAAAAAGGGGTTCGTTTCATGAAGTATTTGAAAATATAGCTTCGTATCTTATTTAGACATTAGCAACCACCATCTACATTTCCTTTTTAACACTACGTTTTTTTTTTGGGTAGATATTGTTTTCCAAAACTCATTATGACCTCTATTGGTCTTTTCCTTTATACGGAAGCCATGTGATCTGAAACGTCTTGAAATACGGCAGCCCCTTTTTGGTTGATCTAAATAATCCTCTGAGTTCATTCTTGTTTTGCCAAAAATTGCACGTCCACAGCTTCGTCTTCACACATGATCTGGTGAGCGGTCCCTGTTATCCTATTATACAGTCTGCAGCTGGTGTCTCCAATGCTGGTCCCTTTCAGTGTACAGTGTTCTCTTAGGAAACCCACTATAGTACGAAGACGATTGCTACGGCATTGTAGTAGCTTTCCAATCTCCTTCTTTGAAGGTATTTCCATGAATTTACCTTGTAATACAGTTCCAGTGTTTTCTTTGATCCAATTTAAAGCAGATTCTAACCCTATATATGAAGCCAGTGATCCTTTCCTTTTTTGTCCATGACCGGGTGTAAACCAGAAAAGGGTAACTCGGCCAGAAAGAACCATTTTAACTCTCTCACCCCGGTTGCATTTTATCATAAAAGTTCGAAATCTGGCTGAGAGTTAACTTACCGACTCTGCGTTCGTTAAACTGATGGACCCCAAAGTGCGTCTGCCTCTCCCTCTCCACTGTCGGGCAGTTGACAAGAAGGTGAGCAGGAGTTTCCTCCGCACTACAGCACTACCCTTGCACAAGGGTGTTGCACAAGGGAGTTTACTAGCCCCATACGGTACCTGTGTTTATTTAGTGCGCAGTGCCCAGTTAAGATTCCTGTGAGTAAGCTCAATCTGTCCCTGTTCATAAAGCCTGCCTTACGGAGTTTTTCCTCATTCGATTGAAGCCCTAGGAATTTACAGTATCATGCGCCGGCAAGTCCATTCCAAAATAAGCAGTGCCTAGCAGCAAGCTGGGACCTGGCAAATGTCAAACGTTTTGATGCTGCCATATTAGCTACCACACGTCGGTTCCGGACCCACAAAACGGCAGCTCGCTGGCGCTCCTTGCTAACGTGTCAGCTATTCCATTGCCTCTGATTCCAGAGTGACCTGGCGCCCATTTCATTGTAACATAAATGTACCGCCAGCTGTTTAAGTTTTCTGTGGTACCCCAGTACCACCTCAGAGTCAAATCTGACAGCCAGCAAAGCTTTGAGGGCGGCCTGACTGTCGAAGGTGATTTCTACCCTTCCATTCTTGCGTAGGCAGTTTGAGATGCCCTCAGCACAAGTCTGGATGGAAATAATTTCAGCCTGGAAAATGGTGGAGGAGATCCCTAGGCTAAAAGCATCGCCGCCCCGCTCTCTGTCCCTCTAGATTCTAATGCCTGTGCCATTACGCGTTTTCTAGGCATCGACGAACCAGCGGAATAGACCCCGATTTAGTTTGCGGATATACGCTATTGCAGTGTTTCCCTGCTGGAGATATCTACGCTGTATCTCCTAGAGAAACTGAAAACAGGCGAGATCTTATCTGCCTTTACGGACAGTGGTACTGTCCGTTCAATGTAGTTGAAGATGCTCGTGTGATCTCCGACTTTGCCGGAGAAGCCCTTGCATCCAATACATTTTGCTCTGTAAGCCCCTAGGGTTGCTTCAGACCACAATACCAACTGCAGCGGGAGAAACCCAAGAATGGTTTCCATAACAGCCGTCGGCGTCGAAGATATGGTTCCCGTGATGCTCAAACGGGCAATCCTTTGGACTAAGCGCACTTATAGCATAGCATATTTTGCTTTATGCCACCAGACTAGCGAGGCGTAAGTTATAGAGGGTACTATAGCTTTGGCGTACAGCCAGTGTACCATTGCAGGCTTTAGCCTCCACGTTTTACCGAACATAGCTCTACAAGCTCAGAAGTTCCTAATGGATTTGTTCGTCACATGATCCTTTCCTTGCTAACTTATCAGATTTTTCGTTTTCTCTTGGATTGCCAAATCGCGGGGTACCCATAGTAAAGTGATTTTATTGCCGTCTGTCGGACTAGGCTTAGTTTTGCTATATAATTACATTTTGATTCATTCATTCATTTAGTTAGGGTGGACACCTATAGTCCGGGCACTTGAGCTAGGTGCTCATTGTACCGTCCTTATTAAATCTCTTACATCCACTCGAGCAGCTTGGTGTTCTTTATAAAGCCCAGTATTTTATCCAGTGGAAACTTGAGAACCCTTAAGGGCTCGAATAGATCCTTCCCGAAATATTTCTTCCTGAGTACTCCCCCTCACCCCCTTGAGGGCATCCTCTAGTGGTCCTCATGGCGATATTTTTATCTAGCATCTGGGTATAGACCACCCTGCTTCTTAGCATGCAGTCAACCCATCTGCTGGTCGTGTGGGTAATGTTCCGGTCCAGTATTGATCGGTTGATCGAAGGCGTTGATGTGTTATCAAAGGCGCCCTCGATGTCTAAAAATACTGCAAGGGCAACTTCCTTTTGATGTAGGCTCCTTTCAAGTCCTCCCAGCAAAGTATGCAAGACAGCCTCTCCTGATACAATTACATGTTGCATTGTATCATTTATCTGCAATCTTTTGGAAAAGAATTAATTTGAAAGTGCAAACAGTAGAATCGAGAAAAAATGCTAAGTAGGTTATGTGTGACAAAAAAACTACACCGATTTTGTTTAGGAAATACTTAAGTTCAAATTAAATTGATTAATTAATTAATTTCAATTTTAAAAAAGGATTTGAGCTAGGTATTCTTTAAGATATTTTTATAGATCCATTAATCTTGGCATTACGCAAAGTTCAGCTTCGGAAGCGAAGCGATTCCAATTTCTTTTCCCTCATAATTTGTTGTGATTTAATTACATACCATTATTCTACATCTTAATTTTTCTGGGAATTTTTTTTCGATAAACTATATCAAAGAAATGTCCATCTGCATAAAAGAATAAACTGACTTTGAGAACTGTATTTGATCTGTATAAGAATAATAATAACTACTAAGTAAACAATATGCTTTAAGTACCATTGAAAAGATGTTTTTGTTTACGCAAAAGTGAATATACTTCAATAGGAAGTAAAGGACTGAAAATCTGTGCGGATAAAAATGTATTTTGCAACAATAAGGTGTATTGTGTTCAGAAAGAATGCAAGCATCTTCGAGTATACTTTAACCGGCATAATATCTTTTGTATCTTCGTACGTTTCTGCTTACTGCTGATCAAAAATGGAATTAGCACGCAAAGAGCGAGCAGCCTGTTACAGGGGGTATTTTCGTTGCGAAAACGGTCCTTGCATTAGTGATGATCTGCGATGTAATGGAGTAGTGGATTGTCCTCATGATATCAGCGACGAATTAGATTGTCCCGAGTATAGCTACGATCCGTATTATCACAACTACTACCATCGTAAGTCGCATCTGTCCCTAGTTTGACATCCCAAGCACTACTACTATTACTCGGATTGAACTACCATCGCATACAGTCGAATAAACAAACACGAGAAGGGATTAACAGTCAATAATTGAGAATGCTGGAATTTTGCTTAATCTACTCAAAATTGTACAGTGATTGGGACATTACTAAATTATCTATGACTTATAATTTATGAAGTTAGTTAACATACGTACATACTTACCCGCTCACATTAGACAACTAAAAATTGCACAATTAAAACAAACTTATTTCAGCCTTGCGTATTCCATAATTAGTACACTGTTGAAGCAAAAAGTGAATATTCTTTGTTTTGTTACAATTGAGTTTGTTCATATCTATATATATATTTTATATTTATATCTTTCAACACACTAAAAAATGTTTGGTGAAATTCCTGTACGAATTTGGGGCAATTCTTTGCCCTTAAAAACGCACAAATATTTTACATTTAGAAATAATACTTCTAATTACAATTTTTTTCATGTAGCCTGGAATATTTATAATGAAAATTCGAAATGTGGACAACTTTTCCACGAGTTTTTTAAGTAATCTGGAATGCAGTAGTATTCTTGTGATAATTCCCAAGAAATATTTATCTGACGAGCAATAGATAAGTATTTGATAGCTATATCTGGTATGTAGAAAACTTATATCGAGTATAGAAAGTTAGTGTACTGAAATAGGAGAAGCGCCATCTTCACAGCAATTTCTGTACTGGTAGAATATGTTTAACGTATTTGCTACTATAGACCAAAAACTGCTATTATATGTTTGGAACATTAAGACCGGATGATTGAAGTAATACAATTTTGACTTAAGTCTACTACTTGTATAAAATAAATTGTTTCTTTAAGTAAATCGTACTCGATATCGTATATCCAAATAAATATTTTTGCTGTTATGGTAATTTACTTGAATGAAAGATATTATTCTAAAGAAAAAGTTTGATCGCTTCAAAGAACACAGGAATATTAATCTTAAGTTCTATATAAAATTCAAATAAGCGTTCTTTACGTGAAATATTTATTTTTTTCAAATTTGCTTTTTTATCTGGTAAGGATTGAAACATTATGTTATTTTCAACTGTAATTTTCCAAATTGTAAGAAATTTTATGTTTTTTCCTGAGAGATGTTAATATTTTTCTTAGTAATATTACAATGTTAAGAGACCTTTTTCTAAGAAAAATAAATTTTCCCATTAATATTCACGTAAAATACATGTACTATAAGAAGATTTCTTACATTTCGAAATTTTCCTTAAATTTCTGTACATTTTTCCCTCATTCAATGCCAAAAATTGTAAAATAAAGTAATTTTGCCAAGGAATACTACCTAAATTTTTTAGTGTGTATAGTATCAGAATTCGATTTACTACGAAAAAACAAATTTATTCGCCTTTTAGAAACTTGGTCTCTGATGAAGCTGAAACTATACAGGGAAAGCTTAGGTACATGTGAATAAGGAATCGTTTTTTCATCAAAAAAGAAATTAACAGGACTGTTCACCTTATCATCACACGTGGTTCTACACCTCTTGTTGTGGATTTCAATTACTTTTAAAACTATGTATTTTAGAACAATTAAATGTCCGTCGCTTTTATTCTCCTTTTAGAGACTTGTTCTCTAATGAAGCTGAAAGTATACAGCGAAAACTTAGATACATGTGAATAAGGAATTGTTTTTTCATCAATCCTAGATTGCTTTTCCCGTTATTATCATGTTTAACTATAATCTTTATCCCAACTTATCTTAGGGTTTCCTAGGGCAAGTAGATTCTGGTTGTTCAGGAATTTTCTTTGGCGAAGGTCCTCAGGCCGAAACAACTTGGCATATGATACAATTTATTATCTCCTCATTCTCCATGTGCAGCTAACATTCAGTCTTTTTGAGTTTACAGAAACAATTATTGTGTCAGTTTTATAGTTTTTGGTCAATTCCGTGGGAATGGCTAATATGATCCAATATAATACGCTTCTTCACATATACCAAATCAGTTACTTCAGTTTGAAGTACTTTTTGCTTTACCCAAAAAGTTATTTCCTGGTTTTCTAATGCCTTTATACACAGCTAAATTTGTTTTTCGATACAACTTCCATTCAAATTAATATAAAAAACAACAAAATCTATTTACTATAATATTTTTTGTTTTATGGCTTGAAAAGTTTGATGCTCTGAAGTTATAGCATAGCTAGTAATTTTTGGCCAGAATTTGCAATATTAGCTTTACTCAAAAGAAAACTGTTTCAAAAAAATTGAAAGAGTTAAAACAATTGTGGAATACGCTGCTAAATAATTTCTAAATCTATTAATTATTAATATTTGTAAATTAGACTTTAACGAAATTTTTTCAAATAATCTAGAGTTGGACTTCATATTTCTTTTTTCTGATCACCACCATTCTCTCGAAACATATTTCTTTGTCCGTTGAGATATCAACACTTTTCTAATTAGCATTTCGGGGGGATAATCGTTAGGTTTTCTATACAACCGGAATATTTTGATATTCAAAGTTCGCACCAAAAATTCATTCAAATCCTAATGGTGATTAAATTTGTTTCTCCATCGGTTTTCTCTTCGACAATATACTCTACTCTAGTATACATTTTGTATGGCTTATTGGTTAGTGTCATGGGACTCTTTGAAACACCGGGTTTACTGAAACTCTGTTTGAAACAATAAAAAGCTGTCTGGAGAATAGTGGTTGGTTCGTAAAACTAGATTTATACTTTAACAAGATTTATAACACTTCCAGCAACCATTTACCAAATTAATACATTGTTGACAAATAAAATCTAATACGCACAAATAATGTTGTTAGTATCTATTAGAAATACTACAACATTGTAAATATTTCAGGTAAGGGTAAGGTGTAATATTTTTTTTCTTCGTAGGCACTATTATATTTAGGATTATTTAACTTTGTATATGCATAGGGTTACTCATAACAATTTTGTAGCGTATCATATTAAGTAGAATAGCTGGGGCGGTTCTGGTACAAAATCCAACTCCTTACTTCAAAGTTATATTTAATTCCAACCACTACCCATCCAGCGGGTACCCAATGCACTACAGTGTGTACAAACAGGTAGATGAAGATTTAAGCAGTTAGACAGGCCGTTGTTTGCCTGTAAGCTAACTTCCTATCTATCTGAGTCGGTAGTAGTGGGAATAAAATATACTTTTATACCTCCTAGTTAAACCTTTAGGATTTTGCTTCAGAATTGACCTAAATATTCTATTCACAGTCAGTAAAAAATGTGTAATGTCGTATGTTATATCAAATGTTCATGAAAGATCCTGTGTGATACTTATTCTATTAATGAATACTAAAAGTAACAAATCAAAAAGATCGAATTTAACAAAAAGCTCGTATAAGAAGTATTTAGCTAATACATAATTAAATCGATTTTATATTTTAAATTTATAAACTAGTTAATTAGAATAAGTAAATGTAACTGAATTGCCTATTTCTTGAACTATCGCACACTATAAATTTATAGATTTTTAAATTATATTATTCTTCAATAATAATAGTAGGCAAATCAGCAAGTTTCCTTATTGTAAATATTTTAACCATAATAAATACAACTCACTTAATTATGCTGTATATTTAAAATATGTTGTTATTTGTCACACAAATGTTACAGGTAGCCCACATCCACCGCCAGTGTATCCACAACAGCTAAATCTAAAAACATACCCCACGGCGCAAGACATCAAAGAAAGTGAGTATAATATTTAAACATAAATTTTCACTTTAATGTATCGCGCCGAGGTTTATCAAGTCAAAACATTGTGGTATTCACGTCTCGCCATGTCAAAAAGCAAATAATAAAGCAAGAGAATCAAAACGCTCTGTTGTTCGTGTTCGTTATGAAATGAAATACAAATGAAACGTTTCGACATTTATTTAAAATTGTTTTAAAATTGTAATTGTTAAATTTCATGTTTACAATTATGTATTATTTCTGATTCATTATTGTTGAACAATGAGATTTAGAATACCATACAATTACGAGACTTCCTTTAAGAATAAAAAAATGCCAATTCAATTTGCAAAATTTGCAGTTTTGCGAATTGAAGGTTTTGCATCCATCCTGACAAGGTGCTAACGCAAATATTTTAAATTGAAAGTTGCAATTGTGCTCACGTATATGTTATATATTACCACTAATTACGTATATTTGTTTGTCTATGTATTGTGGAGCAGGCTCATATAAGTTGGGTGAGTACCGTTTGTCCCAATAGAGGGAGTGATATCCACATATCACCTTTGCCATTTCTTTTAGTCGCTTGAATAAATCATTTGATCAGATCTCAATGTATATTTACATAAAAGCAAACAAATTTAAATTGGTGTTATGGGACCACGTTACATTATATTATAACACATTTATATAAACACCTTCATATCAAATTTAATGAATTGGCAACAACATATATATTCTCACTCATTGTCGATATATCTCATTAATTTCATATTACATTTGATTTATTCATTTCTTCTGTAACATAATCCTTTCGTCAAATCTTAATTTTGTAGTGGTTTGAAAGCTTCTGTGGCGTCCTGGATATTAGCTGTATCATGTTCGTCTATATTAAACAAATACGTCACACCATGCCACCCTACTTTCATCAATTTTTTTCTATCATAAAATATATCTTTGGGCGATGCTTACTGTTTATATTCACGAAAGCTGTTTTCATATCTAAAATAAAAAATATCAAAAATATCAGTTGGAAAACATTTTCGTTAAAAAAAATTGAATATGAACAGTAGAGTAATTTGGCTTGCGTTGTTTAAATATTGTATTTATGTTTAAAATTTGATTTATTAGCTAACTAGGATTTTGGGGATTTACTTTTGTTGAAAAAGAAAAAACACATAAATTAACCAATTGGCAGTAATCATTTTTCATTATTATTTTTGTTATTGATTTCATTCTAAAATAAATTAAGGGTCACAAGTTTTCAGTAAGCAAATACTCTCTGTACAACTTATTGGAAACGAATTAATAAAAGTTTCGATAAAAATATCTCTCCAAATACTTTGCTGTAGTTTCTTTAGGGAATATAATAACTAGAAACTCATAAACAGAACACTACTTTATTGATTGTATCATCTGACCACCAAAACGATAGAATAGTAGAAGAGGATAAAACTAAACAAAATAGAAATCAGAAAATAATAGCAGGAGCCAAAAGGCTGTCTTGAATTAACAAATTACAGATAATTACATTAGTTTAGAAAAATCAAATGATCTATAAATGTCCACCATATTTTACCAAAAGAATGAGAAAAAGAAGAAACCAAACTTCTCTGACAAAAACATGACCAGGATGAAGGAAAAAAACGAAAGTAAAAAGTTTATACAGTTTAATGCTATTAAATACTAAAAAAATGAAAATTTTGTAACCCTACAGTATAGTTAATATGAATTCATCTTTTAATAAATACATACATGAAATATTGGATATTGAATAGGAGATCCATGTATTCCAGGCTTTATGGAGGCATAACACTGGGGTCAAGATTTATGAAAGGATGTTATTAAACTTGTTAGAAGAAGAATACACACAAAAAGACAGTAGAAAAATGTGGACTTCTAGCAGTACGTTACTCAAAGGTCACCTTTTTTGCTTTAAAATAGTGATAAAAAAATGAGTTAATTTAGCGAAAACTTCTAATAATTTACTGCTAACGAAACTGCAAAATTATGAGGGAAATAAACACCTAAGTATTAACTTAAAAGAACTAGGTCCAAGAGGGATACAGAAAAAATAGAATAAAAGTGAAAATTCTTGGATTAAGAAAGGAACATTTCACTCTGTATTTAAAATGTATCCACTGAATATGCATTAAAAGACTCCAAAAAGGTATATCAAGGAATGATGATACCAATTCTTATTTTGTTTTTATTAAATATTCTCGAATATGTGACAAGAACATTAAAAATAGAGTAAATCTCGATAAAACAAAATACCTAAGCATTAACGAAGAAACGATACTACACTGGCCCACAACAACGCCATGAGAACATGAAAGTTATGAATACTTTGAACTAAGCATTGAAAACATGGTAAGGACAAAATAAAAATAGAAATCACTAAATTGTCTAAATAGTATCTCAGACGCAACTCTGACGGCGACTTGATATCTTGGTAAACATTTGAAGGATATCTTGTTACAGTCAATTACATCCTCATTTATGCACGTGCAGACGACATCAACCATCAGATGCAGTCAAAATTCATCTATAATATTCTTCTAAAGAATTTTCTGCCCAACTTTACAATTTTGTTTGGGTATGCCAAAAGATCTTTAACAAAACTAGAAAAAGTAAAATTGGCATCAATATGACAAAGATGCACGCGCGCTTCTTGGAACCTGGTGGAGTAAGCAAATCGCAAAATTGCAAAAGCATAGGAAATTAAATATATACAATGCTGTCATTTTATATATTACAATACTCATAATGCCGAAAAGCGCAAGCGTTATTTTAGAACGTATGCAGAGAGCTAAGGGTTGTGCATTAAGGGAAAATATGGGATTAAAATCACTAATGATGTACTGGTTGTACACTGCAGTCGTAAGCCTCATATTAACCTATGGTTACCAGGTTTCGTGGACCAAGATTGGACAGAAGCAGGCTATTACTAAATTCAGAAAGATACAGAGGTTGGCTTCATCGCTGGAGTTGCAAAAACATTATAAATCAGATAGTGTAGCCATGTGCTACTATAAAACTAGATAATCGGTTACCAATACAAATAATGACATAGACACCATTGGAGAAAAACAGACGAGATATACCTACATGATTGTGGCGATTAACATAAAAAAAGCTACGAGAGCAAGAAATCTCATCGCAGAACAAAATAAAGTAATAAAAATTAAATGGAAATGTAGATATTTGCAATACATTATTATTCAGCATTGTTTCAAACTTCTATCAAGGCTAATATTGATTGCAGTAATTGATAAAGTGTATCTTAGCCCATTTCAGTTCAATAATAATAATCAAGTTTTAAATGTTGTTAGCAAGAGTGAAAAAAAAACTAAAATTTCTGCTTCATTAGTGCTTTAAATGTGCTAGTAGTTTGGCAGAACTAAACAAAAAAATACTCAATTACTTTGAAATTAAAAAAAAAAAAACAGTCAATTGGATATAATTATTAACAACCAGAACTGCAGCTTATAACAAAAATTGGAAAAATTAAAAGTATAAAATAATTAAAAACTGGAAGAACTAATGTGCATTGCCCTTGCAATATAGAATGAACTACAACAACATTCATTTCATCTAGTTTCCATACTTAAGGTTTGTGAGTTCCACCCAACACCCTCGACCATAAAAACCACCAAGACACAAACAGCTATTTGCACATACTCGCCAACAGATATCAGAAGGGAATATAACGACTACGTGCTAATCTATTAATCGTGCTGTGTACAGGACGTGAAGTCGTATTCCAATGCCGTGACGAAGGTCCCCTGAGAGCATCTGTTCGCTGGTCCAGAGGAAATGGTCTGCCGCTGCCACCCGGTTCGCGTGGACAATAATGGTCGCCTCGAAATTCCCAACATACAACTGGATCACAGCGGAACCTACATTTGCTCGGCTAGAGGATTCCCGTCCCACACACCAGGAGCTGAAGTAACCGTACATCTCAACGTTGAACGCCGTAAGTGTTCGCTTAATTTATTCTACTAACTAATAATATCTAAGATGACGATATTTTGTTCCTCGTTAATCCATATACGGCCAAGATATTAAAACTCTTTTAGCGTAAGGAAAAAATTATTATTTTCTTTAATAAACATAGGTCATTCAACATAATTTTAACCAAAATAAAATATTTTCACTAAGTATAGCACGATACGTTAATGCGCCATTGGTGGGATCTGTTATACTGCCTATAATTCAATCACAAAATAGCTTAATGGATATACTAGGTGCCCCACCTCATAGGTCCCTACCTATAACTCTTTTATTTTACATGTACTTTTTAATAAAATGTGTAATTTACTATACATTTCGATATATTTAACCTATGTTTAATTTTTTATCGCTTCAGGTTTTACCGAAAATATCAAATTTAAAATTTTAAATGGAACACTCTGTATATTTCAATATATTCGAATTCTACGTACTTCTCCGATGCGGGTAACATAAAACTTGTGTAACCAAGCGATTACTTAATCATTTGTTAGCACTAATAAAGTGCTAGGTAAAAGATGAGTAATATAAACGTAACCATTTCTTAAATGTCAAGTAATTAGTTAACAACTGATTAATGGCTGTTATGAACTAGTTTGCTATAAATTTACTAAAATTGATAGTTCATGTTGGTTTCGATAGAGGGCCAACTTGAAAGTTTGATGTTTTCACCTATTAATTTTGAAGTTTTGCTCCTGTTTTCCGCCTAGATGTAATATACGAATGATGAATCATCGTCCTGCGATGAAAAAGTGTTTGATATATTAGACAACATACATGCCTAATAGTTGATGTACAAAAAGGTCCTACCCAAAGAAACGGAGCATTATCAGCCGTAAATAAGTTATTGGTTACTCTGTAGCTTTATGCTGCTAGAAGCCTAGAAATACTAATTGTGGAGATGATCTTCATATATTATACATAAAATGAGTGCCACGACGTATCAGTATTTTTTTTTGTCAAGAAATGTCCTAGAACATTAACAAAATTAATTAAACGGTGATCAAATTTAATCAAAAATAATAATTCTGTCAGAATGTCAAATAGATTTCCTGCCCAAACATAAAATGTTCCGCCATCTATAGACGCAGTCATGCACGGCAAGTTTCATTGAACATTAGACATATTTTATTCTTTGGTAAATCTTAACAAATTTATATAGTCTGTCCATAGATATAACGATTTTAATAATGATATTTACCGGGGATTATACGCTATACCTGCTGCGGCATAAACATTGCTTTTATGAAACTTGAGTGTTAGTGAATAAGTCAAATGGTTATATCTATGGGCAGACTATGACTACCAGAATAGCAGTGGTTATGTTAAAAAGTGATTTAACAAATGATTATCTCCTAACAAACCTTTATGTTACTGGTTTTTGCTGTTATCTATTGATTAAGTTTAACAAATTGGTAACTATTGTTTATGTTACCAAACATATAACTGCTTGGTTACCGAAAATTATTATTTTTATTTTTCAATTTTATAACTCTTTCAGTCGTAGCAGTGCCGTAAATACATATAACTAAGCTTAACCATTAACATAACACCAGGAAACTACAAATGCTGCAATTTTTCGTCCTCTAGAATGTAGCAAAGTACATTTTGACAGCTTTTCCATAAAAAGTTATTTTTCTTTTAATGGAACCTTCTGTGCTTTAATCTAAAAGAGGAATTTTTGGCGGTTTCAATTATACTAAAAAGAAAAGGTAAACTTCTGTAAATCAGAGCTTCTAATCAATTTGTCAGCTTGTAGGCCTCATGCAATGTTACTCAAGGTCACTCTCTGTTGCTTCGCAACTTCAATTTATGGGAATGTACTTTGATTTTGAAATTCGGCCCAAATTTCGTGTGAGAGGTAGAAAAGAAGTTTTAATGGCGGACATGCTGCCTTTATGCAGCCCTTTCGTTTGAGCTATTTATTAACAGAATTTTACAATAAGTACGGATCGACATGAACCACTTGTCATCTGATACTGTATATTTACTGGGATAACAAACCTCGAAACTGTGTTTTCTTTTATAGTTCACATTCTAATGAGATACTCTATATATTGTTATTTGTTTGCATTGTGTGTTGGAAATCAATGTAAAATTATACCAGATGCTAAATGCCTATAGGTATGTGATAAGTTTTCCAGTTACAGGCGTTTGAATGTAGGAATATATTACGGCCTGAGAAGGGACAGTCAGAAGAATGTATGTATATTTCCACTGACTATTGAAGCCAATAGTAAACACTTCTTTGTTCCTGATAGGCTTCAAATGTTAAACCTGAGGCATCAACATCTGATAGACTAACTAATGAACTATTTAAAAAAAATATATACCGATGCGTACCTAACCAAGTTTCTAGTAGAACATCAACCCACTTTACTACTACATTCTTGGGGTGGTCACTATTCTGCGACCTTGCAAACGTTGATACTAGCCGATAAACCAACAACTCTCCTTACAATTCCCAAGAAAACAGCTGGACCAGGGCAACTGCTCGACGCATATGGTCTGTGTGGAAGGGATTCGTTAAGCAGTTCTCCAATCAAGTTTTGCTTGCCAATATTGACTTTCGATTTTGGCACTTTTACTCTACAGAAAAATAACATCTAATTCGAATACCAAAAGTACTTAATGTCATGGGTACCAGCAAAAATTTCTCCTTTATACTAAGGCGGCGGATTGATGAGGTTTCATTTAAAAAAAAATCAGTTATTATGAAGAAACTGTCAAAATGTACTTGATTATATCCTAGTATGCGTATAAAACAAAAGATTATGATATTTGTAATTTCTTGGTAATATGTTAATGGTTGAGAACATTTTTTAGGGTATTCACAGCAAACTTTTGGTAACCAAAAAGCGAATAAGTTACATGTTTTCGGACTCCGAATATGCCAAAATATACAAGCTGTTCTCTTCAAAATTTACAGTTTGGTCATATTTCCAGTAAAACCAGAAGCGATGAAGAGCTATGAAGTGTGTTAAATGATTGCAAATTTGTTGTAAATTTCCAATTTTATTAAAAATATCTATAGATAAAAAAGTTGTGGGAATATTTTATGGCATACTAGTTTATTATTGTTTTTATTTTTAGTAGTACATTAAGTACATAACAGTGCACTTCATCCCCGTGCTAAATTTTATAATATAACAAAATTTTTATGATTTATTCACCTAATCCCGGGTGATCTTTCATAAGAGATTCATATCACTTTTTGTTTGGTCTGTTATTAAAATATTAATTTGGCGAACTTGAATCTAAAATAGTTTGAATGAATTTTCTGTTTTTTTTTTTTCATTTATTAGACTTCAAATACTGAATTTGTAAAACCTGAAAAAAAAAGTAAACAAAATAAAAGTTGGAAACTATGAACTAAGCTATCAACTATTTTAAAATAAGGAAAAAGACAATGTAGGTTACGTTTCGGTTTATTTATAAGCCTTGTTCAAATAATACCGAATAAACCGAAACGTAACCTACGTTGTCTCTTGAATTTGATTCCTAACCATATTCCAACGAAAGAAGATAATATTAGTACACTTAATATTGGCTAAAAAAAAAAAAACAGAAAAAAGAAATTAAATGATTGTCAATAAAACGCACTAAATTGAATAACATAACACCACCAACATATTCAATATTTTTATTCAATTGGCCACAAATAATACGTAGGAATAGTAGGTTTCCTACAGTAAACGTACCTGAGCTCTGTACTGCCACCATTTATCGGTAATTTAAAACAATAACAAAACATCCTTAAACCCCATCCCCCACTGAAAGGTACTACTAGGGGGTTATCTACTCTAATTTGTACTGCTGTCACATATTTTTCCTATTTGCATACTTATTTATAGGTATTCTTTTTCTTATTTGCTACCACCACCATTATAGCATATTTATATGGATGGTGTAAATTTAATTCGTTAAAAAGGGTTATTGCCTATAAAAAAGAGTATGATATGTTTACTCATCATCGGCCATAAATGGGTTAGTCATAATCTTAAGCAAATTTTGCAAGCAGCATGGAATAAGAACGAAAAGTTTCCATCCTCAATATTGAAATTTGGCGCTTTACCACCAATAGATACCGAATACCATGGATCAGGTATAAATGTTAAAAAAAGAACGTTAATATAATAGTATACTAAAGCAATATATTTATTTCTGCTTGCTTTTCATGAAATGGTAAGTTAAAAATTTGATTCTTTTCCTTTTCACGTCCCTTCTGTTACCCCAAAAAACATCTTGTTACCCTCAAATTTCTCAATACTGTTTTTTTTTCAGTTTTTTCTTATCTCCTTAATTTAAGTTGAGTCGTAAGTTAAAATGTCCATTATGAAATTAAGAAGACACAACCAACCTCTCCTTATCTTACCTTTAATATAATTTAAAGGAAATTCATAAGTGATTGTATTGACAAATATTATTATAAGTATATATTTTTTTCCATTGCAGATGTTGAATTAACACCGCGACCACCAAAAGCTTGTCAATTAAATGAAGCGACCTGTGCAAATGGTGATTGCATTCCTAAAAACCTAGTTTGCAACGGCAGATTCGATTGTAGCGATGGCTCAGATGAAACACGTTGCAGTAAGTGTACAAAATTGTACTCATATTGCCTTTTTCAGTTGTACCTTATTTCTTCTAGGTCCACATGGCTGTGAACCAAATGAATTCCGTTGTGCAAACAAACGTTGCGTACTGAAGACCTGGGTATGCGATTCCGATGACGATTGCGGTGATGGTTCCGATGAAATCGACTGTGGCACCAATCCACCAGGTTCTCAATGCTCAAACAAACAATTCAGATGCCACTCGGGCAACCAATGCATTCCAAAGAGCTTCCACTGTGATAGCGAGAACGATTGCGTGGACCGAAGTGATGAAATCGGCTGCTGTAAGCTGGATAAATAGTGCAGATGTGCTTCTAGAATTAATTTTTTTGCTTATAGCTCCCGTCACAATATTGAGACCACCACCGCCCATGATCGAACTAGAAGTTACCAACATCTTCGAGATAACTTGCACTGCAGTGGGTGTACCTACTCCGGAAATCGTTTGGCGTTTAAATTGGGGCCATATCCCTGAGAAGTGTAAAACCACCAGCATTAATGGAACGGGGGTTCTAACTTGCCCGGATATACAAGTGGAAGATTCTGGCGCATATTCTTGCGAAGCAATCAATATTCGCGGCTCCGTCCTAGCAGTTCCAGATACCATACTCGTTGTCATAGGAGATAAAGGCGTTTGTCCACAAGGCCAATTTAATGATGAAGCTAGATCAGTAGAAGAATGTATTCAATGCTTCTGTTTCGGTGTTACGGATCGCTGTAAATCCGCCGACTTATACACATACCAATTGCAACCACCATTCGACGCCCACAAAGTTATTGGAGTTAATGTTAATCCTAATGGATACGTTGACGTTAAAGATATGACCAGCTCGCCTAGGATCCACGTTGCACCAACACTCTCTAGATTTGGTGTTAAAGTCCAATCGCCAGCAGAGGCTGGTTCATCATATATCCCTTACTTTGTAATGCCAGAAAATTACAACAGCAACCAGTTGAAGAGTTATGGCGGATATCTTAAGTATAACATTCAACACCGAGGTTATGGTGCACCATTATCTTATGCACCGGACGTGATTATATCTGTAAGTACAGTCAAAGAAAAATGTATGTGGACAGTTCTCTAATACGTGGGCAACACAAATTACTGCGAACGTAGGGGAACATCATCCCTCTCAATACAATCACAGTAAAGCACAAACATTTTGCGATCGTAGGATTGTAAGCGATAGAACTAATATTTGAAGATATATTACGAGAAAATGTTGGAAATTAACGTAGTGATCTCCTAAACAAATCCATTCAGGCGGAAAATCATAAGAAAACACACATGAATTCTATGCTATCAAAGTCTATTTGAGCATATTAATCTATTATTATACACCATTTTGACGTTTATTGTAAGAGAGGTCGGTTGTCTGATAATTAGTGCGGCTAATAGCTTATATATAAAAGCTCTACAGGCCCAGTTGGTCTTTAGCTTGCCCCACGATCTTCTTCCATCGTCCTCTGTCTCTTGCCTCTTCCCTCCAGTTCCTAATATTGATTTTTCGTATATCTTCTTCCACCTACTTCTTCCATCTTTGTCGCGGCCTACCAAGTCTGTTTCTTCCTCCCAAAATCCACATCATAACCATCTTTGGGATTCTATGGCCCTCCATTCTTATTATGCGCCCCATCTACCTTAAACGCTGTGCTTTCACTACTCCCGCAATTCCTGGTTCCTTAAAAAGCTCATATACTATTTATTTGTTCTTCTTTTCCATGTACCTTCTCAACTTTTCCTCCAAATGTTTTCCTCAGGACCTTTCTTTATCATATCTCATATCTCCATTCTTTGCACCTCTTCTTTTCTTAGGGTCCACACCTCGCATCCGAAAATAACTATTGGTCTGATCACTATTCTATATATCTGTATTTTCAGTCTTCTTGATGTACGTTTGCTTTGTAGGATTGAATTTAGCGCCCCCATACATTTATTTTCTAAGCATTGGCTTAACACAGCTGATTGCGAGCGCTTGGCATTTTGTAATTATAGTTTAAAGACTTATTCCTATCGACAGACTTGCATTGCTGGAAAAAGAGAATTGACATTCCTTGCATTTACAGGGTATTTGAATATTGTGTTGCTCAATTTAGAATGTGTAATCAAACTTGTATTCTTATCACTGTCTCTTCTTCAGATTCTCTGGATCAAATGTCAATGCTTTTTTTGATAATTACATTTTTGTTTTAGGTGGATTAGTTTGTAAGTACGATATTATATTTATTTGTGGTGACTTTAATATTGATATTTCTAAGAATGATTTTATCTCTAGTCGGTTTAGTGATATTGTACAGTCTTATGGTCTTCATTTCTCAATTAATGTTCCTACTAGGGTTACCTACTGCTCATTCTAGTACTCTTATTGATAATATATTGGCTAATCTTGATGATGAGCGCTACACAACTACAGTTTTGGAGGCTGGTGTGTCTCACCACCATGCGCAAGTGATTAAGTGTATAAATTTTAGTAGTGACGATTATGATGTGACGAGTCATGTCTATAAGAGAATGACATTTTGTTCACCTTATGTCTGATGAATCTTGGGTTGTTCTGTCGGATGAGCTGAGCCTGGATGACAATTTTCAGCAATTTTTCAACACTTTTTTAGATATTTTGACAAAGCTTTGCCAATGCACAGAACAGATAAAGTTTCTAGCAGAAAGTTTTAGATTACCTTGGAGGGTTCGTGCGTCCTCTAGTAAGTTGCATCGTCAATTTTGAAAACTTAACTTATTTTTTTTTCTAAATTTCATTTTAAAATTAAGATTGTAACATTAATGCCTAGAGATTGCTCTAAATGTCCATTCAGTTGCAATTACTAAGAAGGAACAATTGAGCACCGAAGAGGCTTAATAAAATCCATCCATTAGAAAGGGAAGTACACGGTAATTTCATAAACAGACGACGTTATGCTAGAGGAAATCACAAGACTGAATGAATCTAGGGATGATTTGGTCTTTTTGGTCAACGTGTAATATCTGTGTATTGATATAATTGGGTCAATAGATATTGATATGATATGATATTTACTACTACTGACTGTAGTAAACCGATGTAGCAAAAATTTGTTTTGGACATAAAAATAAATTCCAAATCCCCTATGGGATTAGACGAGCGTGGAAGAGAAAGGGTAATATTCTCCTTCGCAATTGTAATTTGTGTTGCCTAAGTGTTAGAGAACAGTCCACATACTTAATTCCTTAACTGTACCTGTTTAGAGCCTATGCTCTTTCTTATATTTAATAGTTTACATAAAAAATACGCTTTTAGGGAAACGGCTACACTCTCCTACACCACGGCAGACAACCTCAAACAGATAGACCAGAATCAGTCGCAGTTCGTTTCTTTGTTGGCGAATGGATTAAAAGAAGTGAAACCGGTGTTGAGCAACCAGCTACGCGGGAAGAAATCATGATGGCGCTTGCATCTGTTGACAGCATCCTGATCAAATTGCAATACGTCCAAAACACAATCGACACTACCTTGGACGCAGTAGAAATGGACTCTGCAGCTGCTAGAAATACAGGTCTTGGACTCGCCGTTTACGTTGAAGAATGTACCTGCCCGATTGGTTACACTGGATACTCTTGCGAAGTATGGAATAATGATAAATAAATCGAAGATTAATTAACTAAATTTTTATATTTCTGTAGAATTGTGCCCCAGGCTATGTGCGTCACCGTTCTGGCCCGTGGCTTGGACAATGTTACAAGGAGCAAAGATGTCCTCATGGAACTTATGGTGATTTATCTAGGGGAATCCCGTGCAGACCATGCCCATGTCCACACACATCTCCACCAAATCAGTAAGTCTTTCCGACGTGCATAAAACTAGCGATAAAACGCGTATGTTTAGATTTACGCAAACCTGCTCCTTGGATCATGAAGGTAGTGCCGTCTGCAGTTGCCCACCTGGATATACTGGAAAGCGATGCGAACAGTGTGATTCAGGATACACGGGAAATCCTCTAATCACAGGCGATTATTGTAAACCTACTGTGGACACATGCGACTCCAGAGGGTCAACTTCCGCTGTTCGCGATCACTACGGACAATGTCAATGCAAGGTACTTAATTGTTGATGCAAAATAAGATTATTCAATCTATAACTAACATTGCTTTAACAATCTTATGCTTTCCTTGACTCTAACCCGTGGTAAGTATTCTTTTTATGGAAAAAATAAGATATACGAATAACAAGAAAGGGTGTATCTTCATTGGAATAATTGGAATTGTATTTAATTCCCACAGGAACTCACTTACGGACGTAATTGCGATCAATGCAAGGCCAATACGTACCATCTAAGCGGCGACAATCTCTTCGGTTGCATAGCCTGCTTCTGTATGGGCGTTACTCAATCCTGCAAGAGCTCCGATTACTATCGAGATAGCGTAAGTGTCAATCCAAAATTACTGGTTTCAAAACAATAATCGCAATATTGCAGATTTCTACCGTCTTTGCCAGCTCCAGACAAGACTTTAAAGTTATAACCGCTGAGGACCTAGACAATCCCACAGATCAAGGTATTAGATTAGATACTAACAGGAGGGAAATTGTCTTCGAGAATTTCACTTCTCGTTCGCCGGATGTTAAGTATTGGTCTCTGCCAAGTCGTTTCCTCGGTGACAAGATCACTTCATACGGTGGAAATCTGAGATATACCGTAAGATATACGCCTATTCCTGGCGGTTCCAGCTCTAGAAACACCGCCCCAGATGTCGAATTGATAAGCAGGAATCATATAAGGCTATCACACTACCGCATGGGATATTTAGAACCAAATTCCCCTCATCCTATTACTGTACCTCTCCTGGAGCAATTCTGGCAGAGAAACGACGGACAACAAGCTGACCGCGAACATCTTTTAATGGCTCTTGCTGACGTCCAGGCTATTTTAATTAAAGCAACTTACACTACGAACTCTCAAGAGGTGGCGCTGAGTTCGGTCTCTTTAGATATAGCTGAAGGGTCGCAACACTGGAAATCCGCTTAGGGCGTACGAGGTGGAACAATGCGACTGTCCGCCAGGCTATGTGGGTCTCTCTTGTCAGGATTGTGACTACGGCTATAAACGGGCGTCTAGCGGTTTATATCTTGGATTATGTATCAAATGCGACTGTGGTGGATGGTCCAACGAATGTGATGCTGAGACTGGTTACTGCTTGAACTGTCAAGGACATCGTACTGGACCGTTCTGCGATAAGTGCATGCATGGATTCGAATTGAACGCATTGAATCATTGTGTCCGTACACCGGGAACAGACTGCATCTGCGATCCACGAGGATCCCTTGGAACTCACTGCTACGGAGGAGCTTGTCAATGTAAAGTAAGTATAGATAAAACTAGTTTTACAGTGGAAACTACTCCTATTTGGAAATTAGGCTACACTGAAAAAATAAAATATTGTTTTATTAAACAAATTGTTCAAAGTTCTTCTTATCACTGTAGTTGCTTCGTTGTTTATAACTGTCCCTTATACAAATTTTTAAAAATGTTATTTTGACAATATTTTATACTTTAAACCAGTATAGGCAACCTTTGACATGTTGTGGGCCAAACTTTAGTGTGCCAATACGTTCGCGGGCCGCGTTTAAAAGTAGTGTTCATAATTTTTGGCGATAGATATCAGACATGAAATAATACGACAATGTTATTATAATGCACTTTATTAAAATAAGAAAATGAATTGAAAAAAATAGATACAACATTATAATTAAATCGTGAAATTTGAAATTATTACAAACTACGAAAGTTAAATAGCGACAACGAAATCAATGAGACCGTTGAGCTTGAATTTGGGAAACTAATCCATCGATGTTTGGATGAATTCCACTGATACAAAGACGTAAAGAAATTTTCCAAATTATCGTCAGTCAGCCTTGTACGATGTTTTGATTTATTAACTTTCATCATTGAAAAGAACTGTTCGCATTTATAAGTATTAAGTACTGCCAAACGCACAAATCAATCTTCTTGCGAATTTTCTAATCTCCGGAAAATAGTCTTCTTCGAGGTATTTTTTGTAGAAATCGCACAACTCTACGTCTTCAAATTTAGATTTTAGGAGTGAGTTTTCTTGAAGCTCGATCAACTCCATTTGCAAGTGTATTGGAGCATTTTGTACATTACTTTTTGTTGGAGTAGCTAATAAATTGAAACTGTCTTCCATGTTTTAAAATCGCTTAAATCTGTTCGAAAATTGCTCCGACAGTAACTTGAGTTCTTCAGCATATTGAGCATAAGCAGTATTTTCATACGCAGAGAGCGTGGTGAAATGGTAACTGTTACCAGACAACAACTGTGCCTCCCACAAGCGGATTTTGTTTTGAAATGCTTTCAAACGGCTGTACAAATCATTTACTAACTGTCCTTGTTTTTGAAGTTTCAAATTTAAATCATTCAAATGGCCTGTAAGGTCGACCAGAAATGCTAAGTCACATATCCATTTTGGTCACTTAATTCAGATAGTGGTTTATCTTTTATTTGCATAAAATCTGCTATCTCATTTCTAAGCTCGTAAAACCGTTTCAACATTTTTCCTTTGCTTAACCATCTGACTTCACTATAATATGTCACGTCGTCATATTCGGCTGATATTTCATCCAAAAACGCCTTCAACTGACGATGGTTAAGCTCTCGGGATCCAATAAAATTGATGGTTTTTACTACCACATTCATAACATTCTGGAGTCGAAAGGACTTAGAACACAAGTTCTGTTGGTGGATAATGGAATGAAGAACTATCAAATCATGTTTTTGCACATTTAATTCAGTTGCTTTTTCATACAAAATTCTGGTGAAACCTTTACGTAAGCCGACCATAGAAGGTGCACCATCTGTGCATACACCAACTAATTTTGACCATGGCAAACCAAAACTTGTGAATACCTTTTCAACTTCTTTAAAAATGTCCTCTCCTGTAGTGGTTCCTTTTAGCGGATGTAAAGCAAGCAATTCCTCAGTAACAGTGAACTCTTTATCAACACCTCGAATAAATATAGCCAGTTGAGCTGTGTCAGACAAATCGGTGCTCTCGTCTAATGCTATGGAAGATGATTCAAAACCAGTCATACGGTTAGTCAAAGTTGTTTTTATATCATTAGCCATCATTTCTATACGTCGGGCAATAGTTCGTCTTAGCAAATTCATTTTTCTTTTCAGGACACAAAACACTGCAAACTTCTAACATATACTTCTTGATAAATTCTCCTCCGACAAATGGTTTTAATGACTGCCAATTTTGAACTAACTATAAAACTAGCTTTCACAACATTATGAAGTTGTGTTCTTTGTTTATGAAACATTTGCTCCAAATTTGCGGTAAGCTTCTGGATTTTGTCTTTTCTTATTTGTCCTGTCAGTGATTGCAGCATAGAATGCTTAGTTGAGTAATGCCTCTTTATATTGAATTCTTTCATCACTGAAATGGATTCATTACACAGCAAACAAATAGGCTTACCATTGTGCAAGATAAAAAAAATTCTTCAGTCCATTTTTCTTGAAACTGGCGAATCTCTGCATCTACTTTTCGTTTTTTTTCCACCAGACACCATTTTCGTTCACTTTTCGTTCGATAAACTTAATAACAAAATATAATTAGTAAGCACTGAAGATGCCCACAAAGTCACAAAGCAAATTGACGGCACTAGCAGTTCGCTAGGATATCGTTTGTCGAAGTTATCACCTCGGTAGCTCAAATAGAACTGAACTAAAGTTCGGGCCATCCACCTGCTTATATAGGCAAAATGAAGGAATGATCTAGAATCGTCTAGTGTAGAACATTTGAGAAGCTATAATCTTTTGTTGCACCGCCAGTGAGGCGGCAAACATCAAAGGCTTTGATGTTTGCCGCCTCACTCTTTGATGATCGCCGCCACTCGGCTTGCTCACTCACTTGATTCCGCAGGAGCAAACGACAAACCCCATATCACTCGATCTTCCTCATTTGGAGTGAGTATGAATAAGTAGTGTAATATTTTTTTTAATTGGGTTTTTCATAATGCGCCGCGGGCCGGATAAAATCTTACAGCGGGCCGGTTGTTGCCCACATATGCTTTAAACAAAAGACTTTTATTCAAATCTACCATGTTTATTTCCAATTGAAAAAGACTTTAAAAAGTCGGAACGTTTTAGAAAACAAGATTTTATTTTCCAGTTTAGCCTGATTTCCAAATAGATACTATTGATATTACTAGAAATAGACTAGACTCACCTAAACTCTGAACTACATTTTTTTTTGTACAGACGAACGTAGAAGGACAGACATGCAACAGATGCAAACCAGGTACATTCGGCCTCAACGCTAACGTCACAGAAGGCTGCCAATCTTGCTTCTGCTCCGGAGGTATCCACCGAATGTGCGGAAAGCAACCTATACATAGAACAGATACCCAGTGAAATTTACACAGACGCTCGCAATTTCACTTTAACCGATCAGTAAGTACTATATAAAGATCACTTTAGCCAATTCTTAAAGGTTATTCATTCCTAATTTTAACTTTCGTTCGGGCGCATCATCGGGGGTTTTCTATTCCGGCTAAATATGTCCAACAGCCAATTTTTTTTTTTTGCAAGGAAAAAGTTATTTTTATTATTCAAGACTCTCATTTTACATAATACGAATAGTTTTACATAATATAACTTCAGAAATAACGTAGTGTGGATTAGTTAGATTTGGTTGCTTTATAAAGCCGTTGCTAATCTTTAAAATATCCATCCAGATATTCCAGAACGAGGGCGTCCTCAGGATTCCAAACTAACACCGCCCTCAACGAGCTCGGCTACTTCTTCAGACCGAGCGAAACCGAAAGACTGTGGTGGTCACTGCCTAGGAGATTTACGGGTCACCGCATTACCTCATACGGTGGAAAATTAGAGTTCACGCAACGATACACTCAAAGGCCCAGCGCTCGATATTCACCTGATCAAGATATCATAATAAGCGGTAACGGAATTACTATTTATTGGTCGAATGAGAAGCACCAACAGCCGGACATTGCGAATGTAAATATAAACTAGCGATATAGCTTGCATAGTTTGTAACTTAACGATATTTTCGCAGAGGATTTCTGTAACGTTGAGTCCCGCCACTAACTGGCACAGACAAGATATGCGTCAAGGACCAAGGCCAGCATCTAGAGAAGATATAATGAGGGTTCTTGCGAATGTCGATTCCATTTTGATACGTGCTCAATTATCAAGTGACACTGCCAGCTCGTTCATTAGCGATATCACTTTAGATACTGCCGTGAGACATTCCACATCAAATAAAGCGGTTAACGTAGAAGTTTGTAGGTGCCCTCCCGTAAGTAGACGTCGCATATAATTTCTTCTGTAGCTAAAGAAGATATGTCTTTTACATCCAGGGATACAAGGGAACTTCTTGCGAACTCTGCGACGCAGGATTCTATAGGGACACCAATGACTTCTCAGCGGGACCATTTGGATCATGTACTCGTTGCTCATGCAGTGGCCACGAAACCAGCTGTGAACTATCAAATAATCGTATCTTATGCCACTGCCAACCGGGATATAGTGGACATGACTGTTCCCAAGGTAAGTGATTTACTCAAAGAGGAAACTTACCTTTATTGTTTTTTTTTAATTTTTACTTGTTTTTGTACAGTTTTTATTTTGCTTCTTCTTTTTATAATTCCTAAATAGCAATAGGGAGCGCTTGTGACGTACAAATCTATTATCATAAAATTGTCAATTGCCCACCCCAGTACAATAGCTCCAGATATTGTTCGAACGTACCCTGCTGTGACCATGGTAAACTCGTGAAAAGAAGTTGCTCAGGTTTGCGTTAGAAATGCGAAACGATTGAACAGCTAGTGTTCAATATATAATATATGTAATTGGTTTATCACATGTTTGTCGAAAAAATAAACAGATTAAAATATGTACCAGGTGTTCCAGCGAAAACTGGATCTTTGATTATAGCTCTATTTTTCGTTTTATAAAAGTTTAATAACAATATTTTATTGCCTTTGGATATTCGTAGATATTAGCAGTACCAACATATATATAATTACATTCATAAATAAAGTCATGCATGTATAATACGAAGTAAACACACACAAACGAATAAACAAATACAAAATCTTACTCGACATAGGCTTGTGCTTATCAAAAAATTAGATCATTGAACACTAAGTATAAAAGATTAGTTTGTATTCACTTACACTCTACAGGCTGCTTGAATAGTGTCCGATTGGGACACTATTTAATATCATTTGGAAGAAGATTAAAACCATAGGGCAAAGCGTAAAAAGGAGATTTCTCAAAGACCTCCGTTTTCGCTAAATCTACGCGAAATGCCGACCACGATTACGAATGATCACATCATGAGCCATACCAATTTGTTTGCAATTTATCTTTATTTATGAATGCAAAAGTTATAGATGGATGTCACTGTTAGTGTACTTTGTATAAACATATCTACATGTAGCTTAGGGATGTAAACAAAATATAGATCTGACTGTTATTTTTTCAATCAGGAAAATCTGCTGTAGACCATGCGCGTTGCATGCCTGACCCATTGGTTACACTAACCCATAATGAATAATTAATAGAGCTGGAGGCATACGAAATAGAAAGACATAGAAGGAACAATAATACAATAATATTAAATGAACAATTAGAATATAACATAAAACCCCTTTTTACATTTTTACACCTTTAAACAATACAATGTAACACATTAAAACGTGTTAGATGCAAAATCATCATATTAATTCACCATAGTATCTTTCCCAAGTCATAATTGTTATATTACATTACATTTTCCTTATTACATCACAAACCTCATACTTTAATTATAGTGTTTTTCAAGTCAATATTTAAAACAAACATAAGAATTCCAACATATACATTCACGAATTTTTTTACTAAAATCATTTTTACACACATACGTTCAAAACAGCGCAAAATAAAATTGTTTATTTGAAATGTATTACAAATATGATTCTTCAGTGCATCCTTGGCTGGCATTCGGGCCGTTTTAGTTTATGTTTCTCTGTACGGATTGTGATATTTCGAGTTTTTAAATTTACATACGTTTTAATGTGTTGTTTTTCGTCTTTATTGTCTTTAACGTTACTTCATTTTAATGTTAATTTTTAACCGAATTAAATTTGTTTGTGAGGAATTTTCTCTTACTGCACATACAAAAATTTTTGACACCTCAATCTTATACAATAGCACACCTTTGACGTTTTAGTAAGTATTTTATGTATTAAATTATATTTGTTATGTTTGTAAAAAAAATCTTAAGATTTTGATGTCAATTTTAAATTAATGATGATTATTAAATCAAAAGATTGTTATACAAAATTAAAAAAAAAATTAAAAATTAAAATTTATATGTGAATCAATTTGTAATGAAAAAAACATTTTCATCTTATAGTTGCCTGAGGATGGTCTGGAAGGACCGAAACATGTAGCAGTAAATATATTAAAATATAAAGGATTGGAATACCAATTTACCTTGTTATTATTTTAAGATCAACATACATTACACCAATCCCCTGGGACACTATAGATTAATTAATAGAGAATTTGAACTTAATGTTGGCTTCAAAACATTGAGTGATCTGTTCAACTTAGACGCTACGGCCGCTAAATGATGAAACCGTAGAAGGCCAGCGTCGACCTTCAACTTAAGAAATCCTGTCGCTATCCCACTCGGGATATCTACTTTGTGTAGTTGAATACCATCTACCTGCCCCGCATTATGTCTGTTAAAAGAAAATTCCATCAATTGCGTTTTTCCCATAATAATTAACCTTTAATTGACTATTAGAACACCAAGACTCGAACTCCTTAACTGCCTGTAATAACTTGTTCGACAAAGTCTCGGCATCTAACGCACTTACAAAAATAGTAATGTTATCAGCGTACATAAACACTTCACCAGTCGAAATAAACTTCGGTAAATCATTAATAAATAATAAAAACAGCAAAGGTCCCAAGACACTGCCTTGGCGTACGCCCAGCGAAACATCATAATCGTCTAACAAAACATTATTAACTTTAACCATGCTATTGCCACATATATCAGATTTCCTCTAATTCCCATGTTTTTAAGTATATTTAATAAAGTAGAATAATTCAAGCTGCCTAATGCTTTCGTTAAGTCACTTAACACTAAATCACTTATATTTTTGCAAACAGTATGAATAAAATTAATTGTTTCACGCTCCGTCGATAATCCCTCCCGAAACGCAAAATCGTTCATAAAGAATATTATTGTTATTAAGAAAAATTATTCTTATTTTAAACATTAATTTTTCGATGATTTTGGAGAAGCATCTAAGTAATGAAATAGGTCTATAATTTTCAATACAGGGAGTGTATCTTTAGTTTTACGTATTGGCAGAACAATTATTACTATTTTTAAGGAATCTGGATAAAGCTCTTCATTCATCGGAATATTAGCTATAGGAATAAGAATACGGATGTTTGAGGTGTACACAATTTAAAAATTTTGTTGGGAATACCATCAAAGTCAGCTGTTTTTTACTTGCTATTTTCTTAATGACATTGTCTGTTTCACCTACCGTAGCAGGAAAGAGAAAGATGGATGCATTAGAGGACTCAATGTTATCTACGTAAGTGTGATTCAAAAACCTAGACGCAATGCTCTCAATCTTATCCTTAGTTAAAAAACTCTGAAAGCACACGTTTCGAATCAGTCATGATACAATTTTCCACCTTTAGCTGAATAGCGTCATCCCGTTTGCTCCCTGTTTAATGGCCCACAATGTTCCAAAGATTTATTTGAAGAGCAAGTAATCATATTTAAATACAAAAAATCTTTATTGATTTAAATAAGTTTAATATAGTCTTGTATAGAGATCTGTGAAAAAAAATTAATATGTGCGTCATTGGACGCCTTTCTAAACCACTCTAAGTTCAACAATTTCTCTTTAAATGTTTTAAGTTCGTCATCATAAGGAGGAGCTAAGCCTTCCACTAAGGAAGCCTTCCACGTTTTTTATGCGGGGTTATATTTTTTAGGGGATAATCCTTATTAAAGAAAAACAGATTTTTTTAAAAATTATGATTGTTGTATAGGACAAGTATACGTTTGCAGTATTAGTAATATAGGAACCTAAAATAAATGCAAACACCAACCATGCCACCTTAGGCGAAATATCGCGTTTTAAAATGGAAAATAAAACTGTTATCAAAGATCTAGCCTTCGTTGGGATATCTATACAGTATTACATCTTACTCATCAAATATTAACCCTGGAACGGGCGCACCTCGATAGTAGCATAGGAAGTTGCATGCTAAACGGCGCTGTGAGGCGCCAGCGACCTCCGGAGGGTTAAGATGTACACATACCGCATTATCGCATGGTACCATAACTCAATATGTACCAGTTTTTTTATCACATACTTCCATTTTAAACTTGGTTCGTTAGACGAAGCAACGTTTGTTTCACATTCACGTCCATAACATCTTAGATAGTCGAAATGCATTAGACTAGAGAACAATCGTTTATGTGGAGAAGACTGTATGCTCTCTTGTTACGAATTAATACGTTGTGATTAACACAATTATTTAAATTTTGTATTAACCGTCTTAACTCCTTGCATCACTGGCACGTTCAGGTTGCTGGTATGAATACAATGAGAATTTGTCATTATTTAATATTGCAGTTACAGTACCTCCAACTGACGCACCTGTGACCGAACCGCAACCCGAGCCCCTAACGATTGAAATAAATATCGTGGAACCAGAACTCCAAATCGTCGAAGCTGGAAGCGATGTGCAATTCCACTGCGAAGCAAGATCAACAACTTCTAACGTAAGTGCATATTTAGTATGATCGTAAACAGTCATATGTGGTCATATGGCGCATTTCTCTGGTGTAAAATTTATCATAATGAAACCATGCACAGGACACACTTTCATTGTGCCGTTAAATAAAAAATAAATAACTTTTGCAGGCTGTAAGCATCACTTGGACTAAGGATGGAGGACCTCTACCAGATCGGGCCATTTCAGATACACACGGACTTCTAGTCATCACTGATCTCAGAATATCAGATTCAGGAAGGTACATTTGTGAGGCCAGCGACAGCATCAGCATTGTGACTCAACACATAACGCTAACAGTTGGAGGTAAGCATAGAGAAGGAGTTAAACGCGTACTTATAAGCAGGGTTGTGAATTAGCACATATTTGATGGTCAAATTTCGCACAAGTACTGCCTCTAATGCATTAAGTATCCGTATATCATTTCGTGTATGACAGGTATATAGGAAAATTGCGAATTAAGGTTTTTTTTTTCGATCGGTCTTTGCTTTGGAGATATCAAGATTCAAACTGTCCAAAAATATAGTTTTAAGTTTCACAAAAAATCAACAGTGGTCCATCTGAAAACTTTATTTGCACAGAAAACAAAATCTTTGCTTCAACATCCAACTCATCTTCGAAAAGACCACCATCAACGCATAGCAACGTAAAACCACTGGAACTATAGACTGCAAGAAAATCATTAGTGCAGCATTCATAATGCGCTCTTGTAATTACTCTTCGTTGTGAATTCCCTCTGCATAAACTAATTATTTCACGTGCCCCCAAAGGTAAAAATCTAGTAGACTAAGATCTGGCACCTAGCAGGCAATTGATCGTACCTATCTATACTCCTTCCCCTAAACTGGTTATCTAGCTATTCTGCAACAACCCTTGCATAATGTGGTGACACACCTTCGTGTTGTCACCACATCGCATTACATAATACAAATGGATATGTGCTAATAACTCTTGCAAGTGACTATCCAATAATTCCAAATAAGATGCAGCATGTAAACGATGCAACAGAATTTGTATTGGTGGCAAAAATCCCACTCCATGTGTTAATTGAAAGTTTGTTGAAAACGATGTCTGCTCCAAACGCTTACGGATTTTGTACTGACAATCTATATTCATTGCAGTGTTCGTTTGTATCGTATCTAGAATGAATTTGCCCGTGCTGTTAGAGAAGCTATCGAGAAAACGCTAATCTTTGTACTTCATCTCCTGGATGGAAGTCATAATAGTAAGAATGCAACATTCCTCTGTTTAAAGTCTTTCAGACGAAGTTCTGATAAATTTGCGAATAAATTGTTTCTTTTTCTTGCAACGTCATACTTACATCATCATTATGACGATTACCAACTTTGCAGTCTTTGAAGTGCCTCGAAAAATACGCAGCGAAATGGCTGACGTCTATTCGAAAATCTTCTTTGATATGCCCGACAAGTTTTAAAGCATTGAGGAGAACTGTCGGCATATTCTTCACTGCCAAACATATCCAAAGTATTTGACAACTGCCAAGAACCACTAAAGTACTCTTCAAAGCAGTTTCCATGACTTACTATTAATTTTGTGGGCGGAAATTAAATAGGTAAGCTTAAAAAAAATGAATGTTTCGATATCTTCAAATAAAAACCAATCGAAAAAGCCGTATTTTGCATTTGTTGCTTAAATTCCAATCTCGAACGCGAACTTTAATTTCTTACCTCCTGGTGTAAATCACCCAATACATCACATTGAGTTTTTCCTAGTTATAAGGCATTTGTAAAACGAAACAAATTATAAAGTTGGTTAACTTTAATAAGTCATAACGTGACCTTTTAGCTGTGTGCACAGAACTCCAACAACAAAGAGCCAAAGGCGGATCTATATTAGAAAATTAGTTCGAAAGTCTTATAATAAACTTTTAGTCAAAACCCCGTTATTTCCGAGATATGTGCTAATATGGGTTTTCAGAAACAAGATCCAAAAGAAGCAAACTGTCAAATAACTTGCAACTCCCAACTTTTAGGAAGGTAAAACAACAGTCACTAAGTGAATTATAGTCATAATCAATTACCTAGTGGAAAATGTATAGCTTCAAAAAGAGATTGGAGATCTGCATTTAGCGTATGGCGCTGCTAATGGCAATGGCTAACAGACTGCCAGAATCTGTCATGAACGATTACCATAAAAACAGTGTCTTAGCGTAGTGTTGCAACGCGTACACAATTCGCTACCGAGGCGATATATGTTGTGCATTGAGAAATGAAGATATCTTGAGCCCTCTGGATAACACAGACACAGTCTGATTAAATGTTTTACTTCTGGTGCATCGATTCCGTAAATAAATTATTGGTTTTGTTATTTGTTCTTTTTGGATACCTCAAAAGGAATCGATAATTCTTTAAGTGATTTAGTAAAAGTCGTCTCAAAAGCGAGATAATCGTTTGCCAATTTTGACAACATGCTGAAAGAAAAGTTTTACTTCACATGATGAGACATCTTATAGGTGACAGCATAAACACGTGCTGTCCATTGTGATCATATATACCTAGGTCTAAATGTATGGACCGCATTAATAAACATGGAACTTATAGACGCCTTTTTGACAAACTAGTAGGAAACGATTCTTTTTTTTGGAAACAATTTGCCTAAACATTTACAAAACTTTCCTTTAAATATTTGTCGACAAATGTGGTTACTGCAAGACGGGGCACAACCTCGTTTTTGTAATTCAGTTAGTCAAAATTAGAGTGTAGCCAATATAGTAGATAATGGATGAACTAGATTTACGTTTAAAGGATTTTTTTTTTGAAAATACATGGTTTGATTTTAGATTAATCGAGACGGTTTTGTCGCTCGACCTTCATATTTGTGGAGTCTTATGAAAAATATAGTGTACAAAACAAAAATTATCGGCTTTTATCAAATGAGTTGTATTATCGTCGCCTAAAAGAATGCAAAGAAAACCATAGGCTTATGTATGAACTTAAAAGTTCTGGTTTTGTTAATTCAACCAAAAGCAAAATTATGTTAATATCATAGGTTATGTAAATTTAGTACTTTAACGTGGTAAAATCCTTTTTGGAGTATGTGCGACATATTTATAGCAAATAAACGTGAAGTTTATCAATTTATTTATTTTCACCATAACAAAAAAGGAATCGATACAAAATCAAATTCACGAAGAGGAAAAATTTATTGCAATAAGCCAGATATCAAAAGTAGAAAACTTTTGAGAAAGTTCAGTATATATAACTATTCAATTATTTTTCTTCTTTTGATTTTTGGTAATTTTTTTGACACGCCATCTATTGCAGTAATAACCACTGAATTCACAACGTTGCTTATAAGAAACTATTATAGGCAGATAATGTAGAATAAACAATATATATGTTATAGAAATTTTCATTGCTTAATTAACACATTTTTCTTCTCAATGCTCAGATATGTCAAAGGATTTAGTTAATAGAAAAGGTAACTGAAAAACTATGTAGCGAATGGTACTTTAAAATAAATTAGATTATGTTTTGTCACGCATCCCTTTATTTCCAACAGGAAACGAACCGGTACACCCACGCGCTACTATCTATCCAAACTACGTCGAAGTTTCCCAAGGCGAGTCGTTCGATTTGAGGTGTGAAGGTGAAGGAAACCCAACTCCAGATATCCACTGGGAAAGGCAGGACCGTGCACCATTCAACCCGCAGGTAAATTGTTGCATTTTTTAACCAGAATTGTCCGAATAAACTAACACTTTAATACGTTCTACAGCACAGTATTTTGGGCGGAGTCCTGCGAATTGTTCAAGCCGTGTCAAGCGATAGTGGACGTTACATTTGTAGGGCGACAAACATCGCAGGTGTTAGCACGGCCTTCGTTGAAGTAGTTGTCAGATATACACCGCATCAAGTCATAGAACCTAGGATTACGCCCGATTACTTTTCCGGTGAGCCCGGCAGTAGTTTCGTTTTACGTTGTGATACTAGCGAAGAGTACGCTTCAATAAGATGGGAGAAGCAAAACGGTTTCCTTCCGTACGATCACACAGACGATAACGGTATTCTGACTGTTCGAGACGCTAGACCTGAAGACTCTGGCACCTATGTTTGCACTATAACTACCGCGTCAGGACAAAGTGGCAGTAAAACCGCAATTATCTCAATAGATACAACTGTACCTGGGTGAGAAATGCCTTCTCGCTGCAACTTTTTAAATATCTATTAAATGTGCGTATTATTTCAGTGATGTTCCGACTATTCGCATAACTCCCAAGAACCAAACTGTCGGCCAAGGTGCCACAGTCGAGTTATATTGTGATGCTACAGGAGTACCAGCGCCAACTATAAAATGGACTAGGGTCCACGAAGACTTCGGTCCTAATACTCGGCAAAGTGGACCTGTTTTGCGTATACAGCCAGTGAATATTGAAGATCGTGGCATTTACGTGTGCGTGGCAAGCAACTCTCACGGTATAGCTGAGGAATCCTCCCTATTGTTAGTTGAAAGTAAGTTACTCAAGTTTAAAGTAAAACATTATATTTATTCATGCTAATTTAATAGGAAGGGAAAAACCGGAAGTTGACATCTACCCTGGCGTTACACAAACCGTCAATGAAGGTACTGAGATTCAAATAATCTGCAGAATAACGGCTGGTATACCGTCACCGATCTTAACTTGGTCAAGACGCGATGGCCGACCCATTAGCCCACACATGCTCCAAGGAACCGATTTAATACGGTTAGTTGAAAAAAAAAACATACTTCTTTATAATATGTAAAGCCACCGGTTACATTCAGGCGCAACTAATTTAAAAAAATATATTGTTGAAACTTTATGAAATTATAGATTGATGCACTAACCTTATCATTATTTCGCTTCTTTATTTGTGTGTACAGTCATATGGACTTACCCTACACTACATCTGTTCATTCAAATTAGTGTCCGCCACTGAGATCTTTATCACGTGTTCTTTATGGACACTATGATGATGTCACATGTATTTCTTATATTGAAACTACCCTAATTCTGAAAGTTGACAATATCGCATTGTAACGAAGGTGTTTTTTATGATAACTTACAGGTATTCATTAAATTCTACTTGCCTATCTGTGCACGCCGTTGAATACTATCGAAGTGTTTTTCTTTTTCACAATCGTTTTAACAACTATCAAAATATAACTAACAGCTTCTTGCGGGTTTCGCCGTGTGTCAAAACTTTCGCTCGACGTTTCGCTGTTCATACTGACAGCTTCTTCAGGATAACTGAACTGATTCTCCATGGTCCGACATTCTTCTTATATACGCCCCTGGTGCATCCAACCGTGTAGTTTCCGCTCCATTGACCATGACGGTTCGTAGTAGGCTCTTCCACGTGTTGCTAAGGTGGTACCCTTCTTCTCTGTTAACGGTTTTATTCTTCTCTATTTCTATGGCTTCCATGGTGAGTCTTTTCCCGTAGTTCTTGGTGGTAGTTATTACTTTTACATTCTTGAAATCCATTTTGTGTCCGGTGTCGTGCATGTGTTTGTTCTGCCACCGCTGATTGCTCGCTCTTTCTTAATCTTGCGTCCCTCTCGTGTTCTTTTATTCTTACGTCGATGGCTCTCCCTGTTTGTCCGACGTAGCACTGTCCACATTGGCATGTTATCTTGTAGATACCTTCTGTGCACCCCTTGGCTATCTTATCCTTTTGCGGTCAGTAGATACTGCTGGATCGACATTGCAGTCCCGAAGCGTACTTGTACGTTACGTTTCTTCAAAATTCGGCCTACTTCTTCGGTGACTCCTGCTATGTAAAGTAAACACGCCATCCCTCTTCGTGGTTCTGTAGTTGTCTCCAGTGTCGTCTTCTTCTTAGTGGCTCTCCTTATGTCGATGTCAGTGTAACCATTCTTCTTTAGTGCTTTCGCCAAATGTATCTTTTCACTGGTAAGATGTTGTTCGTCACTGATGGTTTCGGCTCTGGATAGCAATGTTTGTATTAATGTCTTCTTCTGCATCGGATGATCCTGAAGAAGCTGTCAGTATAAACAGCGAAACGTCGAGCGAAAGTTTTGACACACGGCGAAACCCGCAAGAAGCTGTCAGTTACAGTTACACCGGCCGTGAAAGCCTACGCAGTGTTAACTATCAAAATAATACTGCAAACTACAAAGATATGTTAAGGATTTATAGTCGTGGGAAAAATAACCTATGTAATTCGTCGGAAAGTGTCTGATGGACTCATGGGGTTTCTTCAAAGAGTTTCCGCTCGTGGGTTACTTGTCAGCTTCACTCACTTTTATTCCAGTGTTGAACATTTTCCACACTTCAGTGTGGGGATGCGCTTACAGGTATAGTTGTGTACAAAAATAACGTCAACATAAAGTTATGGTATATCACTATAATAACGTTTACTTTCCCAGAGTGTATTTTATAAGAACATTTTTCAAATGCGCAAAGGAATAACAATTTTGAGTCACTAATTAAAATTTAACAGTGAAGTGCCACACTGATTTGGGCAAGAACGTTTTAATTCTTCCGGCTTTTTATTTATTTTAAGCCCCGTCCACAGCTTGAGCGGCTCTTACATGTCCTTACAATAACGTTAGCAGTTATACAGGATTAGGCAAACGTACGGATCCATTCCAATATCTTAAATTTGGTTACTTTGATTTTAATAAGTCTTGTCGCATTTAATTAAATGCAAATAGGGGATTCGATGAGTATATTTACATCCGAATCAAACTTTACGGTTTAGCCGAAAATAATGTCACTTCAAATAGAGTCCTGCTGCAGGAGTACATTATTTAGATCCTACACAGCACAAAATGTCTACCACCCATTAGATATACTCTATGGATATCCAGAACCTCCATTAGATGTCATAGATATTCTATGGATGTCTCATACATACTCCCATACATCTAATGGATATGCTATGTGACACATCTAATAGATATCTCACAGAGCACAAAATGTCTACCATTCATCCATTAGATATTATTTGTGGATATTCATAATATCCAGTGGACGCTACAAGCATTCTACGGATCTCTCAATGTGCTCCATACTGTTGGAATCAAGCATTTCCAGATATTTTACCATCTTAATCTTTAATAGTAGGAAAAACCTGACCACGCAAAAGATCCAAATATCTCTGTATCATGCGTGAAAAAAGGACCAATAACACAGTTCCTGAAAATGCCAGCTCAAATGTTTAATTATTGCGAATGTTGTGTATGTCTTTCTGGCATGCAATGAGGATTATCCGTTGACCAACAACGACAATTATTATGGTGATTAACGGTACCGTTCAAACCAAACGTGACCTTATCGGAAAACAGGAAATTGTATGTAAAATATGGGTCATTATTGTAAATCTTCCTCACCCTTTCGCAAAATTCTATTGATCGTAGAATAGCAGTCCTGTCCAATAATTCTTGCATTAATTGTGGTTTATATGGGCAATATTTTTTGCTCTTCAATATTTTGGCTACTGATCGGGCAACTTATATCAGAATTTACTGCAAGGGATGTAGTAGCGAATTTCGTGGATATACCTCTAATGCTATAGTAATAACTTGGGCAATAACTTCATTTGTCGCAAGTTTTGGTCGTCTGCTTTCCGTTAAATTTCTAACATTTCCGGTTAAGTTAAACCTTTCCAAAGTTTTCCCAATAAGGTTGTGTTATTGGATAATGATCTTGATGCAAATTATTAAATAAAACGCATACTTCTTCATGCGTTCTAACTCGGTCACCAAACCCATCATTACAATTTCAGTACGTCCTTTTTCAGTTAATTGAACCATTATTAATATTTGGACACTTACAATATTAATTCTGACAGCTTAAGTCAAGTACTGAATTTTAATTCCATGGACAACTAGATATAAACATGAATTTAGAAAAATATAACTAAATCCCACACAACACAAAATGTTTACCATACATCCATTAGATATCCAAATAGTACATCTAAGCCAATATGCTATGTAACACATCTAATCGATATTCCACAAAGAACAAAATGTCTACCATACATTCATTAGATATTATTTGTGGATGATGTGTTACAGACATTCTATGGATGTCTCTTAGATCTTACAAATGTCCGCCTATTAGATGTCCAAATAGTACATCTAATGGATATGCTATCTACGATACTGGTCCCTGTGAATTTGTGACAAACATGTTCATCAGTGGACAGTATTAGGAATACTATTTGTTACTTCCAGCACTGCCCATTGTTCAGGATACCACTCACAAGTTCAAACTTTGAACTGGGGAGAGTGGTATCTGCGTTATCTATGTTATTGGTCCCTTTGAAGTTCAAAGGATTTTGGCGTTCTGACAGCGCCATGACAGCACTGTCAATTTATTTATTTGTTTTGACGGTCGTTGGAATGAGAATAATTTAAGGTTATCATTGTAGTAATTCTACTACGCTTTTAATTTAATTTATTATTATTATTGTTTATTGTAATAATAACAGTGATAATGTTTTCATTATTAATCAAAATCCACACTTATATCTCTTCCGTACTTTTAACGCAGCAAATGACGACAAACAGACGACAAATAGCGGCCGTTTTGTGTCGAGATTGTACTTCCGTCTCTAACACATGTTCTTTGAGGTTGGTGTAAACGCAAGAATCTAGTACCAAAGCAGTAGGGACCAATGACATGTTAGGAACAATGCGATAATTAGATTAGATAATGTGATACCTTTGAGTGGAGCATGAGGTTTAAGGATGCGTTGTTATTGTTTTAATTTATCAATAAATGGTGGTGCCAAAACAGTGCAACACCGCTTAAAGTAATTTTCGGAAACAACAACATCTAAGGTGCAGACAGCAAGTGGCGCTCCTTATCTGTTTGGTGGGTGAACTACACTATCATTTATATATCTATCGAAAGTACGACGCCACTATGACATCAACGTTTCATCCGTCAATATGTGACACATACATTTCATCTGTCAAAATTCCTGTGATAAAAATGATTTCAGCGACCACATAGTAAAATCTAACAATATGCCCACCGCACAGCAATTGCTATACATGCTACTTGCTGTGGCCTTGGGAGCGTTAATATTTTTTAAATTTTGTAAAGTATTTATATTTTTCGTGTTCGTACTCCTAGCAATGTACACACTTCGCGAAATCCTGATGTAAATTAAACGGTGCGAGAGCTTTAACGTAACGCCTTCCGTTTGCAGAATATCGCCTGTTAGACGAGAAGACGATGGTGAATACATTTGCACTGCCGCAAACGAATTGGGCTCCGCTACCGCTTCCACCACTGTTGTCGTGACCATTCCACCAAGGATCACTCTGAGCCACAGCAGCCCGTATGTCGCCACGGAAAGAGAATACGTCCGATTGGAATGTAGAGCTGAAGGACACCCGTTACCAACCGTACAATGGCGCAAGCATATCAGTGGTCAAGCTGTAGAACCCGTCCTAAGAGGAGGCGTACCAACATCAAGTGCTATATTGGAAATAGCAAGCGCGCAAATTTCTGATGAGGGCATATACATTTGCCATGCCTCTAACCCGGGCGGTTCCAGACAAGAGTACCTTGAATTGCGTGTTGACTCACTTCCTAACCGAGGCGACATAACAGGTAAAGCAAGCGTAACATGTTTTAGCCGCTTTTTTTCATTTGTATGTGTGTAAGTATGGATATTGAAGAAATATCAGTGTGTAAATAGAATACCTAATAAAAGCATTAAATATTTCAAGAGTTTGTCGTTCTCATTAACTGATTAATTATATTAAAATTGTACATGATTGTGTTGTACAGTGACAAAATTTATAGTTATATCTTCTCACGCTACGACGAGGCAGCTTTCTACCAGACGCTCTTAGCCATGCGTGTCGGTTATTTTCGGACTCACAAACGGAAGCTATGATTTATATTTTATTCTTTTTCCATTTCAGTTTACTTCACATAGATGAGTATTCTCAATAAAATCGGTAGTGCGAAGGGCAGTCTTTTAAAAATGATAGTTTACATATTTAATCCAGAACCGTCCTGTTTTGTTCCTTTGTGAAAATATACAATTTTAAACCTATGGGCTAAAGGGAATACGTACCATTTCAACCATAAAGTTTACAAAATAGCAATTTTCAAACTCTTTTGTTTTAGTTTTTATGTATATATTAGTTCTACGGGCTTTTAAAGTCCATGACTTAAATGACTGTACCACTATTTTTCCTCTATTTTCTTTACAATTATCTCGTTCCGTGTGTAACATCAACCAGCGAGATACCTCTGTAGTTTCCATAGTCGGCTTTGTCCCCTTTCTTCAGAATTAAATATATCAGGGTGTTTTTCCATTGTAGTGGCATCCTTCCCTCGTGCCATATTCGTTTTATCAAGGTGTTAATCCTTTCTTTCATTTTGCCCCGTACATATATCTTAGAACTGCGGGAATGCCACTTTCGCCTGCATTCATTCATTCATCAAGTCAGGGTGGGCACCTAAAGTCCGGGCACTTGAGCTAGGTGCTCATTGTACCATTCCTATTAAGTCTCTTATTTCCACTGGTGCAGGTTGGTGTTCTCTATAAAGCCCAGTATCTTGCCCAGTGGAAACTTGAGAACCTTCGAGAGTTCCAATAGATCTCTCCCGAAATATTTCTGCCTGAGTACCTTCAATTCCTCACATGTGCAGATTACATGTAAACTCGTTTCCTCTTGTAGTTCGCATCTTCTGCACCACGGTTCGCTTACTCGGCCTGTGTTGTATAAATGCTTTTTCAGGGGACAGTGTCCAGTTACCAGCCCAGTATTGGTTTTAGCTTCTTTCTTGCTGCGCCTGAGTAGGTTATCAGAGAATCTAGCATCCCCAGCCCCTATTAGCGCTTTGGTATAGAGTTGACATTCAATCGACCTCCATTTCTTTATACTTTCTTTATCTAACCAGGTCCAGATTTCCCTTCTTGCCCTTCTCGTGCCAGTGTATTGAGGGATTGTTTGTAGTCTCCAATTACCTTTTCAATATTGGTTTTAAAATCAACGTGTCACATTTTTCCAGTGTCCTTTTTCGTCTCTAAATAATCCAAACAAATAATGCCAAAGAAAACGCAGAAGATGCGAATTGTATATAATTAAAATAATTATAAATGCTGATTGTACATTATGTATATTGCAGAATTGAAGATTCGATGTGTCTATGTCCACACTTTTGTCTTAAGAGTATTCACTTCATTATCAGAAATCATTTGTCAATTTGACGTCAAGAACATTTTGTGTCACATTTTCCATTTATTATCAAAATTTGGCGTTTGTAGAAGATATTTATATATGTAACACGACGTTACAAAAGAAGTGTTTGAGATGGACGTGTTAACCAACTTCGCAGTTTTAAGCTACGTTTTCACTGAAACAATATTAAGGAGTTTTTGTTGCGCTGCCTTCCTGTTTTGTTGCCATCTAGCCGATTAGAATCAGTTAGAATTTGTTACGGAAACAATGAGGAGCATTTATGGAGATTATTAAACATTTTCGGAAACAAGCAACAGTAAAACAAAAGTTCCACAGAGCTTCTCTGGTGGAAACGTAAATATTTCCATTTAGCAATTGGTTGCATAAATGGTTATTTTAATGCCTTTAATTGATTTAGAAAAAAAGGCCTCAATCGGGTGGATGCATTATCATTAAAGCACTAATGCTACGATAACTACTGGAAACATTTAAAGTTATTTCTTTGCTATTTTATGAAAACTAATACTGTTTTTGCATTGAATTATGGAGGCACTTCTTTTATATTTGTTACTAGCATAATTGTGATAATCACGGAGTTCAATTTCCAGTAAAAATATGATTTTGGAACTCACACAGTAGTCATGGGCGACTATGATATATTTAAGGAAAATATTTTCAACTTTATAATATACAGGAGTAGATACTCGGTATACAAAGTCTTGCTATTAATTCTCTTATTGTGAACTCATTTTCCCTAAACTTAAAGTCACCTATATTATAATATTTCATATTCAATTGTTCTAGTAACTCATGACTACTCTCTTTACAGTTGTTTAAGCTTGCACATGGCTACTCTGGCTAAAGTTTCAGACTTAAATTCCTGTAAATATATTGGCCGAGTTCGGTGAGACATCTATATTCACCCTTAATGCTTCCCCAACAATGATCTGCTCTCCTTCTGATTGTGCACCCGAGCTAAACTGAAGTATTTGACCTTGGCGTGCGAAAGATAGTATCCAAATTTAGTTTTTACAAAGAGGGCATATAATTTTGTCGCTGTACACTTATAGTCTTAATATTTCCTGCACGATACAAGTTAAAACGATTAAACTTATAATGTAATAATTTATAATTGTTTTTATTTCCCCGTTATGGCAACCATCTGACATGGAGTCTGCGGAAACATTGCAATATTGTGTTTCTCAGCTCACTGTAGATTTCAGCTGCAGTATCGTCTTCGGTTTTCGATCCGTCTGTGAACCAGATCAATTCCTCGAACTTGTCTCTGTGAGTCAGATTGAATTTCAGTTTATTCGATAGGTGATATCCACGTAAAGTGTCAGTTAAAAAGATATGTGAAAAACCACCTGCTCTGATTTCATTCCTAAAAGTTTGCCTTCCACATGGTGAACAATATTATTGTGTCTCAATCCTACATATCTGGCACGTTTGCAATATGAGATGTCCCATTATTACCTCCGCCAAATATTATCGAATGGGACGGAGAAAAGTTTGGGAGGCATAAGCATTGCTATTGTAGCCGTAGTCCTCACTGTTCCTGTTATTTCTAAGCACGCAAGCCTCTGTATCTTGCTAAGTTCAGTTATAGCAGTTTGCTGCTGCATCCTTGCCCACCATACCACAGATGCATAAGTGATGCATCATATTTGGTGTGAAACCCAATGCTTTTCCATGGGCTCTTTTAGCCTACAAGAGTGTTGTTTCTGGTTTAGTTTTAATTCTTTGAGAAGTTATCGATTCCAACTACGGTTGGAGTCAATAATGATACCAACATATTTTTCCACCCCCTGACAATTTTATTTGTGGTGCATGCACGGTGCCCTTATCTTGGACAGTCTGTATAATTATTTGCCCTTCATTGTCCAACTTTACTAGTACTCTTGCCTTTGAGAAGCTATGTAAATAACTCAATTAAGTTAAAGTGTAACAACGATAGAATTACTTGTATCTTACATGGAATTGAAAAAAAAAGGTAGCTGTAGTCGTTCGCGTTCAGTTGACAATAAACAGCATGGAGAAGAAATAAGAATGAATAACTAGGTATAATGCTTTCATTGTTAACCTAATCCGAACAATCTATAGCAACCGACATCATCAAGGAAGATTATAAAACTAGTACTCAAAATGTCCTGTTTTAATTCATTCCTTCCAAAACCAGCTGATCATGTATTAGTGAGTCGTATGTATGCATCTTTTGTATATATTATAATATCAGTATGTTTGAGTAGTGTAGATATGTAGAAAATTAAATCAACACGCATTGTACATAGTGCTTTGATAACAATTAATATAATAATGGTTTATTTCATGACATTCGATTAACTGGCGAATAGGTAACGGAACCCGACCTACTGGTGAGTCTTCATTTCGTAATAGATCAGATACAAATGGAAGTAAAGAGACACATGTAATTATACCACTTAGCCCGTAAGCCTTAAGCCTTGCTTGGGATCTTGTATATTACTGATGGGTTCGAATCGGATTTTATCGGATTTTTTCCGTAATGAGGGAATAAATTTATCTCAACAGGGGTGCTTGGCAAGCGTGTAAATGCTCCGCTTTATCAAACTCCTTTAAGAAAATGTGTCTTACTCTCCATTTGTACCTTTCATTTTCTTTAATGTACAGCTTGTTACTAATACAAAACATTTTATCATTATGCTAATGGATTTTGTACATTTTTCGTCATCTCTCATTGAAAGCCGATCATCTTGACACTAAGAAACCGATTTCTGAATTAGATGATATTTAATTTTGCCACACATTTCCTTTTAGGAGAAGACTCGGAATCCGACAAGGAGATTTACCCCACGAGACCTGACGTGAAGGATAACGAACGCATACCGAACGTATTTGACGAACGCATGACCGCACCTGTTGGAACAAGAGCAGAATTGAGATGTCGTGTTGAGAAACACCACGATAGTAAGTTGAACTACTATAACGCTACGGCGCATATTGGAAAATTGACCTAATGGTTTATTCCAAATATGCTTTTGCATCCCGGAAGGCTTTTACAATTGTTAAAACTTTAAATTGTTTTTAGGAGCTCCAATACAAACAAAATGGGTACGCCAGGACAATGTGTCACTACCAAGTAATTCTCAAGCCTATGGCAGCACCTTATACATAGACAACGTTCAACCATCCGATGGAGGCAACTATCTGTGTTTAGGAATAGATCCTTATGGCATTGCACGCTTCACTGTTACAGTCAATCTAGTTGTTACAAGTAAGTTACATTCGTCTATTGATTCAAAATGGTAAGTCTGAGTTGGTTAGATTTGTTGTCTCATCCAAAGCGAAGGTCTGACCAACTGTTGACTACAGTAGATCAGCAGTAGCTATGAATGCGTTGAAGTGGGCGTTTTATTTGTATTTTTTTCTCTTTGTTTCAACCAGCTGAGAATGTCTTGTGTGCATTCGTAGGTACTATTATCCTTAACGAACCACAATAATAGCTTGTAGCTTAAATTTTCTTTTAGTACTTTGTTGTTATTTTTTTATATATATTTATTTTGCTCTTCCTTGTAAATAAAGGACTATTATCACTACGGGTTTTCGAGAAAAGTAATTTTATAGCTATGATTGCACATTGAAACTTTAACCCGCCAGAAACTAAACAAACATGCTGGATCCGTTGGTTGTTACTACCTATAATAATGAATTCTGACTATGTAACATATTCATGTTGCTAGGGGTTTCAAAATGTTATCTACTTCGGAAGTAGGAAGAGTTGTTTTTTTATTATTATTTGGATTGCTAGTAGACCCTCACAGTGTGATTAACGTATCTATGCTAATTAATTAGTATTTAGCATGTGTCGAGATTATATATTTTTTTAGATAATATAGGCATTTTTATCTCTATTACAAATAAAATAATCTTTTAAAGCAGTGGAAGATATAAATATATACAGTGTGAGTCTGTAATCTCGAATAAATTCAGTAAAACGAAGACAGTATTTTTTCCGGAAATATGCTCGGACACGTCGATTGCCCACTTTTCCACCTGAGAAAATTTTATACAGCATGTCCCAAATTTAAGATATAACGTCATCGACAATTTTTTTAAATGGCAGCCCAAATTCTTTTACAACTATTCTTAAAGGGTATATAAAATTACACATGCGTACCAAATTCCAAGTTTTTATTCCTTGTCATTAAAAAGATATTTAAGAATAACTAATTTGAGAAATGAAGAAATCTGCTTCACCTCAATCATATCTCTTCTACAACAAATGTTCAAAATGTTGTCCATGTAACAACAATACCCTAAACGGAACCGAAACTCATTTTGAACATTTCTAATTACTTCAGCGGAAATTAGCCTACACTCCTGTCCTATTCGTTCTCTCAACACCTCAATATCTTCCGGTTTGGTTTTATAAACTTTGCCTTTCAAGTACCCCCTTAAGAAATAGTCCATTGGTGCTAGATCCGGAGACCTAGTTGGCCATTCAAAAGCTTCTCTTCTACTAATCCATCTGCCTAGAAACACAACATCTAGATACTCACAGATAGGTCTTGCAAAATGAGGAGGCGCACCGCCTTGTTGGAACCAGCTGTTTCTATTCTGGAAATCAGCTTCAAGCGGATCAGGGAATACACTAGCCAAATTCGGAACTAGTTCTTCCTGCAAGAATTCTAAATATCTCGCTCCATGTCTCTTAGGCTTAATCCTTTTAAGTTTTGGAGAACATATTATATCTTTATCGAAATACTCGTAATAGACAAACGAAAACAGTCTTAAGTGAAAGGACGGTTTTGCCTATCTCTCAGTCATTTTTTTCTTTCTGGCTGTCAGTAACAAGATCTGGGCTTACTTCCCAAGTAAGAATTTTCCATGATTTTCCCTTACTTCTTGGCGAATGCTTGGAGATAACTAAAGTCGTTCCATTGGTGCAAACACAGTAACTGATAGTTCACCGCTTTTTTTGCTATTATTATTAATAATCATAGAGATAGTAGTTAGAATAGGAACATTTCAATTGTTATGGAATACATATAGTACTCACAATAAGTAGCCTTGTGCAGCACCTCTCATTGGAGTACCAGGTTTAGGATGAATTGTAATTATTTAGCTTTTCATAAATAAAGTGTCTATCAGTTTTTGGTTCCTGCATATTAACTGAGCTTGGATATTGTCGATCACCAGAGAGTACAGAATGCTTGTATTAGATATATCTGATACACGATGTTGGCAAGTATAACGTTGTTTTCCATCAAGTAATGGAATTGAACTAGCCAAATCTGTATAGTGCTATAACGCAATTTTCTCTAAAGTTATTTTATAAAATAATAACTCTCAATCACCACTATTGCATGCATTGTACTACTCTTTTAAGAGATTATTTTGACATTTACAAACAGTATAATGAGCTGTCTGTTCTGAAATCTTTCCATTCTTCTGCCGCTAAGTGTGTAGTATAAAGATATTTTCTTGGAAAACACTAAATATTCAACACATTGTTTAAGTTATTATTGTATATGCTTGAGGTTTAGCTTTAAAACAGGTGACTATGACATAATCTATCTGAATCACATCTTATAGTTTTCACAATTATCCTCTGCATTTATGATTAAAACTTATTTGTTTTTATTGCATTATCCTAATTTATAAACAACACCAGTAACAGAACACTTTACTTTCTTCTTTAACAGTTAAGAAATCAGCGCACTTTCCACTTCTAAACGGTGATGTATTGCTTGTCTTTGATTTGAGATCCTTTTGACACAAAACTTTTGCAGTAAATGTCTTAGAAAAATGCGCCGAGATCAAAAGAGAACCATATGTGCTAACTGCTACAGAGTGTAAGGGAGAAAAAAAATTCTTACACAAATATTAAATTTTACAATATACAGAAATAAGGATATAAGCAAAAATGTGCAAAACTATTTTATAATAAATCTAGGGATTTTATAAAAATCTAGGTTTATTTAGTTAAAAAAAAAACATATGTGATTTCTGCCGGGTTAAAGTAAATTATACAATTAGCACATAGAAGATCATTTCAACGACAATTAGGTACCAAATATACCCATCTTATCATATGATCATTTTCACAGCTCCACCAAGAGTAACTCTAGTACCGAGCAGACAAGTGGTTAGGCCGTACGACAACGCCGTCATAGAATGCACAGCCTCTGGAGATCAACCAATAGACATACAATGGCACGCAGTCGGTAGAGAAATGCCCAGCAGCGTTATCGTTGACCGAGGTTTTCTAGAATTCAGAGGGATCCAAGTTTCGGATGCTGGCAAATACAGGTGCACCGCATCGAATAACGCCGGAAACGCTGACTCTGTAGCTGAAGTGCTAGTAGATGGTAAGTAAAGAGCAAACTTACGGTTGTCAGCTTTGGGATTTTTGGTTTTACAAATTTAATGATCCGCTCATATTTTCATTTTGAGTTTCAGCTTTATTAGTTATTCATTTCAGCACACGTTCTCTATTTTATTCATCACATCGTTCCTATTCACAGGCATCTCATTGGTAGTATTTGACTTTATTTTGTAAAATGACTCATGACTCCATAGGGTTACTTATTCCCTAAGCCACTGCAGGTAACGTTCTTAGTAAATATTTTGGGAATCATTAATTACCATCTGAAACAGATAGAATTTTTTTACAATTGAGGGAACTGATGGATTTAGGTTATAGAATCAGCAATTTTATAAGGGAAAAGTTTTTAATAAAACATATTTACTACGGTAGCTTCTATAACATTTTGATATTTCCGTATATATACGCAGAATAATGCTAAACAATGTTCATAAATTATAAAACGCTTTCATGTAATGCACTTTCTTTTTAGAAAAATGTTATTAGACACCTTTTTCTATCAATCTCTTCAATTGTTGTGTAAGGCTAATGTTTGAATTTTGAATGTGTATTCCATTTCGCCTAAATCGTCAAGGTGCTCTGGTATGTATCTATATACCACAGAATTTAAAAAAAAATTGTTTCGCAATTTTGGTTATAATAATGATGCTGGTCTACCAAAAGAAAAGGGAAAACTTGGATTGTACTGCTTACTTGCATGTTGAAGTTTAACTTCTCTCCAAATAAAATCATTTTGTTTATGTTCAGTTTATATTATAGTTTTTTCTGTTTCTCATTTTGTATGAAATTAATTTAAGGCAGACATTTTGGAGCTGCTGACGTCGGTTTGAATAGAGTGCGCTCAACACATTCAAGTCGTCGGAACGTCGTATAACAATCAATAGTTCCAATGTGAATTTCGTGCCATCTAGGGGGAATATTCTACACTTTTACCTTACAAGCACGGGACGCAAGATGTCTATCCTATGAAGTTAAAGAATATAATTTTCACAGGCAATAGGGCATTAACCCATTTGGTCTCATGAATTTCGTTTTATAATAATATTTATATAAGTTTCAATATGCGAAATTCTATTATAAATTGGACAAATTTATTCCCAAAAATTTTGCGAAAAAAAAACCTATACTTAAGCGAGCACAATGGGATCCAGTTAACGTAAACAAATGAGCAGCAATGAAAAGAATTTATTTGTAGAAGGTTGCTCTAGCGACAATAAAAATAAAATAAATTGCTTTGGAAACACCATGAAGCACTCTTCTTCCAAAAATTTTATAACACAACGAGAATCTCATTTACGTTATCTACTCTGCTTTTCTGGAAAATAACCTGTTTCTTCATAGAACAAACTTGGTGGAATCTGTGAGAAACTGAAAGTCTCGCAAGCAACGATGGATTTGATTAAACTTAAAAATCCATTTTTTTTTTGCTAGCTATAAATACATCGGTCACCATCTTGTTGTCCTTCTGCTTAATAAATAGTAACAAATATTTCTCATCGTACGTATTTTATTTTTTTCATTTAAAACAGTGATAGCATCAGAGGACAATTTTTAGTAGGATTGTCTCCTATTGTCCAAGATTTTTATTTTTTTCTTAAAGCATAGCTCGTAAAATAGTTGCCAAAGCAAATATTGTGGCCAAATCGGTTTTCTACATCTTTCAATATAGTAGATCCAACGCATCTTTTGCATTAAAAGGGAATATATCATGTATAGAAATTGGTTTTTGTTATGCATTTTAATACACTTGCAGTACATTGTTACTAGATAATTTTTTCGTAGAATGTTACCCATTGAAAAAAACATTTGTTAAAATTTTGCCACTAGATCATCAGCACAGCCACCTTCTTCATTGTTTGCAAGTTGAAAATACTCTCTGATTTGCTGTCATCTCATGGCAGTTATGATAAATGAAGCCTGCACATTTTCATCCAAATACCGACAATTAAGAGGAGAAATAACGATTTTAAATAGTGAGGGGTATTTTCTTGTTGTGGAAACCATCTGATATTAAGTCTTTGGAAAACACAGCAGTTTTTGAGTTGCTGTATTGAATCTCTCATTATCCTACTACCCTGTACTAATCGTACAGGTCTCTGCCTAGTTGATTAAAGTAATGCCCCAAGTTCGTTTTTGCCTTGCTAAAAATTTGCTCGTCTTTTTGCGTCCAGAACCTCACATTCACCCAGACCGTGGTAAAGTTGGTGTCTCCAGTCTTGACCCCACCTTTCTATCGATGTCCTTTCAGTGTATAGTGTTCTATTAGGGGACCTGTTATAGTTCCAAGATAATTCCTACTGAACTGCAGTAGTTTTTCAGCCTTCATCTTTGATGGCCCACTAATAAAGCTACCTCCATGAATGCGCCTGGTTGTACTGTCCCAGTGTTGTTTGTGTTTTTCTTTGACCTAAATCCTTACCTGTTCTCGTGCTGCATTTTAGACGCTCCTGATGCAGATTCTGGGCTCATATATAAAACCAATGATCCCTTTCGTGATAATTCATGCTTTTGTTTCCTTCAATTACCGAATTTCCAAATATCCACAGTAAAGTAATTTTATTGCGGTGTACCAGAGGCTATTCAATTCGAATACATTCCTAAACCAGCCTTGATTGCATCTTGGAGTTCAGAGGAGTACCTTCACTATCATCTGACTGTCTGTTGCAATATAGATCTGCTTATTTTTATGAGCTTTCTAATTGACTTTTGTTGCACAATAACCCATGCCTCTATTGCTGCTATAGGAGCAGTCCTCATTGCTCCTATTATTCCTAAACAGGCAAGCTTCTGTATTCTGCTAAATTTAAGCTGCTATATCTGTGTCTACCATACCGGGATGCATAAGAGATCATGCTTCTGACTATCATAATGTATGTTCAATACATCATATTTGCTCTTCACGCCAGGTTAAGTTTTTCATGGGCTCCTTTAGCCATTGTGAGTATTGTCTCCGCCCTAGTTTTAATTCTCTAAAGTTGCAGATTCCAAGTAAGTTTGGAGCCAAGAGTTTCGCCAAAATATGTCCTCTGACAGCTCTATTTCTTCTTTAAACTTTTTATGGTTGTTTTGGAAGAACTGATATTTAGACCTTCCTTCTTGGTTCGTACTAGCACAACTTGTAGTGTGTGGAAACTCTGCATTTTGCTCTTTACTACCGTGTTGAATTTATCTCACTTCCTTGTTTTGCAGAGGATACTCAGCCCTTTGTACGAGCTGATGCAAGGGCGTCTCTGTGGATTTTGCTTCTTAATACGCAGACTGGTCGTGATGTAGTTGCCAATATGGTAATATATTATCACTTATGTGTCTATTTAGCAATTTTTGAAGAGTATTCAGCATAAATGGCATCAGGCTGGCTGTTCTCAGAAGCTCTATTTCCTCTTGTCCCGTTTTGCTAGAGCTTGGATTGTGAAAAGTGGTTCTGATCTGGATAAATGCATGGCCAGCTCCACTTTTTTCACGTTCATCATTTTCTTTGCTATCTGCCAGTGCTCGTTGGATGTTAGCCTCATAGATTCTACGATATTTAGGGGTTAAAATATATATTAGACGCAAAAACTTCGCTTGCTAGACAATAAATTCGCTCTTAAGGTTTCTTTTTTTTTCATGTATACTAGTACGACTATAAGGGGACCAAATGGGTTAAACAGAATTTCAAATTGAACAATTTTGTTTCACATTTTAAATGCTTCTTAGGTTTTAAAATTCGTTTGCTCTTGCAAATGGAGAACAGATACTTTATTTTCCGTTCTTTTATTGTTTTTATTTTACAATTTGTTCTAGAAAAATCTCAAACGTGGACTCTTTCTTCCGATAAAACTTTGCAAACCGCGTTGCCTGGTTCGTCGGTGACACTCCGATGTGTCGCCGCACACTCTCAATCTCACGATAGCATACACTGGTATAGGGAACATTTGCAATTGCCACAGTCGGCACAGATAGACGGCCAGTATTTGAGAATTAGCAATCTGCAACACGCCGACGCAGGGCGTTACTATTGCGAGGTTCGAGTTCGGGGCGGTGGCACTGTCAGCGATTACGTTGACTTAGAAATAGAATGTGAGTATAGTCTGTGTTGGACGGTAGAGGCGATAGAACTCCATTGTAGTAGTTGTTGCTGTAGTAGTCCCAAATCCTTCGCAACTTTCTTTAAAAAAATATCTGTTAGCCGTGTAGATATTGAATGCGATCCGGCTTCTCTCCTCTAATCGTGGAAACATGAATGCCTTTGAACCTTCGTGTACTAATTATGCTGTTACATGTAAGTAGCACCGCCACCATGCGGCTACGCTTGGAGATGCGGCAGTGGTGAGTGTATACCGGAATCTAGAAGGTGCGACAGGCGTGTCGATTGTGCGGACGTCAGCGATGAATTACACTGCAGATATCGTCGGGGTTTGTTAAAATATTTTTATTTATAGAACGACGCTTCTGAAGCTACGTGTCTTCCGTTCCAGCGCTGGGGATTACCGCTTAAAGTGGAAAGCTACTGCAGTTATTTATGGTGGTATATGTATCTCTCAGACAAGAAATATATGGTGTGCCGCGAGGCTCGGCAGTAGGGCCGATATTATTTCTAATATTTATTAACACCAGTAAAACCAAATTATTACAACAGGTTAAACTAAACTTTTGCTATTACTGCTTACTACCAAATTATATTAGGGTTATTATGAATGTCGCCGTGAGAAACAAACATAGAGGGAAGTCTTCCAGTATCGACACCTTTACAATTTTATTACAATTGGAAGAAAGTTTCTCAAGTTATTGTAAAAATAACATTTGATACATAAATTAGGGATTTATCCTACAAATAATAACACAAAAATTAAAAAAAAAACAAGTCATGGTAAATAAATACGGTTTAAAACAAAATAGGATCTGTCAGTGCCGGTCACAGAGTTCTAAATAGTTAAACATTGCAGAAATCACCCATATAGTCTTCCGATAATTCAGATGTATCAACACAAGCTTCAGGGACCCATTGTTTACTATTTCCATACTGGATCCAGTTTTCTTTGTGCAATTCTTGGCATAAACAGCACGTTGTTTATATCTACAATAATTTCATTCCCTTTGCTTTCATTCTTACTTTTGCCCTTCTTAATGTCCACCTTAGCCATTAGTAAACATTTGTCAATTTGATTGCATTTGCTTTAATGCTTCTTCTTTTCTTTCAACATATATTTATAGTGCCATCTAGTGTGAACTAGATGTACCAACAACAGGTCAATATTTGTAGTAGGCCGGTATTATAGCCTTATTGTAAAAACAATTCATTTTGTATTATTTGAATCTCGCCTGAGGTATTGTCTTCTTTATTGGAATTCTATCACTGCACCATTTTTTTTAGAACACCTACATCAAATAATTTTGTCTTTTAACAACTGTTATCTTCTGCAAAAATTCTCTGTATGAAGTAGGTTTCTCCTTCTATAGTATTTTTTAAAAAATAATAAAAAAATAGATAGGCTCCGTACCTCTTTGCGTGTGGGATCCCAGTGAGGGGTGTGCAATCTCGAATCTACCCACTAGATTTTCCTTGTTTCGCCCTACTTTGTGTATTCGGAACTATCCCATTGGGATATACCTTCAAGCACACTGAACGTTCTATTATCTTCCTCCGGTTGTCTATACACACCTGTCGTTCCTACTCCTACAGTTCTTTATTAGTAATCAATTCCGTTATCCAGAAGTGAATAAATAATCTACAATTTCGTTTTGGACATTATCGCTCCTCCGATCATATTTTCCGATATGAGGTATGTACCTAAGTCAGAGCAGACTTGTATTTTTTTGACACTCCACCTCTCACATTGAAATACTGTGCATTAACCAGTGCCTTCAGTACCACAGTACACAGTTACGCATCGATGTACGCGCCATAGTTCTCTTTGCATATGCTTCAAGTGCCTTACCGTATCGAATCAGTACTTGGGTCACGTGTAATAGTCTAACGTCCTGATTTTACATCCCATCTATAACCGCAGATCTTGAATGGGCATTTTCGTCTATTGTACTTTTATGTCATTAACCTCCTATCTTCTCTGCCACAAGTCGTGCTGTCATTCCTGTCTACGCATTTTCTCGGACCACAAAACTGCCATTCTCATACATATATTTTTGCTTGTATACCAATAGATCTATGGGAGCCTTTACTGTGATGACCTTAACGCCTCCAATGACTTTGTTCGGAAAGCTTCCGTCATCCTCAGCAACATCGTTCTTGGCTGCCTTTACACAAGATTTCAGTAAACTTTTTTTCTAAAACATTGTACCAATTTGGCACATTATACAGTAGTATTGACTGTGCATATCCAGAGAGCACGCCCCGAATCGCACCACTCGGTCCACTTAGATTAGATATTATCTAGGTAACGTCGTTCGCTCCTCCGCTCTTCTGCAAACATACTTGATATGCTCGTTAAAGTGCAATAATTGCTCAATGATTTTTCCCAAATACTTGGGGGACTTCCTTGGCACTTCCAAGGTTGAAGGAGATGTTGTTTTCGTTTCATGTACCTTTTATAATTATTGTCTCTGTTCCTATTCCTTAATACAATTAAGGTTCTTGATTAACCGTACTTACTGGTCCATGTTCATCAATAGTGCCAGGCCATCCGCATAAAATATCAGCTCAAATGATACCGCCAGCTGAGTTTTAAAAGTATCATCAAACAAGACATTCTGTCACAGTAATCCAAGAACAGAACCCTGCGGTACTCCCACGTTGATTTCCTCACTCTTCTGATTCTGGAGCCGCTTCTCATCAAAATTGTTGCCGATTATGTTCATCAAGTACTCCTCAATTCAGTAACTTCCGCACTATATAGTCTCAGTTGGCATTATTGAATGCATTTCGAACGTCAAAAGTAACAACTCCACACCATTCCTCTGTAGAATTGTTTACCCTATTCATTACAGTCTCTTTCGAATGTGCCGTCGATCTTCGTTTTGTAAAGAGACAATTTACCGTGTGTCTCTATTTCTTCCACTAACCTTGTTTTAATTAGGATTTCATATAGCTTCCTAATAACATTAAGTAAGCATAATACAGTAAATTGCCTTCTATAGTAGATTCCATAATAAATTTTCTTAACCCAAATGCATTCTATTATAAATTGGAGGCTGTACTGTTTGAAATAAGCTATTTATTTTAAGCCGTTATGAACGTGAGTAGCTATATTTTTATATTCATACAATTTTTATAATCGCATAAAAATTAATAACACTTAATATCAGTCAATACGTTTACTGAAAATATACAATTAAATTCTCTTAGGCATTGGAACTCACTTTCTTGCCAATATATGAGAAATACATATACCATCACAATCTTTAAAAAAATGGTCATATCATCGATCATTTCGCTTTCCACGTGAAGCTACTTTGTGGTTGTCCAATCTTGTACATATATTTGTCAATGTTATTCCAGGCAATTCTCTGTCTTGCATGGTAGATTCGAAGCGATTTGTAGCTATTCTCCAAAGGCTTATATCCACTTGAGGTTTCCCGTAGAATAAACTTGTATATTATACAGAAGTGTGTACGGCTGTTTAGTTGTTGTGATGTTGTAACTGTTTGTGCGAACTTCGTCGGAATCAGGATCAGTTGATTCGAAATTACTACTTTATTTTATTAATCATTTTCGAATTATCTGATTACTGTGTCTTCAGTCCAAACGATCGGCTACAGGAAGGTAAAAAAAAACTGTACCTATGGTCACTAGATGACGTGCACGTATTTTATGTATATTTTGCTGTTTTTTTTTGTTTCTTTAACGTAGTTTTGTTTCGTTCTTGATTTTGTTTTGTATATATTATAAGTGCCGTACGTGTAAATAAATAGCAGCTTTATATAGGGCAGCCTTTAAACTTTTTAACACTAAAAAAATGAGGTTTAGATATGCGAAGGAGAACAGGTAATGTAAATAAGTAAGGAACGTGCGAGAGTTGGTATTGATGGTAAAACTATCATTAGTAACAGGTGTACATTCAAGTAGTATATATTGTACCTACGCTTACATAGACAACATATAGTATATAAATTAAGAATGTGCGAACATTAAATCACGTTAGACATTTTAGATGGCCCATTTTGTGAAATTTTGGTATCACAAAGACAATGGAAAATAGTGCAAAACCCATTATATATGATTTTTCTGTGGATGGCTGGAATTGTGTCCAACAGATGATTTTGGTAACAATCCAATTGTATCTTCCCATCTATTTAATAGAAGTGGATACTGACAATCTCAAAAAAGATAACAAAGATATTAGAGAGAGATATATATTGACGCAAAATATCTTCGTAGTCATATTGATTTGTTTTATTTTAGTAGAAAGATATTAAGTACTAGAATTATGCTTACTGGAAACTTCTAAATAAGAGCGCACTTGAAAAATTAATTTCGATTTGTATTTGCTTACTCAAATTTCTACCCACATTATTTTCGATATTCGTAATTTGTGGTTACTACAAAGCGGTTGTTGTGTGGTCTGTTACTTTTGAGACTACTTGAGACTTTTATATAAAAATTTCGTTAAGAAGTTCATCCATCTTCGTTCACTCTCATCATACAAAATGATGATGCTCAATCCATCTCATTCACTGATAAAAGGGTTTCTTTCATTCAGAGCAATTACTCTAAAATATAATATAGATATATCAATACTATCTACTAATATTTTTTGGGAAAAATAGTCATCTGTTTTTTACTGCTTTCAAATAAACAAATATGCTTCAATTGATCCTTTCTATCAGAGAACAGAAACAAAAACTATAAACTTTTTTGAATCGCACTAGAAAGAGTAAAGAATTATATTTATTCAAAATTTACAAAAGTTTATTCTTGTAATCTTATCAATAGATTACGCTCATATATTGTTAAGGATATTGCTATTAAATGTAACTATTTTGAGTATGTTGAACAGAAAATTTTAATTCAGACCCTGAGATCAATCTGTATCATATTGAACCAGATCATATCCTGAGTCACCCAACTGCATCATCCTAATTTGTTAATTTCGTCAGAATAAGCAAATCTGGGTTGATTCTTAATGTATTTTTTCATTCTTAATCCAATGAGACTAATCGCAAGTCAAAAGATATAAAGTTTTGCCCGCGGTTTCGCCATCTGGCTCTAGATGTTGATGGTGGCTAGAAATTAAAATGATTGAATATGGAAAACTAGCATGTAAAGATAATGTATTTAGCAATTATCATTCGGGGACGAAAGTCTATAGCCGGGTAACTTAGTGAAATCGGCTCTTGGATAGATTTGACTAATATTTCTTTGGCTAATATGGACCACTTATTATCATGTGTGTATGATTAGGTACATAAAATATAATCTTTTATTTTACTATGTTATACCACCTGTATCGAGTTGCAATTTGTACATGTTGTTTGGATATGTGGTAGGTATATTTGGTGAATAATTCATGGGTGCCCCCAAAGGGCAACATACAGAAAAAGAGAAAACACTATCAAAATATGTACTTATATTTTTGGCTTACTTGGGAGAGGTCTAGAATCATCAAAAAACTGCAGGTAATCAGCATCTACAACTACTACAATATATTAGGAACTCAAAAAATATATCACATAGGTTAGCAAAAATGATTCTCCTCTCCAGGTCTTTCTCGGTCTACCTCTCTTTCTTAACCACAGTGGAAACTACTGTGTAAACCTTCACACCAACACTGTCTGTCTTCACGTCATTATGTGACGCGCCCAATTCAATCTTATTGCCTTTATATATCTTACTCTACTCTCGTTCTCCAACTCCTGCTCTTTATTTATTTATTTTTTTGCTCTTTTTACCATTTCTTTTGTTGTATCTGGACCTAATATTATTCTTAATTGCTTCCGTTCAATTATTTTCAAATTATCCTTTTCCCTTTTATATAACACTGCTGTTTTCATAGCGCACATAATAACAGGTCTTATTAAAGTTTTGTATTTATCTTTATTTTGTTTGCTTTGCTAATGGTGTATAGCATTTTATTTCTACCAAATGCATAGTAATGTTTTTGTATTTTCTATTCCTTCTTTTAAACTATATCTATATGTTTTATGATACTCCCAGGTAGTTGTATATCGTAACGCTTTCTAATTTATATTTTTGAGTTCTGAAATAGTTCATGTTTTCCTCTATTTCACTTCCAATCTTCATATATTTCGCATTCTCTTCATTAATTTCTAATTCAACAATAAATAAAAAAAAAACGGCTTATTTGAGCAAGTTGTATTAGTCACTGGTTTATATCATTTTACTTAAAGCGACGTTTCGACAAACATATGTCTTCCTCAAGCTTCGTAAAAAAAAATACAGAGCGATCCATACTTCCATTAATTTCCAATCCATAATTTTTTGCTTGTTTCTCTAATCTGTTAACTACATTTATCAGATCTTTTTGTTTTTTCGCTATTATCGTTACACCGTCGGCGTACGCTATTATTTGCAATTCATCCGCAATGATATTTTTATTATGTAGTTTGATCTTTCTCATAGTACCTTCTAGGGGATTGGGTCCCATTATTTCACTCCTTTGTTTATGTTGTTATTTCTTTAAATTTTGCTTTTATGTTTGTGTTTTCCAGTAAGACTCCTAATAACTTTATATATATTTGGGTATTTTCAAGTTTCTTAGTTCTTCTATTATGTTCACCCTTCCTAATGAGTCGAATGTCTTTCTAAAATCTATGAATATTTTATGTAGTCCTCTATTACATTTCCATATTTTCTCTATTACTTGATTGGCAATATCTGTGGCCTTAATAGTTGATTTCCCCAGTCTAAAACCGTTTTCACTAGCTTGTCCGGCCGGTTGAATATTACATTCGAATTTTGAATAATCATAAAGCACTTGAAATTAATATTTTCGTATGGTTCATTCGGGTTATGAAGTTTTTTTAATATTATGAATAAGTTAATCGATACCTATACTTTCATTATATTATATCTTAACTCCTTTAAAAGCGACAAGGCTTTTCAAAACTGGTTTAACTATACATAATTTATATATACTTCAATTACAAAATAAATAACTTTCTACTAATTTTTGTAGTAAAGGTGTACAGCTACTTTGCATAACTAAATCCGTAGTAGAAGTAGTATAACATGTAATTTGTAGAAAATTGGGTTAATGTGGTAATTTATTCACAAATAAAAGTAATATTAACATCATGGGTAATAACAATTATTGCAGGGTAAAATTTTTATGTTCACTACTCACTATTGCGTAACATTACAGCCGATCATGCACCATATAAGCCACGCGAGTCACAACCACCACATGAACCACAAGCACCGGAAGCTCCAGAATTGACCATTACTGCAAGCGCCACCGACGCTAAATACGGAGATTACTTAGACTTACACTGTCGATCCAACGAACAAGGAGTAGTAGTAACTTGGACCAAAGCAAACGATCGTCTCGCCGACAACGTACAAATCCACGGCGGATATCTTAGGTTCGTCTCGCTAAGAACAGACAATAATGGCGTGTATAGATGCGAGACCAGAGGACAATCGGGCTATTATTACAAGGATTACGTAGTTGACGTTATCGGTAAGCATTTTACTTGCAATAATAGACTTAAATCTCAGTTTCGGGAAGTTTAGGGGAATGTATTAGGTGACATTGTGTGTGTACTGGTCTAGAACAACCAAATGGATCTTCGGATAAACTAATTTCTTCCACAAGGATTTCGTAAGCACTAATTTAAGCCCCTTATGTTACTCAACAGTAAGATGTGTGTCCTTTAGACACATGTAGCATAACAAGGTGTTTACGACAATATTGGTCTCAGATATATACTTTTATTTATACTGAAAACATTGTTTTTATTGATTAAAAGTACAAAATTACAAACTACCTAATAAACCTACTTATATAAATATTTTTATATGTTCACACAATCTAGAAGTGTGTGAGTGCTCATTACACACGTTTTAATGGCACTTGTCACATATTTATTTTTAAATCCTACTTTTTGGTAGGACAAATATAGCATCGCCTCCTTTTATTTTGTAAAGCTTTAATATGTTCTATTGAATGGATGTTCCTCGATGTCGGAGCCACTGCACTTTGAAAGGTGGTTATATTTTTCATAAAATTCTTTTACAATCCATCTGTAGTCTCTCATCTTGCTATATGCGGCGTCACGAATTTTTCACATATGGAATTTGGGAACACTCTTCCCTTGTCATGCCTTTCTTCATTCCATACTTGTCGGGTTTTGATGGCGTTTACTGACGAAAGGGACAACGACTACGAAATGGGACTAGCTGTTCGCCTACAGTTAGCTTGGCTCTATGGATGTAATATTTGCCGAGCCGCTTAAGTATTTTTTCCCATATATCTCTAAAAGAAGCAAACTTATCTTTCTTTCGTCGTTCACTTCTTGTCGCCTTGTCATGAACCGAATGAACCTCAAAAGAGCTTTGAAGCGTTGCATCCTCATTGTTACCCGAAAAATGGATGACCCGTAAACAGAGATCCAAAGCTCCTCATAGTTTATACGGTGCTGTTTCAAATGGCCAGCTGTGAGTAGTAAGCCGATCAAAACATACATTTCAATTCTATCACAGTTTCTCCATGTTCTTTTGTTGACCTTAGAGGACGCGATTTACCTCGAGATTGGTAAATTTTAGTATATTGTCTATAATATCGCTTTCGATATACAGGGTGTATCAGATATAAAGGTAAATATAATAATATGTAGCAGCTGTAATCATACACAATCAAAAAGTCTTAATGCAAGGGGGTCTATCTGTAAGCATTAACGAGAAAAAAAAAATTTATAAATGCCGTGGGCTAGAGCCGCACCTGTGCCCAACCTAAATGCTGTCTCGAGTATACCACCACATACCATTATCATTCAGCCATTACCGCTGTTAGTTTTGTGTGGACCGCCGCTTGAAGTGCAAGCCACTTCGAACATTTTATTTAAATTCTTTCCGTCTCGAAAAAACGATCCTTTTCAGGACCATTATGATTTCATATAAAGAAAATCGAAGCTTGATGCTTCGGCAAAAGCGCGGGAATGTATAGATAGATAGTAAAAAGGCGTGTTTGCAAATTTTCTCTATCTACATTTATTTCTGTGTAATTCGATTCAATTCATTTTGCGTTATTTGATTAAATAAATCCAAAAGAAATAACTCAGATTCATGTGGTACCGTTTATTAACAACTAACTCTCGATTCGACAAAGCAAAAGAAAAATATTTACGTTTTTTGTAACTACTGAAGTCGCACATCCGGTGAAACTCGAACGAAAATAATACTTTGTATACTTACGTAGAATGCTCTTAACAAAAAAGGAATGTTTATTTTATAAAAAGAAGAAATTTAAAATGCCTCAGTTTTGCTATTTTTACAAGGGCACACTGGCCGATTGGCCTTTATTAATTCAGAATGACGTTAAATGAACTTACGGCATACCATTAAGAATAATACTAAATGAGTGCAATGTATTTATACATCATACCACGTCTAGCGGGTGCTTAACATGACGTTTCCTTGCATCAGGCCCGGACTAAAGAATTTTTGGCTCTAAATTTTACTTTTTCTTATTCTTTAATGATGAAATCCGGTTTCCGTGGATTTGTGCTTTATATGTCGTGTAGTTAACACCTAAGCAAAACTTACTTTTTTATTTGATACACCCTGTATAATAAAAACGCATCGAGTGAATCTTTAAGAATGTTTTCGGGTAGCATAACAACTTTAAGTGAAATGCTTAAATATGTGAAATCTAATTAGTTTACATAATCGCGAGTCTAGTGTAAATCGGTCAGCTATCAGTTATAATATTTGCGCCCATGGAACGACTTTAGTTACCTCCCAGCATTCGCCAAGGAGTAAGGGAAAACTAAGACCCTTCTATATCTGGCAGGTGATTTACATAACACTCAATTTATTTTTCCGCAAAGAATTTACTTTACACATTTCAATTTTTTCAGTATATATACCAAATCTGAAACAATATCATAGTGTTTGACAAAGTTGTATTTGATGCAACATGAAGGAAAACTAATACGAACTTACTTTGGTTATGAAATAGAACTAAAACACCGTGGTGGCCGTTATCTGAGTAATTGACATCGTACTGCAAATTGGTGCAACTTTTTAAATGTTCAAAACTGGTTTTGCCGTGTCGACATTTGCTTATAGTAGTTGTAGGCTGTTTTATGAATACCAGTGTATTACATTTGCAGCCAATAACAAAGTGGTGCCAATGGGCTCGTTCATAGAGGCACTTATTGAGAGTTTCCAATTACATCAATAGGCGCTTTCCATTCACCGTCTATCACTCCTGCTCTGCTACTACTCTACTCTACTCTTGACCTACACAATTTAGAACCAATTGAACACTTTTTGTGCTTTTAAATTGTAAAGAGAGGCGGGAAAGGAACCTAACCTAGAAATCAAATTTTGATGTAAACAACAAATCGTGACCGCAAGGAAATCTCACTTCTAAATGTCAAAAAAAATCTTACAACGATTATAATAGTAATATTTAATTTGCAATCATTTAATTTACCAAAGCAAAAAGAAACATTTTTCCACAAATAATTTTAAAAAATCGCTGTAGCTGTCAAACCTTGTCATAAATGGCATTTAGAGCACCTAATTAATTTGTACAACCAGTAAAATATTCATAGTTGCCTAGATATAATTCTTAACATGACTGAAATGCTTCAACACAAATGACTAGTTTGTGGTGGCTTTTTGAACAAAGCTAACTTCTCCAGTTTAAACAAAACCGAACTTTTCCAATACTTCACAACATTTTTTTTACAGTTTGCAACTACAAATTATCAGCAAGTACTAACTTTATTAACTTTTCATTTAGACACAGTACAACAAGAGCCAACTGCCCCACCACTAGACGTCCAGTATGCACCGCAAGGCGAAAGCATCTACATGGAATGTAAAACTGACTTAGAGGAACCCGTAACGTACGAATGGTCCAAACAGGGAGGCGAACTTGGTCATGATGTGAACCCATACGTGGTACGATCTCAAATCAATTATATTATCAGTACCTACATTACATCTTTAATTTTGTAGAAACGATTAAGAATTAACGACCTAACGAGCGACGACGCGGGTACTTACGTATGTTCTGCATCGAACGGCAGACAGACAGTGACTACTCCCACGGTTTTGGTCGTAACCGGTATCGTTCCGTTCTTCACGCAAGCCCCCAACAGCTACTTGGCCTTACCGACCATTCCGGACCATTTCGCTCGATTCAGTTTGGAAATATCGTTCAAGCCAGAAAGCGACTATGGTAAGCTAATTTGATAGATGATGATTAGATAGAAGATTGAATAGGCGTTTATGGAATTATTTCCTTTTCCTTCAGGTTTGATCTTGTATAACGGAAATAATAAGCAGGACTTCGTTTCACTGGCCTTGTCCGGCGGACATGTCGAATTCAAATTCAACTTAGGTCACGACACTACAACTTTGGTATCACCCGAGCCGGTTCAAGTAGGAAAATGGCACACCGTGAAAGTTAGACGCGAAAGGAAGACTGGTATGTCACTACAGTAATAATATGGTGTAAAATTTTGATTTGTCTTTTCTTCACACTTTATTTATGAAAAAATAAAAAATAATTAGAATTTATTCTAAACCCTATGCTCCACCTAAAGGTACCACAGGAGGCTACTTATTCTAAGAACTATATAGATTCCATAACAATTGAAATGTTTCTGCTCTAATTAAACAATTTCCCTATGATTATTAATAATAATAACAAAAATATAGTAAATCGGCGAGCTATCAGTTGTTATTATGTTTGCATCCGTGAAAGCTAACTTAAGTTATTTTCCAACATTCGCCGAGGAGTAAGGAAAGTCACGATAAAACCTTACTCTGTGAAGAGTACCTGAAGAGTATCCCCAGATCCTGTTGCTGAGAGCCAGTAAATTATTATTACCCTTCTGGGTTTGAAAAAGGCAGCCTCCATGTCCTTTCAATTCCGATAGATATGCCTTCTCCAGGTAGCTCCTCCACCATCAAAAGGATGGCCCATCGTAATGAAATGAAAGCACACAAAATAATAGCAGCGCCTATTCTGTTTTTAATTAACAATATCGTAATCCTAATTGCTTTGGCCAATAATAATTAAAGATTTATATAATATATTAAATATTTATTTTACACATCCCCACTATGCTAATAGCTGGAAGTTAACACCGATTCAGATCACTAAAGAATATGAAGTATTCGTTCATAAATACGTACTACTCTATTAAGTATCTAAATATCATGCCGTAACCTATCTAATTCTTTAACAGCATCACTAAAAAACTGCCACTACTCGACCGACTTGTTCCGGATTCGCGTCGCGACCAATTTAGGCCTTTAGCTTAATGCCTTAATTTTAGTACGCACCGCCACTCATCAGTGAGTGAGCTTTCAAATAAAACATGCTACGCTATATCTACCCCGCCACATTTACAATGTGAATCATTAACCCTTCCAGTTCTACATAAATATTATTTAAAAGTATCGTTATCCGTTATTAACTCTATCGCCTGATACGACACACTCACCCTCTTTTCCCTAAAATATGTAACGTTACCGAAAAAAATTGCTAGTCCAGTTCCCATTTAAAGTAGTGCCAATCATTATCAAGCTTATCCGTAAATGATTTTTCTTAACAACGCTATGCGAAATTAATTCATACCTAATTATCGAACTATACCCCTAAACATCGCCTTTTTCGCTAATTGATCCGCCCTCAGTAGCGATTGCACCCACGTGAGCCCTAGCCCAAGAATGTTTTACACTTTCCTGATAACAAATCGATCGGATCCTTTAAACTTCTTAATTCCTCTAATACAGATAAATTATCAATTATAATTCCCACGTCCTGAATAAATTCTCACTCGCGCCTAACATAGAGTACTGCTTGATTTACTGCCGGAATAATCACTCCAATAATTTTGCCTGAAAATTATTGGAATGATCCTCTAACTTAAACTTTTGATTACATATTTTAATACCCCTATTATTAAGAACAAAAGCCGCCCAAGTACCACCTCATCCTTCGACCCATTCGTAAAAATTTCTAAACCTTCTCCAAAAGTGCTTATGAGTAATACTTTTTAGTTCCACGGGATAAAATCGGCCCCCTTTTCTAAATCGCGCAATTCTAATCTAATTCCCCTTTCAATAATTAAGCCCCTCAAACCCTCTTTTACTTGCATCCCTACGAAATTTAAGATCTCCCAAATCTAAATCTATTGGTAATATGCTAGAAATGTCGCACGCCGCGTCAGCCGAAATAAATACGCGGTCACGGCCCTAATCGTTAACAAGCTTTGCGCCCCAATTAATTTTTTTTGTTTACTTAATCTTTCTCTCTTCACAGGAATAATGTATGTGGATGGAAAAGGACCCGTGACCGAAACTGGTAAAGGTAAATACTCTGGATTGGTTCTGACGGACTCACTGTATCTGGGAGGAGTATCTAATTACCACAACCTACCCGCTGATATCGACATTAAATCTGGGTTCGTCGGGTGCATAAGTCAACTGAAGGTTGGACATAACTACTACGATCTACTACGCGAAGCGATTACCAAAACTGGAACAACAACATGTGAAACTTGCCAAGAGAGCCCGTGCCAGAACCAAGGCGTTTGTCAAGAAAGTCTTTCCAAGGAAGGATTTACTTGCATCTGCACCGATGGATTTAGCGGACCGACGTGCAATAAAATGGCGTCGCAATCTTGCACACCCTGTAAGATTCTTATCGACTGGTGTTATTAATTAGTACTATAAAATATATTATTTGAATTCCAGACACGTGCGGGGACGGAAGATGTGTCGATAACGAATACGGTTACGAATGCCATTGTCCCATAGGAAAAGTAGGTACCCATTGTGAACGAGAGGTTGCAGTTGTCGAACCAGCATTTACGAAGAACGCCTACGTAGCCTACCCACCTTTGAGGACGCAAAGACGATTGAAAATCAACCTGAAAATAAAGCCGAAAGACGTGAGCGACGGAATCCTGATGTATAGCGCTCAAGATGCCGAGGGTCACGGTAACTTCGTGAGCTTGGCTATCAAGGATAGACGTGTTGAGTTTAGATATGATGCTGGAAATGGACCGGTTGTAATTAGAAGCGACAAAGATCTAGTACCAGATGAATACGTCACCGTTTCCGCGATGAAATCTTCCTCCGAAGGTAGATTAATGGTCACCGGAAGCAACGCGGCAACGGAAAGGTCGATGCGTTCCACTCCTACTTTGTCTCTACACACTCCGTTGTTCTTGGGCGGTGTTAATAAAGGCGAGGTTTCGGTGAGCCCTGGGGTGGGAGTTGAAACCGGTTTTGACGGATGCATTGCCACGGTATGTTAGATTTTACCTCTGTTCCTTTTGTCTCTATGCATCTTCCAGCGCAAAACTCAAGCATAATGCAGTTGTGCGTGCGTTTCGCGTCATGACGCTAGTGCCAGAAAGGACATGCTAATTACTGACGTTCAGAACGGATTTATGACGCTTTCTGTTCATTTTTTAGTTCGACATATTTGGCGTTGATTTGAAACTGATCGAGTCTGCCACTGGTTCATCCAACGTTCTTGATTGTTCATCATTAAATCCTGAAAATAATGATTTGTCGAACGATATCCGGTCCGATAGGAATAATCAGCAATATAGTCATGAACCTACCGATGCATGCTCTCGTAATCCATGTTGGAACCATGGGCAATGCATCCCATTGTCATCAACGGAATACAGATGTCGCTGCAGGAGCGGCTTTAGGTAAATATACGTACATACTAATAACTTTTCTTACGCGTTTTCTTACTCAAAGGATATTATATTCATGCAAAACATTTCTCAAAAAATCAATGATGCTTTTGCAGCGGCCACGATTGCGAAATTACATCCAACACATGCGAACAATTGAGACCCTGCGAAAACGGAGGCACGTGTGAGCCAACAGCTGGCGGATATCACTGTAATTGTCCGATAGAGTTCAGAGGTACCAACTGCGAAACGGCGCAACACATAGGAAGTGAAGTGCACTTTGAAGGAAACGGCTATTTGGAATTCGACAGGAGCCTTTTCCCGCATAGTTCTGAAAATGAAGAAGTCATTGCTTTACAACTCTCAACCAACACCAGCAATGGTTTGATCTTCTGGCAAGGCCAAACTCCCAACGAAGATGGCAGGGATAGAGACAACATCGGTCTTGCAGGTAGGTTTAGCCACTTATTCCAGAAGACCCGTTTTCTACTAAACTTTAAAAATGTTTATGACAGTTGTGGATGGATACCTCCTCTTCACATTCAGCGCTGGCTCTGGACGCGTCGATATTCTTCACGATCACATCAGAGTAGATGATGGAAAGGTTCACACTGTGGTATTGAAGAGACGCGCTAACTATGGATCTATTGAAATCGACAACGAATATCTGGAAAAGGGTGAAGGCATTCACATAAGAGGAATAGAAGTATACGGAAATCTATACTTAGGTAAAGCGAAATTTATATATTGATCTAATACCGATTTTAATTATTCTTCTTACCTCAGGCGGAACTCCAAACAATTCTCTAATGACCGGAAGATTCAATCAAGGATTCGTCGGTTGCATTCATGCCTTCGAAGTCCAAGATTCTCACACCATCGAGTTGGGTTCGAAGGCTATTTCTGGTATTAATGTGAAGCCGTGCTCCAGGTAATTATCAGACTTACACTCTAAAATTATTTGTTCTTTAAGTAATCACTAACACTTATTTTAACAAGGTGAGAATCAATAATCCGTAAGTTTGCGTCAAATACGAGGGTGTATCACAAAATTCATAGGTATGCTTTTTATACTGAGGGAATATACAAAAATATGTAGAAGAAAATTATATTACATGAATCATTACGTTACATTTACGTTATCTCTAGTATTTTTTACAAATAGAATTGATTTAAATGTTCTTAGCTTATTTATTCGGAGTTTTATGTCGTTCTATCGTTAGGTGCAAGCCGGTGTAGGGTTAGGTTATTCTTTTCTTCGTACATTAATGATTATGGCGTTTTCGAAATTCAAAAACGACATAGGCGATATACATAGAATAGAAAAATTTATTTATATTCTTCTTACTTGCTCGACTATATTGTTAAAAGTGAACTTCACACATACGTTTTTATATTCCTCACAGCCGGTTCAAGAACAATTTCTTTGTATAACTTCGTAACATGTGATATATCGCACAATATCATACGAAGTTATTGTCGTAGCCTCCTCCGTGACGTATTGGACGGGCCGCCGCTGTCTCGATTCAGACTAGATTATCGGCCAGAGTAAGAAAGCATAATACAGCGGCGTACAAATTCGTAGAGGTGTGTTTGTTCGTTGCTGCCCTCTGTTAGCGCTCGTCGGATCTTTAATTTAAACGGGCGCCCGTAATAATATGTGAAGGCTGGAAGCGAATGGAGTCTGAATGAATTATCTTCATCGCTACCACACATTACTCTATATATTTTTTGTGGGAGCCATCTGACGTGATATCTCCGAAAACAACGCAGCCTCTTGATTTTTTTTTATATTTAGTCTCTCATTTCTTTTACTTATTAAATTATACCAGCAATTCCAGCATCCTACTGCCCTGCACTAATCTTTACAGGTCTCTGGGTGATTGATCGAAGTAATCCTCTGGATTCATTTCATTTTTGGACTTTTTGGGTTGCCAAAAATCGTCTTTTTGCGTCCAGAGCCTCGAATTCATACAGAATATGGCAAGCGTTCTCTGTTGTTTCATTACACAGTCTGCTGTTTGAATTTCCAATATAGATCCCAATTTTCTATAGGTGTCCTTTCAGTGTGCAGTGTTCTATTAGTATGCTAAGATGATTTCTACTAAGTTGCAGTAGTTCTCCTTTTTTGATGATCTCTTAATAAAAGTCTTACCATGAGTTTGCCTGGTAGTATTGCTCCAATGTTCTTTTTGTGCAGGTGGGTCAAAGCTTTCAATGAAGAACGATTGGAACTTTTGACCCATCAGGTCGCCCTAGTGTTAATAAAGATCAAATTACATAATTAGTGAATTAAGTCACGAGATAGGATTATTGCATACGATTGTTCTGCATGCTCTAAGGAATCGCCAGATAATGAGGAAAATTGCATCGCGGTGGACCCTCCCTCACAACTTAATGAATGGATACGATACGATGCCGCTCAAAATCACTTGCAATATTACGCTTACAGATCGTACGAACCTAAACTTAAATGGTAATCCAATGAATGGTGATTAGGAGTCACCACGACTGGGAAGGAATCAGCCTGGTAGATACCGTACCGTTACGAGACACCGTAAATTTACAATATTTCCTTCAGTTTTTGTGAGCAGTTTTGCGAACCCTTCCCATAATTTTGCAGGATAGTGTTAGAACGCGCACGGCGTGTACTTGATCTGTAGGTATAATCGCTGGCAGGTACTTTTCCAGTCTTTGTCAACCGAACAGATAGTGCTAAAGGCATAACTACGATCTCCCTGACAAGTTGTTAACAATGCTGATGCCTATAATCGAGGACTATAGTGGTTTCACACACGTATCTTTTTGTATCATTAAATAAATAAATAGTTGCTACCATTATTAGTTCGAATCTTTGTATTTAGGAACCTTGTGTTGTTCGTATCAAATTAAAATTATTGCTTCTTGGGGTAAAATAAGTTTGCTTTCATGTCAGATTGTTTGTTGTTTTTGGTCTGACAATTTTGAAAAGACAAGTTAATTCGTTTATGGTTGTTAATATGTTGCTGGAAATTACTCCCTATATTATAATAGAAAGTTATAGAACATTAAACGGAAGATAGGTATTGACAAATGCTGTATAATATGATAATCATATTAAATAAAAATGGCCTGGCTGGTAGTCGAGTGGCTTGCACGCTTGGCTATCAGTGCGGAGTCCGGGGTTCAAATCTCGCTCTGGACAATTACGATAATCGGTTTTTCCGGAGTCGTAATGGTGATTAGGAGGGAGATTTGGCTCTGCGGGGGCCTGACAAGCTAAACACATAGCTTAGGCGTTACCACCACTTAAAAAAAAATCTATTAAAATATAGGGAGTAACTTCGAGCAACATGTTAAGATTTACCTTTGAGGAAGACCCTAGTCTTCAAGTCCTCCTTTGTATTTGTTGAAACATTTTACTATTTTTATAATACAAACGTTTCTATGCCATATCGAATGCTCAAAAATATCCGTTCTAATAGTAACATCGATTTGAGAAAATACCTAGGTAGCAGAGTGATGTAAAATGAGCGTTTTAATTGACGTCAATATCACGTAATGGACATAACATTCGGTCATCTTGCTCAGTCCATAAAATAATGTGGAACTTTGAAATTTGAAAACGTTCTAAAGAGGTGGCGATGTAACAACCGATACCAATATAACAGAATCCTGGATATTGTTATCATAACATCACTCATTACCTGAGAGTTAAGTGCACTATATGAATTTAGCATGGAGAATTTTATTTTACTTTACATCTGGGTAAGTTTATGGCTTTGATAGTCAACAAAGAGAATTAATTGAGCGAACAATGCAAAAGTTTGGAGTCCGAAGCTCTTTCATCTAGTAACAGTAAAGGAATGTAATTGCAGGTGATTTATTGTGGAAATAGGAGGATATTTGGATTGATAGATCATGTAGTCTAAAACTCAAAGCTTATTAAAATGTGACACCCCGGTAGAGGTCTAGTTAACATTCTCTTACGATATATATCTTCTTAATAATTTCATATCCAAATGTGCTTTTGTAAAGGTAAACTCTGCCTAATTATAAAATTTTGTGATACATCCTCACTTTTGCGAAAATCTTACCATAAGCTATTCCTGTTTCCTCTGTTGCTTGGTTACTGGTAAATAACTTATTTCAATCCTGCTTGATTAACAGACTGCGTTGGACGCCGGATTCGCTGATATTCACCGATCCAGACCAATTTGATGAGATAGTTTTACCCCCTTCCGTTAACATAATCCATCCTAAACCATCCAGCCTTGCGAGCACCCCTCCAAATCAAATTTGCAGTATACTATTACTTACAGCGTGTATGCATATACTGTACGCTACGCGTGCTACGAAGGTATGACTGTGTTAAGAGATTTATATTGTAAAATATATATATATATAATGCAATAATTTTTTACGGAACTTATGAACTAGGGTATATGCTGATGTAACTGTATAACTGCATCGATGTTGTAATTATTGTATTTAAATTAATAAATTAATAATTAAAAGTGCTACTATTCGCGGTTATATCGAACGGTGTTGAATATTACGTATGAAGAATATATTATTATTGTGTGTATTATATACTTGAGACTATTGATCAATTAAAGATTATTTGTAAATACACAGAGAAAAAACGAAGTACTTGGAAGCTTAACGTTTAAAATATTTTTTATTAGTATGTGGGTTAGCAGGATATTAAAATTGATATTGATAGATGCCGAATGTAATGACAAGTCTAACACGCGTAAATCAATAGTAACTTATATAGGTATGTTGTACATATATATTTGAGAGTGTACCTGCTGATATTGTAAAATGACAAAATGGTGCTAAAAAGGCGCCTATTTATTGTCAATAACATATCAGAATGACTTGCAAATGTTATAATATCAGCTGAAATGTACGAAGACTTGTAAATTGATTAAAGTAGAAGTCACTTATACAATTACATCAGAATGTAAAAACATGTACTTGATTAAAGTGTAAGATAATTTTTGTAAATAATTTATTTGAAAATATAACAGACTGACGCTATTTTGTTGCATTGCTCTACAATTGAGGATTTATTTTGATACGGTAAGATATGAAATAACTAAAGCCTAACTAACAAATACATGGAATCATATAAAAAAATATCTCATACAACATTTCTTTCCATGATAGTTATTTTGTTGAAATATATTTGATCATGTATTGATTGTTTCTTTTTCTTTTGTTTCAGCTCTTACGATTCGGAAATTGTGAACTAGGAGCAAAAATAGTTATGTAACAATTATCATTTGTGTACAGGCAGTTTTGTAATTTGCAATAATTTAATCTCAATTTTATCGTATCCCCCATTTTGTGTTCATATTATAACTCTTTTGTATTGTGGGAATAAGACAATTTTGATGCCTTTCTTATGGGTCGAGTTCATATTCAGCAAAGCCTATAATACTCGATTGTTTTTAAATTTTTACTCGAATAACTTCAATATATCCTCAACTATGTGCTGCATTTCGCCACTTAATTGCTTCTACGGTCATTTTTTAGCTTTTCGCTCGAAATGCAGCCCATTTAGTATTAATAATTTTTTACTGCCATTATTCTGGTCCCACATTTTTTACTACATATTATTTTTTATAACTTTTTTTTTGATTATGATGATTATCGAAACGTGTACAGTAATAAAAATTGTGCCATTTTAGGAATAGATATTCTTGAGGTTGGTATATCATAACACTGTTATAGAAATTCTGGAAAAAATGGTCCAATTCTATAAAATATGTAAATTTATCTATTTTTTCTTCTTTTTTTTATTTTATATCTGTAGTTAATTATTAATATATTGTAATGGTGCTAGTAACAAAATGTATTGCTTTTTTAACTTTTGTGGTAGCATTTAAATCAGGGTTTCAAATATGTTACTTCTTCGAAAATAAAACCTTAACGTTACGTTGACCCATCGCAATTCTAACACTAACTTTTCAGGCATTGCGTAGAGAATACCACCTCAGAGAATTCATTGTTTCGACAATAGTTTCAAATCAAATCTACCTACAACTTGTAATGTTATTTTTAAACACTGCCAGGTTATTGTTTAATTTCGTGTGCTATCTTTATATATAAACGAACCACAAATCATGGTAAATATAGCTAAATGTATATTGTCATATTCGATATATAATATTTTTGTTGTCCTAATAAAATATTATTTAAGCGTTTACAAGTTCTTTTGAATCCCGTATTTCAATAAATATACTCACACGATGATTAGAAAGGAAATACTTTTCCAAAGTTTCGGACATTTTGAAATCCTGAGTTAAAGATCAATACCCGAGAACCTTATATCATGTGATTTTATAAATTGAAACTAAAACGTATCAGTAATGGTGATTAAATGAATATAAAGTTATATTATATAAAATATGATGTAAGCTAGCCTAAAGGAAATAACCATTTTATAATATATTATACATACGAAGAAGCTTATGTAAATTACAAACAAAAAAATATTAGTCTTGATATTGTAAGGCAAAATTTTCTGTCCAAACTATTACGTAAAGCAAAAGAAATTATACATAGTTTTAGGAAACAAACGAAAAAAATACAGTTCGATGTTATGCATATATAATATATTCATGGTTATATTGGGTAACATTTCTTTTTAAATCGTTGAAAAAGTTGTTGAAGCTAAGACAAATGTTATCCGATACATACATATCTCTATTGGAGACAAAAAGTGTATATGTGCATTTTCAATAATTCAAGACAATAATTACTATATAAATAAATGTATGTGAGTATCAATGTTGTTTTATTTACCAAAATAAGAAAAAAGACATACCTCGTAAAAGTCAAATACATATAAGAATTCTCATTGGTGAAAGCATATATGATTTTAGATTCCTATTTTGTTTCAAAAAGTTTAGAACATTAAAGGAATACATAATTATGTTAGAAAACACTCTTACAAAGTCGACTCATTCCTAAAGGTTTTCTTGGATATGAAATATCTGAACTAAGTAAAATAGTAGCTATCATGCAACACAATAGCGTAGGTTAAACTCGGTTGTGATCTTATCTGTAGTGTGTTTACAATCGTCAGTCGGTTTTTTTTATAATGAATCCTCTTAAATCATACAAAACTGACGTCGTAACGGTTAATATGCGAATAATTTTTATCCGTGCTTGAAACCGTTAACTGTGCGAAAATATTATGGAATGCAACCAAGAATTATACATATAATGAATGATTCAAATAATAATCATATTAGAAGAAACAAGTGTCAACTTCGTGTACTGAAAATATAACAAAAGAACCTCTTCTGGTATAAAACAGATTTGTATCAACAGTATTAGGTCGTTTTTCTGGATATATTTTTAATAAGCGATATTCCGTAAATAAGTTTTATATGGAATTAGAGGTATCCCTCTTTATTGGTTTAGTAGCTATCTATCTAATCGTTCACAAATATTAGTAATCAATGATCATTTATCTAACGCACTGCTGTGTACTGATTGAATTCAATGAAAAATGCAAAACTGATTTTAAAATGAAAAAGAAAATAAAATTAGCTAGCTCAACGGATAAGATTTTTAAATTGAACGAAAGAACTATAAAACTCAGAGTTACCCTCGCGAATTAAAACCTGAATCTAACCACTAAAAGTAAATTGTGAGTGAATGAAATCAGACTATCTTAATTACCCGAAAAATTGTAAAGGTTTTAAAATAAAAATAAAAGAACAGAATTTTTAACCCAATGACGCTAATTAACAATCAATTTATTACAACAACGGGTTAAATTACAAATGTGCAGAAAAAAACCTCGAACTGAAGGTTCTGGCCTAAAATAAAAACTGCACTTGACTTTAAATTAAAATAGGACAATGCTATTTCCTATGCAAAGCAAAAGATTTGTTTTTTCAGGAAGAGTTTCTCAAATTAAAATAAACTAAGCGTGGACAATTACTAGAAATTTACAAAAGAGAAAAAAAACTAAAAGCAAGAACAATGCTTCTACTCACCCAAATAAGGTGATTGATAAAAAAAAATGAAACAGCAAAATTGAATAACGGAAAATTAACTCTTTAAAATATAATGAGAGAAAAAACTAAAAATATATCTTCCTAAACAAAAAAATTATAATTGATCTTATATCTATAAAGTGCGCACTTCAATATATTAACAATTATTACGATAAGAATTCCTTGATTGGCTATATAAAAGAAAATTGATGCGAAATTTACAAAATCAAAATGGATTACAAAATGGCAACCAAGATTTAAAAACATGTCTACTCACGTCAATAGTCGAACAAAGAAGTCCTTAACAAAACTCTACAATTGCTTTCAGGGTTCAGTTTTAGGACCAACACTATTTCTAATGTTTATTAACGATCTCCCTGTGAAATTGGAGTGTGCTACCAACGTCGCCCTTTATGCGGATGATATTAATATCCTAATCAGTTCTACCACTGTCTCACATTTGTTTGATACTGCAAACTGTCTTCACACTCAACTGTGCAATTGGCTATTTAAACAACCTTTTGCTTAACACTGAGAAAACTAAGTGTATTTTGTTTAAAAATACTAAAAAATATAACATCGATAACTTTTGTCTAGGTGGTAGTCTTATTCAGTGGGACAAATCCTTTAAGCTACTAGGAGTGACGGTTGATGAGGAATTGAAGTGGATTAGTCATATTGACAAGCTCTGCACTGATTGATCTAGAATGTGCTATGTTCTCTATAACTTAAAGAGGAAAAAAGATAGGTACTTATAATTATGCTGAATGTTTTAAATATGAACACTATTTGATTGATAGTTACATATGTACCTACTTAATAAAAATGTTTATTTGTATTTTGTTGTATTATCCAAAGTCTGTTTATTCATTTGATTATATTTTTATATGTTTCTGTCCTTTGTATTTCCTCAAATTAGCAATAGTTGTTGGCCATAGTTGCTTCGTTTAAACCTTTGGTTTTTATAATTTTCTTTGAAATTTATGACTTTCCCTTGATTACCATAAGATCTATAAGAGACAGACATGCTGTTGATCGCTCCGTTAATTTAGCGTCCCACAATTCAATAGTTCCAAGGTTTACTAAATTTATCTTCTTTTTATATAAAGTCCAATAAAAACTGCTATGCGGATTGACTGACACCTAAGACTCAGATAACATATGAGCTTACGATAAAGCTTTGTATTCGCGAGACTTTGATTTGTCAGCGGCAAGCTTGAGAGTGCAAATGTTGAGACAGGATGTTACAGCATTTATGAAAACAATCTTGACAGTGTGAACGTTGAGATAAGATTTGCACCAGCTTCGCATTGTAACCGTTATGAGTTATAGGTTATTGCATCATGTGCGAAAACAAGCTTAACAGCATGAACAATATGAACATTGAGATAAGACAAGGCATTGAAAATTACTGTCTATCGCTATAAATATTACCACAGAATATGTCTTCTCCAGCTATAAAACGATGAATATTTCAAATAAATTTTCCAAGTAATATTATGGATTTCTTCAGATATCCAAAAGGGTAAGAATTTTCCCTCATGTACAAGCAAGAACGCTATTAAAATTAGTCTACACTTAAAAATACAGCAATACATTGTCGATGACTACTAATAGGCATATAGAAAATCAAAAACATTTCGCATTTGTAAAGTACTTTTTTTTATTTCTGAAAGCTTAATCTCTAACGTTATTCTAATTTAGTTATCCAACTATAGGTAAACTATATGCAAATTATTCCGAGTTTAATTATCTAGAACGAAATACATATCATTCATAAGAAAATCCACTGGTCTTTCAAAAGGGAACCCAAACTCACAAATTCGAACTTTCAAAAATCTACGTATACAAACGAGTGTGTGGCTAATGCAAATATCTATACTATGACCTTGACATGCTTGCAATAAGCTTACTTTCTTGTTGAAAACAGCCGAAAATCATGTGTAACACTTTATTTATTAAAGCTAGATAATTAACCAACCATCTTAACTTCTTTCTCCATCTAAAGGTACCACACGAGGCTACATATTTTAAGTATCCACTATATGGATTCCATAACAATTGAAATGTTCCTACTCTAACTAAATAAGTTCCCTATGATTGTTTAATATCAAACATATAATTCAGTAACCTCGCAAGTATGTGAATCAGCTTTATGTGCAACGCAGAAATATGTGAATTCTGTTTTTTTAGTCAAAAATGTAATTAGTTCACACAACCACTTTACTTATCTCCCAGCAATAGCCAAGATGTAAGGGAATCAATGGAAAAAAACTTACTCTGGGAGCAGGACTTGGGAAGAAGTCTGAGTTTTGAAGTACCGTCTTCAGGTAGCTGCTTCATGTTTCACACATCATGAATTTGAAGTTTAAACAGTATAGAAGTAATGATCTAAATACGCAAACAAAACAAACAGATCATCGCATGTACCGATGGTCAATAGGAAAGTATTGACTTTACCATTTTCAAGATGATTTTTCCCAGTTTTTTAAATAAAACATCGCGTATGGTAATTATAACTATGGTGCACTTAAAATTAAAGTTCGGAAAGTTGGAGAAGTTATGTTAAAAGCATAAAAGACAGAAATCGTTTAGTAACGCAGCTCGCAGTTTTTTAATATTGTTAGTATCACTTTTTGGTTGCGAAAAGTTGCACAATGTAGTGTGACACTTACAAAAGTTCGGCCACGAACATTGGTCAGTTTCCAAAGCAAGGAAATTTAGATTTTAATTTCAAGTAGTAAATCATAACTACTAGTTTTCAGTAGTAAATCATAACAATTGGAAAAAATACCAACAATCAGCAAAAATTTATCAATAAAATGTCACATCTCCACGATTGTTTATGCACTGTCTAACTTTGTGAGGCACGCTCTGAATGAAATGATCAATGGCGTCTTGTGGGATCTCATCCCAGGCTCGCTGTAGATGACGACAAAGGTGCTTGCTGCTTGTGGTAAAACCGCTTATAGAGCAACCCATCATACACATGCTCGATCGGGTTTAAATCCGAAGGAATTTCTACTTCTTCTTCGTGTATGAAGTTCTGACAGATGATTATCAGCGACTTTTTACATGCAGGCAGTTGTTTTGTTAAAATTTCAGCCTCCTTGAGGCAGCTGTTGCATTTTTTTTTTGACTCGTAATTCATTATACCCAAAAACCTCTGGAAGTTTTAGCTTGTAGGTGTGATTAACCGAACCAAGAGAGGAACCCAGTATATAAAGGACCAAAAAAATAAACTAAACAAAACTAAACAGTACTCTGTCACATTTATAAGCGTCACGTTACAATAAAAATGAAGTAGATTGGTTATCTAGAGTGAGGATTACTTTATTCGACTGTAATGTGTGTTGTAGTTGGTAGTAATACATTATAAAGGCGACTATTGCTCACGGTGTGTCCACCGAGAACAGAATATCAAATTTTATTTAGTGAGTCTGAATCTTCTGTCTTGTTAAAATATTAATTATTAACATCTTGTAGAGCGAGTTCTGCTACAACTCATTTTTTAGTTCAATTTCATAAAGACGGGAAGGCAAAGCTTCCAATTTAGTTATGAATTAACTAAACTACAGGAGTCGTATGTTTCACTACGATCTATACTGTCAATGCTATAGATTTTATGAAAGATTCTTGCCATTTCACTGAGAAGCTCAAGAATTTTAGACTACAACTTAATGATTTTCTTGTTAGTTTTGATTTAGTGCCACTTTTCACTGTGGTACAACACAAGGAAGTCGCACGACTCAAACTCGGTAAGTCAAAAGATAAAAATGCTGTATCTTTTGACTTGCTTGATCTTCATATTTTCTGTTGACGTTTTTAATACCTGATGGAGATGGCAAAGCACCGAAATATGTAGCATTAAAGTAATACCTATTAAAACATTGAATGAAAATGACTTTGTTTAAACTATATATTATACACTTATTCTTTAAGATAACAATGACCATAACAAAGGTATTTAAAAAAAATATATGCTCTTATTATGAATATACAGGGTGACATAGAAAATACTACAATGCATAGAACTACGAGATAGAGGAACAAAAAATAACAAAAAAAGGTCCTATACACTAATCGTTGGGTGGCGTGCCTGTGCGCCACGGGGGCGTTGAGATCGACCCCTACCACCGCGATTGAAGTAATTCTGAACCTGCCACCAATACATATTTTTGTACAAGGAGCCGCAAGGTCCACAGTACACCGACTTTTAGATAATCAAGTACCGATAAGTAAATCGCACGAGGCTGATTATAAAAACTATTAAGACGAACTCAAGGAGGCACCCCTTTTAGGAATGCCATGTGATGCCATGGTTCAAACATTTAACCTAGATAGAAAATATCAGGTTATAATACCAGATAAGAAGGACTGGAAGACAGGTACTCCGATAAGAGCAGACTCAAACTGGTATACTGACGGCTCTAAAACGGACTACGGCGTTGGAGCGGGAATATACGCTAAGAAGCCTAAAAAGGCTCTTTCGGTAAGCTTCAGCAAAGACACGACTGTGTTCCAAGCTGAGGTTGCTGCAATCCATCACTGTGTCCGAGAGATAGAAAGATGTACCGAACCAGGTAAAAGCGTCGCTATCTTCTTTGACAGTCATGCCAACTTAGAGCGATTAGCTCTACAAGCGTGGACCCTAAGCTGATTTGGGATTGTGTAAGCGCCCTAAATGAGGTGGGCACCCAAAGGAAAGTAACCCTAGCCACTCGGGCGTGAGAGGAAATGAGGCGGCGGACGAGCTGGCCAGGCGAGGTTCGTCAAGGCCATTCGTTGGAGCCGACCCCTCTTTCGGCACTACATAATCGCAAATTAAAAATCCATCAATGAATGGATACATAATCAGTCCAGAGAGTGGTGGCAAAAATCACCGGGGCAAAGACAGGCAAGAGAGTTCCTAAAGGAGCAGAGGCCTGAATTCACGAGAGATCTACTGAATAAAGACAGGAAGACTATCAAAATGATTGTAGGTCTGCTGACTGGTCACTGTAGACTGAATAGGCATATGTACAACATAGCCTGGCAGATGATGCAACCTGCAGATACTGCCAAGAGAGGAAAAACACCAGTTCATGTGCTGTGCCAATGTGAAGGCCTGGCGAGGACAAGGTTTCTAGTATTGGGGGAGGAGAACCCCACAGCCAGTAGCTACATAAAGAAGCCGCTCTCAAAGATGATAGGCCTAATTAAGAGGGCAAAATTATAATTTTGGCCTAGAGGACGCTCGTAGGAAAAAAGGGGATCACAATAGATCTGAAAAGGTCGCGGTGAAACAGGTCAAGTTACAAGCTGTTTTTTTATTATTCTTGTATTTTAGTATTACCTAGGCAATAAAAAATATTTTAAGGTTATAGTGTCTTGAAAGTTTTATTTCAAAATTGTGGGCTATACTTTAGTAAAATACAGGGACATGATCATATGTTACGGCGAAGCTCGTTCAAATTCTTCCGAAGCTCAACGGATCTATCGAGAGAGATATCCATTAAAGCAAATCCCTAATATTAGGACATTTATTGACGTACATAGGCGTTCGGGAGAAGATGGTTGCTTTAAAAAACCAAAATTTGATTCTGGCGTTAACAGAACTCGTCGTACTGTTGCAAATGAAGAAGCTATTTTGCAAATAGTAGAAGACAATCCTAGAATAAGCACCAGAAGAATAAATGCAGCTGTTCCGAATGTCAATCGTGAATCTGTTAGGGAAGACCTCAAAGAAAAGCTTCTTCATCCATTCCATTTTCAAAAACTCCATCGAGAGTTTATTAATCGAAAAAATGGTAAAAACAAAATAATAGCCGATTATAATCACACCAACTTTTTACTTTACAACTTTACTTTTAAAAGTTAGTAGTACGATTTGTTGCTACAGTTTCTCCTTTATTCTTGTACCTTTATCCATCTCTACAATAAAATTGTGCACCTATAGTAAATTTACAGTAAATGGCAGGTATTTAGGATACTGTATCTAACTTTTAAGTTAGCAGTAGTGAGTTGATATTTTCTGAACATGGTGGACGTTTATAGGCTCTTATATAAAGTTTCATTGGAAAGTAGGAAATCCGCTGTCGCTACAATGCGCTATCGCTTCCAACCAAATTTTTCTATGAATGCATGGTAACTTATTTATTTTTGCAAATTCTTAAATATCCTTGAATCTTGTATGTAGCTAGATATTCATGATTCATAATTTCTCCAAATTGTGTAAATGGTAAGTTGTACAATACTAAAAGAATAATACTCAATCTCAAATAAGTTTAATTTGGGCTTACATGTTTCGCCTTATTTTGCTTTTATTTTGTTTGGCTTTGAAGATGACCCAGTGGGCTTGAAACATGTAACCCTAAATTAAACCTACTTCAGTACAATGTATTCTGCAATTTGGTTAGATATTCTCGTAATATTACTTCTTCATCCTAAGAAATAAGTATTAATATTGCTCAATTTTCGTTCATTAAAAATATGGGAAAAGTGAGGTAACTTAAATTATTTTAAATCATTCTTTTTTAAAGATTAAAAAAAAAGGTCAAATAAAAGTAACACACTCATAGAAATTTATTTTCGCACCTTTCTGCGCCATTTTTTTGAAACTTGTATCAATTAAATATTCAATTGTATAAAAGAACACATGCCTTCCGCCATAAAAGCACGTCATTTAACCACTTTTCAAATAATTATCAAAAAGATTCTATATTTTATTTTTATTTTTGGCGCATGCACTGCACGTTTTCGGTAAACATAAGTATTTGTTAACACCGGTTATATTCACTTTAAATTCTCTACGCCACGGTGTCGTTTAACCGCGTACCCTGGAGAAATCAGTGACTCACTCTCAGATTATGTAAATTTAAATTAAACCCTTTTGAATTATAATCGCACTTAACGATGTCAATTCTGGGTGAAGAGAGAAAACAATGACTAGTAGTATCGCCATCGGTTTATACGTGTCACAAACAAAACATTTACACAGTTGAGAGGTTTCCTTTCGTATTGTCTGAATTAATGGTATTATTTAGTCGTGAATTACATAGGGGACGGAAGATTGTGCGCACGTACTCTGTTAAATGGGTTAGCTATAACTTAATTACGGTGAATTTGAAAAGAGTGAATCTTTGACGTTTCATTCTATATATAATAGGAAGTTTTAGGTATGAACGAATGTTACAAGAGTACCGATTGATAGATGTTAATGGAGGGTGTATTAATTAGTACGATTTATATATAATGTACTCTTAATGTTATTTTATGAAGATATTAAGTAAAAAGTATACTTTAGCAATAAAAAGCTAATTTAAGTAGGGACATAAATTGTAATAAAAATAAAACAATCTGTGTTTAATTTCAATTTATTGTTTTTTTTTTTGTGGAAGTCACCTTTATATGAGCCTCTAGAAGCATTACAGCCTTCTGGATTTTTTTATTTGCAATTACATCATATCAGCATGCAAAAGTTCTCGTACCCTATACAATTCTGTATAGGCTACTCGAATAACATATGCATCCTTGAGTTCGGTTCTCTTATTATGTACTTTTCAGTGAGAAAATCCAGCTTGGTTGCCTATTTTCAGTGGATGTCTAGATATAGTGTCTTCTTTTCATGAACTTGCCTGATTGTATTATTCCAGAATTCTTTATATTCTCCGTGAACCCAACTGCTTACCTGTCCATAAACTGTGTTCTTCGACACTTCTAGGACAGATTCTACTGAGATCATCAAAATATTCCTTGATTGGTAACCTACCTAGATAGTTAACATGCTAAACCTCATGTACAGTCAGGTTGGCTAGTTTTGTTTTTGTAAAACATATTTTGCTTTATTAATAGCATCAGATCTAAAAATCGGAGGACTTCTTAGAATTATAGTTCTGTCAGCTAAACTAATAATGATATTAATTTTATGTGAAGTTGTGATAATTTAAAATTTATATAACGTTCAGTTCATGTGGGTTACATACAGCATTCAGTTGGAATTTTGCCGTTATTTTTTAAAATATTTTTTATATATTTAGACCTTTTTAGATCTCAGACTTATAAAAAACAACAACAAAATTATAACTAAGTGGTACACTAAATATACATGTCATTATTTCACCCCATTTTCTAAACAATTGCCCTCAGCAATGTCCGATAAGCCTGTTTTCTTTTTTTAGTTTGTCTAACATCATCCCGTCCTATTGGATAAATTGGGTGTTTCATTAAAAAAGTGCCACAGTATAATTCATTATTTTAAATAGAATTCCCTGCATATGTTTACATTATGAAAGGTTTCTGATCATACTCCATTCTTCCCCAAATTATGAAAGCAATTTGTTTTGTGGTTTTCGAGTTACAACCGCTCTCATCAAAGATTGAAAAATCACTTATCCCAAAGACGGTATTCTTACTTCCTTGAAATAACAATATTTTTTTGTGTGGATTGGTTAAGATTAGGCCAAGATGTCAGCAAATTGTTTTTATCATCAAATGATAGGTTGGTCATAAGGAGAGTATTCATTTTATCGTTTTCAAAATGATTTTTTCTCGGATAATGTATATAAATACACAAAACATCATTAGCTGCTATTGGTTTTCCCATTTTTCAAGACAGTTTTTGCAAATTTTTGCTTTTGGTAATAATTTTATATAACCCTTTCGTCTTAAGCAACCATCGTAATAAAAATATTTCCTATACACAGCTTCTTGAAATAACAAACAAAAATTTATGACACTTCTTAAATTGGCATCACGTAGCTTCTGTTAGTAACAAAGAAGTTTGATACTGATAGCAAACAGAATATGGCTGTCTATCTAATCAACTGTTTCTTACATTAGCTTTGCCCTTGGAGTACATCAAACGCAATCACAAATCGATCAAATTATATTTGCAGCAGGCGATTCCATTTGCCATTTGAAAGAAATCCGTAACTCCAATTCAAGTCATTTCATGAGCTCTGACTGATTTGTGATTGCTCTGCGAATAACGTTATTGTTTTTTGTCATGCATGTTACCTATGTAGGCAAAGTACATTTGATCATAGTTTATTTGTGGTAAAAATAACACATTACATTCGATTTTATTTCGGAACTTTGGTGAGTGTGTTACACGGAATAACCCTCTTTCTGGGGATCGCAATATAATCTTATTCTTTGATGATTTGTTCGTAGCCGTTAATGCTATTTTACGTTTTTTTCCTTTTTCGTGAGTTAGCGGCTGGTTGCTATATAATGAATTAATTTTTTTTAAACAATCAAACTCTTCATTTTACGTTTCGACAAACTTGTGGTTTTTGTGTGCAAGTTTTATATTATGTGGGTTAAGTATTCGAAAAACTTAATAAAATACTTAACCCACATAATACAAAACTTGCACACAAAAATCACAATAATTTGAAATTTAGTTTCTCGAAATTAAAAGACAGTATTCCATTACAAAACCAAAGTCATGTAGTTTACAAAATCCCCTGTAACAATTGCAATGGTGTGTACATAGGACAAACATCACAACAACTTCATAATAGAATAAAAGGTCATAATTATCAGAATAATCTCACGGCTCTAAAAAACATACAATTAACATGGGTCATACATTCAATTTCAATAATACAAGTATTTTAAATAAGGAAAGAAATTTTAAAGCGCGATGCATATTAGAAATGATCCAAATAAACAAACATAAAAACGCAGTAAACGATAAAACAGAAATAAAAAGTTTATCAAAAATTTATGCACCAATCATTTAAACATACTTTTCGCCGTTAATATATGTAGGTAAAGAGATAAATAAACAACAATTTTTAGTATAACAATTTAAAAAAAAAACTCATCGCTGAGCTCGCCTTTCGTGTTATTTTAAATGTAATCTTCGGCAGTTTGAATTTAAAATGTTCAGTTCACAGTAGCTTGTAAATTGACTAACAACATGTTTCAGTAATTTTAATGAAAATGTAATTTTTAAATAAGTTTTAAAATGTCAGTGTGATTGTCCCTAAATGTGTAAGTAAAAAACTCATACATAGTTTTATAAGGTAATGACAGTAACGTTTATTAATTTTAGATAAAAAAATTTAATTTATAATAAACAATTTTCTGAAGAAGACAACAGTAATAAAGTTTGTCGAAACGTAAAATGAAGAGTTTGATTGTTTAAAAAAAATTAATTCATTATATAGCAACCAGCCGCTAATTACGAAAAAAGGAAAAACATCTTATTCTTTTAACAAATGAAAATTATCACGAGGGATCAACATTTTGTAGGAGCACGAACCAAAAGAATTATTTCTGTAAAATTAAGAAAGAAGAAACGGAGACAAAACAATAAAGTGCTTTGAGGGAAAATTGCTTATTAGTGCTGCGAATTGAAACCGGTTTTATGTGAAACCAGTTTTGGATGTGGCGATCGACTTCAAAACAAAAACCGTAACTGGTTTTTAAAACCGGTTTCTAAAATCGGTTTTCAAACCTAGTTTTAAAAAACGGTTTTAACATCGGTTTTCAAAACCGGTTTTTAGGGTTATAACTGTAAAGTCTTACGTTATTTATGCCGTTAATTTACACGAGATTATGCCGTTTTCAGATATAATCGTAAATAACGTCTGTATGAAAAGAGTAAGGGCTACTGTCCACGTAGCCGCACGTCATACGCACGACATCGTCCATTTACGCTTATGTGTAGCTTGCTTGTATCTTATGTAGAAAGAGACGAAACTGTGACCACGGTGCGGTATCGTCGCATTTGTGAATCGTTCTCGTGAAAACGTACTGCGAGAGGCAAACACGTCGTTGTGGCCTCAGCAGCCAATTTTGTTCAGATTGTCGAAGAATATCCTTGTCTATACAATAATAAATCAACAGAATATTCAAGAAAAGTAGTTACGGATAAAACGTGGACCAGCGTTGCCAACCTCTCGGATACGAATTACCGAACTTTGATGAAAAAATTACCGTATTTGTAATAATTTTACTAAACAGTTAAGAAAAATCGTATACGTAGCATTTACTCTTACAATTTTTTAAAGATACTATGAACTGCTTAATTTCGTTAAGATTAGAATCAGATAAAATTTTATTATTTTTCTGTTTTAGGTGTTCTTTCTTATTGTTGACAAATGTAGCATTAGAAAATGCACATAACTTGAAGTTTATTTTCAACCATTGATCGAAGCCATTAATTCTGGTAGCTGAAGTCAAGAATTTTCGAAATTCTAAAAATAAAGAGGCAAGTTTCTTTAAAAAAAAACTTTTCATTTTTTTGGAGATGCTTGGACCATCACTATCATTATGTAGCATTTTTAAACATGTTTTCTTGCGTAAGAAGGATTGTATTGTGACACAAAGCTTGCAGTGGATGAATATATAAACCTACTAAACCCCTAAATTGAATTTTTATTGAAAAAAAACTTTTTCTTCAAATTATAAAAAGGTAGACTTTTTAAAAATTATTGTACAAACGCGTACGGTAAACGGTTTTGGACCGTATACTCTCAAAAAATATGACGTTTTCGCAATAAAATAAAAACGTGCTTCCGCGATGCTAAATTTGAAGGAAACAAACCGTTTTGTAGCTTGCATGACGATTGTATGACGATTGCGTGGACATATCTAAGATGCAAATTACGGCTGTCGTCATTTGTAGTTTGCATGCATTCGTCATATGACGTCTCAGTGGACAGGAGGCCTAATATTAACAAATTTGATGCGTGTCAAGATAGAATAGGGATTTATTGTGTATTAACAATATGTTTTTGTACTTAAAATACATACCTTCCTTAAAAATGCAGACGCCAATAATCATTATCTCTGAGAACGGCGAAATGTTTATTAAATAATTTACGACTTTACAGTTATACCTCTCAAAATTGCATCAGGTATTTGAATATTAAATATCTGTTATATGTCACAATGAAAAAAAAAATGTAACCGTTAATCAAAAACGATTTTGAAAACCAATTTTAAAAATCGGTTTAGTGAAATCGGTTTTAGGAAAAATCGGTTAACCGGTTTTCAATATCTGACGATATCCGCTTATATTGCTTATAACAACCTTCCTAGCAATGTTTTCTTCTCTATCTTTCAGCGCTCAAAAGCTGTTTTACATAAACCAATTTTGGGTCTAACTTCAAAGTGAGGTTGCACCCCATAAAGTTAAAGTTTCGCCGCAACAGAGAGCGTTTTTGAATAATACTTCATAAAGTTTACAAATCATCAAAACTGCGAATTACATCAGTTCATGTTCCTCCATCTTAAATAGTGTCATATAAGATTAGATAGCTACTCTTTCAACTTGTCAATTTTTCGCCACAAGTATTTTAGAGGAGTTTCCTGAAAGTTTTGCGAGTGTATTCAAATTTTTTGTCCACACCACTGAACATAAGAACAGTTATCGGATTTAACTGTTTTATCTATTGAAAACGAGGAGCTCAAAAAATAAAATTACAGTGATCCCTCCATTTACGCGGGTAATTGGTTCCTTGAAAATGGCGCGTAAATAGAAATCGCCTAAATGGAACCATGAAAAGCATGTGTGTGATAGAAAATATGTTTACATAATACATACCTAACTTTTACTAATTGTAAGCCTAACAAGTTTGCATTTATAACAAACTGCCATCTGACGTTCAGTAGAACATTTAAAATTCAAAATTTTCCAACCGTGTTAAAGTGAATTCGCGTAAATGGAGGGATTACTATATCTACAAATACTAAAACGTTTTCCATTTATTCCATGGTTAACGATAGTTAAAAATAATTAAATAATCAAAATAAAAATTATTCGAGTGTGTTTTATTGATCTTGTTAACATATTTCAATCGTCTTGTAGAATCCGTAATTTCTTCATTACAATTTCTTGTTGTTTTAGTTTAATGAAAACTTTTAATGAGGAATTTTTAGTTTGGATACATGATTCAATCCAGCCAGTATTTGAGTTTAAATTATTGGAGGAACCTCGTATAACACATTTTGATGTGTTCCCATTGGATATTACTTGCAAATTTATTTAAATTTAGTCTTTTGGTTTACGATAGCCAGCACCTGGTTGACTGCTTCACAAAAGTCCTCATGCATTTAAACAGTCAAACATACATATGTAGATATATACGACATGTGCTTCGTCAGGTTCCTTCATATTTGAGTCCGAATTTTTTATACGTGTCCAGTGCCGGGCTTAATAAATTTCGTAATCATTACGATTAATCTTCCTTTAATCCTGCCGTAATCGAATACAACGATCCAATTTCCGTCATCCTCACCACTATCGTGCATTGAATCATTTCGTCGATTGCCGATTTTAACACGCGAACTCCCATAAGTTCAAGGTTAACGTTGGTGTCTTGAGCGTGCTCTCGGTCCACAGAGATCTCCGCATCATACCGGCGAACGCCGTTGCAGCAGCACAAAGAGAAGTCCCACTAGGAGTGGGAGGAACCAAATGGTACCAAACAACGGAGGCTGCTTCGTGTCTACAATGATTCCGACCAGATTCTTGTTTCTGCTTTAAGATACCGGTGCAGAGGTTGTAAAAATACGGCACAAAAGCCTGACGCTTTGTAATTCGATTTGATTATTGTCATCGTTATTTCGTTCTCGTTTCGGAGTGCTCAGAGCGTGCTGTGAGAAGTAAACGGCGAATCGACTGGAAGCGAACAGAACATAAAAAGAAAACAATCGTAATGTTATCACGCTGTGTATTTACTTAATGTGTTAATTAAGCAGTTTTACGTTTAAATATTGACGCAGTGATAACTTTCGTTCGAATAAGTTTCTTGTTTTCTTGAATGAAGAAGCCGGCAATCACGTGCGTGTATTGGAGTGAAGATGCTATTGAATGTAGCAAGCGAGTGTGATACACATACACAGGTATATTTACATCTACAAATACATTTCTAGATCTATATTTAAAGTTATAATTGTATCCTGTGTTGTAAATGGGCATTTCCTGTCACTTATTATTTTAATATAAGCAAATAAAATTAATGTATATTCACCAAAGTTTGTTTTATGTGCAAAATATGCAGGTGAATGTAACTAAAAGTTAAATTACTATGGGTCATATAGCAGAAGTTACTTTTGAATTCGAAAAAGGAATCTACAGATACCTATTAGAACGATAAAAATATCATGACTTATCAATTAATACCTTCTGGCGTGAAGTGGAAATTAAAGAACAATTAGGTATAATTATTGTTGATGTACAAATAATTTTAACACCAGCATCACCACATTAATTGCGCAAATGGTGTTACTCATCAGCTTACAACATGCATGTACAACATATGTAGTAAGCTTCTGAATCTATAATTCGGTCAGTGTAACATTTAAAATTTATGTGTGCATGTAAGTGAAACTGGTTTCGGTGCATATGCTGGAAAATCTGCATTCAAATTGCTTTAAGCAGATATAATATCGATAAGGATCTTTCATAAACACACCCAGTAAGTCAAAAATATATTACTTAATACAAAGAATGTTTGGCAATAACATTACACACTATCAATACCTTCGTGTTCATATTGCACCAATAAGTAGCACAATTTTTTGTTGTGATTAGAAATGTTGCAACAAATCGAAATGACTCGAAATAAAATACGTTTATGAAATATATCTATAACGTAGTGGAATATTTAATTATAAAATCACAGTAAATAATTGAGATACTTTCGAATAATACGGATCTTAAGAACCAGATACATAGAGTAGTAAGGATATGTTAATCAATTTGTAAATGTCAATAAGTATTATGTTTAATTAAACTTAATATGGGTCATTCCATATCAGCCGGTACATCTAAAAAAAATTGATGTTCTGGATTCTGTTTATATTTTCAATTTGAAGTCTTTCCCCAAAATTAGATGACCCGTATTTTTTCCTAAAGCTCTACATCAGTATCTATTTTCAAAGATTTTCGCGAACAAATTTAGCAAAATCGATAAAATAATCGCAGAAGTCATGTTGCGTGGTTTTGCTTAAATTAAAAGAGTAAAACAAAATACTATAAATCATGGTTTATTTTAAAGTTCAAATTATGCATTTTCATTTAATAATAGTGCCTAAATTAGATTGTAATTTATTTGATCCCCTTTTTCTCGTGTTGAATAACATGATGTTTTTTTAGTTTGTATTTTATCTGTGTATTACCAGATGGCATTATCCCCAAGTTTAATAAAATAAAGTTTTCTGAATTACTACCTCTAAAAATATAAATTTATCAGTAGGTGTTTCTCACGTTGTGGTTGAAGAGTTTTGACGGATCAAAGTGGTGGCGAAGACCGCGTAATGATATCTTTTCCCGTTTTTCGCATAACAACGAAAACAGCCCATTATAAAATACGGCAGTCTCCACTCTTACTGGGACACGGGTATATTAACTAAAAAAATTGCAATTCTTGAACCCATACTCATAAAATAAAGGTAAACTTTACATGCATATGATTTCCATTTTCATTTTTACCAAATTTTTAATTTTAATACTTCAATCTAGCCATGACTTCGCAAAAAATCTTAAATGTCTTCAAATGTAGTTCCTATAAATATTACGCTACTTACTAAAATGCGTGCAAGCATATTTTGAGAAATGTAAGTAAAAAAGTATTTGAAAAAGTTGAAAAAGATACCTTTTCAAGAAATACAATAATATACGGTTTGGTGGGTGTGCGACTTGAGATATTAGAATAACGCGCTGGCTATTAAAATCTATTTATCAGATATATCTGAGAAAGAATATTCCTTTTTTTTTCTGTTGCCATGGAAACTTTTAGCAGAAATGGAATTATTTGCATTACTCAATATTAGTGACAGTCATAGCCAATAGTGGCAAATGGTTTCCGTATACTAAAATAGTTGTTCATTATGGGCGAACTAACAGAACTTAAGAGAATTAGTTTGTTAATGATGGTTAGTTTTGGAGACAGACAGAGGCTCTTCGAAATGCATGTAATATTCCCTGAAGTATTTCAAAATCAACACTCTCAAGGGTGCTGCAAAAGTTTCATGAAACTGGAAGTGTTAAAAAATCCGATCGACATAAAATTGCTACAAATGAAGATAATTCTTTGGATGTTCTTATTAATCTTCAAGAAAAAATAAAAAAAAAACGTCACTAACAAAACTGTCCTTATATTACTTTACTGATCCTTTCTTTTTGTTAAAAATAAATTTTATCCGTATACGGTATTTAGTAAAAGAATTAAATGAAGATAATCTTCATAGAAAGATGCAGTTTTGTCGGGAAATGGTGGATAAGATTGAAACGTAATGGAACTAAAGAGGTTAATAGCCAACGTTTTATTTTAATATCTCAAGCTGCATACCCACCAAGCTGTATAATTGTAATTATTCTTGAAAAAGTGTTTATTCGAAAATGTCAAAAGATGGTGATCCATTTAAAAAAAGTACCGATGACGTCATATCTCAAAACATGATTATCCTAATCCTAAATAATGAACTGATTAAATAGCACTTTACGGATATCACAGCCTTCGCAACACTACTATAGTTGCCTGTGCTTTGGTGATTGAGCGCAAGGATTAGGCTTCCACATTGTGATGGTGTGATCACCGTTTTAATAATCACAGCTCGCAAAAGATGTTTATCTGATAAATTTATCACATTAATATTTGATAACCGTGTCGTTTGCTATTTATGCTGAATATACAGTATATATTGTTTTATATTTAATGTATTTACTACTACATGGATGCAGTAGGCTGTAAAACCTCTATACATTACGCCACCAGGAATTAAAGATAATAGAGTGTAAAAATTGCAACACAGATTACTTATATATCGTCGGTAAAGATATATTTTTGTCATTTTCAACTAATGTTTATTACTAAGTTAATGTTACAACAGAATACAATAATAATTAATGAATGATTTGTAAAATTAACGATATTTTCTAGTTCTAGTTAGAATAAAGATATTTTCTTAACACAAACCTTACAACAAAAACCTTTACAACAACACATTTGTCTTCGCGTAGTATGCAATTTAACCCTATTTTTTTTTTACTGTTCAGCATTACGTGAACCGCAAATACCTATGTGAATTAATTAGTTGGCAATACAAAGGAAGTAAGTGAAGGTTGCTGGTTACAATGGATATGTATAGAATTTCTTGTCATATTTCCCATTATAATGGGTATTTTTACACTTTGATTACTTATTATGAATCATGATGTATTTAGAATTCACTACTGATATCATACAATATACACTATCGCATTAATTCTAATTAAGAAAACTGCATAGGTTTAGCCAATTTTTAGTAGAGATATGGTAAAACTAAATACATCATTCAATTAATATTCCACAATTGGACAACTCATTTCTCGAGCATAGCTTTTGGAACCCCTATCTGCTTGTTCGCTAAGCTGATGTCGACTTACCGGTTTATTTATAGATGTTTATAGTTACGAGACATTAAGACTACTGTGTTACAGTATTTAAATGTGGTATTTCTCACATAGGTTAAAACCGCAAGACACATGTGTAATGCATATTCCCCCGCACATGACACATGCGTAACAAAATAATATCCCACTAGCAACACCAATTGTGGCTTTCTATTTGCATACAAACAGATACGCACACTTTGTTATGGCATAGTGCTCATCCTGTTTCGCAAACTCTTCCTGTGTATTTACATGAATTTAAAAAAAGCCGTTGTTATCGGTTTAATGCGCATGTATTTCTATATTTAGTGTTAATTTGTACAGTAGTCATGGTTATTTTTTTGATGAAGCGTAAAAATTAACGGTTAGAGTGCATTTTTTCAGAATTACTAATTCAGTACATATTTATAATATGAATTATAAGCCAATCATTTAAATGTTATCAATTTCTAGAATTACTGATATGCGTTTAAAATAGGTATAGATCTTTCCACATTGTGGAAAATTATTCAAAGCGAACTTCGCCAATTTAAGTTGTAAGTATTTATATTTAAAATCATGAGATCCTTTAAAACCATCAGTAATAACGAGAAATGTAATGGAAAGACCACTGTTTCTTTTTATAATGTGATGCAGTATAGTCACGAAAATAGATATATTAATGTCTATAATATAATTGTGAAGAACTTGCTGCTTTTAGGAACACGCTTTGCATATAATAGAACCATGTCATGGTACATAAATTAAAGGCTTATTATTATAAACGCGCTTTAGACATGTTTAAAACACCATAAAAATACAATTGGACAGGGTGTGTGTGGTATCTAATGGACATCTATAACATCAAACATCTTGGCACGTGACACAAAGGGACAATAGATATTTATGTACACAAAAGGCAATAAATATCCAAAATATTCATTGTTCATTTGTTGAAAATCCTTTTATTGGGACAATTTCCTATAGGATCATTTATATTCAAATCTTTGGTAAGATAGATTTCTAATATAGTATGCATTATGTGTTAATGTTAATGCTGCTTTTATTGATTGTTAAAGAATCTCTGTGAAGCTTATAATGGGTTTACTTTATAAGTGTGTAATAGGAAAGATTATCTACAATTATCTGGTTTTTACTGACTGTGACTAAAAAGCAGTTATTTACAAGCCTAGTGCACGAACAGACATATACATATTTCGTAAATAAACATGCATTTTGGAATGTGAGCTATGAAATGTATCACGCACGAAGTTTGTACAATACTTTTTGTACGAATAACAAATATTTTTGATTTTATTATTAAATATGCTATGACGTTGTGGCAGTTTTTGTAATTTACTTTCTAAAGCGTTGAAAAACTCATTAATTTGCATACATTGGGTTCATTTCAATTTTTACCTTAGCGCGGGAAAGGTTGCTTTCCGCACTGATTTGAGCACATAAAGATACGTAATATGAGCACAAAAAGTGCTGTATTCACCAATACGTAACAATGCAGTTAGTTGATTTCATAACACTAATTATAATGATTTTTAAGCAGTACTGTAGTAACATCTTTAAATTGTGTTATAGAATGTTTCCTAAAGATGGCACTTCATTACATTGTTTAACGAACATTTTACATGCAAACATAAATTACGACTAAAACATATTCATTTGCTGTGCAGACACGATACCCGAAAGGTATACAATAAGAGTGACAACCGTCCCCATCGCTAACGCTGATCCTTGTGAACATCCACTGGGGTAATATTTGTTAGATATACTATGCTCAACATGGCCTAGTGAAAATTGTTGGAATTTCTAATTATAATCATATGTTCTATAAAATAATTTATTACTTAAATTAAAATAAAGAAACATAATTCAAGGGGTGCAGGCATTTTTGCCGACAGATTTTCCGCAAAGAGTGGCTTTTTGTCAATGGATGCAACACAAAATCGCACAAAATCCTAACTATTTGGCTCAAATATTCTTCACCGACGAGGCTACTTTCTCTAGAAACGCGATTATTAATTTTCATAACAATCACATATGGGCCGAAGAAAATCCGCACGAACTAGTGAATGCCCGTCATCAACATCAATTCTCTGTCAATGTGTGAGCCGGATTTGTTGGAGATCACTTGATAGGTCCACATTTTTTACCGATGCGGTTAAATGGCGAGGTATATCGCAATTTTCTTGAAGAGGAGCTACCCCTACTGCTGGAAGAAGTTCCGTTGCAATTAAGATTACAAATGTATATTATGCATGACGGTGCTCCAGCGTCCACAACCGTGGCCTCCTCGGTCTCCAGACTTAAATTCTTTGGTTTTTTTTCTCTGAGATCACCTTAAATCATTAGTTTATACGACACACATTGAAAATGTCGATGAACTGAGAAATCGTATTATCGCAGCTTTTCAAACAATTCGAAATGCCCCTGCTATCTGAGAACGGTGTCGCCAGTCAATACGACGGAGGATAGAAGCTTGTATTGCAGTTGAAGGCGGTCATTTTCAACAGTTAGTATAAGTTAATTTTGTTTTACTAGTTATTTTGTTAATTTATAATAAAAACATTAATTATGTTAACTTACTATTAAACATTATACAACTTTAGAAGTAAGCGATTTTGGACATATATTCTTATAAACTTTTATGATCGAAATAACCCCAGTAATCAACACTTAAAATTTATGGCATATATTGAGAATCACCCTGTATATTGTATTTTAGCGATTTAGTGTTTTCGAAGTATTTAAGAATCTTAATAATGAAAACTATATCATTCTTGTAAAGCTACTAGTTAATCAAAAAGTTAATGCATATTCCAAGAGGCCGCCGAAAAAAAGTTTGGCTAACATCATGTACTGTACACGTCACTAATAACTGAAACAAAAATCCAGAAAATTCATGAAGATTGACGTTTTGACGCAGATTCTAATGAAACTTTATCAGTTTGTAGATCCCTAGAGTATTACTCAAGGACGCTCTTTGCTGCGGCAACTTTAACTTTACGGGATGCTGTTCAGATTTGGAACTCGCTGCTTTTACTCTAAAATACTGTATACAAAGGATATTTAGATAATTAAGCAGGTGTCTACACAATTATGAACAATGGCATATTTTCTTATTTTAATGAAATTGTATCGTAAGTATAAAACCAATTGAAAACTACATATATTGGACGCTAAAAGCCTATATATGATAATTTTCGAGTTTTGCGCATTTGGATGTAGGAATAATATATTACGTCCTGACAATAGGCATAAGTGAATTTAATTTGGGGTATAAGGCAAATCTGTTATGTGTATTGTGCATGGTGTATTAAGCGCCACACATACGTAGTTTCACGATGTTGCCTATAATTTTAGCTGTAGGTAAACTGATGTCACCTGTATCGCCTACTCCCTTAAAGACTACCAGTAAGTCACAACATTTTTCAGGATTGTTGGAGTGACCATTGTTCTACAATTTTGCGTATGTTGATACTAGCTGCCAAACCTACACTTTTTTTTCAAGAGAACGACGACTGGATTAGCGCAACCGTTTGACGTAAATGGCTCTCGTGTGTGAAAAGGCTTTGTCAAGCCATTTTCCGATTAAGTTTTACTCCAGTATTGACCTTAATTTGCATCAACGTATTATAATAATCAAATTGCGATCATCTTTAACCCACAGCTACCTATCCTCCAAAAGATATTGTAATCTATTATTGGTCTCCATGAGATTGGAAAATGTGCATGAAAATGAAAAAATACATATGGAGTCCTTTCCAATCGTGTTTTATTTAAAATTATCTTTTACATGTTTCGGCCTGGGGACATCTTCAGAAAAGATACGTCGTACAAAAATTGGATGAAACAGGTCCGTAATTTGTTAAAGACATCTGATAACACAGTGCATGGATAGAAATGATTAAAGGAAAAGGTGTATGAATTTAAAATTATTTTAAAAAATTGATGAAATATATCAAGACGTACACAAACATATTAAAATGGAGGAAGTCAATGTATGTGGTATGTATTAGACCGAATGCAAAGGGAATATGAATGAAGATACATATTTTCATTGCATTCGGTCTAATAGTATAAGTATTAAATATTGAAAAAAAGAATGATTTTTTTTCTAAAATTATACTAGTTGTACTAGCTTCAATGGCCGGTAGTGTATACAAACCAATTCGTCTTGCAGCTCTTAACCCATTGCAAAGATAACATGGCTTCTGATGATCGTCAAACAATTTGTGACACAAGAATTTGCTGCTTTTGCGCCTTGCCTGAAGTTAACATTAATGTTTTTTTTTTTTCTATGTTTCTTGTATTGATTTTTAAAGTGTTTAGTGTTTGTCCGCTGATAATGTTTATGTTATACATTTATGTGTTATATTTCACCTTGTATTGTTATTGTGACATGTGCATACACAATGTTTCACCCAAGAATAAAGATATTCCATTCTATTCTAATAATATTACCATTTCAAAATTTCACTCAAACACTGCTGGATTTCCATTCAGGTAATTGTATTAATTGTTTGGTAGTGTGACCTAGATGCATATTTCAATACTTAAAATCTCGATCAACTTGATTACAGCCCAGAAAATCCCATCACAACACACATTTAAAAATACATTTTCTTATCGAATAGTACACATATGTATATTTTACATCAATATATATACGTGAGGGTTTATATTAGCATACGTGTACCGAATAAATATATGTATATTACGCTTGCTTATACAACTCCTGTACTTTTCTTTTTCCTTTGTTGCAGGAGCACACACCGATAAAGTATTGAAAGAGTGCTCGTCCCGACATGGGTAAACATTTTTTGGATTCCGACGATTCTCCAGTACCTTAAAATACGCGTGGTACACGTGGGATAGCTGTTAGCTACCGATAAGAAGCAACAAAGCGTGTAGTGGCGTCTTGTGATATATGGATGTTAAAAAAAAAACAGAATTAAAAACACCAACGTGCTCGAAGACTTCAGGTTCGGTTCGGAAACGTCGACAAGTTAATAGGAAAATAATTTACGGTTGAACAAAAGCAAAATACAAGCATAGCGTGTGAGCAAATCAAGGCTATGCAATGACAAAGTAGTTTTTTATTCCCTGGACGTAAAATTACTTCAGTTGCGGTTTTGTACCGGTGTACTAAAGTTTTTAGTTTAGGATTACGGCAGATAAATTACTGGATATCACAGTTGCGAGGCGAAGATAGAAAACATGGTGAGTAATAGAATAAGAGCCGATAGATGCTAGTTACGTAAACAACTTAATAGTATACACCATATTCGTTGTACTTGCACGCTGTAAGAATGCCATAAGGTGCCATAACATGTACTGATATAATTCGTTTTGATCGGGACTGTACACGGTCTCCGCCCGATTTGGCAATTCCACTCTCCCAGACTGGAAAGTAATGAATATCACTTATGCTAGTACTATAAACCTGACAACAATTCCGTATAAATTATATCGCTTCGCGCTGTCGTAATTTATGGCTATTGTTTAACATTGTACTTGGCAACATGTTGTAATTAAAAGTCGTAAAAATCGACGGACTTCGGAGCTATTGTAACGAAGCTTTTGAAGTGCTCGAAGTACTCAACTTTATACCGGCGATAAAAAAAGGGAAAATAAACTTTATCCAACGACAATCCGCTTGTGCATGATTCACTGCGACATGAAGGTAAAGAGGAAAGTTGGCAATAAACCAGTAACACTTCGGATAAAGTTAATAAATGCTCGCGTTCGACTAATTCTATTTGTTATGGGCCCACGCAAGGCCAGGACGACATATATGAGTTCAAAATATTAAATTATGAGCATTAGTCAGTAAATGATTGTGATTTAGCACATGTGGGAATGTCAAGGTTATGATTTAAAAATTAATTTTAAAATATACCAGAAAGAAAATCTTATTCTAGTATTGCTACATTAATTCAAATAAAACTTTTCTCTCCCATCAGGATCGAATTAGTAGAAAATAAATGTATTGTTTTATGGGTCTCTAAAGGCAATTATTTTATCATTCTGTTTCCTCAATTTTCTTCACAATTTTTCCCTACCGAGTTATGTAAATTGCGCCGCAATTTCTCCGCAAGGTTTTTAAGTCTGTTGTCGCTACTTTTAACCACTTCTTCTTCGATCTATCTCTTTTCTTTTTCCCTTTTCTCCTTCTTTCCGTATTCTTCTGATGTATCTGTGTTCTGATATTCGGCTTACACGTTCTAACCATCTCAGCCTCTGTACTTTGATATATTAAACCATTGCAATGCTTGTATATTTTCCTTTCTTCACGATTCGTTCTTCTTCTGAATACACTCTTTAATATTTTCCTCTCCCTCACCTCTATTTTTATTTCATTCTTTTCCGCTTCACACCCGCACACTACCTTTTTTTAACTTTAAACATTTTCTTCACTGATCCTACTGTATTGCCCATTTGTTCAAGATTTTTTCTTTCTATTCTTTGTCCTCTTCATTGCTATTTGTAATCGTTACCCCCAAGCGTTTGCAGTAATTTACTTCCTTAAAATTGTAATTGCTTCTTGTATCCGTTTCGAATTTACTACGTTCTTGTTATTCCATCACTAGGTGCCTTGTTTTATCTACATTATATTTTAGCGAATATAATCTTGCCATCTTTTCCATTTTGATGAATATTCGTGCAGTTCTCTTTTTGAGCTGGTTATTAATGGTATATACTACGTTCCCTGAATATGCAATGACTTGCTGTTTGAGTTTGTATATGATCCCTTGTATATAAACTCCTTTGTCTTTGAAAACTGCACCTTGTACCTATAGCAATAAATAATGTTGCTGATAATGTGTCTCCTTGTTTAACCTCAGTATTTCCCTTGAAACTGTGTGATACCTTTCTTTCTATTACTACCTTGTTCTACGTACCTATCAGTGCAATTTTTCCTAGCCTAATTAATTAGTTTAGAATTAGTTTGCGTTAACTTATATGGTTTCTTTCTCTATTGCGTCGTACGCTTTCATAAAATCAATAAGGAAGATATTTAGACTGAGGTTTTGCACGTAACTTTGAGAGAGTACTATATTCAACGCAAAGGTCTATTCCGCCGTTGACTTTTCACCTTTAAATCTCCTCTAGTATTCTTCTTCTAAATGGTTATGATAAGAACTCAGGCTATTTTTTATATTTCTCGCTAAAACTTTGCATGTGATACTAGATTTTATCCCTTCTCTTCGATATTATGCTTAATCAGAGCGTTTCTTCATTGTAGCGAGATCTTTTTTTTTTCATGGCATATTATGCCATTTTATCAAGAAGCTAATATCCTTTCTTTCATTTAACCTTCAACATATTTTACGACTTCTGTGGGAGTACCATTTTCGTCTGTACTTTTGTTATTTTTTAATTTTTATCATTTTTTTTGTTTGTTAGCTTCCCTATTTTCTTGCATTCGTTACCACCTGATAGTTTAGAACCGTTGCTATTTTCCTTACGAATCCCAATATTTAGGACTTTATCAAAATACCCTATCCACTTATTTAATTTTTCTTCAATATTTCCTATTAAATCCCCCTTTCTATTAATTAAATAAGATAGAAGTCTCTGTGCTATTTGCCCTATTTTCTTTGCGCCTTGGTAAAGTTCCTTATTTTCGCACCTCCTTGGTATTGCTCTCAGTTTCTTGTTTATGTGATTCTGTTTTCTTGTCTACACACTTTCTTAGCTGGGTGTCTTAGTGTTTTTTGTCGTTTTATGTTCTATTTTCCCGTGCTGGCCTATCCATGTTGCCAAGTCCCTTTCTTTATTTGTTCCTTCTGGGTATCCTCTTCCTGCATAATAGTGCTCAATTTGTTATCTCATTTTCCTTCTATTTATCATGTAGGAAAGTTCTTCAGTGCTATACCATTAAATTCTTGATGTTTTTATCTTTGGATTTGTGCCATTTTCAGTTTCAATTTTGCCATGACCATATGATCGGAGTTTATATCCGCACCTCTAAAGGTTCGCATACCTAAAATGTTTCGATGGAGCCAATGAAAATGAATCTGCCTTAGACTGGGCGTATCTTAAGAGGATCGTTTCTGTGTGTATTAAAAAATGCAACAACATCGCACGGACAAAATCTCTAGTTTAGTCCCACCTTAAGTCTTTGCTAGGGGATACAAATCAGATGAGGTGATGAGGCAACGGACGGATATAGCATTTTCCTTATTCATCAATATATAGTCAGTGAGACCCTTTTTTCACTTTGAAAAATCCCATCAGTATTTAACTTTAAAGCATAACCGTTTTCCCAGCAGGAATTTCTGTTTCTTATTTTAGGATAATAATGGATAATTACATTCAGAGTGTAAGTTGAAAAAGGCGCTGTATGAGTAAAAGTAACATAGACGTTAGTGAAGCATAAAGTAAAAAATAGGAATCTGGAAAATAAATCGGTAAAAATCACTAGCTACATCATTCTAAGGAAAAAGTAAAGTCTGATGACCTTTTACGTTTTTCGTTTCCGATGAGTAGTATACCCATTCATTCATCGTATTCATTAAGGAATAATTCGCATTTAGCTTGCGTAGTAATAAATTTTTTTATTCATTTATAATTTATAAGTTGAAATTATGCAAAGCAGGTGTGATCGTTAAAATTGATTTATGGATCGTTCTACAACTTATTTATTATCTGTAAATGTCTAATGTATGCTAAAGCTATTCGCCTTCTGACAGCATACAAGTTTCCTACCAATACTTGTGTTTGTGATCCCTTATGAAGTATAAATTTTGTGTTTTATTGCTGCAGCTACCTGGTACTACAAAACTTATTTCGATCGCTTTACCTACATTCTGGATATGATATATTAAATGAATTAAAATGTGTCGATTTTTAGAGACGTTTAAAGTACAGGATTGGCGAAATTTGATATGCATAAAGGGTAGATATTAGGTTTGTTCAAACATGCAGTTTGCGAACGGTTCCTGGTTGCAAGATATTTAAAAAAAAATGTTTTTCAATTTCTATTACGCGTTATTTATCTTATGGAAGAAACTTTTTAATTAGCTACAAATTCAACAAAACATTCTACTACATTTGATATAATAAGATAAAAATAGATATTATCTAAAATAGAACATATGTGATATGAATTAGTCTGTAATGCATAATTTCGGATGATACTCGATTTCGTATAATGCCCGATTATCCAATTTCAGTTAATACTATAACGTCATTACTAAGCAATTTGGAAAAGTCTTAAAAAATGAAGTCTGTTTCTAAATCTCAAATAAAAATCTTCATCAGTAAAGAGACAATTTTTGACAAACCAAAAATGAACCTATTTGGATCAACCAGTCAGACACCTGTACAGATTAGTGCAGAGTATTAGGATACAGTAGTGGCTGGTATAATTTAATGGCTAAAGAAGTTAAATACAAAAAGCCAAGAGTTTGCAATGTTTCCGAAGTTAAAAACACTTCGTTTATTAACATAAATTTAAAAGTATATTTTACCAACGTTTTTATCCCGAAAAAGTAGCCTGCATGTCTATTTCATTTTTGCCTCCAGGGAAAATATGTTTACTTATTGTGTGCATCGAAATTTGCGATGTGAAAATGGAAAAAATGCATAAAAAAATCGAAAAAAATGTTAGAAATACTTAAAAAAAATAACTGCAAATAAACCATGAAACTACTAAATTGATCATAAGTATTGCACCATAATGTGACATAGGATTATTAATTTTGTGGAAACCCCGCCTACACATAAAGCTGTCAACTTATTTTCTTTACAGAAAAATGGGGTATCTGTAAATTAAATTTTCTAGGTATGCAAATGATGTAGAAGATTAGATATACAAATAATTGATACAGCTTACGGTTAAAATATGTTAAATTTCTAAATAAACTTTATCTTAAAAAAATACATAAAAGTATATAGGATATATCTTCTGATTTTCATGTTTTAACGTAGATTTTTAGTAATAACATCCGTTAGTGATTTTCTCCTTTTTACTATCATACGAAGAAATAAAAAAAAGTTTGTAGAACTAAAATTCTAGGAAAAATTGAGTTGAATATCTAAAGCTAATGTTAAGCACATAAAACAAATGCAAGAATACAAAATAAGGTGTTTGAGTAAATTTGATAAAAAATATTAAAGGAAAGATGATTTGGCGCTATGCTTTGAAAAAAAATTCTTCCGAAAAAGTGAAGAAATCCGACATAACATTGAGTTGTGCTTTTTTAAAGTTATCAGAGACAAACTTTATAGATATTCTTAAAAGTTTCTTATTCAGAAGACCACGAAGAAGAAACAACAATGTAACAAAATATTGTTCCTAGTTGAGATGCTTTATATGATATACAGATATACATTTTATTTACAGTGTGTATAGAATGTGGTTCTCCAACATGGGTAATTTAATTATCCGGTCGTATTAATTTTATTGTATGGACGATAAGAGATAAAAATATTGGACTCTTTTTTCTTCGTTCTTAATTAACGGCTTTAGTACGTGTTAATGTGATCCTCGATTGAATAATCGGCCGGTCACGGTCGTGATCGAGAACAAGTAGCCCTTTGTGCTAAAATCTAGAGAGTTATTAATTCTGCTATGAATGAGCAATGAGATTCATTAATCGTAAAATGCTCGATTTCTCTAAGGATTCCATATATGTACGTAACAGTGTAGAGCTCGCGTCCTCATACTGACATGCTAGGGAGTTTAATTGATGAATAAACGATAAATAAACGTCCTGGTATAACGGTTAACTCTCTCGTAAGAAAGCGATTTCCGGCACAATGAGAATCTGACGGCTGTTAGCAACGCGGAAAGCATTATATGTAGACATCTGGCGCTGATTTTTGGAAATAGCTCGGCTTCAATGGATCATAATGATGATCTATTGCCTTTATAGTGTTCAATATAGTAAGAAAAGTAGTATATTATGGAATTTCTATAGGGGATTATACAGGATGTTTCGTAAATGATGTTACATTTTTCTTAAAGAAAACATAGGCTATATTAAACCGTGGTGTCTTTATCTCAAGATGGTAAAATGTGATTTAATTTTTGAGACTTCGAAGTTTGTTGGTGACTGATGCGCATATATAAGATTTATATTTTAAATCGAAAATAAAATTCGTTACCTAACTAATCAAAAATAATTTGTTTTTACATAAATTTGACTCATGAACCATTTTTGAACAATAATTATTTTTAACATTGTTCCTAGGTTTTCATTCATTTCAACAAATTTTGATCGGTTTTATAGTTTTATATTAGAATCGGTTTGACGCAAAAACGATTACTAATATTCGGAGATTACCTCAGCATTATTATAATACGCAACATTATTATAAATTTTTAAGATTTAAATAGAGAAATATGTAGGGGCGTACAAAACAAAGCATTCATCTAGCAGTTATCTATCTATCTACATATCTACCTATCTATTTATCTAGTCAGTATCTAATTAATGACTATCACGTTATTGATGAAAGAAATATCTGCTTAATTTGGATAATTATTATTATCTAAATCCTAAATTGTAGGTGCAAAAAAAAGTGTAATAGTTACTTATACTTGAAGGTCGATTTTTTCATGTTCGGCATTGTATTCGTGTATTGCTTTTTGCGCAGTTATACAGTCAGTGGACACTAAATTAGCAATGCTAGCCATGCATGTGCTTTTTTTACATAAATTCCGCCTACAAAATAAAGCAATTTAACTTATGCGCATTTTATTTTGTCGCTATAAATACGTATTTGTTATGATACGCATAAGGAACGCAGAGCGTATTTCATTATAGATAAGCAGAAGAAATTTATTTAATTACGTGTTATAACTATAACTTCCATATTTTTCTTAAACCAATCGATTTACCTGTGTCTCCCACCTTAAAGGAAAAAAGGTAAATAAATCATAGAGCAACAAGACTAACATTTTCTTAATTTCAAACAAACACTAGCAATGAGTATGCAGTGTTAATGCAGGTGTAAAAATATTTAATTGTTATCGTTAGCTCCATAAATACATACATGCCTTATAGTTAGTGATGAGCATTTATTCTCAGATTAACATCTAAAATGTATAAATATCTGAATATTTCTCTTTATTACAAGAAAATAGAGTATTATTGGGAGTATTTGATTTAAATAATTGAGCGAGTCAATAGGTTTGTTCGCTGTGCGAATCAAAACTTAATTGGAAATTATTTCGGTTTTTCCAGTGCGCATGATTCAAAAAGGGATTGTAGTTTGAAATTAGTTTCGTAATTTGCTCTGCGAACACATCCAAAGCCGACACTACTACCATCTGTGTCCAGCAATTGGAATTTATATTTCAGCCGGCGGAGCACACGGCGCAGTGTATCTCTATCGTTTAGTGCGCATGAGCGAATTTAAAATCCACAAGAAATCCGTGAACTTTCTGGATTAATCACAAACTGTCACTGACTACAAGTTGATACTGTGCGAACACCAAATTTTAAATTACCAACGGTCGAAATACGAAATTGTTGCACTGCGAACGCACAGCTGTTATTGCGCATGCGTCGTTCAGTTGTGGATAGTTTCTGATTGCACACCGAACAAACCTAATGTTTAACTTCAATTTAGAAAGTGGGAAATCAATAAACAGAAAATAAAGATAATCCGTTAAAATTGTAGCAATAATTATTTGCGATTTGGCTTGATGTATGACACTATGAGGAGACAAGAAAAGCCAAAATGTGAATTTAGTGGGTATATAGAATATAAACGATAAATATAAATTCATTAGCCTAATTCTTCTGCTCTTACAATTCAAATAAGTCTGTTAACTAATGTTAATTAAATCAAAAGACTGTGGCACTACGGCATTACCGATTAGGAGTAATTATTGTTGCAACTTATGTATATAATAATAATAATAATAATAATAATAATAATAATAATAATAATAATAATAATAATAATTTATTCAGAAAAAATATAAAGAAGATAATTTAGAATTGTTTTATTATATTCTTTGAGCAACATAAAAGAAATCAGAAATCATTTTCAAGTTTTAACCTACAAATTTATTCATTGCCGATATTCTCATAAAATATATATATATATATGATATAATGTCGCAACATCGTTAATATGATAAGAAGGACCGGGAGATACTTCAGTAAGAACGGACTTGAACTGGTATACAGACGCCTCTAGAACAGATTATGGTGTAGGAGCTAAAATATACGCAAAAAAATCCTAAAAAGGCTGTGTCCGTAAGCTTCAGCAAACGCACAATAGTGTTCCAGTATGAGGTTGGTGCAATTTATCATTGTATCAGAGAAATAGTAAGATGGACCGGGCTAGGTAAAAGCGTCGCTATCTTCTCAGATAGTCAGTCCACACTTAAAGCGATTAGTTTCGTAAATGTGGGCCCTAAGCTGATTTGGGATTGCGTAGGCGACCTAAATGAGATGGGCATCCAAATGAAGTTAACATTGGCCTAGGTTCCTAGCCACTCGGGCATGAAGGGAAATGAGGTGGCGGATGATCCGCCCAGGCGAGGTTCTTCAAGGCCATTCGTTGGAGCTAGTCCTTCTTTTGGCATTACCAAATCGCAAATTACAAAATCCATCAATGAATGAATACATAATCAGTCCAGAGAGTGGTGGCAAAAGTTACTGGGACGAAAACAGGCAAAGGAGCTTCTAAAGGAACAGGGACCTGAATTTACTAAAGGTATACTAATTGTAAGTCAAGATAGGAAGACTGCCAAATAGATTATAGTTCTGCTGACTGGTCACCGTAGACAGGTAGGGCAAAATTAGAGAGCTTCTAGGAAAATGAGAGTCACAATAGATCTAAAAAGCTCGCGGTGAAACAGGTTTGTGGGTCACCCCAACTCTAATCTAATCTTATCGCTAATATGAATATAATGGAAGATTACCTTCCTAAATGTTTTGATGCTCTAGTATAGTTAAAAATGCACTAAAAAAAACGAAATTCCTACTTCCTCAATAAGCATACCTGTAGACTATCCAACTACGGCATATTCATTACTAGAGTTGGGCATTTGTCCGGCGGAGCAGATACGTATTGCGACGCGGCCCTCAAATAATATGCTATGCTTTCGCATTTTATATCACTACATATTTAGATAAAATATTTTTTTTTACATTTTATAAGAAAAACAGGCACTGTTGTTATTGACTTGCAACTCTACAGTTCATCTGCTTTATTGGAGTGCATGAATTGGAGCACATTTTCTGAATACGTATCTGCCCGCCGGAAAAATTGCCCAACTCTATTCATTACAATAATCAGATTCTTTGGAAATATCTGTAACTAGATTTCTTTCCTCAGCAGCAATTTACCCTATCATTGCTGCTAAAGCTGCAGAAAATCATTAAAGATCGCTACATTTTTTTTTGCAAACTAATCTTAACTATTACCTGTTAGTTGTAAAAAATTTACCAATTAGTTGTTATCGAAATAAAAACTATATTGCAGCCAAACAGTCGTTATTTAATTCAAATATTTCAAACAATTGTCCACCCTTTAAGGAAACAACTTTTGTTTTTCAGTCAAAAATTTCATTATTCTTTTCAATTTTAAAAATCGCTTGCCTTTCAAGGGGATAATATTAAACATTGTGATTACTTTAGAACTAGAACGGTTATTCACTTAACTAATATACACATTTGAGTCTATAATTTAAAATATTAGCACTTCAGAAATTATGAAATCAAATATTAAAATTTTTCATATTGCGGAGATGGAATTTGTTAACTTTAATAACATATACACAAGGTATTGATTCAGTCCAGTGCTACACGAGAGTAACTTATTTCAAATTGTTTCGGATTTTTTTCGAATAAGTTAATCTTGTGTAACACGGGATCGAACTAATATATCTTGTGTCTCTGTTTTATTACGCTATAGACCTTGCCGTAACATTGAACTTGAAAAACATATAAATATAAGTTACAGCATACATGAGTTATATTAATGTAACGGTCCCTTATCAATTAATTACATTTTTAAGATCAAAGAACAAACTAGAATAATAGAAAAAAAATATTTATCAATCGTACGCTATTTTACGCAAATATTATTGTACAAATATTGAAAATTAGATATGTGCTATCATATCGAATTAATAGGAACTAATTAATGGTATATTGCTGTTTAAAATATTTCCGCTGAATTGTGTAAAGTTCATATAATTAAATTTACAGGTCATCACAATCACGCTTTGGCTAATATCACACTATAAAAGATGTCAAATTTTCGCAAAAATGAACTTGTTACGCTAAAAAAGATTCTTGTCCAACTTTTCATAGAAAATCAAACAAGCTTTGCAAGTGTGAACGACTGAAAATGTGTTATTCACACTTGAAAAAAAATGTTTGCCATAATCGTTCTGCAGCAATTTATTTGTAGATCACAACAAGGTTTAATGAAAGTTAAATTGAATGGAAATTATTTACATGCTATGCTATATATGTAATTGATATAAAACAACAAATCTAATTATTTTGCAATAGAATTTAGATAAATTATTTTTATTAGGTATTAATAAAGTTTAGTGGCAATATTTATATTTAGAAATGTACTGGAAATTTCTTTTCATCATTGATTTTCACTTGTATTCCGTTTAAACATATATCAGGCGTTAAATTCTCTCCATTTAATCATTGTTTATAGGATGATCAGACTGACTGGGCTTTCAAAGTTGTACCCCGTCTTATTTTGGTTGCATCATTAACACGTAAAAAAAAGCATCTGAGATCTAGTGCACGTGTATTTGATTTTGTGTGCGCATGTTTGGTCTATATTAGGCACATGAATGTAAATGTATATGTATACTGTGTAAAATCAATGGCTTCAGTTCCTTTAATCTTAGATACCTAACAGATTGCAAAGGAGTTGTTTACGAACCCTAAGATCACTGGTTTGCAGAGGCTTGTACTAATTTTAAGCAAATTTTTATATATTTTGTATAAGAAAACTCGTGTTGCAAAGGTGCGTCTAAACCTAAATATACATGTACTGAGTGAAATGGAGAACATCAAGTTTTCGAAACATTTCTATGTGTCTCTCATCACGAGTAGTCAGAGCGATGTTATTAGATCAACAAGATAATATTTTAAATGAATATTAGTAGTTTCGAGATCTCGACATTCTCAATATGATATATCCAACTTAAACTATGTCGTTACTTCTGTTTTAAGTGAAATCAAAAACTCACAAATTCTTCATGTAATGCTAATGTCTTGCATCTAACTATTAATTTTCCTCATGGACTGATTAATTTTGACGTGAGCAATTTCGAGATCGCGCGCAGTCACAAGAAGTGCAATATTATCGTCCTAACCAACTGATGGTATATTTCTTTTATAATTCTAATCTGAAGATGTCCCTTAGTGGATGAAACCGGTAGTTGTCATTAAAGAATTTGTGAGAAATTTGACTATTTACTTTGGTTCCCCTATTATGTAAAAAAAAACATGGATTATATGATAGTATATCCTTTGGGAATTCCATTCTTAAAAATCCAACATATAAAATATTTCACAAGTCCGGTCCTAAGTTGGGTCCTTGTGCCACTCCAGACATAATTTGAGAATTACACTGTTGCAGTTTTGAGTTATAAATGAAGGAGCGATTTTTTGAAGTAATCGTTTAACATTCGTAGTAGAAATAGGTGCTTTAAAATTACCAATGTTATCGGCAATTTTATTAGTAATATTTTCTAAATTACCTGCAATTTTTCATCACTACACTTTTTATTTATTTAGAATGTTTGTAAAAAAAAAACAAATTTAGGGTTCATTTATAAATGTGTATACTCTAATCTAAAGTGCAAGTTTCTTAAAGAATTGTTCTTGACTCGAAGTTAACCTGGAATCAGTATCCCGAACAGATGAAAAATAAATTAAACCGGGCATTAATGTGAGCCTGCAGAACTATTGGGGAAACATGGAGATTGAAACCACGCAAGATGAACTGCTTATTCACTGCAGTGGTAAGACTCATATACTCAAACCTATAGCTGGCTGATTTGGTGGATTTGGACTGCGTAGAAGCAGACTAACTCGCAAAAATATAGAAGTTGGCTTGGCTATGCATCACTGCAGCTGCAAAAAGCTCACTAACAGCTACTATAGAAACTATGCTAAATCTACCACCCTTGAATTTATATAAAAAGGAAAGCATGAGAGGCATATAGACTGACTACAGTGGTGGAAATTGGGGAACACGGAATACTTCCAAGCATGCCAGAATAATAACCGAAATCATAAACCCAAATGGGAGTAATATATAATTCCCAAACACTGCTTTGACGAACCCTTCAAGGTTATTATGGACTAGGTATGAGTGGAGAGTCACACAGAAACCAGGGATTCAAAACGAAAATTGGTATCGCAGATGAGTCTAAAAGAATCACAGGTTCTGGAGTAGATATATATGAAGAAACCCTAAATCATAAACAATATATGGTATTGGGGCAATGCACTATCGTATACCAAACGGAAATACTAGCAATAGAAACATGCGCCCGTAATATCCTCTAAGACAATCTTGAAATTAGCTTGAGATTGCTTGGAAAACCTGGGTATCCTGGTCAAGCATAACAAAGTTATTTTGGTTTGGGTGCTGGGCCATAAGGTCATAGTAAGTAACCAACTTGCAAACAAGCTTGCAAGAAAGGGCTGTGAAATAATATTCACTGGATCTGAACCGGGTTTAGGAATAACTAAAGCTGCAGTACGTGGTGCAGTGGATCGTAGTAAAACACCAGGTTCTCTGGAACAGCATGGAAGGCACCAGCTGATGAGGCAACTATTTCGGCAATTACCTGGGGATGTACTGTCTCTCAATCAAGCACAAGTTGGAACAGCCTTAGAACAGCCTGCTGACAGAACGCGGCTGCCTATGATAGTACCTGTAATGTCTTAAGCTGCGTCCACATTATGATGAAAAAAGCCGGACCGCTTCTAGTGGCCTAAGCCGCCCGACAATGCCGAACAAGTGCTCGTGCCTTAGGTTTAGATTTAACATAATTTACAGTGGTTTCAGGTTCACTTCTGCTAATGTTAGTATCGTCTGTTAACTTCAAATCTGGTGATTGTAGCAGTTTCTCCTATGTACGCTGTGTTCACATGGCAACATTTTTTAGTATCGTGATTTGTAATGAATCAGTTTGTTTCTTAGTTGCGCGCAAACTTCTATGAGCGTGTTCATACGCCCCTACGGGATAAGAAATCATAAAAATGACGAATCCATTCGGTTTTGTCAAGAAATCATGAATGCGGAAGAAGATTGGTCTTGAAACATATAAATATATTTGAATGAATTCACACTAATCTATTTTTATGGATCGTCTTTCGTTGTGTGTGGAAAGCAGGGTTGAACTCTTCCTCTAAATATTACATTTTTTTGACAAACAGCATATAATCATGACCCAGTTTAGAACGAAACGTCGCGTGAACATCATGTCTATTTTTGACGCACTGTGGTTAATTATGATTCGTTAAGCCTATCTCTGATCAAAATATCTTTTTCTGCAAATTAACATGTACTTGTTAACTTTCTCAGTTCAGTAATAAATTTATGTATAGACTCATCTTCTTTTTGCTCGCGAATAAAGAATTTATAATGTTCATATACCAAATTCTTTACCGGATTGCAGTAAATCTCGAATGTCTGTAATACTGTTTTTACTGATAGTCGATCGGCTTACAGGCACGGCTATCAGTGCAGAGTCTGGAGTTCAAATCTCACTCTGGTCAGTTACGATAATCGGCTTTTTTTCCGGGGTCGTAATGTTGATTAGGAAGGAGATTTGGCTCTGCGCCTGACAAGCTTCGACTTATGCATTATCCCGTATAAAAAAAAAACATATTCTTATCATCATCTCGTGCATATTCAAAAGTATTATGGAAGTACAATTCGCCAATTACACTCAAAAGAATTGCGATTTTCACAACCTCTGTTTTCTTGTTTCCTCCCATCATATAGTTATCAATTTTTTTTTTTTGAACAACTTCCAGTTTTCCGCTAGGGTGCCCTTGAATACTAACTCTGAAGGTGCTTTTAGTCTTCAAAATAAATAGCTCCTTTTATTGGCGATGGTTTACCGCTGTTACCATGTAATGTCTTAGAACTTCATTATATCACAAAAAAAATGATAATCTCATGATAATCTAACCGACTCCTTGGTATCTTGATATTATTAGAAATACAATCAGATAATTATACGGGTAATCGGTCTGTCTAAACTTGTAAGCAATTACATATTGTGATATTGTATATTGTTTAATTTTAATTTGTGTATTTTTAGTGCCTCCTGAAGATGTTTTAAATTAAAAGAAATATTGAGGTATTTATTTAGTTTTATTTAGACAGACCGATTACCCGTATAATTGTCTGATTGTTTACGAAGTCCGGTCGATATTCCTTTTATTATTAGAAATACATCTATAAAAACACACTACAGTACCTACACAGAACAGGCGTCTTTAAAGATGAATCTATATGTAGACTACTAACTACTACAACGAGGAGGAGGACACAACCTACCACGTTGTTTTGAATTTGTTGCTTGGAATGGCGGATACTACCATTGCTGGGGGCAATCAATCCGTTGACTGATCTCCGGAGAAACATTTACCACACAGGGTACTAGACCTAATTAAGGTGGTTAACATGGGTGGTTATGTTTCATAGCAGCTACTGATACTGCATTTTTACTTCGATAACACACCAATAGATGGCAAATGAGACATGATGTGTGCGTCGTGGATAAGCAAAAAGGCTAATCTTACCGACAGTTGTCCAATATTTACCGTGTGTCTATTGTCGATGGCGTCTAATCGTCTAATGTCATTTGTCTTATCCCCATTTGCATCGCCATGTTAAGCCTGGTTTAATTTTAAGGAGTAAGCGGTACTTTGAAGGTGATAGTTCATGTCTCGTGCATATAGTGAACGTCATATTCTGAGCGTCACTTAAAATTAAAGCAAGCTTAACGTGTCGGTGCAAACGGCCATTAGCACATGGTTAGTAGGCTTGAAAGTATACAGAAAACAACTTTTCACGATACTGTATGTGATGAGTGATGATATGCAGTTTTTCATATAGTATGAGAAACTGCGCTCAACATAGACTCCCTGGTGATGATATTCTGATATACGGTATACTAAAGAATGCTGCTAGTGAAAAAATTTTATGATCAGAATATCATCACCAGGGAGTCTATGTTGAATGCAGTTTCTCATATAGTATGAGAAACTGCGCTCAACATAGACTCCCTGGTGATGGTATTCTGAACACAGTTTCTCATATAGTATGAGAAACTGCGCTCAACATAGACTCCCTGGTGATGATATTCTGAACATTAATTTTTCACTAGCAGCATTCTTTAGTATAGTTCTTTAGTCTATGTTGAATGCAGTTTCTCATATAGTATGAGAAACTGCGCTCAACATAGACTCCCTGGTGATGATATTCTGAATATTAATTTTTTTCACTAGCAGCATTCTTTAGTATACCGTTTAAATAAGCGCGCGGTTTTTAATAAGCTTTGATAACACACCTATAGATGGCTCATAACGGCTTCAAAACAGTATACGCAACATACCTATCTATAGTACTAGTTTATCTATGGTGGTTAACCTGTTTTGCGTAAAGAAATATACGAAGTACGGAATCATACTGCGGTATTAAGGGGATAATGAGAAAACCTAATCCGTACTGAATGACGACAATCAATCAACAAGTTTCTTACGCAAATTATCTTCTGTAAATTAGCGCTTTGTGAGATCTTACAGTAACATTACTTCCTCTCGAAGTCTACATGAATATGCATTTATGATACATACACCATAATTCAGTATTGAGGTTATTGAAACCAAATAAATGACGTGATACTTGTGTGGTCAATCTACCTACTTATATCAGCAATCTGCAGATGCTCGCCCGAACGATTGTCCGGCTAACAGTAAACATCTACTTTTATACACATTTTTAAAGCTGCAAGCAGATGTGCGTAAGTATCAATTTCGGAAGCCAAATTAACGAAAGGTCGGTCTGCCGTAACAACCCCGAAACCAGGTAGAAAGATAAACTGGGAGCGAATGCGTGATTTTGGTGCGTCTGTTTTTGTTCGCGTGTGTACCGGCAGACCCTGAACACGTCCATACCCGTACACGAGACACGAATGCGAATTTCGTCGCTTTACTTATCCACCTTTAGTATTGTGACATGTTCATTAGCGGGCCGAGGAAACCGGCGGGTGTCACTTTTAAAATTTCCGTAATTGGTCTCTCGACGCAAATTTGCGCGAACCCCGTCGTATATTTCGACTGGAAGTGCGTTCATAATGTGGAGAAAAAAACGTCGTGAATGCTTCAGACAGAGTTTTTAACTGGGTTCGTTAAAATTTTGGATTTATACTGAAAGCAACAGAAAAGTCCGATGTAATTTTTATATCCGAGATACACAGTTCAGGTGTAAACATATATGCATCTCTTAGTATTGTTTTACACTAATTGTTTTCAAATTATCTTGTATAACTGCGATGAAAGCATCTGTAGAACACATGATCGAAGAAAATGTGCCCATTCCAGGGACAAAAATTATATTTTTTATTAACAAGAAGAAAACTTATGCATACAAAACAATTAAAAATAAATAGCTTGTGCTAGAATTATTTTCGTTTGTTTCATTTCGAAAATATGATCCGCTTTGGAGGCCCTGAAAAAAATATATACAGAAGGGAATCAAATGAATTATTTATTGTTACTTAACAATTTCAGAGTAAATTTTATTTCAACTTATTAAATGAATAATAAACAACCTATCGAGTATGTACCTTTAAATTTTGAGATGAAAATAGAAATTTTCATTTGTTACTTTATATATTACATTGTTAACTTTCAATAGAATAAACAGGAGCTTAAGAAAGTAAAAATAAAAAACCTTACAAAGATCAATTAGAATTTGCCCAAAAATTTTTGGTAGCTATAAAAGCCTTTCAGGAAGAAACCGCCGTTAACATTCATTACAGCAATACATATTTTATCTTGATGTTGAAGTTACTAAAACTTTATACAAGATAGTCATATTTGCTTATATTTATTATTTGCATACAATTACATATACCCAAAGAAGCAGTGGCGTCCGCCTCGAACGTTTTCTATTTCAAAAATGTAGTCGCTCTCTCAAGGCTCCTCATTCCTTGACAATTGATTTCAATTGAGGAATGGTGTTTTTTTGATACGACTGTAAGCATTTTTTTTTGCAGAATTTAACAACTACAATAACGGCAATGCTATTATTTTATCCTCAGATACATTTTAAAATTTTGAAGTTTTTGTATTGAAAATTTAAGAATAATATGTAACGATTGAAGACGTACAAATTTGCCACACTTCTTTCTTTTTAGCTTATTTGTTGAGATTCTTCGTAAACTTCAATAAATTTCTTTGGTTAAAAAATACCAGCCATAGCTACTCCTTGTGCATATAAGCACAGTTCTCTACAAAGGTGTTTTAAATGTAAAGACGTCTATTTAGAAAGTACTGTGGGTGGAGCTGATTTATATAATCGTTAAAAAAGTGTGTAAAGTCGCAAAAATTTTGCAAAGTGGTATCTCACGCATTTGGTATTTACCGCATAAGCTCATTTTCAAACCTACAGCATTTGCTCTTTACACATTTTATTATATATTTCAATTTAATTAATTGTTAAGATCTTGAGGCTGATCGAGGAGTATTACATTCATACATTTATAAATAAAATAAATATGTTAGAACAGTGAGCTTCTACACCGTCGGTAACTGAAAATAGGGAATCAGAAAAATTTAGTACTTTTAAGAATTGTTAACTTGGAGCCTAGAGTACCTAGAATTTGGTACCGCTAAAAATGGTGGTAGTATGCGATAGTTATACTGGTACCTTGTAGTGTTTGAACTTGTGAGGTAGTTGGAATGAAGATAAGGTAGGGAGCAGAAGATGAGTAGGTTGCTGTCTTTGGAAGGATACTGGAACTGCATGGTTTTCTCTTAGACGTCGTGCTTCGACAGTCGTTATGTTAAACGTGATGGGATTTCTATCAGCTAAAATCCGATAGTGTGAAATAAAAATTGCGGATACCTTATTGAAGGACTTTAAAAAACAGATAATAATAAAATAAATATAGAGACTGCAAACAATTCCTCAATACACTGGCACGATACTACACGGTGCCTCTGATTTGGGTGCCGGGACATGAGGATATAAAGGGCAATGTAATAGCCGACGAATTAGCCAAGGAGGGCTCTAAAAGACACTTCATGGGTCCAGAGCCCGTATGTGGGATTACTAAGGATTCGCAAGAAGGGAGGTCTGGACCTGGTTAGATAAAGAAAGTACAAAGAAATGGAGGTCGACTGAAGGTCAACTCCATACCAAAGCGCTAATAGGGGATGGGGATGCTAGATTCTCTGATAACCTACTCAGGCGCAGCAAGAAAGAAGCTAAAACCATTACTGGGCTGGTAACTGGACACTGTCCCCTAAAAAAGTATTTATACAACACAGGCCCAGTAAGCGAACCGTGGTGCAGAAGATGCGAACTACAGGAGGAAACGAGTTTACATGTAATCTGCACATGTGAGGAACTTAAGGTACTTAGGCAGAAGCACTTCGGGAGAGATCTATTGGAGCCCTCGAAGGTTCTGAAGTTTCCACTGGGCAAGATACTGGGCTTTATAGAGAACACCAAGCTGCTCAAGTGGAAATAAGAGACTTAATGGGCATGGTATAATGAGCACCTAGCTCAAGTGCCCGGACTTTAGGTGCACACCCTAACTTAATGGATGAATGAATTGAAATAAATAAAACTAGACTAGGATAGACGCAGCCTAAGCTTATCAGGCACTCCCACAGAACCAAATCTTCCTCCTAATCATCATCACAACCCCGGAAAAAAAAGACGGTTATCGGAACAGAAGCCATACTAGCAATGCATACCCTACAATATCATTAAGAATATAGATTGCAAAACTGTAGTGAGACAGCGATCTCTGCGGATAAAGGCACATCAAGCAACTTATATAATATCGCGTTAATGAAAAGGTCAACAATGCCACATATATTGTCAATAATGCTATACTGAACGCTGCCAACATTGCAAAAAAGCATCCAAGAAAAATCACCATATATTTACCACTTGCCATGGAAATTAATATATCTGGGGTCAAGAACCAGTGACTGAGATTGTATTTGAAAGCAGTTAAGTACCTGCAGCATTGTAGTAAAAGTTATCAGTACAGTTTTAAACATACATGCCTACTGCAGTAACGTGAGTTTCGGATACCAGTTTCGCTGTTTCTCACTTCGATGAATGCGTCCAGGTTTTGATAGTTAATGTAACGATAATGAGATACCAAAAGGTGACTTCCGTATCCCAATTTAGATCTGACGTTTGCATTAAATTTATTTGTACTTCTGACGATAAATTTCGGGAATTCACATATGGATCTGCAAGTTCTTTAATATACAATGCAAAGTTTAAAGAAGAATGAAATATTATTCCAAGATCGCAAATTGTATCGCGTCTTACCAGAGAAATATCACTGACTTGGTAACCACGCATGCAATAAGTATTTTTTTGGTGTAGGTAACCCTAGAACACTTGTCAATATTGAGCTTGAGTTTGTTGTCATTACCTCTATAGATCTAAATATTATATCAAGTCACGTACAATGTTTGAAATTATCGTGTAAGTTTCGAAATCATCCAGGCATGCCAAAGCTAAAAAGTCGGAGATTTCAAGAAACTATTCGTATGTGATTAAAACAGTATCGACCCCCGTTTGAGCCTTGTCGAACGCCTAAAGTAATTTCATGTAAGTAACTGTAATATTTTACACTTACACACAGTACAGTCCTAATAGTTGGTACAACAAAAATGCAAAAAGCATATTACTAAAACAGAAAGTTTTGCAAATTTAATTTAGCGCATGATGATTATTATAGTCTATGGACCATAGACATAGTAGCATACACTTAAACCAAAGCGTTTCTCATAAAAATAGGTTGCATGCGTAATATATAAAGAACTATTGTCTTTTAACAAACTTAAGTGTAATTTGTGTAATATTTGGCGTTTCTGCCTGTATAGTGAATAAAACTGAAATATAATACAAGGCATTTTTACAACTAATACATTGTAAATTGCAATTGAGCCTCTGTATTTCCATGATGCGTTAAAATCATCATTAGTTAAAATTTGCTCATTGTAAACAGTGAATATACAATTATGTGGAAACTATAAATTCACAATTTCTGATTTAACAGAGAAGCTCCTCCCTCAGTGATTAAATTTTCATGTTTGATTTAGTTAAATTAACGTTTTGTTGATAATTTATTTTAAACTGAAAAAAGGGGTTGTGCCTGTTTAATGTAATAAAATATTTATTGACCTTCAATTAAACAATTAAACGCATTGAAAACGCCAATTGCAATGTTATGACTGGAAACAATACGTTTCTCTGAAATAAAAATGTATATACCATGCTTTCAAATTGTGGCAGCTTCAAGTGACAAACCAAAATTGGAAACGGTGCATTTGATTATATTATTTTATTACATATTGAAATTACAACACAAAACATTTATTATCGAAAGTTACTTCAGAACTGGTTGAAAATTAGTTGAAAACAGGTTTATTCCGTTAATCAGTGCATGCAGAATTTCCGGTAACAGTTTCCTAATCTGACAGTTACTTATGCATAGCTTTTAATTCATGTTCATTCTTGTATTGACAAATCTCGTGCAACTGAGGCAGTAACTCGTAAAGCTGGGGGTGGTGCACCTAACAAAGGAACCGCAAATTGCGTAGAGAACTTCGACGTCAAATAGTAACTCACCTACAAAATCAATTCCAAAGTTTTCTCCAGAAGTTTGATTGTTAGTGTGAAGATGCCATACCATTTTAAAAAAGGACTTAAAAAAAGTTATTTCCGTAGAAAATTCAAGTAGCTCATGAACTCACGCACACAGATTTTAATAGGACAACAACATTCTCGATAAATGCCTTTTTTTCTGATGAAGCTTGGTTCCATCTTCCTAGTTATTTAAATAAGCGAAATATGAGAATGTGGTCGGCGGAAAACCCTCACGAATTCGTAAAAACTTCATTACATCCGCAAAAAATAGTCGTCTGGCTAGTAGTTTCAAGGAGACGAATCACTGGACCTATATTTTTTAACCAGACAATAACTACTGAAAGATATCGAAACGAATTATTATAACAGTTCATGAATGAACATGATGGCGAACTTACAGAAGGATCTCGACAAACAATAGCTTTCTTGGAACAGTTTTTCAATACAATAATTATTAATTCTCCTGCAAGATCTCCGGACTTGACTATTTTAGATTTTATGTTCCCATATTTATAGAACCATTTTTAAGACCACATATTACACAATCGAACAGCTTTGCAATGCTATTAGAGATCCCTGTGCCGACATATCCTCGCAACTCCTCCTAAATGTTTTGAGAACATGAAGCGTAGATTTCGACTATGTCTTCAAAATAATTGACATTTCACCTATAGTACTATTATCTTTTCAACTTATAATAAATATTTTCTGCACACATTTTGCAGGTATAAAAATTGACAAAGTGATTTGTGTGTGCATGCGATTAAAAAAAATATGGCCCATTCCCTTTATCAGCACAATATCTGAAAGTATGGTACTGCTATCAAGTTTTGAATGTGCTGTAACTGAAACAAATGGTTATTAATTTACGCCACATCTTATGTAATACTATGTAATTATATAATAGGTGATGAACTTTTATAAGATGGAGTCTAAAATCACCCTGACGATTCAATAATTTTCTAATATTGTCCCTCTAAACAAACTTAAATATAAATTCATCTTTTTCTTTACGTTACTTTATTGGCACGTACATAGAATATGAACTATGAATAATTTTATCTTCTAGTATGGTTGACATTATTAGCTGGAGATGATCTCAAGACCGAAACATGCAGTAATAATAAGTTAGGTATAAAACACATAGATTGGCTAGAAGTCTTTTAGTTTAGAACTTCTACATATATGACCAATCATGGACTTACAAAGAAAGTCTAAAAGATGACAAGTATATTAGGCAATTTTTTAACTAATTTCTTTGTAAGTCCATGATTGGTCATATATGTAGAAGTTCTAAACTAAAAGACTTCTAGCCAATCTATATGTTTTATACCTAATTTATTATTACTGCATGTTTCGGTCTTGAGATCATCTCCAGCTAATAATGTCAACTATACTAGATTATAAAATTATTCATAGTTCATATTCTATGTACGTGCCAATAAAGTAACGTAAAGAAAAAGATGAATTTATATTTAAGTTTGTTTAGAGGGACAATATTAGAAAATTATGTCCTATTTTAAAACTGTAGGGACGAACGCCTTCGGCAAAAATCCCATTTTATTGTTGCCTTTTAATCACCTAATGGATAGGTAGCCCCAACCAAAGTTTCATTAAAATCGTGCTAATAATAATATGGGAGTCATGAGAAGTAATACAGACGAGGATATGTATGAAATTGACGAAATGACATCGAACTATGCGCTGAGAGATCCAATTCTTTCTAATACACAAAAAATATTACTTTTTTAATTTAAAAATGCTTCTCTTAATAGCATTACCAAGGAAGTATTCTATATAAATTCTATATTTAAAATTAATAATGTTCGCAAATAATTATATAGCTTATTATTTCCAAGCCTTGCTGCCATTCTCAAGTCGAATAAAAATATGTTACTCAATTATAAATAATGAAAGCGTTGTCGTACACCTACACAGGGCTTTTTATGAAAGCTGTTCGAACAAAAAGAACATTCTTCGAATTTCTTTAATTTAACAAGCATTTGCTAGTAAACATTTCATTTAGAACCGAGGATTCGGTTCTAAATGAAAATACTATGCTAAATATTCTAATATGTGTAAAAATATTTTTATTTAGCTGCGTATTTGTTATTTTAAGTATATACATACATGACAACCTAGTCAAAAATACTTTAAAATAACCATTTGTCTTGAAGTATAATAACAACTATCTATTATATTATGGAAACCCATAAGTCTCATAACTCACAACGTTAACCTGCATATAGATACCCAAGGTTACACATTTAAGAGCTGGACACGTATCATCGGAAATCACCTGCGTTCCGCCGCTAATGTTTCTAAACAGGAACGTGAGGGTTGTATAGACAGCTGCTAGAAGGAAACGTCTGCTTTTGGGGTCTATCCTAGGTATAACGCGATGCCTTTTCAATTCCATCGCCTTTTTGTCGCGTTACCGGAGCGATATTTGTAGCGCACACGTTGCCTGCTCCGACGATAAAATTCTCCGATTGCTTTAGGACCGTTCTGTTTCTGACAGCTAATTTTGTATGTGGTGTGTGCGCGTGTGTACTGAATTTCCAAGTTTTAATAAGAACGTCAAGGGAAACTCATACATAAGGAGAAAAATTTAAATTTAAATTAACCCACGTTGTGAGATTGTGAGGATCATCACATATACGTTCAAAAGTTTGCGGATACCAGGAAAATAACCCGTTAAAAGGACGGTTTATATCAAGATCTCCCTATTCTGTTTTGGTTAATAACAGTATACTGCAGATACTCTTAATTGACGTAATTGGACTAAAGTAGAATTAAGCTTTTGCAACTGGTAATCAACTCGTCCTCATAAATTGCTTGACGAATTGCAATTCGCGGGGTTATTTATTAATTTCAGCTAGTAAATTTATTGATTTATGGCGTGTAATGCGTTTAGTAAACGAAATCTTTAAAAATTGTGAACAATCAGATTAAAATAACGTCGATTATGTAGCTTTTCATTTAATTTATTAGCGAATACTTACTTAAATCTAATCACATACCTTTGTGAACTTGTCTTGGGACACGTAAAGCGCTTTATTTCAGGTTAAAAAAAATATATTTTACTTCTAATAGACTGATGTGCTTTTTACAGCAGAACAAAATATAATATATGCTGTACTTGCAAAACAATGATTCAAATATTAATAACATTTGACAATTATTTAAAATCCTTTAGGTAGACAGAATTGTTTAAAGGGCCTACGTTACTGTATGTTCTTGTATTTTCCAGTCTAGTAGCAAAAGAGTAATGATTTGAGTTCTGTAATGTCATAGTCTGGCAAGCTAACAGTGCAAATATAGTTATTTACAAGGAGAGATCGCGAGATGTTAACCTCTCGTTAGTTTTGGTTCTGGCTTTATCAAGTGGTAGAAGGGAATATTTCTGTAAAATAGTAGCTACCCATTAGTAACCACAGTTTCTAGGACTTTAAATAGCTTAAAGTGTAGTGTATATATTAGAAAACGAAGTATTATTTCAAGTACCGCAATAGTCCAACTCCATCGAGTTCATATTCGAGTATGCAGACTCGATTCTAGTACTCGAGTTACCAGACTCGACTCTAATACTCAAGTACTAGAATACTCGAGTACTAGAATAGAGTCTGCATACTCGAATTACCAGACTCGACTCTAATACTCGAGTTTTCAGACTCCATTCTAGTACTCGAGTAGACGCGTGTTCTAGTATGTAGATTCATTCGCTTTCGAGTCTGTGTAATGGAAAAAAAGATTTACCTACGTACAGCGCCCTCCAGATCTAATGTCTCCCCATTGCAACGACCAAATATCGATACTATTTTCCTCACAGCAAGGTCAAGTACTTCGGCTCAGCTAGGATTCGCAGGTAATAAAAGAGCATAGAGGGATATCATTGTTGAAGGTGTTGAAGGTGTAATTATGTTTGCTTAACATATTTAAAGGACAAATGAATTTTACCGATGAAACATTTGCATACATTAATCTGTTAGCTGGTATCTCAAGTTCATTAAACTGTAGGTATTTCTATTCCTTTAAATTTTGTATTTGGCTTGGTATTGTTCGATCATGTCTGTTTTCATTGCATACTTTTATTTCTCATTTATATTGCATATATATTGCTAATACTATTAAATCTACATCTGCTAAACGGGGAGGGAATTATCAGATGTTATTATATCGATACGGGTAAGGGATAGATTTTGCGAATCGTTTTTACAAAATTGCCAACCAATGCAATTCAATATAACCTAAATAGTAGAATGGCAAATAAAAGCATTCTGCTACTTAAAATATATAGAACTGCTAATTAATTATAAGCAGAAGGTAATAGTAATTAGAAATGCTTTTTATAGACTTCCAGCAGACCTTTGATTCGTTAAATAGAAACCAATTTATGTCACCATTGAAACAATTAGGGATAGACGCTAAGCTTAGAAGGTTGATCAAGATGACGAAATGCAAAAGCCAGTATAATAACTCAGAAAGGAGAAACGGAAGAGCTTAGTACCAGCAAAGTAGTAAGGCAAGGCGATTCACTGTCAGCAACGTTTTTTAACTTAGCACTGGAATATATTACAAGAAGGATCAATAAGAACAATATTAGAATGGGAGGAGAGCAATTGGTTGCATATGCGGGCGACGTAGTACTAATAACTAAGCAGAGAAAAATTATGGAAAAAATGCTGCAAGATGTCGTAATAGAGGGGCAAAAATTAGGATTAAAAATAAATGAGGCTAAAACAAAAACAATGATCATTGGTAAAAACATAAAGAAGAAAAAAATAAGAATAGGAGTACATGAATTTGAACAGATGAGTAAATTTAAACATATAGGCGTTAGGATGGAAAAGAGTGGGGAGAGAAACACTAAAATTGATGAAAAAAATTATGGCTGCAAATAGAGCATTTCATGCAAATAAAAATATATTAAAAAGTAAGATAGTCACCAAAAATACAAAGTTAATCATATATAAGGCAATGATAAAGCCGATAATAACATATATATGCTGCCGAAACAATGACCCTCACACAAAAAAATGCTGTCAGAATAACGGAAAGACGAATGATAGGATCATTACTAGGGCCGATTAAAGTTGAAGAAGGAATATATAGAGGGAAGATGAACAGCGAAATATGGAAGGATCTAGATGGAGGGGATGTGGTTAGAGAAATAAAGAAGAAAAGGGTGAGGTAGCTAGGAGATATATATGGAGAGCTGGACCATCTTCGGAATTACGAGCGGTGTTACTGGTGTTACAGGTGTAATCAAATGGAAGGAGAAAGCTGGACTCAGGAAAATGTGGAGGGAGATCGCAGATAAAATTGAAGATGAGGGCTGATCCACCGCATAAAAATGGATCTAGATAGGTTCTATAGGGAACGGTGCAACGTAATTATCTCGGTCTGCTATTTAATGTAAGCTTACATAAATATAAAATACATAAAACAAGAAATAGAGAAAAACCGGGACTGAGGTCAAAATTTTTACAGGTAATAAATCGTTAATGAGACGATTGTTCTTATATCTGTCTATTTATATCAACGAAAACTTGTAACCTCAGTTGGGCTTCCTCATTGTGATACAAAGGATTTCTGACCGCAATTCAGGTGCACTGGTCCAATTGGACGAACATTAATGTTCGTTCTGTGTAACTTGTATTATTTTTATTTATTTTATTAATAATATGTAATAAAATAAGTAACACCACCATCCATTTCATCGCAGATACTTATCTATGAATCGTAAATTAAACCGCAGGTAAATATATAATGTAATATTCATATCTACCACCTGCGAATCCGAAAATAGCCGAAGCGCACGCCTTAGAGCCTTTGATAGGAAGTATAGACATATGATCGTAAGGGGAAGATATTAGGAAAGAAGCCCACTATACATATATCCGATTCAAAATATTTATATGCATTGCAAAAACATTCATAAAAAGCACAGTCTTACAAAAGATTTATTTTAAAAAGTAAGAAATGCTTCTTTCTTGCGTTTGTTTGGATCATAGCTCTTAGATTTTTGAATGCTTATTTTGCTCCACCTACGCACAAATAAAATCTAGCACGCCAATTATATATTTGCATTATTACCTAGCAACAATAATTATTAAGTCGGGAAAATATAATTTTTGATCGATAGTTTTAAGGAGTATTTTATATATGTATGCATTCCTCAATTTACTATGTGTACAAGATAAGTTAACTTGATATACATGTATTAACACACATTACGCATAAAACTAAAGGAAACGAATATATGTACGTGGTAGATTTAAGTATTTGAGTTTGAGTCTGAAATCGAGTCTGGAGTCGAATTCAGGAAATCGAAAAGTGCTTCAAATTAGGCATGACATATTTTTATTGTAATAAAAGCTTAAGTAAAACCTGTGAGTTATTTTTGAAATAAATAATGATGACTGTTTGTGTAAGTGATGCTAAAAATTTACTGATTAATTATATTTATTTATTTTAACATACGGGGTTGATGAATAAATACCCGTGTTTGAAGATAGATGGCGTTCTCTAAGGCATTTGAAATTACTGTAGTATTATAACCAAATGACGCCACATAAAATTTCAGATCGATTCATTGATTAGTTTTGATTTTACTGCCATTTTTATTAAACACATTTGGTGTTTTTCAGTACAAATGAAAAACGACATGATGATGGTTTTTACTGATCATCGAACAAAAGTGCACGAAGTAGCAGATGCCGTAGGTGTGTCATACGGAACAGCAGTTGATGTTTGCATGGTAGACTAGGAATGAGAAAGGTGTCGGCCCGATGGGTGCAGCGACTGCTTACTTCTGATAACAAGCAGATACGGCTGTTGACTTCGAAGTGCTTGAACCTCTTTAAGAGAAATCTGTAGTCGAGTAGTCACCTTTGATGAAACCTGGATCCATTACTATGTGCCAAAGACCAAACGACAATTGAAACAGTGGGTTTTCCCAAGTGAATCTGCTGCAAAGAAAGCCAAGACAATTCCATCGGGCGGAAAACACATGGCAAAGTTTTATTTTTGGGTTGCGAAGGGAATAATCATCATAGACTTTCTAGAAAAAGGAAGAGCAATCACGAGGCAGTACTACAGTGAATTATGGGACTGAAATCCGACCTTATTTGGCAAAGAAAAAACCCTGTTTTATCACGACAATGCACCAGCTCACTTATCCGGAATCCGCATCCATCGTACTCGCTCGATCTGACTCCTTGCGACTTCTATCTGTTCCCCAACATGAAAATATGGATCAGGGAAAAAATCGGCTGAAACCAGGAGTTCATTGCCGAAACAGAAGTCAATTTCGAGGAGTTCGATAAGTCGTATCTTTTAGAGGGTTTAAAACAATGGCAAGGACATTGGAAAAGTATATGCTTCTAAAGGGAGGCTGTGTTGAAAGGTAAAAAAGAAAAACTAAGTAGCTTGCGTTCTTATTCCTAACTCAGATATTTATTGATCCACCCTCGTGTAAACAATGCTAGTATACGGGTAGTAAGAATGTAACTGGTTGATCCTTCGAAGTGGTTACCAGATATACGATAAGCTTAAAACTGAGCTAAAAAGAAACTTAAGTCAGTCGTAAATTTTTGATCATTGCTGGTGTAGATAAAGAGAACGAAATAATTCCGAGGTCCAGCGTACAACAGCGACATCCACGCTCATTACAAATCCAGTGGATCCTAGCGTCCATAAACTATTCTTATACTACAACAATCTACCGAACAAATAGCTGATATATCTTCTCCCCATTCTTTCATTCATCTTAAATTCAGATGAGGTGGTCTCAGTGTCGTACACGATTCCATATATGCTGCCCCGCCGTAATATATGTCGTGCACAGCGTCTTTCAGAATAATTAATAAACTTCGTGAGTCATATATCGCATGTGCTTTTCTATTTTCGTAGAGAAACAAGACGAATGTACGTACTCTGTGCGCGCATAGGGGCGATGTATGGACGCATGTGAGTACCAATGAACCATGACAAAAACTTGTAACTGCTCGGCTCGTTTTAATAACGTGAAATAGGAGCCGGCGAGTGCCCGCGGTGAACAATTTCGAGCGTACGCTGTGCACATGCACTTCCATATATTCACATATGCAACGGTGGTCATAACTATATAAACTGCGGACATTATTCAAACATCAAACTATGTATGTATCTGTATTCCAATAGTTTCAATAAACAACGGAGAATTGGCTTATTTGTAGATGATTAAATGGAGATATTTTGTTTGGAAACGTTTCCTAAGTTGCTTGCATTTAACTGTCGGAAACCAATGATGCGCGGCAGTAGAACTTTTTGTCTTGTTATAGAGAAACCCCCTTATGTCGTATCACAGAGGTTATGAATACACTGAGAAAAATTGATTGTAGAAATTAGATATTATAAATTCCTTTATATTACTTACTAAAATAATTATTGTTAAAAGGATAATGTGTTGTTTACTAATAGTAAGATAATCAGTTTTAAAATATCTATAATGAGAGACACGATCTGGATTTTACCATCTACATTTAATGGAAATAAATATTAATATGCTCCATTGCTGAAATCCTGCACAATAGCCTAGATCAGTGGTTCTCAAACTTATTTAGACACTGTACCCCTTTTTACCCACAAAACATTTTAGGTACCCCTTCTCAGTTACCGCACTAAGTAAACTATAATTAAAATCTTAAAACAAATCTTAAAGCCTTCTATGTAGCATAGAAGTATAGTGTTAAACCTTTGAAACTGAAATTACGCATCATGTTAAATAAAACAAAGAGATATTGTTTACAAACATTTTTATTACATTAAAAACAAACACACACAAAATTTAAAGAACAAAAAGCGCTTACTTTCAAAGAGATTATGAGAAGGTTAGCTTGTTTCCCTTTGCACAGTTTATCAAAATTGGTTTTAACTTGGTTAAATACAATCTTAAATCATCTTCAACATTTTAATTTGTTTCTAGATTTATTTTTAAGATAGGTTAAACTTGAGAAACCCTTTTCACATAAATAAGTGGTGGAAAACCCAACAAGAAATTTAACAGCAGTGCTTGACAGTTCTTTGTATTCCTTCCCAATACCGATTCAGAAATCTAACAATGTAGTACCAGCAGTCAAATATTTGTTTTCCAACGTGGGATCACATGATACTTCAATGAGGTGTTCCTTTGAAAGATAGTCAGGTTAGATGTCCATAGCATCAGCATTAAAGGGTCACGTATCCAGTATACTGTTTCTCCAAAGGTGGAAAGTACTCTCTTATGCGGATCTTCAATGCATTCAAATGCTGGCCCATTTGAGTCTTGAGTTCAGTGAAATCAGATATGTTTTTCTCATTATCTTGCACGTCAACGTGTCCATACGTGTCCCGGGTTGTTTTATTTTATTGTTGGCCGGCCGCGTACCCCCTAAAAATTTTCGCGTATCACAGTTTGAGAACCACTGGCCTAAATTATAGTGTGATGATTGTCTGCAATATTATCTGGTATTAGGCGCATATCCACTTTCTACAATAAATTTTTATAACGCGTTGTCAAGGGGCTTTATTCATCGGCGAACTTTACCGATGAAACCGACTAGTAAGACGGTGTTACTTTGGTGTCTAAAATTACTGGCACATGTTTATTAGTATGTTCTTGCTGATTCCTTTTCGTGTCTGACAGTTGTGTATCTTCTGTGATTATGAAAGTAATGGATGCATTGGAGTTTGCCACAATTAGTAAACCTAATAGGCAATATAATATACTTCGTAGTGGATGCTTCTGTTTTGATAGAAAATTAAGCTGTCACTTGCGTACTTGTGATGGTTTTGTTTTATGTTAATGAGGTAATACACGTTAGAATTTTACAATTGTGTTATTAGTATAACATTAGATGTTCTCAAAAAGTGCAATTAGATTGATCCAATCGTGATCTTAACGCTCGCAAACGGTGCTAGATCAAAAGCGTTTACTTGATTAACTTCGTTTAAAAAATAAATGCTTTGTTCCCTTATATTTTCTCTTTTTTACCTTATATCGTATGATTTATTTTAAGTTCTTCTTTGTCTTTCGACAACTTAATTTCCACTCCTTATTTGATAGCATTTATGTAGATTTGTATATTCGATACAAATGTTAATCCAAAGTATGTTCCATTGAAGCGACATGCTACGGTAGATAGAACTACTTCCAGCAAAATGCTTGTGAATTTCAAGGCTTGTATACATAATCATAATTGCCGAAGAAAATATAAGATATTTTTTAATAGAGAAAATACTTTTTTTGGCAATAATGACTCTAAATGGATATAAAAAATAAAATTAATATCACAATTTTCGTTGTGTAATATCCTTTTGACATGCGAGAATTGCGGAATACCCGGTATACTACTATATTTTACACTATAGGTAAGTATCGATGCATAGCGTTTGCATATAATATATTATATAATTACTTATTACCTACTATTTTTAATTCTATTATCTTAATACAAAGTAACATTATAAGCATTACAAGATTATATACTAAGTTTGGGACACTAAAATATTTTGTTTTAGGGAATTTCATGTAGGATGTGTGTGTTAAGGTATAAATAGTTTCATAAACTCACACGTAAGAGGAAAGTATTAGCACATAAGTGTCTGATAATTGTGGATGTAGTAAAAAAAAAATAATCGTCAGTATTTGGCTTAGCTCTTTCTTCTCTTAAAAATATTCCGTTTGAAACTACTATATTTCAGAAGTATTGTCAAAAATTGTTTTACTTCTGTTTCATACTTTGTACATAAAATGCTGTAGGTATTTTAACTTGTAACAAACAAGAGTGCATTTCTTAATATGTCCATTGCACGTCACATACAAATCTACACATGTAAGAATGTACCACCGCAATAACTCGTTTTGAAATTCTTTGTACGCTAGCCACTATGAAAACGTCTCAAAGAATCCGTAACACAATGATGATACATTGTTCAGGTATGCTCGGCTCCATTATTGCACGACACGTATGCTTTTGAAGGTAAATGTGTGCCTACCCGTGTGGGATCATTGCAGGTTAAGCGAAACGGATTTTTTTTTCTGAGCGCACCTTTGGTGACTGTTGAATTACTTCACTTTCCGTAGTATTACTTAAAGGAGATGTGCGTAACGCCATGCCATTATATACGAGTTTAAATAGAATGTTTAAATCGGGAATTTATTAAAAAATTAAAAAGTTGCTTTTGCTAGTGGCTTTGTCTCTAGCGCTACTAAAATTGAAGAATTCATTGCTAAATGTAACGAGCAATTTGTTAAAAGAGGATTTTAAAAGGCGATGATGGATGGTTAACGCTGTGTGCGAGGATAATAAATAAATTTAGGAGCACTTGTAGTCATATTATGCTCTCAAACAAGAGTCTTATGTAATTTAACTTAATAAGCTTTCAAGATGAGAGGTAGGCTAGAGGAAAAAGCTTTGTAGGTATTATGACAATAATGTAATAGGTTAAAATGTGAGGACGCGCCATATAGTGTTAATATTTTTAAGAAGATCCGCCATACAAATAATGCAATTCAAAATTTCAGCTGTAATTTGATAGGGCGCACGTCGAATAGTCGATGTAGCAAGATTACTAAAGGTAAATAAGTTAACTGTAAATGGAATAAATGATTAATAGTAGCATTGCTTATATTGTCCCAAATTCACCCCAACATATACTTAATAAAAGATTAATTTCACTTGTTTATTACTTATACTACTAAGTTAACTCAGTTAGTAGTACAGTTTTTTTTTATGTCAAAACAAACTTGCACGTTGCATCTGTGCAAGGGTTTCAATATATCCAAATGTAAAGTATATTTTGTTGGTTATGTGTATTCTTAGTATTATAACATTGCATCCAAATATAATATGCACCTATTTCCTATCCTACACACAATTTATTATATTTTTACTTGTTAATTTTATCTTAATTTTATGTTGAGCATTACACCATCATATTATTCATTGGGTACTATTGCAGCTTCAATAATTTTTTGCATTATAGGCAGAAGAAAGTATCTATTCGTTTGATTTGTATATTGTAATATTCTTTAAAAAAACTATAAAGATTTATGGGGGCAAATGGTTCATATTTGTCACTAATTCTTGAAACCTCGGTAGGTCAACTAAGCATAGGAAATTCACTTTTTGTTAATTCATTCGGTCTTCGGTTGAGAATGGCAAACTACTTATTTCCGAAGCAATTATCGCTAGTTAATAAAAGCTCGTGTAACCCAAAGTGATCAAAATATTATTTGCTTACCAAAATGCTTTATTAATTTGGGGAAATATAAAAAAGGGTTACTAATAACTCTAATATAAATATATAAAACTGTCGGAGGAAGTGAAATACATTGGTGTTGACTCCAAGCTTACTTGCAGTTTACAGCTTCAGAAGATTAAAACCAAGGCAGAGATGACACTCAGTTAAGACCTAAGACGATGTATTGAACAAGATCACGGTGGTTAGACCCATGGTCACTTACGCATCTTTGGTGTGGTGGATGAAAATGCAGCAGCAAACTGCAACGTAACAAGATGCTAAGATTCAGTTTGCTGTTTATGAACAACAGGAGCAATGAAGAGCGCTCTTAGAGCAACAATAAAATGCCTTCTAAAACCCTCCTCTACATTTAAAGATAACGGAAGAGACAAGAGTGGGGCATATTAGATTGCAAGAACTTCTAAGTGGGAAGTATGCAAGATTGGCACATAACAATAGTGTTCATTATGTGAAACGCAACATTTTAAAAATGAGATGAGACCATATGATTTTGACATAACATTGTAACAAATTGATAGGTGGCAATCTCAGATCGGTTAATCTGGAATCAATCCAATTACAGAGACAAGTTGGGAGAATTGATCTGATTTACAGAACGATCAAAAAGCAAAAACAAAATAAGCGGATCTATATTGTAACAGACATTCAGGCGATACTGAAGATACTGGTGAACTCCAACATACAATGAAGACTGGTTTGGGATGTATTGGAGAACTAAATATCCTGACGCACAGCAAAAAATTCACTTTACTGTGGATGCCGGAGCATTTGGCAATCGAAAGGAATGAAAAAGCTGATGAACACAAAACTCACTGAAAAAATACAAATACACAAATTCATGGAAAGACATGAGCACCGTAGAGGGTCTTCTAGAAGGACACTGTACACTGAAAGAACACCTACCAAAAATTAGGTTCAATTTGCATGGAGCAAAAGAACTAATCTGGCCACCGCGAGAATTAACCTCTCGAAAGTGCAAAAATTAGCATGTGTATGCATAACGGGGGCTATGAGAACCTGCCCAACAGCAGCTATCGAAGTAGTATTGGATCTTACCCCCTCCATATTGTAGTAAAGGGCGTGGCAAGAAGGACCACACTCAGAATGGTCAAGGAAGGAATGATTAGGCATAGGCCTCAATCTCCTGACGGTGATCAAACCTGGGATATGCCCCGGGATGATATGTTAAAAAAATCAGCTTTGTGAAGGAATTCATCATAAAGCTCAGTAACAGGAGCGAGTGGGATCATAACACCATCTTGAACTTGAATAGAAATGTCATCAAATGATATACTGATGGCTCCAAAACGGCAGAGGGAACTGGAATAGGAATATATGGGCCTAGAACCATATATTTCGAAAGCTTGGGAAAATATGCAAGTATATTTCAGGCGGAAATACACGCTATTGAAGGATGTGTTCAGTTTAATATGGATAGAAATTATCGGAAGCAGGAGATTATCGTCATGTCTGATAGTCAAGCAGCTATCAAGGCGCTGAGCTCATATGAAATCAGCTCCAAGATGGTCTGGGAATGCCTAGGGAAATTAAATGAGCTAGGCAAAAGAAATAAAATAACCCTCTTGTGGGTCCCGTGTCACACAGGTGTGGAAGGAAACGAAATAACGGATAACCTCGCAAAAAAAGGGGCTGGAATGCTTTTTGTAGGGCCTGAACCCTTTTGCGGGTTAAGTAGCAGTACAATACTGAAGAAACTAAAAATAGAAATGGAGCAGAGAAATTCAGTTACTGGGAAAATCTCTAGGGAATGAGGCAAAGTAAAATTCTTCTGGGAAATTATAACCAGAAGAGGTTTACAGAATGCATCAACCTGAGTAAGAACAATGTTCGCATATTAACAGGAATACTTTCTGACCATTGTAGACTGAAAGGACACCTGAGTAAGCTTGGATTGGAAAAGGAATCTGAATGTAGATTTTGTGGGGAACAGGATGAAACACCCATCCACCTCCTCTCAATCTGCGTAGCACTGTGCAACTCGAGGGCGTTGCACCTGGGAGCATGTGAAATCGAAGAGGAACACTTACCTAGACTGGGGCCCTCTGACGTCCTGCACTTTCTGAAAGGAATAGGATTGGAAGGCGAGCTGTAAAACAGCAAGAATAGGGGACACAACAGATCTTTTAGGTCGCAGTGTAACATCACCCTTCTATCTACATATATACTAGGTTCAATTTGGAGATACCAACTACAGACTGTGTAATGGAGAACGCTTACCACATTCTGCGTGAATGCAAAGCTCAGGACGCGGAAAAAGCAAGGACATTTTGGTTTTTTTGGTAAACCAAGGTGACCCCAGAGGACTACCACGATCAACTATGTATGGATCTGTACATTTTAGCACAGGGTATCAGGATACTGGTATAATTTCATGTGTAAAAGAAGTGGGAGATTAAATACAAAAGTCAAGAGATTGCAGTTTTTTCGAAGACTCCATATCAGTCGGCTCCTACAATAAAGGAGTAACCATTAAATATTAATTGTAAAAAAATCTATATAATCTCTCAGTTTATTATTATTTTATTAATTAGTCCACAACATTGTACTTCCAACAACAGAGAAAAAAAATCTGCTAGTCTGTTTTGTCAAATCAAAACAATATCAACTGTAGAGAACAGAACTGGTACAAGCGAACAGAGGCGCAAAAAGGAATACTCAAATAGTGCATTGGCTAAAAATTATATTAGAAACATTTACAATATGCTTATCGATCTTTTCATCTTTGAAGTCTAGCCTTAAAACTAAAACGGTTGACAGTTGACTTCTTGCATCTAATACTCCAGAAAATGCTTTCTAATCCGGACAAAAGAAGGTAAGAACCACTCTTGCGTCATTCGCGGTAATTACAAATTTTCGCTTTGATTACTTTAGTCTTACCGTCATTGCTACCAACGTACGCGCACTTACTAATTGTAAGTAATTTTTAAACAAACTTTAATTGATGTTGAACAGCCCGAGCGCACTCTCCGTCAAGCGAGAACAAACTCCAGACGATAAATGTCTCGGGATATTCGAACAGACACTTCTTCTTTAGCTGGCGTAGGTAGTAGAAGCCACTGCAGATCTTTTTTGATGTTAATTTAGCCTCCCGTACCATCTGCGTTGCGAGCGGAAATACTTTTTCTAAACCTTTTCATTCCCTTTACGTCTTTAAAATACACTCGAATCCACCTTATATTTCTCTGCGCTACCTGCAATCTCTCACATGTAGAACCGTTTCGCTTGTTTAGCTGCTCTCGTATTTCGCTTGCGGGGTGGAATTGTTCTCAATCTGCTTTATACGATAAAGAACGCTCCTCTGTTATTATGTTACGATCTGCACGTTCCATGGTGTTTCGACAAGTTATACCAGCATTACAGAAATGATGAGGTTATAATTTTCGTGTTTTTGAGGAAGAAAATATTAATATGGTAATTCTAGTTAAAATTCAATGTTTTAAGAGTTTTTTTTTCTAGGTTACATATTTTCGTAACAAACTTCTCGACTTTTTCAGTTTCGTTTTAATAGTTTTATTGTTACAATTTAGAAACTCGATTTGTATTACTCGATTACAAGTTGTTGTTCTGATTGCGATTACATAACTGTTTTTTTCTGCACTGAGGCATGCTGTTTAAAGCAACATCCTACTTGTAAGCACCATCCCAAATATTCCTTTTTTTTATTAATTTGAGGGTCAGGTTGGTTCCATAGCTTTTTTGCCTTATTATGTTGTAAAAGACCACAAATAAACATTAAGATACTTGAAGGTTGCCTATAAATAATCTTCTCCTTTTAGGGAAATTTCTACAAGCATGAATGATTGTAGTAATATTCTTTTATCAATTCTTGCCTTTCTTTACCATTCAACTACGTAACCATTTCCGTCTTAAATAAACAACACAATGAATATGTCTGTTCACGTGAAATAAAAGTTATTAAAAAAAATAGTACAAACAAACTTCAATTACAAAGTCGTAATTTCCTGAAACGATCTCCAGCCCATGGTCCAAACCAGAAACGTATTCTTTTATATATGTCACTGGATTCGAGAACATTTACTCAAGCATTCACCAAACTTCTTGACACTGGTAGTGTTCCAAGCAGCCGTTTATATTCTGAACATTTAATTATACGTGCTGTTGTGTACTGAAGGTACCAAAGAAAATGCAAAATGAAAAGTAAAAATGAAAATTCAATTAATTAGCTCAGCGGATAAAAATAATAAAGGGCGCAAAAGAACAATTAAACTCAGGGTTACCCTCGCAAATTAAACTTGGCTTTAATCACGACAAGCAAATTGTGGGTGAAGGAAAACTGACTTTCTTTAATTACTCCGAAAATTGAAAAGGTCTACTCAAAAATAAAAGAACAGAATTTAGAATGACGTTAATAACAATCAATAATTTATTATATAAAAAAAAAGAAAAAAAAACATTTAGTTACAAATTGCAGAAAAAAAACCCTGGAGCTTAGGGCTCTGGCCGAAATCAAAAACTGCATTAGACTCTAATTTACAAAAGGACAATGCTAAATCCTTTAACAAAGCAAAAAGGTAAAATAGTTCAGGAAGATAGTCCTATTTACACAAAAATCCACCTGGTTTCAAAATTAAACAACCTAAATTAAACGTGGATAAATCAAGTGAATTTCAAAAGAAAAACTTACATACAAGCACAAAGCTTCTATTCACCCAACCCGAGGTGATTAAAAATAATTACAAAACAGAAAAATATAAAAAAAACGAAAAATTAACTCTTTAAACTAAATATATCTTCCCGAACAAAAATAATAACTGATGTTATACCTAAATTGTGTACACAACAATACAACAATAATTATTATTAAACGAGTTCCTAGATGGACGAAATAAATCAAAATACGCGAACTCTAATCTTTAAATCATAAGTATTAACAAAATGGCAGCAATGAAATACAAATTTACATCTACTTACTCTTTAACGTCTATCGAGAAACTCCGTCTTACAATCCTAACCAGTCGCATACATATAAAACAACAGCTGCGTGCGCTACGCCTAAGGATCATCGAAGAAGAATATACAAGAAGAGACATTGAACAACATGAGCAAATAAAAATATAATAAAGAGTGAAATTAATTTGAACAACTGAACATTTAAATAAATAAATTAAACAATTAATTCAATAAACTAACTCTTATACAAAATAAAACATTATTTCTGAGAAAATTTGCCCGAAACATTGATAAAGACAGATCGGAGTAAAATGAAAAACACTGAATTTACGAAGACCGGGGTGCCAGGCCAAGCAGTACACATAAAACTGTACAGACCCAGTTGGCCTTTGGTTTGCTCCACAATCTTCTTCAATCGACCTTTGTCTCTTGCCTCTTCCCTCCAGTACCCAATATTGATTGTTCATATATTTTCTTCCATCTCCTTCTTCCATCTTTTTCTCGGCCTATCAACTATTTTTCTTCGACCCAAACTCCGCATACTTACCCGCTTTGGTAATCGTCCATTCTTATTATATGCCCCATTCACCTCAAGCTCTGTGCTTTCACCACTCCCACAATCCCTGGTTCCTTGAAAAGCTCATAAAACGCTTTATTTGTTCTTTTTTTCCATGTCCCGTCCTCAACTTTTCCTCCAAAGATTTTCCTCAGGACTTGTCTTTCCCATATTTCCTTTGTGTCTCTTCTTTTCATAGGGTCCACACCTCGCATCATCTAAAAGTATCTAGTCTAATAACTATTTTCTGTACTTTTATTTTCAACCTTCTTGATGTTCCTTTATTTTTTAGTATTGAATTTAGCGCCCCAGTTCCTGCTGTGAGTTTAGATTTTATTTCCTCACCTATGTCCGGCTATATATTAAATTATTCTACCTAGATACCGCAAATTTTCCACCTCTTCCTCAAAACTTGTATTCTTCTCCTTTTTCTCTTATTACCTTTACATTTTTTTCGTCTGTTCAGGCAATGTATTTTGTTTTTTTTTCTTCGTGTATAGCCAGTTCCATATTCCATTTCCTCCAGGCTTCTTTTGATAAAGCAACTCCGTCAGCACATTTGATTAAGGCCATATAAACTTTTCCTTTCTTTCCAAAATTAATTGTACGACGGGTAACATATTGAAGTATATATTATACCCTCTGAAATACCTTTATATAATATTTTATATTATGTTGTATTATATGGACATGAAAGCTCATTGAAGCACAATGGATATTTCTAAAGACTCATAAAGCAATGAGAATTATATCTCAACGGTTACTCTGTTGTATATTACAGTACAAGCTATTATCAACACAACGTAAAAAAGATTAATGATTTCACGGCAGTACAGTATAAATATACAACCTCAGATTTAATACCCTAAGGTATTAGCGACTTGCTGATGCTAGATTTCGAGATTGCAAGGTTTAGATTACAAATATTGCCTCCTATTGCTGCAACACATTTAATTTACATATACGTACCACTGTAATTACGATTGTAATTACAGATTACGTGTTTGTGTTCAGGCTCTGAGCTACGCAGTATCTTCAATACACCGTTATTCTAGAACAATACTTAAATACCTACACTTTGTTGCAGGATGCTGCTTTCGGTATCAGCTAAAACCACTACATGATAAAATATAGGAGTAGAATACATTAATATTTTTTTTCGATCGACTAATCGATGTTTCTGGCAACGGGCATTACAACGTACTGCCACAGCACCACGACATTACAGATAATGCCTATACTACATATTGCTGCTGCATATATCTACCTAAATAGAGCTTTATTTTTGAAGTCATAAAAAGAAAGCGAGAAGGAAGGAGAGGAACATCCCAATCTCGCGAGTTAACGTTGATTAATGAAGCTATGATTGTGTGACAGTACAGTGGATGTTAAGAAATACTATAGGATTAAAATAGTGTGCTCTTTAGGCTATATATAGTTATACACATATCTATTTTTAGATTATTTAGATTGGAATTACCAATGTTTGTATGTCGGCTAAATATTAAAAGCAGATGCACACAGTGTGTGTATATGAAGATATTTCATTGATCCATAAGGTTGTGTAAACGTTTCATCTCCCCAGCGAATTTGTAATGGCGCAAGTACTTAGAACAATGCAGGTTATGCAAATAATTTACTAAATATTGGAGATACTCTAGTTAGCTTAGCAATCTCTTTGAGTGATGCTTTGATATAGATGGAGTAATTCAATCTACTAGATTGATCTTAAGGAGTTCTGAAATACTTGAATTTGTTTTCTTGTTATATAAATATTTATACGTAACAACGTTTCTAATTTGCTTGTGTTTATTTGTGCTTCGTGAAGGGTTTCTTACTAATTTTAATTTTAACACAAACAAAGCGTGGAATATTTTTTATCTTTACCCATAAAATTACCTTTTTTAAATAGACAGCTGCAAAATATGTTTCATCACGACTCCACAAATTGCTGAATAACGTTAAGCTCTTATCTATCAAGAGACAAAATTGCGTATTACGATTGGTAGGGATGTCCTATTATGTGATCACATTGTTTTGGCGAGATTTTACGTTCATTTTGCTAAAGTGGTTTTTTCTTATATAACTCACAATAGGGTTTCATCACGTTGTTATTTTATTGATTTGAAAATCTGTAACACAATAGAATTGTATTGGCTTGCGCATTCCCATACAGACCTACTTTTTATATAGACAGTAGATAGATAGCAATAAGATGGATGTATACTGTACATGGTTCAGTAATAAGTGCTAATAGCTTTTTATTAAAATTAGTCGTTTAAATACAAATTGTTTGCTTATTCCTCGCATACTTAATAACAAATAACGATACAAGTATACAATCCACACAGGAGAATTTTTACTTTGTTATTTGAGCAAAATGGCTTATAAAGAGAGTTGTATGTATAAAGGTAAATAAAAGTTTAAGGTGTAAATATCATACATAACAAAAACTTAACACATTTTAATATTTACAACAATTAACGTCTGAGAATATTGACCAACTTTAAATGTATTTCCTAAATAAGAGAAATTTACTGTGCCTTTAAATTGTCGGAACTGTTTATTTAGTCAATTACTTGAATGTAGTTAGGAGAAAACAAAATTATACAGATTATCATAATTTTTGCACAATGGGAATATCAATTTTAAAAATGGTTTTCTTTAATTACATACGCACATACTTTTTTTGTATAATCAGTTTTTGAGAATAGCCTTGATTTAGACTAACAGATAAATTACAGTTAATGGTGTAGGCGCTGCAGATATATATAGAATCCCAACAAAATTTAAGAAATCTTGTATGTTCAATTAAGAAACATTGCTGAAAATAAAAATATAAATATTAATTAGATGTATATATAGATGTAGGCAATATTTTCTATGCAAAGCGAGCTTCCATTCAAATGCCTTTAATAAAAGTGTGGTAACTCTGGAAATTCCTACAAAGAGCGAGGGGTTTGCTCTAGAATCCAGACATATTATTCCTTCCTCAATATTAACACTACGTCTATGAGGACGGAGACCACTTATGTTAGTTAGAAGAATTGATGGAAAAACATGGCAGCTAAGACCAAATGTGATGTATTGGATATACACCATAGTGGTCAGACCTATGATCACCTATGCATATCTGGTATGGTGGACAAAGATGCAGTAACAAATCGCGATAACTGGATTTAGCAATGTACAGAGATATTTAGGACTACTACCGCAGCAATGGAATGTCTACTAAACCTCCCTCTTCTACACTTGGTGATAATCGGAGAAACAATGATGAGCCATTTCAGACGGCAAGAACTACCAAGGGGCAGATATGCATGATAGAACATTATGTGGGAGGTAACTTCTAAGAATTGACGTCACATGATTTCGAAATATCTATTTAACAAAAAATTCGAGGTTGAAATCACGAATCGGATAAGCTGTAGTTTATCTAGCTACAGAGATGGGTTGAGGGAATTGATTTAGTTACAGACGCATCAAAATCCGATAATGGGATTGGAATTGGTATTTATAGTAAGGTGAGAAAATATGCCACGATCTTTCAAGCAGAGGCATATTCAGTATTGTATTGTGGTAACTGAAATTAATCAGAGGGCTCATAGAAACAAGTAGATCTATATTGCAAGAGACACCCAAGCGATACTAAGAGCACTAGTGGACCCCAAAATACAATCGAAACTGGTTTGGGAATGTATTCGAGAACTGAATAGCCTGAGGGACCAGAATAAAGTCACTTTTCTGTAGGTTCCCGTACATTCGACAATGAAAGAAACGGAGAAGCCTATGAGTTGGCAAGGAAGGGATCATCAGCTGGATATATAAGCCCAGAATCCGTTCTAGAAGTGTCCTAAGTTCAGCACGAGAACAGATAAGAAGTTAGGTAAAAAGAAAACACAAAGAACACTGGGATAAAGCAACCAAGCACACCCACGGAAAGACCTTTATTAAGGGTCAATCAATGAAGAAGACTTAAGAACCATTATGCACCGTAACAGGTCTGCTTACAGGCCGCTGTGCACTGAAAGAACATTGAGATCAACACTGGAGATATTAACTGCAGACTCTGTAATGGGATGACAAAGAACGCTTACCACATTCTGTGTGAACGCTAGGCTCTGGACGCAAAAAGACAGTCTATTTTCGGCAAGCCAAAAATTAACGCAGAGGATTATTCCGATCAGTAATTTGGGAACCTGCACACATTAATGCAGGGTGCTAGGATACTGGAATGAGTGATATAATTTAATGGGTAAACGAAATGGGGGACCAAGTACAAAAAGCCAAGAGGCTGCAGTGTTTCCGGAGACTTCAGGTCAAACATAAAGCAAAAACATTATATTCTTATCTGCAAGTGTGGATGGGCCAACATATATGTCTATGTTCATTGTTTTAAAGCATTTATAAGTGCCATTTTATGTACTTCTGTACTTTGTATGTACTACAACTGTAATGTATACTGCAATATACAATGCAACGTTGACGGATGTTATTTTGACAGTGCAAGAAACTGTAGTCATTTGGTTTCTACAGTTACTTGAGTATACGTTGAGCACAGATGAACGAAGAGGAACTCTATCATCTAGCTGTACCATCTGCAGCTTTTGTACTACCAAATACACCAATTAGTGACTAAACTGCGTAGATGGCGATGAAGCAAGTTACGAGAAACAAATTGAAATCCAATTACTTATTATTTAAATTCATAAGAGTTTCCATCTGGTTTCACTTTATGCTTCTTTGTGCCAGATGTCTTACGTTCAATTTGGCAAATAAAATCGTGACCTGGCAGTGATATTGATCCCTAGTTAGATATTAGTTGCCTAACTATACATTAGTGTGTTGTGTAGGTGACCACTCTGAGTATTTAACGCCACTTAATCAGTAATACCCCAGTTTCAATAGAATTTAATCTACAACGACTTGATATAAGGTTCATATCACTTTTAAATTCACATTTACTTGTAACAATAATTCGATATTCTTACGACTATTTTCCTGAGAAGAATGTCTGTTGTTGTCTCTCATTTGGGCCCTCATTTTTGTGATTATTCTGTATACCCAGGTGTCTCGATCTCTTCCACTAAACAAAAATATCATTTAGTTTTTAAAGATTTTTAAACCCTTAGAAAGTAGTAGTAATAAAGTATATTTTAGCTACGATAAATTTTAAGATATTTTTTTAATAGTACGCATCATGACCGATAGGAATGTTTATTTCTGAAATTCAATATTATATATAAAGCCACTTTAGAAAAAAAAAAAAAAAACAATATTCAAATCTATGCAAGGGTCGATTTCACAAGGTTATCCGGCTATAAAGGCTATTATATACGGGTTCACTCAAATCCGAAAAACCCAAGTATTTTCAAACTTCGCTCATAACAATCTACAAGATATTTCGACAGTCAATCCCTAAACACCAACATTACTATTACATTTTACGCACGATCAAACTCGGTTTAAAAATAACCATTCATTCACAACAAAAAAAATAAAATAAAAAGCATGAGTGCTTCATGCATAACTTACGTAGCAAATTCTGAACATGAATACCACAAAGCACCGTTATAACAACCTTAATGTAAGTATAACATTAGCGGAAAGTAATGAACTGGAATGCGGGACAGGGTACACATTACCAAGAACTCGGGATTACTTGCTATTAGAATTTTTAATTCCTTATCCTGTATGTGTTTTACATACAAATCGCCTTTTAATGGCTCTTAAACATATTTTCCTTGGTTATTACGTAATAGATATAAACTTTATATGAAGAATACAGCTAGGTTTAAATGTCCAGCTGGAATTTAAAAGGATTTCCATGGCAATCAAGGTTTTATCCCATACTCATTATAACGTAAACATTATGTTTTTTCTTTCCTTCGAAAAGTGTACCAGTAAAGAAAGAATGTAGTAGCGGAAATTTAAAGCTGACTTAGATATATCTTCCTTACAATTTCCAAGAGAATACGATTCTCGTAGATCAGTTCAGCAAGTCGATAAGTATGTACCTATTAATTACAAGTGAGCAGCAAGTAGTAGAATGTTACCTGTTGAAAAAAAGACAGAATGGTTTCCACCTGCTTCAGTTCAAGTTTATGCAACACAATATCCACATTAAGTGGAATAGAACCGCAATTTGTAGGTTGTTTATGGTAGCTAAATGGTAAGCATCAGTTTTATGACCTTAAGATATTAATGACGGTTGACACTTTCCCAGATTTGTAGGTACATATTTTCCTTATTGTGTGTGTATGCGCACACATTTCAAGCACGCACTATCATGATTTATCTTTAATTATTTGAATTACTAGGCAAGTATGAAAATCAATTCCGTCTTTATATCTGTCAGTGTCAGATTTCAATTCAAGAACATATAATTTCTTCATTTCTCCAATAATTTAAACTTTAATGGCATCAATTATTAATATATATATCGCTATGGTTTTCTCATTTGAACTAATTTTCATTAATTTAATGTTCACTTAAAACACAGAAAATTTGTTATTAGATTTTTTTTTCACATCAACGTGCATACCTGATCGCCTAATGTACGTAAATCGTTATTTTCAGTTGGGTGCACTGATCTTTCATAAGAATCGGAGGGAGAACTGTTGGAAATTTTAAATTAGCCTACGTTTTGTTTGGCTGCGAGAGGAGACGATTGTGTCGGCGGTCGCTGCATAGAGAAAAAGTACCCATAGTAATATTTACACTTCACTGTTGGACGAAAATTGTAGTAAGAATTTTGTGCGGAAAAATTACGAATTCGTTTCTGAAGCACAAACCTGACGTTAACGCGGGCATTGGCCTGTCGACATAGCAGTACTAATTATATCCACCAACTGCCAATATCCCTCGAGCTGTATTGTCGTTAATGAAATCAACAAATAAACCCTCAAACTAATAAAAACTCGTTTATTTTAGAGATATTGTGAAAATTAAGAAAATAATTGGTATAGAAAGCGATCATATTATTTTGTTACTTCTAGTTTATTAATTTAACAAACCCATTAATTTCACTTAAACAATAAGTATTCTTCAATTAACAGAGTGAATAATATTAAGAAACAAGGATTAGGCTAACCACAATTGTAGTTAATTTAATGTAATTATTATGCTCAAATTACTTTTTTTTCCGAATCTAGGCTACACTTTTGTAAACAGGTTCTGTGATCTAAGCATTATTATTATGGCCAAGTTTTCTACCTATATAGTTACGTTCAACAGGTATATGTGTTACAGCCGTTGTTGTAAAAGATGGCGCTTCTCCTATTTCACACAAACACGGTTATAAAAAGTTGATTTGGTACATTTACCAGAAAAACATTGTATACCGGCGCAGGACAATTCGCAAACGTCACATACAGCTTATTATTTGATCCAACAGTCACTACTATTATACGCAAAATTCTACTGAAAATTCACTATTGCATTTGCGGCAAGCAATATGCAATTTATGCTCCTTTTATAGGCAGGTTATCTCAAGAAATTGCACAACAAAGCTACACATTACGTTTCAAAAAAGCACATTATACAGTAAATAATTATTCACAACTAGTTAATTATAGCAACAGCGTAGTTAATCTATACGCAAAATCTTAATGTCGATTCACTACACAGATTTGCAATAGTAGCAAAGATACTGTAAATATTTTGTTGACGATTAGTTGCAACTATTACCACTGGCCTAAACGTACTATTTGCAACAAGTGATCTGCACTTAATGTTACTGTAATATATGGGTTCTGTCAACATAAATGGTATAACAAAAGTGTACATTCTATTGCAAAAAATGGGATAACTTTCGTCAACAATTTTGCGGGAAATTTTAATACAAGTTGTGCTCGTCTCTATACGTTCAACAACTTGTGTAAAACTTTTGTTAATTGTTAGAAAATTAACAGCATTTTTTTTTGTGTGTGCTAGTATTTAGCGCCACACATTAAAATGTATATAAAAGGCGTTTCGGAAGTCAAGGCAAATAAAGCATTTTTTTTGTAGCAAAAGAGTCATCTCCCCAAAATCTGTGAAGAGGAGAAATGGCATTCAATGAAATTGTTCTGTAATAAGTTATGGACAAACTAATCTTGTAATTATTCTCCGGTGAAGCGGCTTGTATTACTGGCGAGTTTTGTAAAATCAATAAATAGTGTAATTTACTCTTTAGTATTGATATATTGATAAGTGCATGCAAACCATTTAGAATTGGCGCCTTTTTTGGGCCCACACTTTATATATCTACTGACTTTACTAGATTCTACTAGATGCCGGTAAGTAGCAGCGCCTGCATAATATTTGAGAATATAAGAACAACTTTCTTGACATACCAAAATAATAGCAACGGCAAGCACAGCTGATGACAGCCTGGTTTATTTCAACACTAAATAATACAAAACTATGTACATATCTAAATAACTATGTAGCTTAAATGGTTATACACAGTTGATTGATTGATTAACAAGAAGTGAAACGCAACTTTGAAAAGCTTACTAATTCGGTTTTTGACGAAGCAAACGGATTAACTAGTACAATTTTGGAAAATATTAACTTCAGCACTTATTAATATGACGTTTATTGAAATTTAAATTGACACTTTGCTGTCGCAACCTTGCCAATCCAAGGATAAACATTTGCCTTAAAAAGTCCGGTAAGTGGCGCCAGTGGTGAACTAGTAAATTCATGATTCGACACGCCGTATAAATCAAACTGTTAAAGTCATGAAGCAGGTCGAGTCACACAACAATTTCATAGATGAAGTTGACAGTTTTTCAAGTGTACCCTGATTGATGTCAGTGGAATAAATACCAAAGCGTGGGATTTAAACACTTCAGTAGTTGATTGGGCAGCCCAGTTCTTGAAACAGTTTCATATTATGAATTATCTAACGATATATTAAGAAAAAGCCTTTTCTTCGTGTTTATTTACGTTTTATTTATGCCCTCAAAAAATTTGTTTATTATATGCTCCTGTTTCCCAACAACGTTTGTCACGAATGAAAATCCGAAATACTGGGCATGATAGGGCATATTTGAAATATACCATAAATTTGAAGTTTTCCAGTCACAGTGAATTAAATTTCAAAAGTCATCCAAGTCACGAAAATCTACCCTGCTTAATTGCTTTTATGACAGAGCAGAGACGTTTAGATTTATAGAAACTGAACAAGAAATATTTATTTTTGCAGTAGAAACATGCAGTATTTTACTTTTTCGCTTTATTAGAGTCAAATACACATCTCATTCATTCCCAAATAACTAAGAATCGGAAAATATGAAAATATTTAGAGTTCAAATCCCACTAGGGTGCAATGTGAGTATAGTAGTATTTTTATTGCAGTCATAAAAGCTGAAACCATGGATTACTTTGTGCTTTTATGGTACCATTATGAAATTAAACTACATGTAGGCAAAAACGTCGTTAAAATTATGATGGGTTAACGTCTCTTTTTATTACTTTTATTAGCATACATGAATCATAGCAAAGATTTTAAAATGTTAATAATGCTTTTCACTTAACAATAATATATAATTATTTTAATTTAAACAGTCCAGAGAAAAAGCCTTTTGCCCGTGAGCGCTTCAATCACAAGAAGCTGTACATTAAAATAATCAAATTCTTCACCGTATCACTGGTCAGAATTTGTACATTTTCGCTTAATGGCATGGTAGATAGTAACTATCAAGAAAGTCAAAATGGACTAAAGAATAGTCATTCAAATAAATGGCTATGAATACTGCAACACACACGATTACTCACAAATATCTAAACAACATACCTTAAAATGACACTAAGTAAGCTTAGAAGCTCAATTGATTTAAATTAGTCTTTTTTTTAACTAAATGTTTCTATATAAATGACGAAAATTTATCCATGAGCACTGAGTAATTTAAAACGCCTTATGTCTATATGTATGTATTTGAGAAGGGGAACTACTTTTGTTTGAAAAAGGTAAGACAAATTTCTTTCGACACGTTGCTACCCTTTGGGTTTTGTCTAAATATTTACATGGCTGTATGTGAATGCTTAACTGGGAATCTACGGCGCCCCATAACATCTGTGTTCCCTTGATGTCTTTTTGTTTGGTTTGTTACGTCTTCTTTTTTCATATCCGTGAGTACTTAACTCACTTTCTTCCCTATACTGAAAATATAATTACATATAATGTTATTATGATTACACAGAGCATTCTCCGTACAACAAATACTATAATTAGGAACTTTTTCATTGAATCTCTTGCGTAACAAAAAAAAAAGAATACAAAGAAAACATTTACAAGCTTTTTGCTTGTTTCAAATTCAATTCCATGGTATATAATTAATTTTACGACTATATCTTTTGATATGAAATTAAAATTTCTAAAAAGAGATTGGTGTGCTGGATATAAATATTTTCGCTTTTTTTTTGTCCTATAGCGAAATGAAAAAATGTTTTATCGATCCAAATGCCGCTTCTTGTATTAACAGTACCACACTTATATTAAGCAAGATCATTATGAATACTTTCTTTTTACAAGCAATTTTCTAGTCATAATTTGACAACATAACCCAAATATTGAACGAAAACTCAAAACGAGAAATTTAATATTTATTTCATTATTTTATAGTAAAGATAGCAGTAAATTAAATATTAAAAATTATCACATTTTGAAAAATTGTGGATTTAAATATAACTTCAATTATTTGAATTATATACTTATGTATTGTACATACATACTTGTATCAACAATAATATTATTTCATGCCACTCTTATCAAAAGTAAATTTGTAGAGGATTGGCCTACAAGTTCATCTGCATCTTACCATAAACAAATTGATGTTTGTTTACAAAAGATTTTAACGAAAATGCGAGTAAACGGGTATTTTTGATAAATTATATAGAATGCATCAAGAGGAATATATGGTTTTCAGGTGTAAATGCAGTGTGTGATAGTATATATGTATAAATCAGCAGTTAGTTACAAATTGTCCACCTGCCATACTAATGCTCCATACGTTATCATGGGTCTAATTGCCCTTGTGTGTAACCAAAGAGTCATCTTGGGGCTAAGTCCCCAATTCTTTCCACACAGCCTCCTGCACCTACCTAGGGCGATGATGGTGGCTTTGCTGGTCACTTTCTGGATATGTGAAGTCCATGTTCCAGAGTTACAGTACAGATACTTCAGCCTATTATGCATGATGTATTACATATATTAAAGAAATTCGATTGCTTGAGTAATTGGGATTTCTTATGTTCTCCAACAGTAGTTAAAGCAAATGTTCGATACGTCGTCCCTTTTGCTGTTGTAAAATCACCAATCCTTGCTCCAAATTGTACTCAGCATTATTCAGCATTTCTGGTTGAGTTACAGAAATTTGATCCCTAATAGAGTCCTTTAATTCTTCGAGCGTTGCTAGACATGTTCTAAACACAATACATTTGAAGAACTCCGCAGCCAATAATTTGCTGTGTTAAGACCAGGCGAACTTGCAGGCCAAGAATATACAAAATATCTGCTTATAACACGATCTTGAAAATAGCAGTTAACAATTCTTTAACTGGTCGGTAAATATGCGGAGGCGCTCCATCCTGTATAAAGATGATGTTTTCAATTCTTTCCTGCTCGTCTCGTACTTCTAGAATGGCATAATTTCGTAACATGTGCAAGTATGGCTCTCCGTTCTGATTCTCCTCAAAGATGTATGGCCTAACGATAAAATTAGCAGTGAAATCGCAGCAAACGGCGACTTGCTTGTCATGAAGACCTTCCTGAACGATTCGACAGTATTAGTTAGTTAGTTAGTAGGTGTTAGCATCCGCATGGTTCGATTAATCGTGCCGTCCACTGCGACCACTAGGGTCTATTGTAGAGCGAAGGTTATTTGAGAAGTTATCCAACAAGTTCAGGCCCTTAAGGTAGCTCAGTATCTTGCTGAATGAGATTGTTTTCAAGTCTTCTAAGGAAGGGTCAGCTTTTTCCGAAGATTACATACCTAATTCTTGTAGTAGCAATTAGACTAGGTGTAATACACTCTTTCGCAAGCATTAAACCAGGATAATTGTATAAATACTGGAGCATTTAAGAATTGACACCACTATTTAGAGAAAAATGGGTGTCATCTTTCCATGAAATACGGGATAAACCTTCGGGTCCAATTTCCATCTGAGCCAGTATTTGAGAAATAAATCATACCTGATCATCCTTTAATTCAAAAGCAGTTTCAGTTTATAGGAATACATTTATGGGATTTGACGTAAAATTTTCCAAACCGTGATATATGGCCTTTGCAGCCGTTTCATCGCATTCACACTGCTGATTACTAGCGTGTTAGTGTTGGCTATGTTTTGATTTTCCTGGAAAACTTCTGCAACTTGGGCATCACTAATTCTTGTTTTTTTTTCATCTCAGTAGGTGAGTTATAGATCATGTCCTTTTAAAATCTCTAATTAAATTACGGTACGTTTCATACGACATGGTCCCAATCTTAATCTCATTTTCGTACAAAGTCTTCGTAATTTAGCAATGTAATTTCTACCACATTAGTTTGATGACTGCTTTATACGGCCTGTCGAATCATGAATTGCACGAGTTCATCGCTGGCGCTACTTAGCGCATTTCTTTTTGGGAAAAATACTCACCCTTTTGGTTGGCAATGTTGTGACAGCAAAATGCTAAACTAATTTAAATTAATCTCACATTGATAAGTATATATTTCCAAAAATTGTTCTAAATAACGCGTTTGCTTCGTTAAAAATCGAACTAGTTAGTAACGAAGTTCTTTAAAATTGTATTTCACACCTTATTAGTTATTTAAGTTGTGTAATTATTTGGGTAATAGTTTTGCATTATTTAGTTTTGATATTAACGAGATTGTCATTAGCTGTGCCCTCCATGTTTCTTGAATTCTAAGTTGCATTCTTTATATCTCGTTCTTCCTTTTTTCAGGTTGCGATTCCTGAATAATTCAAGAATTTCCTTTCATATATATTGTTGTGGAACATAGGATTAATTATCAACCGTAGTAGATGTAATTATCATTTTATGTACACACCTGTTTGTAAATCTAATATATATTGGGTTAATCCATTTTCACGGTAATGGTGGTAATTGAATGTATAAATTTATCGTCTGGTAGCTGTATGATTTTAATATAGTTTCCTTGATATCGATTCTACTTCAAAGGGATGAAGACTCACTGCAGCTCGTATTAAATAAATGAGTTGGGGTCCATGGAAACGAGATTGTTGATAAAAATATTCCTTAAAAAATTGTTTAATTTTGTCAAGTCAAATCAATTACATCATATTTCTGTAATATATCTGAAATCGAAGAGGATTTTCTTTGTGAATTGATGTATTTACCATCAGCCTAAAAATATATAAAAGAAACGTCAATATTTTTCAACATTAGAAAAAAAATTGCTGCATTAACATACCTTGGTGCCTTTTCTTTTGTGGAATGGTACATGTTTCTGCTGCCTTGAATATAATCATATACTTTGGATGCCTTGAAGAGGATTTTTTCCTGGATTTCCTGATACCGGCGTTATACTTTTGATGTGGATCCTTTCCTGCAACATCTTTGGTTTGTCACTGCGAGGAAACTCCATTCTGAAATATTTTGGGGTGTATGCAAGCTGATGTTAGAAGTATTTTGTCTAATTAATATTTAAATTTCTGTGTAGTTAAGTATTTAACATTTCGAAAACTTGGAGGTTATTCTTCATATTTGTAAACGACAGTTGAAATTGAAATTTTTATATGTATAGGTTGGTAGGCATGGTTGATGAATTCATCTTATGATAGCGATAGATTTAAAACTTATTTTGAGAATTTAAGAATCGAAAATATACTGGATAGTAGTTGATATTTGATTTAAATATTCCAAATAAGTTTACTCCCCTTGTGTAAGAGGTCTTATACTATTTAAATGTTTTTGATATAATATTAAATAATAAACTGTGCATGTTATTGATGTTCACACCGTTTTATTAATAAAAAAAATCATTCAATACATTAAATGATTAAAATTAGACTATAAATTTAATATGTAATCAGGTAAAAGTCTAATAATATACAAATTAATGATTTAAAATGCATAACACATACAGTCCCCACGGCAACCTACCTACTACTGGTAAAAAATATATAAATAATAGACTACTCATTAGTTAAAAAGAGGGGAGACACTAATACGCACATTCTGCTGTGCTGAATTCGATACATATCGGGCATATTCACAGGCTCATAGTCATCTAGCGAAGGGGGATGGTATTTTTGAATATCATTAGACATAGAACGATAGGTATCTGTAAAGAGGAAGCAGATATAAAAATAAAAGTTTTTATTTGTTATAAAAAACGAAATATTAGCTGGGCAGTCTATTATAAAAAATTACAGTAGTATCTAGTATTACTACATCTCGATTGTCTGAAATTGATATAAATATTTTACCCCCACGATTTCCCAAATGAAGTATATTTATTCAAGGCAATTGATCCAATCGAATTAACCATTGGCGCTATACGTACAAAAATCCATGTCCGAAACAAATTCCGACTGCTAGCGTCGTGCTCGTGTTGAAAAATTAACTCGACATTCCATCCGCGCTTAACACTGGATGTCGGGTCACTTATTATTTATTAACCTGTTCGCGACCAGACTATAATTACGCATCGTCGCTTCGAAAAAGCCTTTTCGCAACGTCGGACAGACGGATACGTGCGTTAAACGAAGAAAAAGTACGATATGCTAATTTCACGAAACGACCGACGCCTTCGCAAACCGTCTAACAACGTCTAGCCGTTGTTATGATGCTGGTACCGAGATACCTACATATTTGGTGCTGTATGTCATGAAAAGGTTTGACACAGCAGGGATCTCGACTTGGTAATATATGCCCGCCATACAAATGTACAGTATTGAACAATCAAGAAGTTAGGTGAGTCACAGCACTAGCAGTTCTGTAAATTGCATCTTCTGCTTCACCTCTGCGACACATTGATATAGAAGATTTCCTATAGCAGATAAACTAATTTCTTTAAGGGCATTTTTTTAGTCCAAATCAATATTCTTTACAGTCAAAAGCATTGTTTCCATTTTTGAATGTCCTTTTCTCAATGAATGCTCGTTCCCCTTCAATAAAAGGATATACAATTGAATTAAAAATTTTGGCGTTTGAAGAATTTCATAATTCCAGTAAACTGAAGTTAATTTCGTTGCCCTTAAGCAAACATATCTACTGCTATTAAAAAGCCAAAGTCCAAATTTACAATTGCAAAGAAAGTTTTCCTTTCTGTTGATCTGAAAGATAAGTAAGTCAGTATAGTAAATGGATTTACAAGAAGAGAAAAGTACATCAAGTGAGCTAAACTACTTTCAAAAGAAGACCGTTATACTGCTTCTGACAAGTACTTCGCCTATCCATTTAGAATTTTGGGTGATATAATATCTGCTTTGGTAGATTCATTATCCCATCCACTTCTCCCTACCATTAGAATCTATTGTAGAGTGGATGTTATTCTAAAGGATATTCAAGAAATCCAGGCCCTTAGGATACCTTAGAATTTTATCGAATGAGATTGTTTTTAGATCTTCTAGGTAAGGATTAACCTTCCCAAAGATTAAGTGCTAATTCTCGTGGAGACAGGAGAGGGACAAAAGTATGCTCAACTGTCAACTTGTTCTCCAGACACAATCGGTATCGGCAATCTCATCAGTGAGATCTGTTGTAGGTACCTTTTGAATTTATAATGACATGTAAAGTCTGAAGCAACTGCTTTGACACTTTTGCACTCAAGTTCAGGAAGTTTTTTAATTCTCACATGATTAGATAAAATTTGCTAAATTGCCAGAAATTAATTTGTTGTTTAGCTACCTAGGCGCTATGTTGAGATTCTGGTCTCTAGCCCCACCATCCTCCCCTTTTCTTGAACAGTGTCTGCTCCCTCGTTTGCTCGAATGAATAACTAAGGAAAGATGATTAGCGGACTCCAATATTTAGAGTGTTTTTACAGTTCCAGATCAGCTCTCTCAGTCTCTAGTGCTTTCGGGACCACTCTACTGTCACTTATATTTTTGGAGATATGTAACTAATGTGTTAATATGCCACATCACAGTGGCAGAGATTTCAACTTGAAAAATCACTGTGTGTTGTTCAAAATTATATTATTTTCTGACTATGGGATTGCGACAAAAAATTCCTTCTCGAATTTTGCCTATGAGCCTACAGGTTCTGATAGTGACTGTGCATAGGACTATTACCTGAGTCCAGCCAGAGTAAGTAGTGAATGAGCGCTGTATTTCTGATGCGGGAAAATAGTGAAAACCAAAATGTTTGGGGAATTTAAATTAGGCATGTCTATATCTAGCTGACAACATGTCTGATTTGAATTTTGATATCACTACATCAGGAATAAGATTTTGATAAGGAAAATCTCCTCTAGAAGCTTTTATGTCTTCATCGATCAATTAAATCATGGATTTGTTACTATTTTCCAATATTTTATTTATTTATTTAATTCTACACTACAGTTAGATGTAAGGTGTAGTAGTGAACACGAAGGAAGGACGTCCAAACTAGTGTTGGGCAAGATAACGACTAGATACACTCGTGTTTATTGGCGTAATGAGTGGTTAGTGGTCGGAAAATCGCAAAGTAATACCAACTTTGCGATTTTCCGAAAACCCACTGAGACCCATCAAAACACGAGTGTGTCTAAATACTGTAGATATTTATTCACTTCCCTTGCCTTGTTTGGCCCCCCTCCAATGTTTGGAAAGCGCTATGTTCATCTGCTTCAATGGTTCAACTTGTATAATAAAAAGTATTGGACTGAATGAAATCTGTGAAATGTTGGAAATACTCCTTTGAGAGTACCAAACAACCTATTTATCAAAAAAAAAGAAAAACAGAAAATTTAATGCGGAAATGTTTGAGGTATGTATGCATATGAGGGTGATGTTACACTGCGACCTAAAAGATCTATTGTGTTCCATATTCTTGCTGTTTTACAGCTGGCCTTCCAATCCTATTCCTTTCAGAAAGTGTAGGATATCAGAAGGCCTCAGGTTAGGTAAGTCTCCCTCTTCGATTTCACATTCTCCCTCCTCTTCGATTTCACATGCTCCAAGGTGCGACGCCCTTGAGTTGCACAGTGCTACGCAATTTGAGAGGAGATGGATGAATGTTTCATCCTGTTCCCCAATCTGCTCGTTCTGCTCCTCCCTTTATTCCTTTCTAGTGAGGTATTCTCACTTTGGAAGTGGCAGGTTCCTTATGGAGGTCTTGCTCTAATTCCTGTTTATTAGCGGTGTCGTCCCGCTAATAAACGTCCTTCCTCCATGGTTGATCCCACGAGTAGCTAGGGAAGAAAAGTTCCACAGAACCCCGCATGCAGAGATAAAGCTAAATACAATGGGATGCGTTAGGTGCCCCAAGTTTGGACTAGTAGACTGGTATTTTATCCAGTCACGCATCCCATCAGCCTAGTCCGCCACCATAGAATTTAGGTTTTTGTTGAGATTGTCTCCTCTCGGTCCGTGCAGTTAAGACTCTCATCCCTTTCGCGACTTGGTTTAACAGTTGGGCTTTCGGTAACCAAAAGCAACAACTAGCATCGTTGTAGAACCCTGTGCAAGCCCTTAGCCACGACACGACAGCTCGGGCGAGGGAGGAGTGGTTCACGGCAACGGCCTTCATTCACCCTGCTCCGGTTTTAAGGCGAGAGGACGAACTTATAGCCGCCACTAACCATCTCGTTTTAAGCGAATCCTGGCAAGATGGCCTTCCACTATCCACCACCCCGGGGACGCGCTTGTAGGTACTCCCAACACCCAAGATGCTTGGGGTAGCTGCTAGGGAACAGTAAAATCGAAGCCAAAAGGAATCGATGTAAATAATAATATGCACCATAGTTGGCCAAGAATATGTGATAGGTGCTATAACGAAATTATCTTTGTTATCTATGTTATAAACGCTATAGTATCAAGCAGTTAATCGACAATGTAATCTACCACAAAATTATTAAAAAAGTAATTCGAATTTGATACCTATTATAAAAGAATTCCTTTACATACCATTAAAACAAAATTAGTGAAACTATGGGTTAGGGAACCTTATTATAAAATAATTGTCTTTAAGTAAAGAAAGCAATACCATTTCATTTCAAATCAATAACTTGCAGTTTCTGGTATAACAAACCATTTTCGGAATGTCTTTAAAACGATTCTCAAGTCCAAGTTTGTTATCAACGTATTTGTTGCATTAATATAGCTCGCGAGAACAAATAATGGTCTAATGTCGGAACACCCTGCATATCCATTAAAGATTGTATCTCCTATGCGACTCGTTTTAAATAAATCTTTGCATTCTTTAGATTATATTCCGAAGTATATGACATAATGATGATAAATAGAAATAGTTGTTTTACAGCTTCAAATTAGTAATTTCTTTTCTGAAATTATTTGTTAAGGTAAAATCATGATAAAATACATTATAATCACACTACACATAGTGTTTCAATTTTTTTTTGTAAACAAATAATAAACTTTCGTCGTTTTGGTTATCGTTGGTGTAAAAAGTTTTAAAATTATAACAACTGATTCAACGTCTACACGGTTACAAGAAGGGGTTTTCTGATATTATTATTGTTAAATAATTATAACAGCTGTATTGTTGCAGATAGGAAGATTTAATTTGGAACAATGAATTCCCCTGTTGATTATTTATTACTGTAAATGAAAACTCAACAAAACAGCATTCACGTTTGGTCGCGAACAATTCGGGAATCCAAGATAATTTATTTCGCATTAGCATCATCTTGATTACTCGACACAGACGTGAAGTCATTAATACTAATCAAAGATCTAATGGAATGAAGGATATAAAGCGTTCGGAGCAAGAAAGTCCTTATAGTTAATAGACAATGCTATTTTTAAGGTATCCTTAATGTTCCCAGTTAAATGGAAGAGAATCTTTGTTACATCTTTGTTCGATTTAAGACCCAGAGTTCATTTTTGAAATTAAAGTGTGCCGTCATTTGTGTAGCATAAACAAAAAATATATATAGTATTTCTTCTGCTTGAAATATTGTCAAAATAGTATTTCGCTCAGTAGGGATAATATGAATATATATAAATTCTATGAATAACACCGTTAACTTATCAGAGCATTAAAGAAGATGCGGTGTATGATAAATATACTTAGGCTTCCATTACAAAGACGTTTTCGTTAGAAAAGTGATATATGTACATATGTACTAACTTACTTTAGCATGCTTAACAAAACAGTAAAAGACTCTTAATCTAAATGACAAACTGAAAGACTTTTATGTATGAAATTTGTTACTTTGTTGCTACTATTACTCTGCATTTTAAAGAAAAAGAGTTTTGGTGTTGTTGTTTTCGAAAATAAAAGTAGCGACACATATTAAGACTCATAAGAAAAATTCCATACGTATTAAATTGATTTGGCGTCAGTAAATGCTGTAAAATAATTTTACCTATGGCATTCATCAGCAGATGAAATGACAACAATACAAATAACGAGATCTTCAATGATCTAAAGGTTTGTTTCAGTGGAGAATATTTGTTCTACTGAGAAACAATCCTCTATTTTACTTTTCTTCGATATTAAACCTATGTCAAACACTAAAAAAAATTACTAACCGCAAGTGAAAATTTAGTATTGGTAACTAAAATATTCAGTTGTATGTGTGACATATGATCAGATTGCTTATATCAAGTAAGACTTGACTTGCTATAAGCATGTCTTTAACAATGATGGCTCACACTAAACAGCTTTAGCTTTCCTAGTAAATGAAAAACGTTATTTATTCCAAATGTTTCACATTATTTGGAGTCAATATTGGCTTTGCTGGTATTAGTTACTGCGTGTTAATTGCTGTAAATATCCATATAGCAGGAATGTTTTGTTTTACTACTCTTACTTAATTGGATTCATTTACCATAATCATAGATACCGTACATGAAATGTTAATTCTCATCTACATATTGTATATGCATTGCTGGAGTCGGAAAGAATATGGCTGTGGTTAGACACATACATTTTTCGGTTTATTAGGATTTTTTTTATTCTAAAAGATATCAGACCTATCATCAAGCTTCTAGGTTTACTGAACGCAGCAGTTGAATTATTGCCCTTGCATAATACAAACTCTTCCTTTAGATCTTGACGGAATTTGTGTAAATGATAAGTTGTATGAATGACCAGGAATAATCATGATACCAATAGTCTTCTCGCTTTACTTATTTATAAATTTAAATCTTTGTTATAATAACAATTCTTTTGTCTGTCTTTTTGATACTGGTGTATATATGAACTTTTAATGGGCTTTGTTATTTGCAGCTTTATAAATGTCAAGGGAGTGAACAACTTCTAGCCATTTCAATTAAATGCTTGACCGATTTCTTTTTTAGGTAGCAAAGTGTAATAATAATTTAATGTAGCTGTGGATGCAGTAATGACTTTCTCTGTTGCACAACCATACATTCCAAGTACTCATTTGTTCAATTGGTGTTTTACGGACTTACAAAACATTGAAGTAGTCATCTATTGAAGGTTCTCAATGAATATAAATACCTTTATTACCATGCAATTCCACTTTGGCGATTATACTCCAACAGTGCAATTTATTTAAACTTCCACACGAAATGAAACTCACTTGAAACGCACAGGATAAACGTTTAGACAGACCTGAGTTATACCCCAATCGCGACCATAAAACTCTAACCGTTTCGCTCCAATCGTAACTTCACCGTGTGAATTATTATATTCTCAAATGGCTCCGTATAATTGACTGCATATATGTGCTGAAACCGGTTGGTTTCCGGTAAATATTCTGCCAGGTCGTTTACTTTTTCCGGCTTTCTTTTTTTTGCTTGCGGCTCGGCTGGCTCATTCTACTAGTCTCACCCGGTTTCCGCCATCTCGATTCATTCTGAATTTCTTATCGTCGCTAAATCGTGCGTTGGAGTTGCACCACAACACTCGTGTTTCACTCGATCGGACGTCGAGATCAGATAATATCCGCGCCAATTTAAATATGGCCACAATCGAAGACTTACCGAGATAGGATCGATGCAGGCGATGATTATACGTCAGCGTTCTGGATCTGTTAATTTCCGCATCGCAGCGGTTGGTTGCCTATCTTGCGCCCAACAAATAATTATTGTTCTCGGTACATTGCGTTGGTTGGGATCTTTGTCTTCGTTGTTCTTTGTCTTGTAAAGAAAAGCGACACTCCTGATTGCTCATATAGATATATCTACAATAAGTAATACGTATGTGCATGTATCTGATCGAAAGCATATAAAAATAATTCTCGCAAGCGCAACAAGATGAATCACACGTTTATTCTTTCTGAAGAATGTGACTACTTTAATATTAACAACATTAAGACAGTTACATTATATTAGACAACGAAATCATCTAGACTCATAGTAAATAACGTTAGTTGTTCTTCTTCCTAATCAAAATCATATCTCGATAGAAAATTTGGTGTCTTTTTTTTATATTTTAGAATAAACCACGAAATCATATTATAGTTCAGTAAGTATACCGACTTTTCATTAGTGGATTTTGTAGGGTGCTCCCTAAAATATAAAAGTTGAGATATGTATACAATACAGGATACCCTAGTTTTGTTCTTTTAGTAATACATCAAAAAGTATGAGAATAACGCAGAGATTTTTCTTTTTTCTTTTTAATATATTTTTAAGTAGAAACACGTAAAAATTTAAAAGAAAGAAAATTGTTAGAAATCTATTTTCTGGTGTTTTAGTTGTATGCTTATTTTGGGTAAAAGAATAAGCGATAAAAATACATAAGATAATGAAGAATGAATACGACTTTGTAGGTTTAAGAAAGACCGAAAAATATAATTCAGAAACTTTTTCTTATACAGGGATATTCACGATATACGGTATGGAATATTGTAGCCAAAATACGTGTATTAATTCGTAAATTTCACTTTTGACTTATATGGGGGTCTATTATGGTTACTTTTTAGAATTATCTTAATGTCACAGAGGGTGTTCCAAAATCCTTAAAAGTATTAAAGTTGTGTCCGGCCGTGAAAGCCTACGCAACACTTTTATTAAAGTTGTGTTTTCGTAAATAACCCCTTGTATATTTGAATTTTTGGATTTCCGATGAAAATCAGTGTTTGTTTTAATAAGGTTTATAATACCTAAACCATAAGTTTTTTTTACCAATTTAAATTTTTTGAAAATCTGACCTAATTTTAATGTTCCGAATACTTAACGCTGCAGCGGGCGCCCCTCAATAGTAATATAGAAGATTGCATAGATCGACCATATCTTATAGCGCAATTATAATAAGCTTGTCATCTTATACAGGGTGTACAAAAATTAAAACTATTTACACAAAAACTTTAGATATGTGACTATAACTTGACTAACTTAAATAGAACGCCATATTTTTTAGCTTGCTATAACTACTACCTAACGAATAATATTTATAACTTAAGCTTTAAGTCTCTGTGGTTTAACGGGATCCGCCATATACATAATTTTTTTTTTTTTCCTTTTTTGTAATAGTTTGTGCATTTCAAAATAAGTGTTCTAATATATCTATTTGCCTATGACGTTTAAAAATGTCAAATAATTCATTTAGTCTCTCACTTTACCCTGTAATGTAAAGTGTGTTTTTGCTATACGTATTTTTTATTTTTGAAATTATGGAAGTTTAGGTTGTTATTGTTTCGATGTAGTAGTATAGCTTAGCCAAAGTGAAGATTTACTCAAAAGAAAAGTGTACTGATATAATTATTATGCATGAAAAAATGACAGCTATTGTACAATTTAAGGGGCATCTTTTGGAATTATATTGCATAAGATCGATTATAGTGCCCCGTCAGATTTTTTTTCACAATCACTCTTTAAAGGCTTTTTAAGGCACTTAACGAGTAATCAATCGGGACTTTGATAACGTTTGACAGTAATTCATTGAAAACGCATTTTTTTCCATTGCACACTGGATAAGTATCCAATAAATATGCGTGCACTTTTCAAAAAATCGTAATTATCTCTTAAACTATCAATCTCAAGTATAGGGCATGTGGGATATAAAAAATGTAAAATCAGACACAGAAGACGACTAAGTAATAAAATGTGGAGGGTGTCATTTGTAAAGATTTAAATATATTTCTTCAAAATTTCGAAAAGTTAACGTGGCATAGCAAAGTAACCCCACAATGTGGACAACTGTTCTCGGCGCCCAAACATACGCCAATATGTTGTTCAAGTACATTCTGGATCCTAGATTAACAATCCAAAAACCAAGTGTTCTCTGAATTTTTGAATAAATATCTGCTAGAGTAGATTTTTTTAGAAAAAATAGAATAACTCCAAAACGGCCAAATCAAATTATAAAAGTAAAGGTATTTATAAAGCTTAGAAATAGGTATATCCAAATATGTAAAACTATACAGGATGTTTTAATTTAAAATAACAAAAGTAAATGGTGACTTTCGGTATAAACAGAAGCGCTAGCTATCTGAAAATATTTTACTTAAAGAGAATGCAAACGATTATATCTAATTCTGAATTTTCAAATTTTTATTTTGACTAGCACCCAATAAATTTCTAACGCACGGTCTCGTAAAACAGCTTGTATAAGGACTATATTTCTACCGTTCTTATGTTTTTCTAATTGATATGTTTTAAGTAATTTCATTTTTATATCCTTTACGACAAGAACGAAGAATTTTTAAATTATTGGTATTAAAGCTACTGTGACCAGGGTTCAACAAATTTTAATAAAAACTATATTCCTTTGTTCTGGTCTCCAATTTTCTACCCGTCTCGCCGACATAGATATGTGCCGTAATTTTAAATCAGCAGGTGTAGTTATTTCAAATTTGCCCACAATATTAGTTAATAGCTTCTTGGAGGAATACATATAACGACGTAAGCACGGCGATAACCCAAAATATTTCCTATTTTACATACTATTATCTTTATTTCCTTTTGCTACATCATTTTACACTGATTTGCTTCACATCGTTAATCACACTGCAATTAAATATTTGCTAACATTCCATATTACGGAGTTATACTTTAATTCTAACTACATTTAAGCAATATTAAAGATAAATATTTACTTGGCATCTTTAATTGGATATAATGTTTTCAATTTCAGTATTCTTTACGACTAGGTTACGTATGTCCGTAAATAGAAAACCGGTAGAATTGGAGTGATTACAGTTCAGAGAAGCGTATTAGTTTCTCTCCGTATCGTTCCAATAAATTCACATTAATTATTTATGGGAACGCACAGCGTATTAATGTGGAAAAACTAACGATAAACAAACTGCACATCGTGGATGCACGTGTTGCATATCAATTCGCTCGTTTTATTTCAAATTATGTGACTTAGGTGTTTATTTACAAACGAAATCGTGTTCAGAACTATCGTAGATTGGCGTCCGTCGTCGGAGTTATTTCAAGTAGACGTACTACGCGCGCGGTGCGTTTATTTTCTTGAATACTACGACAGTTATATTGTGTTTGTTTAGTATATTACAATTATATGGCACGGATATGCGGTTGTCACTAATTGGCAGGTAAATACCCATTACTTCTTTATTTTTCTTGGTAAAATAGGTGGATGGGCAATCATCGGTTTCTACAGATATTTGTTGCATAAATTGTTATGTATAAAATGCATTCGAAACGAAATTTATTGCGCCTGTCCATGCTCTTGCGAATATGTAGGACACGCATATATTTTATTACTCAAGGATTTATAAAACGTAGATACATTTACCCATTTTATTTATGACATTGAAAAATATAATATTATTACATGCAGTGCTTTTAAATGGAAGTAAATAGATTTCTGAGAACGCGGAAAAGGCACAACATCAGGGTGTTTGGTGTTTGTTAATATTAGTACTTATAGCAAAAATAAAATAGGTTGAACTTGACTAAAGTTTAAATACCGTTCAAAAGTATATTGAAAATCAGGTTACACTTTTCCACCTGTGAGGATCACCTTCAGATCTACAGTATAGCATATTTTCATCAACTCTTTCTCCTGCGACCGTGACCGTGGTTTTAATAGAGGTTGATTCAAAATTGGACTATTTACCTATATTTACTAGTGCAAATTTTCCTAATAACAAACCATAATACTAACATACACAGATTTCCAATAGATTCAATAAGGTTACTGTTGTTTTTGTTAAGGAGTTTGCAGAGGTCTTTGTTATCTTAGAACTATTTATGCTGTTCAGAATTTTTTCTGCTCTATGAGATCTTGAACCCAAAAAATATATATACTGTTATGGTACATACTGCTGTGAACTGATTGTACAAGCATATAAGTTTAAAGAAATTAAAAATGACAAAATTAATTTAGCTAGCTCAGCAAATAAAAATTCAAAAGGGCGCAAGAGATTCTCAGATCTCAGAGTAACTTTCATGAAAAGTAATAGTGGGCGTTTGTAAAATTGGACTTTCTTTAAAATCCCCAAAAATTGAAATGGCTGATTCAAAAATAAAAAAACTGTAATTTTAAAATGATATTTACAATCATTAAATTTATTGTTTAAAAAGAAAAAAAGAAAAAAAACATTTAATTACAAACAACAGGGGAAAAAACCTTAAGACTGAATGTCTTGGATTAAAATAACCCCTTCGTGAAATTACGATTAAAAAGGACAATGCAAATCCTTTAGCAAACAAAATGGTAGATTCGTTTTAGAAGGAATTTCTTAAACCACAAAAAAAATCCACGTGGTCTCAAAAATTCAAAGCAAACTAAAATTTAATTCAATCAACGTGGAGAAACAAACAAAATCAAAATGAAATTTAAAATACAAGCTCAAGGCTTCTTTTCACCTACCCCGCGGTGATTAACAACAATTAATTTGAAAACTACAAGAAAAAACGAAAAAAATTAAACTCTAAACACGATCTCTTCTAAAACGAAAATTATTAACGAACCTTACATAAATTGTGCACAACGATATAACACCTATTAATAAACTGAGTTGCTAGATGGACGATTTTAAAATTTCAAAACAACGAACTACATCTTAAAATAAAATTGAATTACCAAAAACGGTATCCAAGAAAACTAAAACAAAACAGTACACACGCTCGTCAATCTGGTAACTGAGAGGGCCTCAAGGTAAAACAGTCATATATGTGAAATTTACATCTGCATGCGATGAAGCCGCAACGCATCGCAAAGAAAATACTAGCATATAAACTATATACAATCCTGGTGTACGCAAAATGTACAAATAAATGATATAAACTTTACACAACTGAACAAATAAAATAATACTAACAATTAAATCAATTAACAAAATCTTTTCAAAATAAACAAATATTAGAATAGCGGAAACTCTATCCTTGCTCTGACAAAACCAATCCGGACTGAACAAAAATACAAATTTAAATTTCCGAAACCCGGAGTGCCATTCCACAGCAATACGTAGGATGAACCACCAACCATAGTAGATATAATTATTATTTTATCTATACGGTTACACACCTGTTTGTAACTCCAGTATATATTTGGGTTAATTTCAATCGTACTCGTGCTAATTAAATGTATAAATTTATCGTCTGGTAACTGTATGTTTTCAAAATATGCATCCTAGGTTTTGACTTTACTTCAAAGGGATGGAGATTCAATGTAATTCGTATGAAATAAATGAATTGAGGTTTATGGAGACAAGGTGGGTGTTGATAAAAACCTTCTTTGAAAACTGTTTTATATTTCATCAAGTTAAACCAATTAAATTATATTTCTGTGGTATATCCGACATAGAAGGGGATTTTCTTTCTAAATCAATGTATTTACTTTCGCCTAAAAAATATACAGAAAAAACGTCAAGATTGTTGAACATTAGAAGAAATTAGCTATGTTAATATACCTGGTACAGTTTCTGTGTGTGAAATCATGCATGTCTCTGTTGTTTTGAGTATAATGTCAACTTTGGATGCTTGTGAAAGGAGATGATTGTTTTGTGAAGTGCATCTTGATATTACACATATCTAATGAATATCTAATATGTATAGGTTGGTAGACATGGATGGTGGTTCTGCCTCATAGCATTTAGAAATCCAAAAATATACTGGATAGTAGATAGTATTGGATTTAAACCTTCTGAATAAGTATATTCACCTTGGGTAAGAGTCTTATACTTTTTAAGACTGTTTTAATATATTATTAAACAATAAATTCTGTGTGTGTTTTCATATTCATACTGTTTTTATTAATATAAACGATTAAATGCGTAACACTGAATGATTAAAAATTAAATTATAAATTCAATATTTAACAAAGAAAAAACTAATGATATACAAGTTAGTCATTTAGGAAAGACAAGATGTACAGCCACCTCAGCAAGGTACCCACAACTGATAAAAAAATCTAAATACAATTATTCATTGGTTAGTAAGAAGGAAGATTACTAGTGCGCATTATCTGCAGTGGTGAACTCTAGATATATCGGGCATATACATAAGTTCATAGCCATTTAGCGAAGTGTATTTTTGTATATCATTAATCATAGAAATATAGGTATCTCTAAAGAAAAAGCAGATTTAATTATAAAGTTTTATTTATTTAAAAAAAAAGGAAATATTAGCCGGGCAAATCTAGTTTGAAAATCACAATAATACATATAGATTGATGTTTTAAAAAAAATTACCTCTAGAAAATTTGGTTTAATATTATTTTTTGTATTATTTTTTTAATGGAAAGTGTTTCTTTTTTTACCACTAATAGCATTTTTTTTCTTTCTGTAGAAGCCGTCTGGTCTGAAAACACCGCAGCCTCTTGGCTTTTTGTATTTAATCTATCTCCCATTTCTTTTACCTCTTAAATAATACCAGCCATTCTAACATCCATCTGTACAGGTCTTTGGCTGGTTGATCTGAGTCCAATCCTAAGCGTCCAAAACCTCGTATTCACACAGAATGTGGTAAACGATCTTTGTCATCCAGTACATAGTCTGCAGTGGGTATCTTCAGTGTTGATCTCAATATTTTATTTTCATTTTACCCAACTTCTTATTTGCGCCTATGCTGTGTTTCAGGACATTCATAGAACAGATTATGGGCTTATATATACAACCAATGATCCCCTCCTTGCTAACTCATTGGCTTTTTCGTTTGCTTCGATTGCCGAATGTCCGGGCACCCACAGTAAAGTGACTTTATTGCGGTCTATCAGGGTATTCAGTTCTCGAATACATTCCCAAACCAGATTGATTGTACTTTTGAAACGTCCCTTAATAGATTACTACTTTATACAGAAGCAATTACGCTAAATATATAAATTCACCTTTTTTTCATTGAACAATTCTTTTAATTTTCTTCAAATTGAAAATTAAAAATAGGGTTTTAAGAAAGGATGCAATAGTTATTTTTATGTGCAAAAATAAATAAATTTGAGTTGTAGTTCCTGAAGGACGGACTTCTTGCACTAAAGCTAATTACTTCTTATTTCATATAGTCATTTATTTATTAAACATTTACCTGCTTCCATGACACTACAACATTTCTTTGAAATACTACTTATTAAATTATTTTCTTTTTACAAAAATATTCCATTGTAATACCATCCTTTTATGTGGTGCAAATTATTTCATTATTTGTAGCAGCCTCGTTAACTATTGGGATTACTTCACATTTAAAGCACAAAAATCCATAAACGTATGATAATAAAATGTTACAGATATATCCAGTAGGTAAATAAACATAAAAATGCGAAAGCGTAACGTTTAATATGAATACAGAATTTCCTGCCTATGCATACATTCTGATATTATCAGTTTGTATAACATAAAATATACTGCACAAATACACTTTTGCTTGCGGAAATGTATTTTTATGGTGCTGCTTTAATTTTAACAAACTCTAAAAGCACCTCTGCAAAAATCGATCTGAAACGAGGATATTGATATGAACTGATAATGAGTATTTCCACTATTTACTGCTTGAACGCAACGTATTTGTAAATATTTATTTGTGAACTATTTCATATAAAAAATGTATGTTGAGAAACTCATTCTAGATGTACAATTAAGAAAAAAAAAAACCTTGGATTAATTTCCTAATTTATGAAAATCAACATAATTTGTAATTAAGTGACAGTAGAAACCCTGTTTATTCACAAGTTGGTCTAATGCATATATATAGGTAGTGATTATCGTTATGGAAATTGTGTAAACCTTGAAAATTAATTCCTTACTAGATATGCACTATATGCAATAATTTTCTAATAGTAATGATCGCTTCATTATAATTACCTCATTTGCATGCTTTGGAAAAATTTCATTCTATTTGTCAGGTAAAATTTTGTTGGAAATGGAAGATAGGACGAAATAAAACACACAATTTGCTATAGATAATTTGATACATTTATAACTAGACTGGTCGGACGTGTCTGCTTACACGGGCCGCACTCGCCTCGCGCTATTCAGAACGTTTAAGTCATAGTATCTTCAAAGCAGTAAAATCACTTCCTCCGATTTGTGTGTCTACTATCTAGTATCAGTGTTAGTCGAGTCTTGATGCCAGATAGTACCATTCTTCGTTAACGTTTTACGCATTGTAAATGTAATACAATGTCGAGCGTAGAAAATTCCAGAAAACGACCATTGTTTCATAATGTAGAAAAGCATATCGGTGAATTCCAGGATTTGCATTATGGTGGTGCCAAAATAGTTGACTCATTATGCGATAAATAATTATTGTGCTGGCACAAATCGGACTACATACTGGTGGTGATGTATCTGCTCCGTTACCTCTGCAAAAAGTATTTTAATTCTTATTTTATTCTATTTTAAATCTATGTATAATCAATCTGTAGATGTTGAGCGGTCTTTTTCAAAATCAACTTCTTCATCAAATTGCTCACAAATAGAATGAAATCTTTCCAAAAATATAAATACTATTAATTTTTTTCATGAAATTTGTTCTTAGCCGATTGTGTAAAATTATGTTTTTTTTTTTCTTGAGGTAGCGGCTTTTTTTACAATTTAATGAAAAATTTACCGATTAAACCATTCTTTTTTGACGTTTCGACAATTTTTTTTTTATTTATTGTCTTCTTCAGAAATTGTTTTTTTACATTACACATTTAAAGACACAACACAAACATTTTAAAAATATAACATTAAAATTTACATTTTGTTTTTTTTTAAATTAATAACAAAGTTATTTGTCAAGTACATTACTGACTAAGGCACCCTAAGGCACTTTGAATTCAGTATGCTACATACACAAGTTAGTAGCAACAATACTATTAATTGTTATGCTAGGGTCGTTTCTCAAATCCATGGATGACTTATATAACTGATTATACTTTATCGCTATCTAACTAATACAGTAAATACCGCAGTCGGTGGATTTATCAATTAATTTAATCTTTGACTTCCTTTAGTATCCATCCTCTATTTGCTTACCACATATTTTTAAAAGGAAAAGTGCTATTCATTCATGAACTTTTTCATAGTGTTCCAAATCTTATATATAACTGATTTTGAATCATATACCCCATATGTACAGTTAAAGAAAAAGGTATGTAGACAGTTCTCTAACACGTAGGCAACACAAAGCGAACGTAGCGGAATATCACCCATCTCAACATATTCGTAGCAAATCACAAATATTTTGTGATCGTAGAAATTGTAGGCCGTAGAATTATTATTTTAAGGTATATCAGGAGAGAATGTTGGAGATTTTCAACAACAGTAGTTGCTAAATAAACGGAGCCACATTTGGCTGTTTGTATACTTATTTTGAAAATAAAAATTTTCATAATTTTTAAATTACAATTGATTTAGACTCATTAAAGTATTTGTTTTATTTAATATGAAATTTAAATATTCACAACTTCTGTTTGAAAATTGCCATAATAAATATTTGTTAATTTTAAGCGTTTCTTCGAAACTCAGATTTAATTATTAGGTCCACACTAAGCTATTATTATTAACAATAAATATTTTTTTTTACTGTATAACTTCAATCATGACCAAATTCTATTAAGTACTAGAGAATTTACATAGATTCTGGAACAAATAAAATTTTCCTATCTAAATTAAATTGACAAATAAAAGCATAAATAATAATAATAATAATAAAAGAGTCCCAACAAACCTTCCAAAGTATAATTAAAAAATAAGAATTCGGGTAACATTCATTCTATAATATTTTTACAAAAAGGAATCCTTTGGCTGTAAACAGCACAATATACAAAAAAAAATTGTATATTTTAAACCCAATCATGCAATTTATTTACTAAATAAAAGGTTTAATCTACAATGGTCCTATTGGTTCACTCGATCCTAGCACATACATACATACATATTCTTGTATACTCTTGTTTCGAGCGGAAGAACTCGACTTAGGGAAAATATTTCGGGACCTAAGTTATTCCAAATATTCCTTTAACGTCTTGGAATAGCATTTCTTTTCTACTAATAAGGAGTAAAATCTGAATATACAAAAGGTTGATCTCAACCATAAAGTTTATGGTATCTTTGGTAAAACAAAAAAAATCATTTGAATATTATCGTCCTAAAATACTTTACTTATATTAGGAAAGCTTTATTCTTTGTAGTCTTACAAACATCTAGGTATAATTTCTTTTACTATGCTTTTGTCCAAATTAAATGAATTATGTTTGACTTGTAATTTCAGTTGAAGTTTATTGAATCGATTTAATTGAAGTTTATTTATGTATTCTACTGTTATACATTTACTTTTACTATTTAACACTATGACTCATAGAAATAGAAAATGCTTTTATTTTAATAAATTAAAATTTTTATTTCACTTTACAGTGCGATGACAATACGGGATCAGAAATAATACATATCTGCTACTACTGACAGTAATAAACCGATGTAGCAGAAACTCGTTCTGCAAACTAAACACTTCTGGCATAGAATTAGGCGAGCATGAAAGAGAACTGTCCACAGACTTAATTCCTTAACTGTACACCCAAGCAAAAGAAAAACCAATGAGGACGGGAGACTCGTTATATTATATCTTGTGTTGCTGTGTGTTGGGGAGTCTTCGAAAATCATTCTTAAAGACTTTTATTAAAGATAAACATATTTTACAGAGTAATGTCGCCGCCAAAAAGAAAAAGAAGAGTAAATAAATAACAAAGATTTCCATGTACGATATAAAATACTTAAATTATTTTTAATGTTATTAGTTTAGAAAGTACATAAATCTCATGTTTCTGGCTTCTGTATTTACATTTCTTTTTTTGTGAATTACACGACAAGACGATACGTGTCAAAATAGTGTTAGGAAATTTTTATTGGAAACCAATACACTCTTTCCCCAACTCTAGAGAGCATGTGAAATGCATAAACTGGACGTGAAATGAGTTTACGTTTCGACAAGTTCTTGTTTACTTTCCATACGATACATTTTCAAACAGTGCTTACACTGTTGTTTGAGAGTGAGTAAAATAGGCTGCAGCTGGTCTATTTTGTTTTAGCATTACGTCGTTAATTTTAAGATGGTTCTAGCGAAAAGAACGCGTTTGGAGAAAACAACAAAAGGACTAATTTAACTTCTACAAAACCCAGATTGTTTCTTTAATGGGTTTCTAATTCTAAATCTCAGTAGACAAGTTTTGTAATGAACTGCCACACGTTAAATGTTATTACACGTATTCTGCGGCTTTATTTATATAAAGTAATTAACTGAAAACAACTTCAGCTAATCAGATTTCATTAAATTCGGAGACATTCCTAATTTAAATAAACATGTTTTAAATTCCTATACTTATCGAATTTCGTAATAATTATTTCACAATAAATAAAAGTTCTTCCTTATACACGTCCATTGCACTCCACGGAATTTTATTTATACATCCCATGATTACCATATTTTTTACCTGCAGGGCACTGTTGGACCGACGCGATGGTGTTGATAGAGTGTATTGCTGTCAATCTGAATTATGTAAATTGCCACTGAACCTCGTGCTCGTTTCTAATGCTGCCGTTAATTACAATATCGTTAGGGCGGATTGCCAATAATTTGAATCCCAGCTAGGGATTAACTGATGACGTTGCGATGTAGTATAGATTAACCCAGGTTAATACCTTCGTAATTTATTGTTGTTGGCTGTTAAGTAGTATGTCATGTTTAGAACAAGGTACAAAATTTTAATCTAGTTGAAATAAAAGATTTTTTTTTTTATTTTCTAGGAATTTAAACAGTTTTATACAAATTTTTCTATACAAAATGGAGTACTGAAGAGATTATCCTGATACATATACAGAATATTTCAGAGCGATTTTTTTTCATAAAAAATCTTGTCCAAATTTCTATTGTAAAAACAAAAGTATGAATATAATGGAATATCCGGAAATTTTGTTTACTCTCAGAAATTAACAATTGCTCTAGTTTTCTAAAGAAAATAAAGTATATATGTTGATATAACATCTTTAAGGAGTATTCATTTACATGGCTTTAACTCGGATTTAATTAGAAAATTTCAATAAGGCCACTGACCGTTTTACTGCCAGAGAAGGAGTTTAAGTGTATTTGTTTTATTTTCTTTTTCCGATTACAGAACAAAACCATAATTACTACTCTAAAGAAATAACATTCGCGTAGATTGAAATATTATTACACTAACATCTATTATAAAAGAACGCTGTGGACAGAACGCTAATAGTCAACGGTTTTCTAAATTTACACCTTCTTCACACTCCAATACGCAAACGCATTAATTTATTCATTGAACTCAAAACCTTTTACAAAAATCTTTAAAGTAAATCTATATTCTAGTACACCGCAACGATGCTAAATAATTTATAGCAGTAGAGCCTATTATTTCTTACGCTCATCTACCCTAGCACATACATACATAATACTCGAAGTTGTAGGTATTACAAAAACATTAATATCATTCACAGCCGGGTAATCAGTCATTAATGATAATTTAGTTTATTGCACCACTTCAACTTGCATTAGTCATACAGCTACCTTTTTCTTTCAATGAAATGAGGCCAATGTGAAATTGTTATAATCACCGAATGAACTTATGCTATTGATACAGTGTTTATGAGCCAGGAAAAATACGTTTAGCATTGATTCGTGTAAGTATTTATACTTTTTATTTTCTTAAACGTAAGAAAAAGCATACAAATAGAATTCGATGAAAACATAAGTAAATAAAAAAGCTATACAAGCCGTGGTTAATAATAAAATTATTTTGAGTGTGCCCTTATTCGATAAAACGATTTTTCCTTTGTGGGAGCCGTCTGATCTGAAATCTCCGGAAACACTGCGGCCCCTCAGCTTTTGTATTTCTTTTACCCATTAAATTATATCAGCCATTCCACTATCCTAGTACGCTGCACTAACATGGGCAGCTCTCGGGCTGGTTGATTGAAGTCATTGAAGCAGATGATCCCTTTCTGGCTTACTCATCGGCTTTCTCGTTTCCTTCGATTGCTGAATGTCCGGGCACCCACAGCAAGGTGACTTTATTGCGATCTTATGTCCTTCATGGTCCAGCTTCACTAGTAGCACGTCCGCAACCAGGTTCCACAGCAGAGGAGACAAAGCTCCTCTCTGCGGACATCCTCTTTTGATCCGAGCCTCTCTCCCATTATGGTTGTATAAACTCTATGCCTCTAAGCATGCAGTGTATCCACCTGCAGTTTGTTTTATCGATCCCTTTCTTCCTTGATGCTTTTTAGATTGATGATTTGAATAGTTTTTTAAGAGTCTTTAGGATAAGATCAGACCATGAAGCAATTTATGGTCACTTTATGATGACACCTAATAATGTTGAACCAGAGAATAGAATTTATAGGGACTTTTCAACATTTAACCATGAAGATTTTTTGATAGCTTAGAAAATCTGCCTTGGCACAACATATACCGTTGTATTGATATTGACAGCAAATTACAATTATTTAATAGATATGTGCTCGGGATATTCAATCAGCATGCTCCGATTAAAAAAAAAAAAAAAAAGAAACCAAGGCAACCGTGGCTAACCAATACAATACAAACAGACAGAAGAACAAAAAATTCAATTCATCGGGAATACTTTGTTCAGATAAGAAATTACACTAATATGGCAGTTATAAATGAAAAAAAGGCATACTACAACTACTGCTTTTGTCAGGATAGAAGAGACCCATGGTCTGCCTTGGGGAAATGTGGATTTGTCACTAAAAGACATGCAAGTTTGCCAGAACACCTGCGGGATCCCGACAAGATAAATAGTTCTTTTGTAGATTTAGTTATGGAACCTGATATTGACCTGCTCGAATACTACAATAACAATCGATTTGGACTTAGTGAATTACAGTTTAGTCTTGTCAGTGTGTCGGACATATCTGGTGTCATAACATCCATCAAGAGTGATGCAATGGGTATGGACGGTTTGAGAATGAGATACGTCAAGTTAATGTGCCCTGTTATTTTACCTGTTGTGACACACCTTATAAATAAATGTCTTCTTGAGGGAAAGGTACCGAAATTGTGGAAGTCAGCAGTTGTGACACCAGTGCCCAAAAGACCTAATCCTGTGGAAGTAACGGATTTACGACCAATTAGTATATTGCCAGCGCTATCGAAGGTTCTGGAAAGAGTAGTTTACTCAAAATTACAGTCATTCGTTGAAGCAAATAGTATTTTAGCCGAAAACCAACTTGGATTTCGTAAAGGTAGAAGTTGTGCGAATGCATTACTACGCGTGACTGATGACATTGTTCGAAATATTGTTGATGGTTCAATAGCCACATTGGTCCTACTTGATTTTTGCAGAGCCTTCGACACTATATAACATCGTTTGCTTGTGTCGATGTTGGGATATGTGGGGGGTTGCACGCTGTTAGCTGGATTTCTTTGAATCGTACCTTTGTGATCGGGTACAGACTGTGATTGTAAACGGTAGACTTTCGGGTTCGGTGTGTGTGGGACGGGGAATACCGCAAGGTTCTATCCTTACCCCGCTGCTGTACAATATATATAGTGCGTTCTTATACCGATCTCTAAGAAGTAATGTGAGTCACTTGACACAATTTGCGGATGATACCCAGCTTTTTTATTCATTTAAGCCCGAGATGGCGGACGCGGCATTTTCCAATATTAGTACAGATATACAGAATTTTTTTCGATTGTTCAAATAAGCATTGTCTTAAGTTGAACCCGGCTAAGTCAAAAATTATGATTTTTGGTCGTGCAGCTATTGCTAATAAAGTAAGGCCAAGGTTTGAGAATCATTGTGCAGGATGTTGAGTTGTCTATAGTTGCCAGAGCGCGGAACTTGGATTTGATCTTTGATAGTGCTTTGCGGTGGGATGCGCATATGTCCCGTCTTTTGCGACGGGCTTTCTGTAATTTAAAATCTATTTATTGCCTCAAATCATATATAAATACCAAAACCAAAGTTATGCTATGTAGATCGATGGTGTTGATAGGAGCTTTTTTGAGCAACTTTCGTGTGGAGCATAAAGCTCAGGAGCTTTTTTGAGCACCTTTCACGTGGAGCTTAAAGCTCTGGAGCTTTTTTGAACAACTTTCTTGTGGAGTTTTAAGCTCAAGAGCTTTCTTGGACGCTTAGGAGGTTTCTTGAACGCTCAGGAACTTTTTTGAGCAACTTTCATGTGGAGCTTAAAGCTCAGGAGCTTTTTTGGGCAACGTTCGTGTGGAGCTTAAAGCTCAGGAGCTTTTTTGAGCAACTTTCATGTGGAGCTTAAAACTCAGGAGCTTTTTTGAGGAACTTTCATATGGAGCCTAAAGCGCAGGAGCTTTCTTGAGCACTCAGGAGCTTTCTTGAGCAACTTTCATGTGGAGCTTAAAGCTCAGGAGCTCTCTTGAGCAACTTTCATGTGGAGTTTATAGCTCTGGAGCATTTTTGAGCAACTCTCATGTGGACCTTAAAGCTCAGGAGCTTTTTTGAGCAACTTTCATGTGGAGCTTAAAGTTCAGGAGCTTTTTTTGAGCAACTTTCATGTGGAACCCAAAGCTCAGGAGCTTTTTTGAGCAACTTTCATGTGGAACCCAAAGCTCAGGAGCTTTTTTGAGCAACTTTAATGTGGAATCCAGGATCGAATGCGACGAAACCGTTGTTGCTGAGGCTTAGTATGGTAGTCAGGAAAAGGGTCTGGTACTGGGATACATACCAATCGCCTGGAGGCTGATCAGAGTTAGCTTTATTCCAAAACCTGGCAATATGGGACAGGATGGAACAAAGTCTCTGAGACCAATAAATCTCATGTCATTTATAATAATAATACTAATAATAATAATAATAAACTTTATTTCCCTTATGGTTGCTACAATAATTCAGTTAACAGTTATCTTATAATAGACAAAACAATAAAATATAATTATATCCTTTTCTAAAATTCATGCAGCCAGTGGACACCAGTACTGGAAATAGGCGAGGTTCGGCACACATGCTTGATAGCAAAGCCGTTCTTCCACCTAACCTTCAGCTAATTAACAACAACATAGTTACAAAGCAATCCCCATGAAGTGTGAAGACTTTAGTAAAAAAAACCTGGATAGATTTACCTCAAACTTTTAATGAAAATATCTGTACCATAAGTGTTGTGTTAAAAGTTCTAAGTAAATTTTCAAATTTTATATTTAGTTCAAAGAATTGCAGTGTTGTTTTCTAAATACTAAGTAAAGAAATTGCCTATAGTTTTGCGAAGTTCCAAATTAGAACCAAACATTCAATTCTGTAAAGGTCATCAACCTGAAAGTCTCATTCGGTATAGGTAACTTATCATTTCTGTTAAGTAAAAAACATAGTAAATATTAATGAATCGGATCCTATTTTTTTTGTATGTTTAACAAAAGTTGGAAGTAATCAATGTTATTTTATTGTTATTATATTGGAAGTTATTATGCAATTTTAACTTCTTAAAAGGTAAATGGGCGATTTAAGAAGTACGCATGATGAAGTGAGAGTTTTCCTAAGAAAAGTTAAAAAGACACAGCTTTATATGGTACTCCATCGCATTACTTTTGTGCGTCGTCTGTTGAGTGTACTAGCATCTTGCAGACGGTATCCGATTCAGACTAAACAGTTTATATAATACAGTATACATACGATTGCAACTAGTTAGTTACCTTTACTTCTAATCTATAATTTCGTTGAGTGATAAAAAATGATAACAGTTGCAGAGCGGATAGGTCCGGTGATACGAGTCACGCCCGCCCCCAGTTAGTAGCGACTTTGCCGCGTTCGCACATCGTACACGCTTTCATTAAACCTAAACTTATACAACACATAAACAGAAAAAAAGTGATTGCCGTTGCATTGCTCGCTCGCTGTCGCAGAAACTGAACTCTCCTCCTGAGATCGGAGAACGGAGATCTAAACATCGCTACGCCTTTCAGTCTCAATCCTGCCTCGCGTACTCGCCAGTGATTTCGTCACGATAATAGCGGTGTTTTCGAATTCACGGACGTCAACACGGGAGACGAAGATCCGTCATCGAAATCGCCACCCGTATTCAGTGCTTCCCCCTTGTGCCGAAAGCTCGATACGATTCGTTCTTTTCCAAGTCTCTGGGGAAAAGGGAAGCTTCCGCTAGTTTAATAACACGTTTACGCACTGGTTCATCGTTTATCGGCGTACTTTTGTCGCATACGCACGGAATAAAAGTGGGAAAGTGTATGCGATATACGCATAGTGAATTAATTCAATCGTTAAGGTAAATGACGTTTCATAGTTCGAAGGTAATGTAGAATCTGTTATGCAGGAGTAAATTTGAGATAACACTAGAATGCGGGTGTTCCGAATGCAATTTATGCATTTATGCATAAGCACTTCAAATGAATTTACTTTATGTAATGTCTGCTTGTTTGTGTTTAAATCATTGGTATAGCTGAAGATAAACGGGCTCTGTATTATAAACTGCCAGATGGGCCTTCCTCTCCTATACTCGCCATTTTCATCAGGATATTATCAGATTAATGTATAAAAATAGATGAAAAATATTCAAAAAGGAAACGAAATATTATAATTAAAAGCTTCGAGTCTTGAGAAGCTTTTAGCTTGGGACTTCCACACGGTGGTTCTGATAAGAAATTTAGCGAGGGAGCCATTATATTTCCATTTTATCCTATAACCTTTATAAAATGACAAATAAAACTGTTTATTTGACATTTTATGTTAAATTTGTGATATAAAATGTAAAAGTACTTTAAAAAAGTAATTGCTTGAGAATCGTAAGTTATCAGTACAGATTACAATTAATTTTAATGTTTAATTGGAAATAAGTTCATACCATTTGCATTATCAGAATTCGTCTAAATATCATCTACACCTTAGTTACAGTGAAAATTGGATAATTTTAATAAATTATATTTGATTTGGCATAACTTTTTCTGGAACTTCTGATCCTGGAAATAACATAATTAGATCATACTAAAAGAATGTGCAGTAGATTCATACTTGTAGGTTGTGGTCATATATCTTGTGCTCTTTAAAATATTTAACCCTTTCATATCGGGCTTCTTGTGGCAGATAGTTGTGAGAAACTGCGTAAAATAACTGCGATATTGTTTCAATCCTTTCAATAACATAATTGTAAAAGTTTCGACTGTACGCTTCAATTTCTCTTTACCATCATATGTTGTTAAATTTTCATTACTTATTCTCTCAGTAAGATAGTTGAATAATAAAACTGTTTTTTTCCTAGTTAAAAGTGCAATTATTTTATATTATACAATAATACGAACATAATCCGAGATCCTGGAAAAAAGGATCGAAATGCACAAATCTAGACAGAAAATTATGTGATAAGTGTTAAAAGTATAAATTTCAGGCAAATATTTTGATGTGATAACGATCAATAACAAGAAAGATACAGCCTTGCAAGTTTCTTTGGTCAATTTAATAGCGGAGTTGATATGAATTTGCAAAACTTCCATAGAAAAATGTGCAGTGAGTAAGCAATTTTAACATAAAATTTATTTCTGAGAATACGTACTGTTATGCTAATTCAAAGAATTTTTTTTTTAAAATATACTCCAACTGGCATATATATTGCATGGAATGTGTACACGGAGAAAAATAGATATTCCAACATATTATAAATATAATAAATGGTATTACACGGGGACAATAATACACTACTTATCTAATATTCAGTATGCATTTATTTAGGTTTACCTTTCTATTAGAAAAACTATGCGGGCTAATATAATTATAACATAACTAATTATAAAGTTCGCTGTCAGTGTTTTTATTATGAATTTTTCGCAGTGTAGGCCAACATTTATTTAGGCACATGTCATTTTTATTGACAAATCTCGAGATTTTTTTTAACTTTAAATTGTAATTTAAATTGAAAGCTACCAATAATGTCTTACAGCTTAAATTTTGATCATTTGAAAAGAAGCAGGAATCCAAAATACACTTTTCAAAGCTTTAGGTCGTATTACCCTACTTACTCTTATTATGAAGATAGTACAAAAATTAAACACGGAATGTGAAAAAGTATATTCCCAAAAGTATTAGCAAACAAAAGCACTATAATCAGCAAGTTCTTTCTTAATTCGTCCAACTCAATTCACTGTTTGGCTTATGGATGTTTCCTAATATATTAATTTGAATTATTTGACCTATATGATCATTCTTTGAAACTTTAAAATAGAACATCTTGTATATTTTTGCATATAATTGAGTTCCAAAATTTATGATTTATTATAAACATATAATAAATCATAAATTTTGGAATAACAATGTTTATAAGATATACTCCCCATAATTATTTATTTATTAATTTGTTAAAATATCTTTTTTTATTTATCATTACAGATTTTCATGATAAATTTTCTTAACAAAAACAAACATTTTGTCAATAAAAAAACGTTATTTGATTAGTTATTGTTTCATTGAAATTAAAATAAAAAATACTGCATTAGTCTCACTTATAAATTAACACTTGCTACTTGGCAAACCACCTCTAACACTTAACAGAAATAATGAATGAAATACTACTTTATTTACTATATACTTATCACTGCGAAAATAGAGTTTTAAGTAAGTGTTCTTTCTAATATTAAATAGGACTTTATATTAAGTATGAAAAAAATATATATAAAAGCAAAAATTATGGATTTGGTGGGAATTACATACACGTAAAAGTACTTTGTCGAAGATCTATGATAAAAGACCTTTGAATAAAATGAGGGAAACTTTTAGGTGCTTACTTTTCACTCACTAGGCAAAAAAAAACTTATTAACTTTGAACTGGTATGGCTGGTATAGAAAACTCCCTCTTTACATGTCTAAGAAAGATAAGATATGCACCAATGTAATTGGCATAACTTCAACGAACAAACCTAAATAATAATAATAATAATAATAAAACGATCAAGGATCAATTAAGTTTGCTAAACTTAATGTTCCGAACTACAATGAAGAGATGGTGCAACATCAATAGTTTGCAAATTCGCCACACTTGTATGAAACATTCTAGACACCCTATTTTTTATTTAACTTCCTTAAACCTTTCTATTTAATCTAAACGTGGTTGCTAAACCCAGCTTTCTCAACACTTCTTGTTGCTCTATTTGCAAAAAAAAAGCAAGGATTGAAATCTTCTTTCCTATTTGGCAACTTTAAACGGTAATAGATTTCCATTAAGTATGAGTAGCCATTCAATGATTTGATGGCGACTTTGGAATATCCTGTTTGAAAAAAACGTTACATATTAATAAACTTATTGATATTGTTTGCGTCATATATGTACAAATATATAAAAAGTAAATTATTTTATCTGCTTGTTTTCTCAATTTTAAATTATGATAAGATTAAGATTAACAACGGATATGAGACGATATACGTTATTATAAACTGATAGCAACTTCACTTACCTTGTATTAATTACAAATACGAGAATTCTCTTAAACAAACATGTTTTTTTTTTGTCAATACCTAAGCAATAAATACAATTTCATTGATTTGTCATTTTAAATAATAACAAATTCTACACCAAAACATGTTATTTTAAGTATTTCACAGAAAATCTTATGTTACCATCGCAATATTTCCGTGAACTATAAGTTTAGCTTCCTAAGAGCTTTCAAAGATACTAAAAAGAAAACCTAAATATCTAACATCGTCCTAGTATATACAGGTACTTGCCATTTAACAATAAAACTTTTAAAGCGTAGGTATATAAAACTGATTTTTAAGATTTACGTCATACGCAGCTTCATAAATTATGAGTGTAACTTCGCCTACCGTTCTGACTGATTTGTCTTCTTCACTTTGAGTATTGACCTTCTTACGTATGGCTATGTTTCGCAGGTAATTTGATCCGTAAAAATATATATAATATAACAAAATGTGCCACAACATAGATACGCTTTCTACACTTAGCCTTTTATAATGCAAGCCTGTCGAAATACCACAAGATTGATTAAAAATACAGTTGTTTAAGTACAATTCAACTGCTTATTGATGCGTGCACTGATTCCATTTAAATAAAATAGTATTGCAATATGCATACAAATCGTGCTCGTTATTTGACATTTATTGTGAAATTCGCAACACTACACATAGCAATAAAACGCTCCCTGATTTTAGTAATGTCTAAAGTTGTTCTTTGTTTTCATTGTCATAAAATTGTGGAATAAAGCTCTCACAGATTTTATCTATCTATTAAGTCCAAACATAAGATCAATAATCTGTACACGAAGGTCAATTCGACGTTTCGATGGTTAATTCCAACCTTATCAAAAGATAATTTTAAAAATAAGCCATAATTTAGTACCAATTTTGCATCGCTAAATTTTCATAAGTTTTTTATTTGATCTTTTATATTTCCTATGCAATTTGCTAAATTGTTAAAATTTAGTGTTTCTAAGTAATTATGTTTAGATCTTTATTTATTTATTTTTGTGGTTTTTTTCAACATTTATAATTAGTTAAAAATATATTTTTAACTATATATAATTGTACTATAGTACAATTTCCAAAAAGAAGTTAAGGAAATTGTTATTGTTGTGACATTCGCATTAATTTCAGCAAGTTCTTTAGCAACTAATACCGTAATATTTTTTGATGATTTATTAAATTGAATAAATCAATTACCGAATAATTAGGCTTTCTGCTTTGAAACACTGTTAGCTTACCAACCTAGGAACCTTCTATTTTGCGTATGTACAATCACCTTTAAAAATGGTTTATTGGTTGTAGCACGTTGTCAAAAAATATTTTTATATTAAAGAAAGTAGTACCTTGCATCCTTTTTTTCCTAGCAAGGACTTTTCGCAGTATTCAAAGGTATTAAATAACTTAACGCGTCCATCATTATTTGCATATGAGTTAATTAAACATTATCACAAAAATTCCAACGAATTTCGAACCACTGCTGCAGTTCCTAAATCAATTATGAAAAATAGGGGAATACGCAATCTGCAATAAGCAATATGAAAGCTCTAATTGGGCAGCCATAATTTCGCATGTCTAAAACACGAAAGTTGATAAACAATATTAGTTGGCTATAAAACATGTTTTATACACAAATATTTCTGTAGTTTAAATGGATTGCTTACTGTCTCCTACGTTTTCCATGCTCGGTGATTGTGATTGTGATCTTTTTATTTGGTTTTATTATTTAGAACGCCATTATTGATGTTGCATTTGATTTGAATTGACAAGGTCCATATCTGTTACAGGTCCTGCATAATAAATATTAAAGAGAATTAAGACTTTAAAACCGCTGGGCGGCTGGTGCTTACGTTTTACAAAGGCTATTGAGGCCTACAAAGTAAGAAATTCCTGACCCGCGAGCCATTTCTCGAGTACTAATGTGCGGATTATTAGCTACTACAGCTAATACCGCGATTTCAATATTTTCTCGAGCAATTCTTTTTCGGCGATTACGTTTTCTTGGCTGTACAGTTCCTTCGCTAGAGAACTATTGAACGACTCGGTAAAAAGAAGTGCCCGATAGCACCTTGTCGGGAAAACGTTGTGAATAAAGATTAACATCATCATCGATATTCCTACCACTTTCTCCATAGATGTAAATCATTTCAATTCTCTCTTGTAATGTTATAGCCTCCATTACTGTTCAAATATTCAAACACTAACTAATTTGTATTGGATTAATAATTAATAATCTAAATGGGGATCGGACAATGTGTAAGTATTCACAGCTTGTCAAGTACTGAATAAAGTACGGTTTTGTATCGTTGAATACCACTCCAATTGCGAATAAATAAATGTATCGAAGTGAAGGGGCGCAGTTTTGAACACATGACTTTTTGAAATGTTAGTTTATGTTAAAATAAAAAAAAAAACACAAAATCATGTTTGCTTGCTTCTCTTTTTTGTGTGTTTCTTCTAGACGTTCACAATCATGTTTTTTGCGGTTACAGCGCAATCTGTTACGAATCGAAAAAAAAGTTTCAAACAAAAACTACATACTTGATGGCTTAGAATCCGAATCTGCAATACAAAATGGGGTTCCCATTTAAGATTTCAAAGTTGCCCCCCCTCCTACTCTGGAGCTCCCTACATTGTAACAAATCTTATTAAGATTTTTTTTTTATTTGATGCAGTGTTTTGGAGATATTCCGTTGTCTCAAGATAAAAAAACTCACCCTGTATACTGTCACAAACATATAAGTGCAATATTGTCATGAATTGGTTTTATCGAATTATTCTTAATATTTTTCTGCCCAAATATTTGTCAGATTTTAAACTTGAAATTATTATTTTAACAATCTCCACTGTTTATTTGCTTAATACTTTTGCAAATGATTTGCTGATATATTCATTTTCTGTGTTTTCCCAACTGAATACATATTTAGAGATCAAGACCTGAAAGAATTTGAATTTACATTACATACCTTGAGTGAATAAATTCTCCATTTCACTTACGCCACATTGATAACCTCTGACATTCCATATTGTCGCATGAGAGGTTTCTTTTTCCGTCAGACAGAACTGAGTAATACCTGGGATTTGGTTTAATGCTACGCCGCGAAAGAAAGGACAGCAGTACCCCTAAGATGTTCTCGACTTTAGGTTACGTTTTAAAATGAATTGCTCTACTCTAATATCTTCTAGTGCTCTTATTGTCGGCTTTAAAGATTCTCCTTGTACGTGCTACATCCACAGTTGAAGTAAAGATCTGATCGTAGAGATTCGAACATACTCGTCACATATGTTTTCACGAAGATGTCGCAAATACATTTTACAAACGATTCTATTTTTAAAGCAAGGTATTTGTATATTCATTCGGAAGTTGTTGGAATTCCTCTCCTTTTCGTGCATTTAGGTATTTTTTTAGTCGTTATATTAAGGAGAAATAGTTGCCAATGTTTCCTGTTTAATTCAACAATTTTATGAAGTTGAAAGTAAACGAATTAGGTGTGTGTAGGCGTGATACCGATTGATGGTACTAGCTGGACATTTCTGAGTTGATGAAACCTGATAGGCGCATTATTTCTGTTTCAAAGTTATTATTTTCGATTTTTTTTAGAATTGATGTCTTCAAAAGGTATTTTAATGACTGTGATGTTATTCGAGTTTAGTTCGGTTTTCCTTACAGCTGTCACATTAAAATCAACTAACTCAACGCGGATTTGGTACATTACTGCATTCCAGGCCTTGATTTGGTGATTCCCGTTATTATGGACTTCAAGGTTGATAAATTACTGATAAACACAATTCAATTGTATTTCGAGCATTGTAATATATGAATCTAAAATTGCTGATCTTGAATTATAATTATATATTATTCCTTTTATATAACAACATGTATTATATTTTAACATATATTAAACAATTGATGACATAGGCGTCTTTATCAATTGAATTTATACAAAGTGAACGATTTTTTAATAATATCGTTAATAGAACAATGTAACTACAAGTGTTTGGATAACTTTTATTTGAAACTCAGATAGCTATAGCTTTATATTTAGGTACCTATCTTAGAACGTGTATTGTTTTTTTAAGTTTGGCAAATAATGTTCTGACAATTTTTCCTTACACCTTTTGAAAATAGTAGTTGTAGTTTGATGACAGTTTTAAGGCGTTATATTTGTCCTTATTTGTTTTTTTTAAACATTTGTAGACTCAGTTAAAAGTTTTAATTCTTTAAATTTAAAAAAAAAGAAGGCTATGGAACAGAGACTGAGTTGTAATATATATTTAAACCTTTGAAAAAGATGAACTTCATCGAAATGTCATTCTAATTAAACTAAATTAGAGATTTTGGGCCACTATACTCAGGTTTTTCATTCAATATAATAAACCCTCGGGACAAAAAATCAAGATTATGGTTTTGAAAACAGAGCCGATCAATAATTTCATTATAAATTGTTTAAATGAAGGTTGTTTACACAGTAGTGTCCAATTTCTTATTATTTTTTATTTTGTCGTAAAATTGTTTCGTTAATTTAGTTTGCATTTGACCTTCTAAGTATTTGTCTGCATATTCTTGTGATTTTTCGTTTGGGTTTAACATCGAATAAATTCAGAAAACAATTAGTTCTTCATTTGCGTTTTATTCTTCTTTTTTCCCTCATTTCTTTCTGCTACCATCGTTTTGTTATAGTATTCATAACTATCCAACCAGTTAATATTTTAGTACATCTAATTATATTTTTTTCTTTAACCCTAACTTTAAGCTGTGTGGGAAGTTAGTTTTACTATGTTCCATCAGGAATAGTGTCAAACATATTCACAATTTAATGTGGTTTAGTTAATTAAAAATACACAAACAAACTACGTTTAAACACAAATTTAACAAACAAATATGCAAGACATGTTATACAAAATATAATTTTACATTTATACGAACGAAATAAGTCATAAGAAGATACTATAAAAGTATTAAATAGGACCAAATATATATACCATTAAAAATATAATAAAACTCTCCCGTGTGCAAAATAATTTAAGAAATTTGTATAGAAGGGATCACGAGGAAAGCGAAACAAGACTGCATCTGAGATTTCCACAATACTAATAAGATGATTATCATGTAGGTGTTGACGAAGAAACAGGGAGTTTTGAAACGTGCTGCTTTTAGTTCAAGAGTTGTACGGAAGAAACCGATCTTTGACGAAAATAGAAAATTGTCGCTGGAAGTTGCAAATGTATATTTAAGCAAAAGCAAAGACTTTTGGGTATAGTCATGACCTCAAATGGAATTAAATTTCACTTTGACCGTTGTGTAAGGGTTTAGAGAAAACCAAAAATTGAATTTGATGCTGATGAAGTGCAAGCGACCGTTAAACATGGAGCTGCGGCTTGATGGTATGGTAACTTGCTTCAATTAACAATATTATGCATAAAATTGTACATTTAGATATTCAAAAAAACAATGTAAGCTAATCTTGGGAGAAGTTGGTGATTTCATCAGGACAACGATTCTAAATACACCACGTTCATAGTTAAATAATGGATAACTTCTCAGAATCTCCTGACTAAAATTAAAAGCTCCATAAACCCAATCAATAGGATATCTATGGGCTGAACAAGAAAATATAGTTCTTAAGCATATCAACTCAGCCGGAGTTGAAACGAATTCTTTCAGAGCTGTGGATCAAAATTGGTTCTGAATTAGTAATAAAGACAAAATAATGCAAATTGTTGGATACATCCTAATAATATTTTTGGTTTTATGTGGGATATCTATTTATACAGCTTGGAAGAAATGTTATATATAAGTACTTATTTTTCACAATTAATTTCCTTTTATTGTTTCTCATAGATTAACTCAAATCAGTGTATGCAATTTTCCAAATAGAATAATATTTTAACAAATTAGTGCATTTGTTTTTTCTTCTTCTGCTTATCCTGCTTAATATGGATCTAGAGTAGGTCTATTACGATGATGTATTTCTTGTAACTCTAAAACCGTAAATATTGATGAAAGATACCTAAAAGATTATTGGCAAATAGGCAGATTTATACGACTTCCTCTGTCTTCGTTAAATATTTCGATTTTCTTGGATATTGTGACACTCTCTATTGTGCCTACATTATAAACAGTTAGAGTAATTTTACACAACAATGTGAAAAATATTTCCGAAAATGAAGAAAAATTTCCAATTATAATTAAGGAAAAAATAATTCTAGAGTGAAATTCTACTAAGGAATGTGAATTTAGTTGGTAATAACTTTTACCAATTTACAGAAGTTTTTAGGTTAAATCTGTTAAAAACAAATGTTATATGAAATAAATAGGTGTGGTTGTATTTTAAGAGCTATGTAGCATACTATGTAAATATGGATATAGAAGGATAAAAAACGCCTAGTAAAATATTCAATGAATTGTAAAATTATATTTTTTGCAATATTATAATTTCTTGCTTAGATGGCTCTGAAGATGGCTATTAAGCCGATATTTTTTACAATTGATTGAGGTCCGTTACCCTTACATTTTAACTCAATTTGGACATAATTATGCACGAATATATAAGATTAAATAGAAAGCCCAGATTAGTGATTAGTTAACCATGACGATAAAATCAACAGTAACTATGGTCATCGTATCATGTTATTTTTAGGCATAAAAATAGTTTACTGTATTAGTGATTATTTCGTTGATATTAGGTAAAAATGTGCAAATTTGATTTAATTGGAGTGGTAGATCCTTCTAAAGGACTACATGGTTTATTAGAACCTTTATGAATAGAACAATTGCACAACAAAAAAATTAGAAAAGAAGAAAGTAGGTAATCCAGTAGATACATTTTCTTCAGTTAAGAGGAACCTTAAAGAATACAAAAAAAATTATTTATAAAACTGGGGCCGTTTTAATTTCAAGCACCGTTTTTTAAAAGTTTCAGAGAATTAACAACAAACAAATCAACGTTTTTTCAACATTTTATTACTTGTATTTAAATAAGGCTGATTTGTAAGGTCATGGTTGTGTCATTTCATTATTTTAAAGAAAGCATATTCTCACATTTTTGGTTGTTAGCATACCGTCAAGGCAGATAGTATTTCTTCACATGATTTAAGGGCGTTTTCATTAGAATAAATTTTCCACACAATATTATTGGCCATGAAAACTGAAATCAGCGACTCTACCTAATAATGATTAGTTTCAAGAAAATATAATGATATGTATTTAGAATGCGGCGAAACGAACTGACACGTCTAGTTAATGTCATAATTACCTTAAAACCATTTTATTTATTTATTATATAATTTATCTTTAAGGGGCTATGATTCTAAATCTGAAATTTCATGTCAATTTTATACTAATTATTTAATTATAATCTCATCTTTCAGGAAAAAACCTTTAACCCTTTTTAAATCTATATTTAAGCCTTTTGAAACAGGAACTCCCCAAAAAGAATTCATACTGGGCTCGCTTAAGTCAGTGGCGCAGTTACTGTTGCTGTGTAAATATTTTTGTGAATTGATGTGTTGTAGTAGTAATAAATTTATTTTGTTTATCATCTGGTAATAGTAACACAATCTGTTTGTAACCCGTGCGCATTGTAGACTATACCATCTAGTAGCAGATAAAATTAACAAAAATTAAAATAAATGAACAGATGTATCATTTCATCTGTGCCAATACTTAAGTGGAGTACTGTATATCGCAAATTAAGTAAAACGCAATTGAAATTCTTTGTCAGGGCAAAGATATTATTCCAATAATTAACCCGAAATTAATTTCCTAACAGTAGCTGTTTAGCCTTCCCGAAACGTGTTAATTAATAAAGCCAGTCATCTTTTGATTGTTGCCCGGGGCGCTCCATTATAAACTTCAAAGAAAATTAAAACTTATTAAAATGTATCTGCGAAAAGGTAATAAGAGATCAACGGCTCACGGTATTCTGTTGGGTAATGCAATATAATAACATTGCTGTTGCCTAGATTACCAAATAGAGCGTTAAAACTACTCTCGTGAAGACAATAAACCATCTATATCGGTTTCGTAAAATAAGTAACTGTAAATGGAATTAAAGTCGCACAAGTACGTAGAATTTATTTCTCTTATATTAAGGAACTAACTCTATATAGTAACTTTTGGTCACGCTAAAAGGTAAATGCCATACAGAAATTAGCCTTCTTTTTAGGAGTTGAAATTAATTTATGGAATCTAGCGTGTAATTTAAAATTGTGATAACTATTATTTTTGTTTAAAAGTGCATAAAAACTGTGAGTATCTCAAAAATGGAAAAATATTGATTATGATTTCAATTCATCAACTGCGAATATAAAATTTAATATTTCATGATGAACAAAGGCGGATTTGTTTTTTTTTTCTGTCGTCTGTAACTTTATTTTATCGGGTTTTCTCATTTTTTCTCCGACTCGTCTAAATATCCGGAATTACGTTTCTCGTTATTGTAGTTGCTTATTATCCAATTGCTAACCTTGTGAAGTTAAACTGTTCTGATAACGGTATACGTTTACTTAGTAGAAAAATAAAATTGCGTACACAGACTAAGATACGATTGTAAAATACAGACAAACTTATTTGTATAAGTCGATTAGTTCAGCTAGTTTTATCTTATCGTACCTACATTTATTTGCTTAGAGCCAATAAGAACCCATTTAAATTTATTGATCGTCTGAGATACGAAAAAACAGATTCGCAAAACGAGTACGCTCGTATATGTGTATGTATATGCAGCTGGAATAGTGCTGCATGTTGAATATTTGCTTTTATACATATTGACTTAGTTTTATTAATTAAATTATAATTAAATTTTCATTTTAAGTAATATAGTACTCCAGCTGGCACAATCACATTAACAAAGTACATGTATCTACGTAATAAACAATGAACGGAATATCAAAAGATCCAACCATTTAGATTTTTTTTTGATTAATTTTAGTCAGAACCGTTAATTCATGATATTAATATTAAGTAGAAATATTTTAATAAAATAATAGTTTAGTATTTTATGAATATTTTACATTTTTTGGAAGAAATAAATATCTTAAATTGAACACTACATACATATATCTAAGTATGTAAACAACGAAATCTTTGAGGGCTATTTATAAATAAAATTATTTGTAGGCAAGCTTCAGATAATTTTCTTGTTTATATAAGTAATTCTTTACACACGCAGTTATTAGAAGAATGCCCAGATGGCACTGAGGATTCATTACATAATTTTACGGCAATATTCACACAAGATATATACACAATAAACATTTAATTACTAACTTATCAGATTAACTTGTACATACAACAAAGCCTTATTTATAAATTGCTGACGTGATTGATAAGATAAACGGATTTCCATGTTAAATCCGAAGCTGTAAATAAATAAGATACTAGCAGTACAATATCATTGCTAGAGCACTTATATACAAGGTATCTAATTCATCATTATAATGTGTACAATTTTCTTCTGTTGTTCATTTTCTCATGCGCGATTGTATAAACGTGATTCAGAACTGCTTCGGTTGTAATTTTATGTGAAACAGTTGGTGTTTTTGTGTTGTTGAATTTATAGTCACACATCAGTAACAAGGAACGAGGTGCAGAAGTTTGCTTTAGATTTATAAAAAATATAATATATAGCGCTTCCGTAAACTTAGATACCTAAAGTTCATTGGTAGTGTAACTAAAGATTGAATTTAGATATGCCATTGCCACATAATTATATTTTAATTTAAGTTAAAAAAATCAGAACTTTAAACGGTCACTATGGCAATGATGTTTAAAACAATCTTTTGTGACAGCCATATATATCCATTAAGGTCTGACAATTCATCGTGTGGAGGTATACGATTCAATAACGGAAGAAACCCACAAAAATTATCAAGCTGCATGTTACTGTATTGTAAAATATATATAAAAATATACTGAAATGGGGTACTAGGTCTTTCATTATATGTTTCCGTTTTCATCATCATTGACACTATGTGATATACTTTATTTCTGACAAAAAAAATAAAAATAAGTTACAAACATTAGGAAGATACCCATTAATAGGTAAAATAATTTACTTTGTCCTTAAAAATATGTAACGCGCTCCATATTATCTCCAAGGGAGAATTAAATATCTGTTATACTTTTCAAGATATTTGCAAAAAAAAAAAACATTAATCGTGCAAATTTTGCTACCTCTAAATCTCACAACACACAAGTTAAACCCAATTGTGTTATTCTTATACCAAGGTAGTTCTTTAATCTGTATACTGTATACAGTTTCGTGGTGATCTGAATTTGCCTGTCGGTGTGAAAAAATTCCTGGTTAAGTTATTTTCCGATAGGACGATGTGAACTGGCCACTCATTGTGTAATCTTACCTGCTTCAACTTGTGTCGGTGAGGTTATGCGATATCGCGATTTACTATAACAAGCCACGAATAATCTGCGAGTTTAAAGAAAACGTCAACGCAGTATTGTTCCTATATCACTGGATATGTGCGAAAAAGTTAGCACAGATTGAATCTCGAGGAGTAATTCGGTATATCGCAGAAGAAGTTGATATTTGGACAATTTATTCTGAAAATGCCAAAATCTATTTTGATCTTATTCTCATTATGCCGCAGTTTAAATTTCTGAAGTACTTACTAATACACAAGCTTCCCGTATATAAACTTTTGCTGAGAGCTTTACCTTTAAATTATTTTGAGACTGATTATGTGTCCATTTATAGTCATGTTTTAGTTTTAAACTTGTAATTGTTAGTAGTTGACGTACTTTACAAGCCAATATGTTTTGAAAAATTAAAACGTACTTCCCTGACGAAATAATTCTAAAAACCAGGGATCTGGAATATAGAGTATGCAATCTGAAAATATTATGGAATTCTAATTTAGTAGAGTCCCTTCTTAGACATTTTTGGAAATACTGCATATACTCACATATAAGTCGATCTTAAAGTACAAGAAATCACCACAAATATAATTAATGGAACAGTGCTGCCTATTGACGGAAAGTTGTATTACACAATTTATTGAACACTGGTTTTTATCCATGCTAAACATCCAGTTTCTCCACCACCTTTGGTTGTAGGAACACTAGCGATATCTAATTTTGAAATCCTTAAAGTCATTTTTAAGCGTACCACTTTTTCCGTAAATTTTGTTTTCTTGTAAATAGTCACTTGCTGAGTGCCTTAAGATGTCTTGACTATCATTAAGGATTGCGGGTTCGCATCTTGCTCCGGTCAATTGTGGTAATCGGTTTTTTTTTGAGGCCGTAATGATGAACAGAAGAAAAATTAGCATTGCAGGGATACCTAATAAGTATAAAATGGGTTAAATGAAATTGATTTCTCATAAAAAAAATATATGCTTTTTGTTATTTTACTGATATGAAATAAAACGCGCCCAGTTTTAAAAATTCATTATCTCAAGGAATTATATTTGAAAATGAAGCCATGCTGAGATGTTCACACTAAATAGACATTTATTCTAGTCTAAATGAATTATTCGTTTCCAATTATCCGTATTTTAAGGTTTTTGGGATGGCGCCCTGGATCTTCCTCCGGCTGACGTTTCGTCCATACTTGCAAGGGACATCTGAACCTCTTGAACTGCACAGTTTCAAGTCAATAGCAGTAGTAGTAGCCCTGAAGATGCACCTTGCGAATGTGGACGAAACGTCGGCTAGAGGAAGATCCAGAACGCGGTTCCAGCCCGGAAATCCAGTACAATATACTATGATACCTAAGCTAATTTATTACATATAATTTGCGTCGAAGCCCTACATGAAGACCGTCGTAACATTACTTTTTTTGAAAAGATGTATCGAATTTTGTACATAGGAAACGTACAATGGTAGAAGAAACAAGCATATATGCAATATGTACCATCGAAGACAAAAGTCTTGACTCAAAATTAAAGAGAGAAATATTGAAATACTGAAGAAACTCCAATGATTCTATCTCTATTTATGTCAAACTTGAGTCAAGACTTTTGTCTTTGATAGTACATATAGATGAGACAATGTAGCTTATAATCTTTCCCACTGAGATAGCTTGGCAAAGTCAATGTCCTTATCATTTATTTCAACAAACCTAAAAGTAGGTAACTACCTAAAGAAGTCGTTCTCAAAGATAAAAGATTGAAATGAAAATAATTAAGGCGGCACCATCAGAGAGTGGAGCCTAAAAAGAAACAACCTTAGATCCGGAAAGATCGTGGTAAAAGTAATCATGTATATATGACCATCCCAATTTTAATTTTAATGTTAGTTATATCTGGTTAGCAGGTTAGCACCCATGTTTATTGATAAAAGCACTAGAATTTTTCTTAAGATTCATAATGAATGTAATACGACTAACTTTAAAACCCAAACATACATTTTTTTGTAGTTTATGCTTATAAGCAGTCCGGTGTAACGGCCAGATTTATTTGTATCTTCTCTTTAAATTTTAGACAAGATGTAAATACCCTTTCAGGGGCATATTTGTTGAGTATAGCGTAAGTTCTATATATACCGAGTTTTGATTTCAATTTATTGTCGTGTGTGTGTAGATATTAATTGGAAATGCTTCAGCAAAAAGGTACTCTAGTACCACAAAAGAACCAATAAATAAAAGATTCATTACCTCTAAATTGCTGAAATCGATCCACATGCCTATTATTTTCACAAATGCTTTAATTAGTAAATAGTAGCCCTATATTTCCTAATTTAATACGAGCACTACAAATTGGCATGGCTTAATATTGGCGGGCATTGCCACTAATTGCTGTAGTACTTAATTATACTACGATAGCCGAACATACAAGAACTAATTAGTTTGAATTAAAATTATAATGTAAACTTGCCGTAGGGAATTGCCAGCTCATAACGCTTTAACTGTGTTTTAGCGTATTGCAACTGTAGAAGTATTTATCCCAGCAGCGTATAAACGAACATTTTAGCGCCATAATTGAAGAAGTAAGAAACCAAAGAATAGAATTTTTAATGGCATAAATTTACTTTACTTTTTCACACTTGCACTTCTTTGCTTCTTACGTCTTCAATTATAATTATCCTTTAAAAATCATACCTAATCAAATCTCAGTCACAACTAAAATTTAATCATTCTCTTTAATTCTCCTTAATTGAGTGTTATTTTATTTGCAGGATTACTCAATAAGCCACGGCCGTTTACCACCACCCTCCAGATATGGCTACAACAGTTCAACAAAACACTCCCACAGTCCACGCTTCTGAGCAGACTAAAACATCGCAGACGATTACTGAAGAGAGTGGGAAGACTGTAACGACAAGAAGCTTTTATATCACTTCTGAGAGTACGCCATCTTCCCCGGAAGATCCAGAGATTAATTTCGTTAGAACAGACACAAAGCGGAGAAGTTTGAGCAAAGAAGCCTACCTAAAACTTCACAGGAACACCACCAACCGAAAAAGTATTGAACTGCTTAAAGAACGATATGAAGCATCAACTCAAGGATCGGACAAAAGTGTAGATGCAGTAGAAATCAGAGATAATAGGAGAAGTATTGAATGTAAAAGCCCAGTTAGTCCGAGCAGCGGAAGTAGATTAGATTCCACTAGGATTATATTGAATTCGACGCAGAAGATCGAAAATTTACAAAGGAAGCTGTCTCCGAGACTAAGTAGAGACACAGTGGAGTCGCTGAAGTTTAAATATTCGCCATCGAATTTTGGATATTCCCTAGATGACGAAATAATACGCGAAAAAGCAATTATCATAGAAAAACCAGCTCTACCAGAAAAGCCCAAAATTATTCCTCCAAAGCCACCTAAACGGATCTCAACACTTACAAACTTTAACACACAGACTTCTTTTGACTTTGAAACAGTTCCGGCCCATGAAGTAGTGCTACGTTCTTCCTCTGAAGACAGCATTGAAAAGTTAGAATTTTTTATGTCTGAATTCACCATGGAACCAAAACGTGAAGTGAAGGAGAAAAAGCGCACCAGCAGCTTTAGAAAAATTCTCACTGGCGGCATATTTAGCAAGGATAAGAAGAAGAGTGAGAAGAAAACTACCGACGAGAAAACCAAAACTAAGAAGACGGAAAACGTTATTGTTGCCGATAACGCACAAAACGAGCAAACTTTCAATAGAAAATTTGACAATCAATACATTAATCAAGTCAGAAAGACGGCCTCAAATGTAAATGGCGCAAGTGATCACACAGATTTACCGGGCAATGATACGATGGATGTGGAAAAGCGATATGCCGAAATGCACGTTAATCAATTCAATAAAATCAAAGCCACGTTTTCGAACCCGGAAAATTTCAATAAGCCACCAGAAAGTTATCGATACATGCACAATAACCCGTCACCTTCAATTGATCGATATATTGATACTAGTTCCTCTTCCAACACTCTAGAGTCGCTTGATCGAAGCACTTATCAAAATGCTTTAATCGCACAAGCAGAGATGAAGCAATTGAAAGAAAAGGAAGTCGGAAGGACGAAGCAAAGGAGCGTTGACAATATGGAAACCCCGCCAAGAGCTAAACAAACTTATCAAAACGTTCAATTGGTAAAACCAAAAGCTCTAATACCTATTAATTCCGAAAGAGCACTTCCAAATCCTTACCATAACGGTCAAGATGGAAATGAGCCCGTGCTGAAAATAACGGAGAAAAATTTAAATACCGATGAAAAGGACTACGCTTCCAAAACCCCAGTTTATAATCGACAAAATGATTTCGATGATGTGTCTTTTGAGTACAGCAGCAGCAAGATACATCACCACCAACAGGAGCAGCGACAATACAGTCCAAATCTAACTAAATCCAGTACTAGTTCGTCAACCCAAAATAGTCCTTCATCCCCATCGTTTAGTGCAAGATCCAGCCCAAAATCTCCTACACTGGAGGGCTCTAAATTAAGATTACCCAGCAATAGAGAGAGGGTAAATCTTCAACCTAGGATAAAATCCCCGATACCTCAACCTAAGATAAGTACGGAGAAAATTATTGCCACAGAGCTCTTGAAGAATAAGTCCGAACCTTAAAAAATTGTCCAAAATCACCAAATTATTGATGATGGTTACGAACAAAAGATATATGAGCCTAAGCCGGTAAATAGCATGTTGGTAAGACAAAGCCCAGTGCCTATCATGAGAGTAAAATCACCCGAAACGATTTCATCAGTTGACGCTTTTGAAGCTGGGAAATGGCACCAGAAGCAGCGAGAGCTGGCAAATTCGCCAACTATAAACGATTCGTCCCAAGTTGTAACTGACGCAATGGTTCACGTTGATCCCGAAATGAAAAGGAATAGTTTGAAATACTCTTCCCTACCAGTCGCCATGCGGAAACACAACCAAGAGGCGGTTGGCGCGATTCAAAGGCCAGTAACTCCAGTCAAAAGGGTGCCATCTACGGCTTCTCTGCAGCAATCACCGCAGAAGCACGAAATTCGACAGAGCGTTGAATTATATTGTTGGAAAGAGATACAAAAGCTTAAGGAGAAACAAGATCAAGAATTAAAATACCAATTACAATATACTCCCTACGGTTACGTGGAGGATCCTATAATACAAAGAAGATCACGAAGTGTTGAACCAACCCAGCAAAGGAACACCAAGCGTAGTACGAGCTTACCAAGGGAAGTAAGATCGAATCTAAACCCTAGGATGTTCTACAGGGAACCGATTCCAGAGAATCGTCCGATAATATACAGGGAAAACGATATTTACGCCCAAAAGAATCCGAATTTTGTGCGAAATTCGCCGCAAAGAAGCACCGTATCGGGAACAATGACCCCAAAGTCACCCCAAAAGTACGAAGGCTACTATACCGATTCTGGAGAAGTTACCTATAGACCTATATTCAATAGAGGCAGCCTTATTTCTCAAATACAGCAAGAAAATCAACGGGAACTGCAAAAGAAAGTCAGTTTCAATGGCAACAGAACTCCGGTGCAAGATTCACAACAAACTTGGCCTACCAAAAATGGATTCGTGCAAAGTCCTCCTCAGAGACGAGTAGAGAAGACGATGTCCGTTGGTGATGATGAAGTCTTCTTAAGGAATACGCATATAAAACAAATGAACGAACAAGCGCAGAAGCAAATGCTTAGAAATGGGCCATATGCCACGAGAGATTCATTAGTTTCTTTACCGGGGCATCAAAATATTAATGAAGCTCCTTACGGCATCAGAAGCTCAGTTCAAAGTAATCAAACTTACGTAAGTAGACCGCAGGAGCAACTGATCAACGAACCTGTTTACATCACGAGACAAAATAAACAAAACACCACCCAGTTAACGAGGCAGAAACAAGAAAATCTGCAAAACATTTACGGTACAAGGCAACAACCAGAAGTTGATCCGTTGTACGTGAAGCAAAACTATCCAACTCGTAATAATCAGCAGTTGGTCCCGATGCAACAAGACGTTAGAGATAACGGTTCAGTTTCAAATGATGCTATTTACGGATCAAAACAGCAGTTGGCGCTCGAAAGATATTTCCCAAATAATAATTTGGTTTTAGATTCGCCGTATGGAACCAGGCGAATTTTAACTACAGGTCCTATAACAACGGTAACCAAGCAAGTAACTGTCACCAATAAATTTTGTGATATATATGGGAACATTCAAGATGGTGGTAAAAAAATTGCAATATCACCGACTAATCCTCAAATCCAACAAACTGGGGTAATTTACGGTCAATTGCAAGGAAATGTCATCGGCAGGCCACCTCAGTACCAGAGTTATAATCAAATGCCGAATCAAAATTTTATAAGAGGAAATAGATTGACAGCAAGCGCCAACGATATGTATAAACGATATCCAAACGATCCGAGATACCGTGACGTACTTTCCTTCAACCCCAATGGTCCATTGCCTCCCACTCCAAACGAAAGCAAACTGCAGATGTTAATGTCGAGGAAGAACAACGTTAACAGAGCTCATCCGCAGATGTCAGACACTGAGAGCGATACAAGCGAAGTTAAGAGGATTATGAATAGGAACTACATGGGGGGTAAGTAGCAAAAGAACGATTTACAAGAAATTCAGAGGAAGACTGATAAATTTGCTGATTCGAAAATAGGCTGTGTTGTTTTTATATCACTGAAACTAAATTTTATGCAAATCACTTATTGTTGTAATTTGCACTAAAGAAAAAGGTTGGTATTTTTTAAAGCTGTTTACTTTCGCGTGTAAATCAATGAAAGATTTGTGCTGATTTCATCAGCTCTTTGTGAGTGCCGGGAATTTAGACGATAAGTCAACGTAACATAGTTGCTCTTCTTAATTACATGCTCATCAGCTTCCCTTTTCACCTAAGCGTAATTTTCCATTAACTAACGTTCAATACAAACACTCCTAGACCTTTGTAGGTGCTAGGCAGAATTATGCTGGTGTAATTAGATTTTACACAAAACGCATAAACATCACGCAAAGTGAATGTGGTAACCTAATTAATACACTGAACACGGTGAATGGGCGGGGTTAAGATAAAAATTGCAATTTGTTATTTAGAAGCTATTCTAAAAATTGTAGCTTTTATATATTTTTTTTTATACTTTAGGCGTAAGATTCGTAGCATATTTTTAAATTTTATGTAGGTAATTTTCAAAAAGAAACGGAAGGTGCATGTAATGGTGCTTTAAGAATTCCATAAAAAAATTAATTTGTAAACTTACAGGAATTTTATCTCTTGATTGATATCATATTAGAAATTCAATTAGATTTATCTCAAGTTAATATAGATTATACACAGTACGACTAAAATTATTATTGCTTTTCTTTGAAAGGGAAGGCAAGATCATAAACATGTCAATTAATATTTAAAAAAACATTCTTTTTTATACAGGATACTGCAATCTCGTTTTTGCAATGACTTTCAAATGGTTTTGACATTTTTTTTCAAATGACAGTGCTTTTGGGAGCCTACCTAAACACTCTAAATGACGGTTAAAAACCGTTCATATTATACTTTAGAAAATTTCCTATACGATGATAATATTTAGCCTATATGCAGATTCTGGAATGAATCTACGTAATTCAGTTCGTATTTATTTTTGCATTCTGTCAAGTTACTAGATCTAATTTTGTCTACTTTAAGGTGCGTTCAGATTTGTATAAATATGCTTTCAGTTAAACCGAAAACGTCAAGTTTTATAGATTTTTGAAATTTTTTGAGACTTAAAATATTTACTTGTCAGTCTATTCATATCATCCCGACCATTTATCGCAAAAAAATACATGAAAATGTCTACAGAATTTGACGCTCTCGGTTTGACTCAAAGCACATGTTGCAGATCTGGATATACCTTAACATTTTATATACATAACCCTACAGGAAATAATCACGTGGGGTTAAGTTCAGAAACTTAACTATTTGACTAACCTTCACTTCAAATAGAGGGCTTCATCTTTCTGGATCTATTTCCTCTAGTTGGATAAATCGAAATTTTTGTTATCGATATTACTATCAACTCTGAAAGCAACTCATTTTGTTTTTTGATATACTTGATATACCTTTGTGCCATGAACTTTTTATGAAAGAAGAATTTTTTGAAGATATTGAGCTGACGCGTTACATATCCAGTGTTGATTTTAGCGTGTCTAGTATTTACAGTTTTATATATTGACAAAAGTAAAAAAGTAAAGATGGCCTTTACTTTACAGGGAGAAATAGTTGGAGAATAAGACATTTTAACAAAAGTCTGAATGAGTGTTACATGTCTTTGCGAAGAATTGTGCTTATTCTCGAATGAAATTATTTATTAGCCGATAAATCGCCTAGTATAACGTGGATTTTTATTCAATGACAATAATAAAATGTGCTAAGTTTCTCAATCGATCTTGAACAGTCCATTCTTGAAAATTATTATAAATTCCATACACAACTGGACTGATTGGTGGAAGATACGGATGTCTGCAAATAAATGCTAAATTTCTTTAACTAAGTTGGTTCTCCTTTCCATTCGGAAAGGAGAACCAACAACCACTCATCATAAATGTTTCCACTAATTAAATTCTTTTTCTGTTTAAATAATTGTTTAAAATCTTCAACTAAACTCTATATTAATGTATTAACAAACGTGAGATAAAGTCAATTATTTAAAGCAAACGTTGTTCCAATTGAATTGATTCAACTAGTACAAAAGCACATTTTAGAAATTAGATTTTTCTTTTTCGTTATGATATGATATTTTGACGGCTTTTTGCGAAATACTAAAACTTCCAATTGTACACTAAGAAAAATACATGAATCGATTAAACCTAAAAATTATAAATTCATCAAGAATTTACGTATAAGTACCTAACGTTAGTTTTATTGGTTGAAAAATAAAATTTGGTTGAAGCAACAGCGGTTTGTGTTAATGCAATTACAATTAGCTAGTGATGGGCATGATCGAATGACGAAGAAGGCATCGTTCGATTATGAATGATTTTATATGAATGTGTAATAGGTAAATAATTAGAATGTATTGTATAATGAAAAAAAAAGGGTTCTACGATATATTGCCATAATAAATTAATGTCAAAATAATTATTTCATTATTACAATCACTCGATTAAGGATCATTCATCTCGAAAACATTCAATTATGCCCACTACTACAATTAACTGTCTCCTCAATGCATGAGATATGTTGATGCAACAGTCTTTTATATAACACCGTAAATTTTGGTTATATAAAATATTATATTTAACACAAGACAATAATCGTCAAATCAAACAAAAATTTATTGCGGAACTAAAACAATTCTTTTATTAATTCTCAATAGGTTTTTTTTATTTAAAGCACCATTTTCTTAATGTATTTCCAAATAAATACAATTAGCAATCTAACCGAAAACGAAGACAATTAAGTCAAACCAACCGAAAAATAAATATGAAAGAGCTTCGTCTTCATGCAAACTATATGAACAATCCTCAAAACCATGGTAATAAGTGTCCTTGTGCGCTATCTTCTGGTCCAGCGACAATAGCGCCTTGAGCGAGTGTAACATTGATAGGTAGTACCATTGTTTAAATATATCTAGTTAGTTAAGGTAAAGGCCATTTTACACCTAGTTATTTATTGCGCAATTTATTGGCCAATTTATACGCGTTACGTGTATAACACGGATTAAATCCGTGTTTTATTATTTAAAAAAATCTTAAATTAGAAAATGTTTCAATTAATGTTTTAGCAACAAGAACATGTCTTGCAATATACTTTCAAGTTATTTTTATTATAACAGAATACCCCAATACTAACCTTTTAGCATCATATCCACCCTCTCCTTTCCCCGGGTCTCACCTACAACTTACGAGGTAATCTTATGTATACGGACGTGATACGGACCTTGACCTTTGGGTAACTATTGCAACTAAATAATATTTTGCCGACACTTAAGAGAGCCATCTTGTATGTAGTAGTCTAACTATAAAGCTTATATTTAAATCGAGATGGACATCAACGGAGTGTCACCATCTACCGCTTTTGTCCAAAATGTTAAAAAAATCCGTTAACTAGTTTGTCCATAAGGTTGTCTAACTAGTATGTATATAAACAATGGTAGCACGTTAACATCACCCCCTCTTCTGGTAGTCTCGAAATGCGACGATTAGTGTAGACGGCAGAAGTAGATGACGTTCGCAAATTTCTCAGTTATGTTTTGCATCTCTTATCATGAATGATTTGCTGAAAATATTTATTTTAGGATTACATTGTCGTCTATACAGTTTGAAAATAAGATGATAAAAAATATTTTGATTTGTTAAACAAATGCATGTATTTCTCTAAGTGATTTGAAAGCAATTTTGAAATATCAAAGCTACGTTTCCATTTGAAAAAAGTGAATATCTCCAAAACTATTTCAAGGTCATTGCAAAAGAACTTTTTTTTTCTAATTTCCCTCAAAAAGCACTAATTATGTCGTTATTTGTGTCTCCATATTTATGCATATATAGATATAGATTTAAAACACAAATATAATATTAATGAAAAAAATATATATATCGAAATTAAAACATCTATTACGCAGTATCCATATTGGAAAGGTGTCAGTCAAACAATATATTGAGAGTTCTGCGAAAGATGAGATAAAACCCTCATAAAAATTGTATTGATTTCACTAATAAAACGACAAATGTTTACAGGCCAAAGTAGGCGTATGCTTATCATGAATAAATGCAAGATAAGGTTTTTGTTTTATTATCCGTTAAACTTTCCATTGAAACGTGAATTCATTGCAATACAGTGAATAATTCTTCACTTTTGAACAATTATATACAGGGTACCTATTCACAATTAAATGAATAAATGGCTTCAATTGAAATATATAGTTTATAGTAAATAGTATAATGTTATAATAAGTTCGGCAGAATTTATAACACTCATGTAAAAGTTAAACGAAACAGCGCCAAAATTCTAGTCTGTAAAACTTGCCATTTAAAAAGATCACCATTGATTCGAAAAGGAGCAAATCATTGAAGTTAATAAACAAATTAGTGTATTAACTCTTAACAGTTGAAATATATTGGTGTTGATATCAAAAGTATTGTATAGGTAGATATGTAATCACTACGACTTGTTTGTCTCCATTAATATACGTCATTGAATATATCAGCATCAAAACAAACTTCCACTAATTTACGTGTTATATTTAGTTCAGATGCAATCAGATATTTGCTAATAGCCTTCAGCAAACAGCAAAATTGTATATAGAAACAAATAAAAAACAAAACATATTTGTTAGCTAAGTTTAGTTCACACTTGATGCATTTAGCAAGGTTCAACACTTAATAGCAAAGATCTGTCTAATAGTTTGTAACTTGACTAAGAATACGTTAATGTAGTTGCAGTGTTTATGCACATTGAAAGTATTTTAAATGGACTGACTGTAAAATAATAATAATATAATTTATGAATCATAAATAATGTAATAATAACACAAAGTATCTAGTTAATAATTTTTCTATGTTTTTGATTTTGAATAGCATATGCCAAATAAATTAATTGTGTCTTGTTTCTTTACAATTATTTTTGATTGAATTAATATACACTTAACTGCTGTATGGTATAAGAATGGGATGTGTTGAGATAAACAAATGCATACGGGAAACATTTGAATATGTTAGCTACCTATGCAATATTAGATATTATACTAAGCGCACTTAACCGTATTCGAAGTGATTGTTTCATCACTTAAAGTCGATGCCTTTGCCATTGCTTTCATATTACAACAACCTTGATCAAATCTGTGAGACCATGGATTTCATGTGAACAAAACAATATATAAAAATGTCTAAATAACTTAGTGTAGTATCGTGAAAAATATTGTATAAGCTCTTAAATCATGACAGTCAGAATGACATCTAACACATTTAATCAAGGTTGTATACGCATAGTAAGTTAAAGTGTTATAAATTAATTACTAATATGCTTGCTTTAGCAATTGTTCCTAATTACATATTACTAACATAAGATTACTAAAAATGTTGATGTTTCAAATAAATATACGTTCCTATTTTTATTACTATAAGTATTTATATTATAATGCAGTGAACATAACAGAAAACTTTACTGCACTCTTTTACATCTTTTCGTATCCGTCTTCCTCAGAATTTTTCTTATTATCACGAATTGAAGCCGCTATTAGTTTATAGATTACTGTACATTGTATTGTATAATTTTTATCAGTATTAAATATGTTAAATTGTTTGATGTAATTACAAAAAAAAATATTACTTGCTACTGAAAAGTATGTCCTTATGATTGTGAAACTATTTATTATTTTAATAAATTTTGTTGTTTGTATTTAATGTAACTATATCGTAATATGTGTTTTTATTTGTAATAAACTTATTTGGAAAAGTTGTTGGTTTTATTTACCGCCATAATTTTCTCGTTCAGTTTCTTAGACCCTAATAGCACCTTCAATTCTTGATATGTCTGTTTTTAGTTTCGCTTCCTCGAAATACATAGGTGCAATAACACGCAGTAATTACTCGGTATGGCATTATAAAGATAAAAGATAGTAGAAGTAAACTTTCCACATAACATGGCACATCGTGTTTGTAATAGCAAATGTAAATGTAAGATAAGTGAGTTATTAGTTTAGTACATATTTATTAGTGATAGATGCGCCAATGTTGGGTTTTGTAAGAATTTTAGTCATTCTTAGGTGTTGCTAAGTCAACAGATTGAGTAGAAAAGCAGCTTTAGTAATAACTGCTTTGATTTAAAACCTAAAACATATGCTAGTACACAATCTTGCTATAAATTTTGCTGTACACGTTTTGGATTTGATTGCTTCTTGATGGAAACTAATAAGAATATATTTCCATGGCTTTGCTTTTGCTTGCGTTTAGTTAATGTAACCACTTCTCTGTTTAACATTTCTATGGTTTCAAGGCAATGATGGGAAAGGCAGCAACCAGAGGTCTTCACTAATTCACTTCTAAACAACATCTCGTAGGAACCCAACATGAATAGCACTTCGAATCAAACTAAAAATACTAACATTTGTAACATAACTTGTATTCACTTAGTTTTAGATACTTTTTCTTTTAAAAAATATTGTTATTCTCATATTTTTAATTAAATTTTACGTAAAAAGTTTGCCATTATTCAATGCAAGATGTATAACATTGCACTGACTATATGAGAAGCCGCAAGGTACGTACTAAATATTCCAAATAATGTGTATTCCTTGACTATAATACTCGGGAGCTTATCTACACTTAGAATCGCTCCCGCATTTGTCGTCGTTCTATTGACATAGTGGAAGGAACAGATATAACTTGGATAGGAGCTTCAAAGCGGCACAATTAATATCCTGAAGCAGATCTAACTGTTTCCGACTCGCCACCAGAGATAGCAGAGTCCTTCTTCGAACAACTCAATATAAGTAAAATGGGTAACGTGCTTAGAACACTAATCTATTCCGCACAAATAGTAGGATACATATGCAAAATTGTGTAAACAAATGTGGAAAGAAAGTACTTGATATTTGTAAACAGAAATTTAATACATACGTAATATAAAGTTAAAGTAAGGTGGCGTAATTGTACCAACTAAGATCTATAAAATTTGTGGTGCTGCACAATAATATTAATGTAGGTTCAGGATATACTAGGATAAAAAATACCATCGAAGGTATAGGATTCTAGAAACGCATACAAAAGCTGCAGTTTAGTGAAATAGTGACAAGCGCAAAGTTTCACTTCCCTCCAACTGCAAGGGACATTGATGCAAGCTACTTTATCTATCTCAGTTTCTGTTTAACCAATGAAAATCCAATTTTACTAAATAAACTCTGAGAAAAGCGCTTCTACTTAAAAAAAGTGACCCCTGTGTAATAATTTCAGGTAGTGAAAAAAAAAAAATAAATAAAATTCTTAGAACACTGAGAAGATTAATCTTCGGAACATATTCATTAAATTTTTGTCGTATGTGGGGTCTATATACTAACTGTGTCGTGTAAAAAAAATGATCGCTGTGGTGGAGAGTATGAAAGTTACACAGGGTATTAACATCAACTTTTTTATTTTAAGAAGAACATCCTACGGTTTTTGTCATATTTCTTGATTGTCCTTAAAGCTCTAATTAAAATCATGCAGCAATCTCTATAGCTAAATTTGCTTTCTTCGAGATATTTCAATTATTCGGGGAAAAGTGAGATACATATGTTTTAAAAATAGAATAGAATATTTTTTGCTTTGTGGATTACAAATGAAAAATTACAAACAAAAAAAGAGAAAAGGAAAAAAAATTATAGACACTATAATAAATGAAAATTAAGTATTAAGTGCGTGCTCACTTATTTAAAGGAATTTAAGTTACTTATTACTTTGATGTGGCTTTGTAACTTATTATAAAACTTCAATGCCGCGTAAGTAGGGCCATTTTCACTTATTGTTAGCGTTAATCTGTGTTTTGGGATGACACAGTACCAATCCTTGTGTCGAGTACAGTAGTTATGTGTTAAAGTGAAGTCTTTTATTTTATTAAGTTTATTTTAGTTAGTAGTATTTTAGTAAGTTTATTTTAAAAAAAAATCTAGGATATAGATTCCAGTTACCGTAAGTATATTAATTTTTTTAAAGAAACCTCTGCAGAATTGGTTAATTTTTAAATGAAGCACATTACGTAATATATTTTTTTTTTTTTTTGATAAACAAATACTCGACTCAAATCAGGGCTGCCTCCTCAAACAATAACGCCTTGCTTAATCTTGGATTAATAGCAATCAATATAAACTATGTTCAACACTTTTTCACTGACCAAATCTTATTTGTCGCATATCAAAACACGATCTGCTCAGAATAGTAGAGAGCATGTTGATGTGATCTTTCCACTTTAAATTATTATCTATATTTATACCGAGACGTCTTGCAGAACTTGCAGTAAGGCTTTACAGTTAGGGCTTTAACTAAATTTTAATAGCTCATACGCTCTTCTGGTTTTCCTCATTTTACCTGATAATAAGATACTTGCAGACTGAAGGTAGATGCGTCAAGGTGATGCACAAAAATTATTTATCCTATACAGGGTGTGCATGAAAATTGATAAAGATCAGTTGAGAAAAATGTATAAAAGTCAAAAATTTCAAATAGAATTTCATTTTTTTTTTTCTTCCTTATTACTATCCAACACTAAAAATTAAGACAACTTATTATTAAATTTCCTATACCTATCCACAGGGTTTCCGAGTTATTTGAAAGAAAATATCTTTTTTATCTTTTATCTTTTTATAAATTTGCCATGTTAACAATAATACTAAAACAGAACTTTATTTTCAACGTTAAATGTTGTGAAAAAAGCATGTCAATAAGAAATACAGGAAAATTTAGCGAAGAGAATAGGAAAAGCAAAAGAGAATATTGAAAAAGAAATGAACTCACACAACAAAGTCTTACAGCAATAATTACATGTCACTATTAAGGTATTAATTAATTGAAGGAGTAATTAATAAAAACATTTTGTCTGCAGCCATGACTGCTCCTAACACCTCTAGTTTAATTGTATAATAGCCGAATCTCTTAAAAGCATTGCGGAGTTAAATCGCAAGTACATCTAATAACAGTTTTTTGTTTAAGAAAAAATGCATTTGCAAAAGTACTCGAATCCCATAAGAGTATACCATAGTGAAGTAATGACTGAAACTCTGCGAAATAAACAATTCTTAATATTTCAAAGCGTACAACAGCTTTAATTGTCGAAGCTTTAAAATTTGCAGTATTTAGATATTAGGCAGTTGCACTGTGCGTCCCACGTAAGAGTAGAAGTAAAGATCACTTCCAATAACTTTGCAAGATATGATATTACCATGTAGATATATACTAGGATACGAATCATTTTTTTTTGTAAAGTGTGAAAAAATACCCATTTATTTTGCTTCCTATCATTATTTTAGGAGCATGATGGGCGCTATACTTTTCATGAGCAGAGTTAATTAAATGCATCTGCATAAGAGACGACATAATAATCATAGAAAGTTAATAGCATCATCCAAAAAACAAGGAAAACAGGATTCTACCTAAAACAGATTCTTGATGCACTCCAACATAACTACGCATAAGTGAAGACCTGACAGTTTGTCTAGTATTCGAATTTGTAATTGTTATCTCAACAAATTGCATCCTATTCCATAAAAAAAGATTTTAACCAATCGCTAATTTTAAGCCGTAATCCCATAGATTTCAATTTATTTATTAGTAATTGACGATTGACGCAATCAAAAACTTTTGACAAATCACAGATAATGCCACACGGAAAAACCAATTTATTCAGGACAACATAATAATTTCAAACAAATTTTATCATGAAAAATTAGTTAATCCAAGAAAATATTTTATTAGTTCAAATAAATAAAGGGTTAAATGAATAAATAATTTGGTTGAATTAACCAAATATTTGTTTGCCCATATTCAACTCAATATTTAGTTAGTTTAAACAAAACTTAGTATTATCAAATAAATCGGTTTTTCAGTGCATTTGGTATCTATATCTAATAAAGCGGAAATTGTAGAGTTTCCGATTCTATATCCATGTTGCGATTGAGACAGCAGATTAAATTTATCTAAAAAGCTATTGATTCTATTTCTATTAAGTTAGCAGGATCACTGCTCTGGCTAATCTGATACAAAAGCAATTATAATGGAACTGTTAATATTATCTAGGGCAAAATGCAACTACACAAACGAAAATTATCTTTTGCTAATTTTGCTTATATAAGCCGGAAAATTATGTAAATGCGCTATAATGCCAGTTGTAGGAAGATGGATGGCGTGTACAGAAGTAGCTGGAGAAACAAACGTTAGAATTGGTTCAATTCTGTAGATGCAAGTTATTCGCAATGAAATACGTTTCCAATATATTTTCGTTAGGTAGCGTTGCCGCTTTTACTTACATCAGCTAATAACCTCATTCATTCAAATGGAACCCTCTGTATTTTAATAAATCACTTAATAATTCCTTATTAAATTTTACATCCTCTTTTAAGTTTTTACCACCGTTAAAGGGTTTTTATTTTATTTTATTTAGAAAACCCGACATTTATTTTATCTTTGCTATTTATAATAACAATTACTAAAAGTGCAATTTTTGAACATAACCAGAGAAGCTTTGAACTAACTTGGCATGGCATTTAAATTTAAATAAATTATACACAACGCTTACTAAATTAGCTTAACAGGTTAGATTTCAAAAAATTCTTAAAATATTCTTTTCAAATTGAAATGGAACACCCTGTGTATATTAAACATTCTTTATGAAAATTGATGAATTTGGTTTACAAAAATATATAACATGCTTGTACCTATATCGTTGCAATTTTATACCTACATCATTGCCCTTTTCTCATTCATTTTTTATTCTTTCATGACCATGAACGTTTAATAGTGCCACCAGATGTCACATATTCACTGCATATTACTAGCTGATTGTATTTTGCTAATTACTAGTCTCTAAATGTTGGAAAACTAGTTAACGTATAAAAATGCAGTTGCTTTGAATTTATTATGGCCATTGCAATAAGAACATTGTGTCTACAACCAATAATAATAATAATAATCTTCTATTATTATTGCTATTGTTTTAGCATAAAACTTTCTATAATTTTTTTCATAAAAGGCGGTGTTTTCGAATTGTTTTCGATTTTTTGACTTGCATCACGATTTTAACCCAGATATTTCACTGTTTTAATTTTATATGCAGTCGCTTTATAGATGTTACCTCGTTCAAGAATCCAAATAACATTTGCAACATAATTTTTTTTTCTTTGAGTTCATTACTTGAGCATAATACATATTTTATTACACAAAAATACAAAATATTAAGGATAAGTACAAGAAAAATCGCAAGGTGAGGTTTGGTGCGTTCAACGTCTTAAAATTTGTTCTTCAAATATTCTCTCCATGAAAGAATACAAATCTTCATCAATTTCATCCGGACCTCTAATACCATAGTGATTATTTTGTCCTATAAGCCTCTCCTTTCAATTTCTTTTCTTTTTCGATTTTTTAATTTCATTCGTATACTATATTTTTATCCTAATGTCTCTTCCTTCCAACGAAGCTTAAAGAAATTGCTATTAATCCACTGATCGCCAAACCATTAAAAAGAAAGAAATAGTATTCCGCTTACCTCATTGAAGAGGGGACCCACTTTTCCTATAAAATTCTACGAGCTTGCCCCTAGACAGAATTTTAATGAAGCAAGTTATTTCCTCAATACAATAGGAACAATTCTAAGTATGATCTTGTGTTGCTGTGTAAGCACTAACTATTTGAATCAAAAATCAACGATGTACTACAAAACACCCTGTAGGCAGCAACGCCACCAATAATATGAATAATGTTCTACTAAAAATAAGTAGCAGTGCAGTTCCCTCGTTATAATACGTCTATATAACCTACATGTGTATATTTACGGAAGCATAAGGCGAGTATCTATTCCAGATGTTTACGTGAAAAATGCTCTGAGCTTATAAAATATTAGCACGATATAGCTCAAGCTGTGACCATAAAACCTATATTACTTTTGGTACAACTAAAGCAGTTGAACGTTCGGCCCTTTATTGCTTGCAATATTTGTAGCCAGGTTTCGTCTACTAGAAGGAAACAGTTCACATAGATTAAATAAATTGCGATAGCAGAGTGCCTAATGCTGTAAACCTGTTACTTTAATTAATACCAAACCATGATAAAATTGCATACCTATATGGAATACATTAGACCGTGCGTATTTTAGATAAATGAAAAGATAATCAACTTTTAGGAATAGCCATAAGGACATACTATTTAACGGATTTTCATATCACTTTTTTATCATTGTAAGTCTAGATTAAATATTAAAGTCTTGCATGTTTATATACTTTGAAAAGCAAAAATTACATTTACCAACGAGTTTATATTTCCATATTTGTCTAAAAAAAATATTTCTTGCGTACTTTTTATCAAATATGTGTACCGATATTCCTCTGAGAATCTCCGCATAGAGAGCATTTATAGTCACAGCATTTAATGTCGTTGAACTTTTTAGCATATTAGGCATTTTTAAATCACGTGATCTAATACACTATTATGTTTGTGGCATCTGTAAAAATTCAATGTTTAGGTATTTGAGGATACTAGAACGTACATTAACATGACTACCATTTCAGCATGTAAGAGAATTCTTTTGTGTGGGTGAACTGTGGCAAAACTCAGGTGCGATTGCAAGTAGAACTTATTTTATGTACATACTCTTGTGACATCAGCTACAAATACAGACATACACACTTGCGCAAGTTCTTGCTCTACTTAGGGTTATCATAAAGACAACAGTAGGACTACTATCGATACGTAGGATTTGAGTTATCTTACAGGTAGGAACAGCTTAAACAGGAACTCATAAAATCAATAGAAATTGAACATGAATTTTGAATAATCTGTACATTGCTGTAGCTTGGAATGATGCCTGAAGTATTTTCTGTTCCTCTATGAAAGAAAACACAATTCCTAACTAATCCTTATTGATCTTCACATTTGTGCTAATGTTGGCTTTCTAACGGTTAGGAAATTAGGGAAACTTGTATCTTGGATTTAATTCTCCTGGTCCGATGATGTTTCTGACACTATTATAAACTCAATGTCAGCCGTCAATGCACAAATAGTCAGCCAGGTTAAAACTCACTACTAAATTTCTATTATTTTAGTAGCGAAACTCTTTATTAAACATATAAAAATATAATGAGGAAGTAATAAAAACAAGTTACTACTATACTTTTGTAGAAAAGTTTGCACCCAATAACATAATGTATTGTAAGTATGGATCGCTCTGTATTTGATTCAACAATGAATAATAATTTAAATGTTAAATTTAATCTACAACAATAATGATAGTTGCAATTTTAATTGATATTGACGTTCACTTAAACTTTTTTTACGAAGAGTATACCTTCGTATGAATAAAATAAAAACTCCTGCTTTTATTTTATTCATAATTTTAATACTAATTATGTATCATTGTAGCTTGAAAAAGACATATGTTTGTTGAAAGCTCCCTTTAAGTAAAATGATATAAACCAGTGACTAATACAACTGGCTCAAATAAGCCGTTTTTTTATTCATTGTTGGATAATAATGTATTGTTGTTATTATACTTTACGTTCTAACCTTATAACATTCTACTTATTAGGTGAAACCAGTAATATCCACCCAATAAATACAAACAATATTACACAACTAGAACGCAATAATAATGACAATACATCCTTATGTTAGTCATCAAAATTAAATACTAAGGCATCATCAGACACACGTGATAATATGTATTTTCATCCAACCCATTTTAGATTTCCTAGAAATCATTCAGCTAGAACGTTAACGATAATAAATAACTTTCATTTGGTATTGGGAGTGAGTAAACTACCAAAGGTAGTTACTATTTTACCGCCGGTTGAAAATATCAAAATAACTGTAATGGTTTCTTTTCCATTTTCCTTTCCACTTGATATACATTTTTACAGCTTTTAAGCGCTGAAACTTTATATGTTTTAGGGCACATTGAGAAACTTACTTAGTTTCCGTTAAAGATGCGCAATGGATCATCAAAAAAAGGTCTAAAGCCAATTATTTTATTTCAAAAATGTTTGAACGTTGTCGAATCGTTTTCTGATTGATTCTTCAGTAATAATGCTTAAAATTCTTCCTGAAGTAAGCTATCTGCTTTGACAATGTCAAAGTTTGGTGCCGTTTCATAAAAGGGCACCATTTCTGAACAGCCGATTATTTCTAATCGGGATTTTCTTACTGCTACCAGCTATTAGTTCTTCCACAATGTGGAAATCCACATTTAGCAAATTTGATCGAAACTCAACAAAATTTGATTAGGGATCCAATCGAATCCATATTTTACGTGGGCTTTCCCTAAAGGCACCATGTAAATGATAGTGAATGGCACTCTATGCTTGTCTTGTTTATACCCACATTTTCTACTCTTGTTGCCCACAGAGTATTCGATTCGCCAGGAGAATTATAAATCTCGTGGCCTTTGTAGCAGATATTTTCTTCTGGGTGAAAAAATTTGACGATGTAACTGTTTACAATGTTTTGCTATGACGCAAAAATGATCACTGAATATTGGAGTTAAAAACCCTTCTACTCAGCTATTTCGGAACCACCTCAGTTTAAAGCAGTTGACTATTGGAATTTGATGCAATTGAAACAGACAAAAGCTGGTGTTGTTCCAGACGTCGAACTTAATTACTAGCATGAATAAAGTTTAGAACAGCTCTTTTTAGTACATGTCGCAATAGTCATTTGGTTGACTTTTGGATCTTAATAATGTTTACACACCATTTTCAGCTAACATGAAACACATTCCTTAATTATTTACAGTCACTGACGAAACCACCACCATGCACATCATGACGTGTGACTACTTCTAGGTTAAATGTAAAAGTAAACAGGTAAAATTTATTAATATGTAAAATATATTTGAATATTTTTCTTGTGGGTGTCTGGACTTGTGCGTTTATATACCCTATATGGATCTACATTTTCTGAAAGTAATAGGATTGGAAGGCCAGCTGTAAAGCAGCAAGAATAGGGGACAACAACAGATCTTTTAGGTCGCAGTGTAACATCACCCTTTTGTTTACATACATACATACCCTATATGGATTTTAATTTTTTTAACTAATAAGTATTTTGGTCTAAGTATTCCATTGATAATAAAAATCATGCTTGCTCTCAAAATATTGAGAATACAGCGGGAACAATGGACAAATCAATGATTGCATGTGCTGCTGCAAAACACCTCAGTGTTTCTATAACTACACTATTGTGGCAAGCAAAAAGATTTCTACAATCTAGAAACACAAATTTTTCGTACAGTCAGAATAATATGAAATAAGTGTTCGTGGATGAAGAGGATAAACTACTGATCTAGTACATTAAGAAAGCTGGCCAACTTCGTTTGGGTTTGGCACTAATACAGACTCGTCAGTTGACGCAGCAATGTTTTCTGGAAATTAAACTAGTACGTCAAGGTATTGAGGTAAACACAAATGCAGATTCGGTTTTATCATCCTTTAATTTAAGGCTGCACCTAATGATCTGTACTTGATAGATTTGCTTTATATCAGGGATACACATGTTTATTAGGACAAGAGACCACTCGGTTAAATTATGAGCTAATCACTGGCCACCACTATTAAACACAACCAAAGACAGTTGAAGAAAATCTGATTGAAAAAGAAAACGTTTAGAAAGACGTTTTGCGAACGACCAGCAGGCATATCGACGGAAAGTTAATCCCTTTAGGCTCTCAAGAGCCTGTGGAATAAAAAAAAGTGGTAGTTTTTTCTGTGAGTTCATTGTCTTCAGCCAGTGTCAACCGCTGCTGTTTGATTTCGGCTCATTCAAAAATAACTTGGACGATGGTTTCTCTCATTACGTAGTCTTCATCTCTATAGACTCTTATGCCGTATAGATATTTCCTGAAACGACTTCGTTCTATTGTATCCGGTTAAAAAGCAATACTTCAGCAGTCAATCAGTGGGACGGCTTTTTATCATGAGCTAATTGTGTCTTTGTATGTATTATCATCGCTTCAGTAAAGCTGGTGCTTTTTCTGTTTCGTTCAGCAACTGCACCATGCTTCACTGGCTTGGTTATGGCCAGACGTGATTCAGGTCCACTGAAAGTTGTTTTAAAATCTTTCCTGTTAGTTCTTTGCAATTTCATTGCTGGCTGTGCCTGTGTGTTTCAGCACCCACAGTAAAACAGTTTTGCTATGCTCAGTCAAGTCTTGCAGTTATACCATCGCCAAAACCCGTTTTTTTTTTCGACTCTTCTGGGGACCAGTTTTGAATTTTGAAGCCCTGGTTTTGTTTAGCTCTTCATTCGCCCTAATCGAAGGCAGGCTTAAAGAGGTTATCATTGCCGAGTATGAGCATCATTGCATCTCTGCCTATTTCAAATATAGTTTAGCATGGCTTCCCTAGCGATTGTTTGTGAGTTTTCTACTGCTCCTGCAACATACAAGCAAGCCTCTGTGTAAAAGCTTCTAGATGGAACTGCACCAATCGCTGTTTTTGCTCGCGAATTTTCGTGTTTCATATCAATAGAAGATTAATTTTAAATATATATCATGCAAACATACATTTGTTATGTTACCACCCTAATTTGCCACTCACGTGCAAAACAAGCAGGTAATTACGCAATTGGTGTTTAGCAGCACTCACAGACAACACATACTTTCACATTATAAATATAACCAGATAAATGCGAGTTAAATATATATGCCGAACGTGTAGACCAGTTGCGGCAGTTTTTGACAAACACCCTGAAATTCCTTTTCAGTGGTATCTCCTTATAAATAAGCCGCCTCCCGTGCCCACACGTAAACATTTTCTCAATGAGTTCACGCCTGCCAGTCGATAAAGCTTCTACTTCTCGTACCGTTCATGGAGAAACCTTCCCCGAAGGCGCGGTTTTGCATCGCAAGAGGCTTAAACCTAAGACTTTATTATGGTCTCATTACAACAGTAGGGGTTAAAGATTAAGTATGATCAAGAGAGAGGACACAGGCGAAAAAAAGTGTTCATCAGTGCCCGTGTGCACATACACCCGGGTAAAAGGGCGTGATTGCTCAGGAAGGGCGTTCACCCCTTCAGTTAGAAAGCTCGCCGCTAGCTGCCAGTAGCGCTTCAATCGATTATCCTGTGTAGTTACGTCACGGATGCTGTAATCTAGTCAGCGAATTCTACGGCCTCGCTGTTTGTGATCACGGCCTAACGTTACGTATCGGCCTAATAGTTTAAGGCATTTAAGTAAATGTAGTGTTAAAGATCCGGTGCATACGTAAAAACTGTTAGATTGTTCGTCGAAATTACTGTTGACAATTAGAATCTTTCGGTGGTGCTGCTACGTCGAATCTCAATACATTTCTGTGTAGGTTGGTTGTCGTAAGTACCCATTCGTAAACAAACATTGCTTTTTAAAAATGCAACGCGGTCTTAGTTCAAAATTTACGAATCAGTGAAGCATTTGGCATTTACAAGCGATAAATTTTCTTTCCAAAAATTTATTGTCGAACAAAGTTGGTCAGTCTTTTTTTTTGGGATTTAATCACCATATGCTTTTGTTGCAATTTACACTAATATTAATTGTTTTAAAGAAGTATCAATTGCAATATTTCATTAAGGAGGATTTACTTTCCTGCCAAATTCATATTTTAATTAAAGTATTGCTGCTCTTGGAAGATTTGTTAAACTTAAAGACACTACGCAGAAAATCTATATGGAATAACTACTTAGTTATGGTATATAATCAAATTTAAAAATATTGACAGTATATTCCAAGCTTCAATATTTCTCGAAGCATTTTTTTTCAAAATTTTAATTCTTAATACCACAACAAATTTATCTCAATAAGATAACTCAAACGTTGAAATACATTGGGCCATTACCTAGGTTATTATTTGGTACCAATGAAATAAAAAAATAATTGATTGACAAAGCTGCACTAATCTTAATATATTATCTTAGCAAGAAAATTGTTATTTAAAATATTAATATTAATAGCGCATTTAATAGACCTAATGCAATTAGTATCACTCAAATATGTAATAATTCTATTTGATTTAATTTTTTTGATACTTTGTAGTAATATATTAATTCATAAGGTCATTATAAATAATGATGGGAATAGTTAAAATAAATTTTCTAAAAAAAAAATTAAAAAAAAAAGGTACTGTCAGAAGTGGGATTCGAACCCACGCCCACAGAGTGGACTGCGACCTGAACGCAGCGCCTTAGACCACTCGGCCATCCTGACATGACTGTTAGAGTTTCCTATAACCCGATAACTACCAATCTTATTCTTTAAATAGAAAAATTAAATTTGAAAATTCTTTTTTGTAAAAACTTTTTTTTTTTTTTTATTATAAATTTTAGTACATATATTTGCAAAGCTATTGACAATACTATTTAAAGAGAGATATATTATCATTTTGGGACAATAAATAGAATAGCTGAAAGATTTGTATCTATTGTTCCCATAAATAGATTTTATTATTTTGTTATGTAATTCGGCATTATTTAACAGCATATCATTTTAATGATCTAATAAAATAACAATATATTAGTAATAAAGAAATCATAAAAATATCTAACAGGAGTAAATTGTTTATTTTCAAAATATTTATATTCCTGTGGACAACAAACACTAATTGTGAAATAATTAATTTCGCTGAACTCTTTTGAAAGATTTAACCTCGACTGTTTCGAAGTTATAATATAGGTACAGATATTAATATTATATAATTTGATGCATCTAATCTATTATTCAAAATAACTAAGCAAAGATAGGCGCCAGTTTCATTATTCCTTCTATTGTTCTACGTGGCTGATGAATTTCATTTTAAATAAAAGCAGAAGAAAGGCATCTGGAATTCCAGACGCATTCGTTCTAATTAAACATTAAAGATACTCTAATTACAACTGACAAAAGGCTTGCCTTAATTGATACAGCGCGCAACATTTTTAATGACTGCGGAGACAAAGTTGCACTAGTTGAATGTATCTTTTCTTTTGTATACAGCAGATATTCTCTCTCGTAATGAGTTAGAAATGTAGGCGTCGCACCGTGGCAGCCCGATTGTGCAAAATTTTGAGGCTGTGCTTTAAATTTATTTGCATATAAAAGTTTTCCGTTAGAAATAAAAAAAATCTTTAACTATCTAAATTTAATAAAATTAATTAATTTGGTAAAATGGGTTTGAAAATGTTGGTATCCGTCTATGGCTCAAAAATGAAATCCAGGAATTCCAAAATCATTGCGCAAAATTAATTTCTTTTGCGTGCAGATAAGTTTAGCAAATACCCTCTATGTTTTTATATTAACAATAATTTTATATTAAGAATAAGCCACGGTCACTATACAGGGTACTCCACAAAAGTTATTAAAAGTTTAAAAGTTTATGATGTTCTATTATTTACTTATATTTGAGATTTTGGCACCATTATCTGTTTGATTGGTACTATAAATATGAAATACTTTAACCAAAATATCACTTCCGGTTCACTGAAAATGGACGTCAATTTTGTTATTTGTAAATAAAATGATCTAATTTTTTATTCATTTTTGGATTTTACGACTATAAATACGTCGGTCTTCATTAGCTCCCTTGCTAATTCATCGGCTTCTTCGATTCCTTCGACTGCCGAATGCCCGGGCATTCACAGTAAAGTCACTTTATTGTGGTCAAACTAGTCTTTAATGTATTTTAGGGTTCACTAATGTTCTTAGTATAGCCTGGCTGTCTATTGCACTGATTTCAGTTGCACAATGTAATATTGCATATGCCTCTGCCTGGTCTGTTGGTTAGTTCTCTAATGCATTCCAAAACCAGTTTTGATTGTATTTTAGGGATTCACCAGTACTCTCAGTATTGCCCAGCTGCCTGCCGCTTATTTTCATAAGCCCTCTGATTCATTTCAGTTGTACAATGCTATATGCCTCTGCTTGAAAGACCGTAGCATGTTTTCCTAGAGGAAGGATGATCATTATGTTTCTCACCTTACAATAGATTCCAGTTCCGTTCCATCAAAAGTAAAAATAATTTTTAGAATCTGCGTATGCGCCATCGTGATTAGATTTGTGTTATATACAAGTAATCGTCCAAATCCTAATATTTAATCTTTGCCCAACTATTTTAATAATGTAGAATGTAAAAATACTCCTACCAAGTAAATTAATAGGTACGCTAGCTTTTCAGCTCCCATTTTTACATCTTTCTACGATTTTATCTCAAAACTGCAAACAAAAATAACACACGGCAGTATCTACTGGCGTCAGAGAAGGTACACCTAAATTCTTATTGTCACATTCTCACACTTGAGCACACATAAACGCAATAATGAATAAAATATTAACGGTGCTAACAAACATTTTAAAAATATATATCTCGGTACCCTTAACTGTTGAAGCTTTCTCGTTTGGAAATAATTTAATTATTCTTGAATGATGTTTCTCTTTTTGAAGTTTGTTACATCGTTTAGTAAACATCTTATATATTGTACATAAGGCGTGTTAATAATAAGTTATTGGTGTTTTACTTTCCTTTAGCTCCACAACTAAAATTGGAAGCTTTTTCCGCAACACTTGCTTTGTAAAGTAATATACGACGATATAACTAATTGTTTATTATTAATTATTAATTGAATATACAGTCAGTGAAGTTGCACTTAATGAGAAGCTTTCATGTACACTCAAATTCAAAAATAATCTCTCCCTAAAATATTATTTCTTTCTATTTTATGAATATAATTTTTCTGAATGCGGCCCTTGTTTAATTAAGGGTTCAAGTTTTCGTAGAGTGTTGCCTCAGATATGTTATACATATATGTATAATACGCACTCACCAAGAAATTTTAAGGAGATGTGAATTTTGTATGTCAGTGTACGTTCCATGTAATTGTGAATAAAACAAGGGATTCCCAATAAGGTTGGTAGTATTTAGTATCATCTGGTGCTTTGTTGATCATTTTTCTCTATTCTTTGAGTTATTCAGATTAAATTAGAGATAGTTGCAACATGAGTAAGTGTCAGGCCTTAGGAATCCAATCACATCGCCTTTACGTCCCGTAAAATAAAAGCAATACGTCTGGACCTATACCTACTCATCCATAAACGGTTTTGTGCTAATTTGCTATTTCCTTTAATCTACTTTTGCTTGTGTACTCTCCCCTAATCTCGTTTTATCTTGGTCGGCGGATTCTGTAATTAATCCCAGATAGAAATTCATGCTGACGTCACATCCGTAATGGATCGTTAACAATCCCGTTGTTTGTTTTTGAATCTAACTGTGACAGAATCCTCTCGCAGTGACTAGAATTAATTAAATGCAGTCGGTGCATTCCGCGAATTGCTTCGGATGCGAAATTAATAAACGCGAAATAGACGCGTAGATTATAAAATCAATGAACGAGTACAGTTAACTAATCGGCGCGGTGATGAAGTAAAGAGTCGCCAAAACATTTTTTTTTTCGATATTATTCTTTGTTAAAACATAAAAATGGTATTTCAGAGTCGCTCTCTTATTCAAAATTGCAACAGACAATACACCGTACACCGAGAGAAAAAATAAAGTAAAAATGAACCATAAAATGGTAATGTGAACATTTTTTTTTTAGTTTTGAATACGAGCAACTGGCTAAAACGTGTTAAATCATGCAATAACCAAAAGTATTAAAAGATTACAAAAAAAAACATTATTATTAAAAGCATCTCATGTTAAATATGTTCTCAAATAATGAATTTCTAAACCAGGAAAGCAAAATTTATTAGTAATTATTTTGAATGTAGGTTTTGCAAGTAAGAGCTTAATTAAAGAAAACGTAACATTGTAAATGACATCGTTTCCTGAAGGAACTTCAATCACTCCACAATTGAATCTTAGTCCACTATAGGAATAAGTTAATTGGAAATTACAAGAAATTGTTAACATCAATAATAATTCCAGTGATAATGCTTTGTGGAACTGATGATCTTAAGAGATAAGATGTTGTATACAGACACAAGCATAAATAAATGAAAAATTGAAAATGTTTTGGAACATATAATCAGTATCTGACGAAATGTGCACTAAGAAAAGCGAGTATTTTAGCGGAAAATGCAGCGTCTACATTTAAGCCCATTGTTCTTTCAATTTTATTCATATTGCAACGTGCATAAGTTTCAAATACACAGAAGAGTACACATCATCGAAGTGCATATACGTTTCTGCCTTTGCAAATTAACTTTTGTTATAATTATTATAAAGAAATGGTTGATATAAAAATAAATTTTGAAGAATTTTGCGGGAACAAACTAAACCTCCTTTTTCATTTTACTAAATTACACACTCACACAGAGTCATCATGTAATATTTACTACTGTTGTATTTTGAATCTTTTTGATAATTAAAATAAGAATTCTAATTTTAAGCTTCTTTAAGCTTTTCAAGATTATGAAGTAAACAGAATCCTTGATAGAAAGTGCAGTTAACAATTTCTTCTATTTTTTGATCAGCGGTAGTGTAGTTATCAATTAATTTCTTATCTTGTTGACCCTCTCTTGTAACACAAGAATATAAGAGATTTTCATTAACATATGCTGCTATAAGCAAAAGTGAATATTTTTTGTGCAAGTTTAACGGAATTTCTGGGACAATTGGAATCTTTTCAGTTAATGTTGCATTACTTATAGGCAGTGCACTTTACAACAGTAAAGCATTTAATCATTTAAAACTGTTAGAAAGGACAAACCTCTTACATGAAATTATTACGTTTCTGGGTAAATTCGCATTGTTGTCTAGTCTAAAATGAAAGGATTTTGCAAATAAAAGGAAAACTTCTTGACTCAAAACGTTTACGATTTTCTGCAAAACCGCATAAATGCCAAGTTTAAAATGAATAAATGTTATAAGAAAAGAAAAAACCTCTTGATTCAAAATGCTTAGGGTTTTCTGTCAATCTGCAGAGTTTTCAAGTCCGAAATAAAGACAACTTGAATCAACTATCAACATCTTTCACTTAAAAGAGTGAACTGCTTCAATAAAAAATAAATTATTTCCAAAGAGATGCCTGGGTTTAAATAAAAATTATAATCCTTTTCAAGGTAGCATCAAATTATGTTGGCCTTATAGAAAACGCAATAACTTTTATTTAATTGAGTTCCTTTCAAGTAAAAGCGATACTTCTATCAGTGTAATGAAAATAGCAGTCGCTACGAATCTTCGAAAAGCTCAAAATGTTTGGCAGTTTAGAAATTGAGACAGCTGACATATCAGGAATGGAATAATTTTTTTACGAGTTTCTATTTTTTGAGAACGGAATAATGGAATATTTCAGAGCTTATACCCAAAGATTTTTTGACATCATTCTGAAGTCAAATAAACTAAATGATAGTACTGTCCCTTGCGCACCCATGTAGAAGATGATATGCAGAAGAAAACAACACAAAGCCTGATTTTTACGTCAAAAAAGATTAGATAAGGCACTAAGAAAGTTATATGAAGATTCTTTAATAGGTAAACTCATTTTTTTTTCTGGGATGCTTAATTTACACATTAGCGTTTGACTGATTTGGATAGATTCGTTGTGCGATATGCAGATATTTCATTAAATTAATCAGAATCAACAATGCATTCGCAATATCTTTATAAAACAGATGTAGATAAATAGAAAATGTTCATTATTAATTCTCAATAATGTTCCAACATTCCTCTAAACATAAAGAATGTTAGAAATTATGTATTTAAATCAATGATTCAAATATTAACATTTCAAAAACTAAAAAAAAATTGTAATTTCTTTCATTGCAGTAAATTTTAAAAGGCAGTAATTTTTCTCCATCTTCGCAATCTTGCATTCAAACCAAACGTTTAAATTATAAAAGATTGAATTGCATCATCTTTGTACATTTACACCTAATACAGACACATAAATCCAGTTTCTAAAATGAACCATAAATTATGTAGATAATTACCACAAATGCAGATAATTAAGATTAAGTATGTCAATTGCTATTTGTACTTCTCAGTACCTTCTCTATTTTAATTAAACTAAAACGGAATAATATTTATTTGCGCGTCCTTCTTTAAATCAGTGTCAGTAGTATTGGCAATGTATGAATAACACGAAACTAAAGCTGCTGAATAACGTATCTAGTAGACAGCTAGAAAGCGTTATACATAACGTTCGCGCAGGCAATTGCAGATAAATAATCATGACTGACAGAATGAATATGTTCTTTCCACTCCTTATTGTCCTTACTATAAAATACATTGATCAAAAGAAAGGTGATTACTACTTATTACAGCACTCCACTACTTTTTTTTACGACGAAATGACAGAAGAATGTTTAGTTATAACGTGAATTTTAAGAACTTACTTAGAGCTTAAAGATATTTCACATTATGTTATTGCTAATGGAAAGATTCCGATTTTGTTTTGAAAACGTCTAAACATATGTAGAATAACTGCTCCAATAGTGGACACCAAAAAACAGCTTTAAAAATAATCGTCAAAATTTTGGTTTTTTTTAATTAATTTATTCGTGTGCTCAACAGCCACCACTGTGGTACAGTTGATATTTTTTAGCAATTTATTTTATACAAAAATGCAGACAAACAGATCTAGCTTTAATGTATGTCAGAAGGAAACCGTAAAATTTATTTTATCGAAGCTTCATATTTTGCGTTAGTAAAAGATTACACTTTTCAGCATTTTTTGTGTAAGATTTTCTCTGAGATATTCATTCCTCTAAGACATTTACTATATACATATTTTCTATAGATATTGGGGAGTTTATTTTGATTCTTTCACAATTTGGCAAGTTTAAGAAAATCCTGAAATTTCACAACAGAGGCCGTAAGTTCCTTTAAAGAGGGGAAGACTTTTCTGGAACAAAAATAAATTATTGGTTAGTTTCCTTTTTATCTTTTTTGAACGAAGTCTACGTTTATTCTTTTCTCATCCATAAAAAAATTCCTGAAACTTTTATTTTGATCCCTGCAAGTAACGTTGAGTATTCTCAACCGTTTGCTTTATAAAAAGTATAGTAAAGAATTAAAACGGTACTTCATTTGTTAACATATCACCATAAGGCTTTTTCTTCGTATTCGTTTGCTACAATTGGAGCCCTCAGGGCTCGGTTTTGAGACCGATTGTAATTTTGTTAATCAATAATGATACTGTTTTGTTAACACGACAGCAAAAAAATGAAAAATGCATGAAGTTTCTTGTATAAACAGTAGGGAATCACCTATAATGGCCAGTACTGACGGAAATTATGGAATTATGATTAAAAGTATGATGAATAAAACTTGTAGGACGGGAATAGCTCTTTCTCGAGCGAAGCTTAAAACTTTTTTTTTCTTTTCCGAAACTACTTTAGATGACCAAATACATCTTTTTTTAATAGACACTAATATTATGTTGTTATGGTTGGGAAACTTATATTAGATCAAAAGCGAAGAATTTGTATGGGCTTTCCATGATTGGCGTGGTATATCCATATTTTCATTATTCTTTAAAGGCGTCTTAAATATACCTTATACTCGATCATATTTCATAAAAATTAGGACAAATTAATGTATATTTAGCAGTCACTGAGGAAAGTGTAACGAAACTCCAATAGGGCTCGCTGAACTGCTCAATGAGGGTTTCTGTTTTCCTAAAGAAAAAAATTCTTTATAATCACTTTTGACTCAGAATTACAAAGCAGAATTATTCACTTTTTAGAGTGTGATACTGATATGCGTACAATTGCAACAATTCGGCTTTTGTCCTGAAAATTGTATTTTTCAAAGCACAGCCTGGAATTGAATTCCATTTACAAAACAAAAATCTTAGTTAAATTTATATAAATTTTGATACACAAAAATACTTAATTTAATAACAAAATGCATATTTACAGTCAATCACGCAGCAAGTTATTCTAAGCAAAGTACTCCATCTTTGACATCATCAAACTAAGCAGTAAATAACGTTGTTATAGCTTGCTCGTCTTTCATTCTCTCAAAGAAAATAAACCATATTGGAAATGCATAATGGGAAACAAATATAAGACATTATATATACTCACACAGAGATGCTACTTCAAGAAGGAAGAATGTAAACATTTCTCTATGTGGATATATGGTATTTTGATATGCATAACAATATTTCCGATATCCATTTAAATGATGAGAAAAAAGAAACATTTGAAAAAAAAAATATTTTTCGAGACTTCAAGGTTGTGAAGTACCTATGTATAAAATGAACTTATCTATTATTACAGATAATTAGCCAGTACTATTGTTTCCATTTTTATTATATTGTAATCAGAACAATATTAAAACATACATCGCATAATATCTTTCAGGTTTTATATTCTGATATTTTAAGTTGCATTCATATTTCTGTAATAAATAACTTTGTATTTACGATTGTAAATTAATCATAATTTTGTGTTTTTTGCTGTTATAGAAATGACAGCAAACCCAGCATACAATCACCCACAATTTGTCAGAGTAATATTACAATCAATACATAAAATAATTTAATAAAATGGTTTATATACTTGATACAATAAATGTAAGAATATCCTACTATATTTTAACGCTTTGTACCGCGGTTACATGGTATAAACAACCAAGATTAAATAGTGATTTATCGTCTACGGGGCGGACATTCTACCGTTTATTACACGTAACACAATTGTTCCTGAAATATCTCTGCTTAGTTATTTCAATTGCAGCAAAAGTACATGGTGAATAGAATCGAAGGAATATACTTTTCTAGGTCGCGGTTTCATCATTCTAAAGCATTGCGTTTGGTTTTGTAACAAAACATGAAATGAACTGTATTCAGGCATAGTATTAACCGTGAAGCAGTAAGAAGGGCCATCAAGAAGTAAACAGTCAGTGAAATGTTGATTCGGTGGAAAAATAAAGACAAAGACAAGGACAAGTGTGAAAAAACGTCGAATCAGAAATCGAATTCTACCACAGCTACATCGAAGAAGAAGAGAAAATTCGGCAGAGACGGAGGTAAAGTAATAGTGTTAACTTAATGTGTGTAGTAGTGATTAGCTTTTGTTTTAATTTGCTGTAAATTAGAGATCCTTAGTTTGATCCTTTCAAGTCACGTTGTTAGAATTGTTTCCTCTTTTGAGCTTCTTTTGTTCGATTGTTTCAAAATAGAGTGGCTTTATTGTATATGTAGAAGTAAAAAAAAAACTTTTCTGATTGGTACATTGATAAAAGGGCATCTTTCATTCAATGAAATATTCCCTTACATAAAAATAAAACAGACTGAAATGTAATTATATGTTCTTATATTATTTCCTTTGACAAATCAGATCTACTTTATCATTCAGCTATAATTCAACTTGATGAAATTAGAACTTGATTGATGACACTTATACAACTGAAATCGAATCTGCAAGTAATTGTCTAATCTAATAAATTAATTGTTAAATTCTCTATTAAGTAGCGGAAGAGATTTTAAATCTCATTTGCAAATCTGTCATCTGTCTGTCACACTGGCAGTAATCAGAGAGCAAATGTTGGAATTTAGAAACATTAAGATTTTTCTACTATAAATTCTTTATCACTTGCCACGTTATTGATATATCAATTTTGACAAAAAGCGCTTTAATTTAACGTCACTATTGAGTTAGTGAACTTATGCTCGGTAACATAAGCAATAGTTACCAATTTGTCAAAGTTAATCAATGGATAACAGTAAAAATCAGTAACATAAAGGTTTGTTAGGAGATAATCATATGTTAAATCAGTTGGTAACATAACTACTGCTATTCCGATAGTTACACATTCATTAAGACTTACCAAATAACGAAATATGCTGAGTATCTATTGATATAAGTATCAATAGATGACGCGACATTTTACGCTTGGGCTGGAAGTCTATTTGACATTTTGACATTATTGTTTTTAATTAAATTTGATCACCTTTTAATTAATTTTGTGAATTTAATGTTCTTCAACATTTCTTGGTAAAAAAAAATGTAGTTTGCTTCTAGAGCCGTGGTTCTTGTAAAACTTGCTTAATGATATCATGCCATATACTCATTTTAGGGCCGGTTTATTCATCTCTGAGTAAAGTGCCAAGTTGTGTACTTGACAGATTAGCGCAACTAAACGTTTATTCACCTTCGAGTAGCACTACTCGTCGAGTAAAATTTCCTTACTGGCTAGATATTTTACTTGATAGCTCAAACACCGATTAAGATATTACTTGACAGTTTGACATTTGTTAAGTCGTGTTTGAAGGTTAGAAAACAATATATGATGGCTTTTCTGAGTAAAAGATGGAGATATTTGAAGAATATGAGGGTCTATTTATGAACAAAGAAATGGAAATTGTTAATCATATTAATCGGGATCGACGTACTTATATCACAGTAGCAGATTTCGGAAGGATGCACACAGTACTGCCGCAAAAATTATAAGAAAAGTTATCGTTGCATTAGCGCGTTTAAAAACAACGTTTATTCATTTGCCTGAAACGCCACATGATAGAAATGAAATAATAAATAAATTGTATAAAATGTCACGTTTTCCAAAACTTTTGGGAGCCCTTGACGGCACGCATGTGCGAATCCAATCGCCGGGTATAGCATAAATAAATTATAGAGTTATGTATACATAGTTACAACTCGTTTTACAGGTGGTGCAAATGCAGAAATGTACAGAAATAGAAAAGGCTATTTATCTATTAATTTTCTATTAATGTGCAAATGGTCTGTGATGCTTCTAATAAAATTATTGATATCGTTTCTTGTTGGCCTGGATCGGCACATGATACAAATATTTTTTTTTAATTAACTTGTTAGGATGCGTTTTGAAGCTGGAGAAAAGGGAAATGGACTGCTTTTGGGTGATGGCGGTTATCTTGTTAGAGAATATCTCATAACACCTCTAAATAATCCAATTACTGCTGCGGAGACTTTGTAAAATGAAGCCCAAATACGAACTAGAAATGCAGTAGAAAGGATGTTCGGAATTTGGAAACGACGCGATGGTTTCCCATTCTTTCAGTAGGAATGAGATGTTGTGTCCTTTTAAATCAGGATATCATTATAGCAACAGCCAGATTGCACAATATTGCGTGTGAAAATAATGACATTCTGTTTGATGTTGGAGAAAATGTAAATTTAGGTAATACTGGTATTTTAAGGGTCTTTTGTATTCTTGGCATGAGTCCGAAAGCATTACATTCTGCGGTAACCTTTCACCAAGTTAACTCTTTCTCTTGCCATGTGCATGCATCAGTTTTTTTATTTTTAATTACTGAAGCATCATGCTTTAGTATAGTCTCGACCAGTCGATTTGTCTCCTCAAAATTAAAATAAAATTTGACGATCTGCATCTTAGCAGCAGTTCGCTTCATAATGAAATCAAATTATAGATCCTGCAATGAATATATGTAACTTCCTGTATGAATACAATTCAAACTTGGCTTAAACAATACTATTCAAACTAAATTAACAATAAACTCGCGAATTCCTAAATAAAAATGTCAAGAATAACTTTGACGTTAATAAACGTCAAATTAAACACCGTAAACATGTGCTTTACATATATTTGCATACTATCTCTTTTTCACGTGTATAAATTGATTTTTCGTCTTCTTACTGTCTTACCAGAAACAATACTACTGACATAAAAATGTTGACTTCCGTCAAGTAGGTACTTATCATTTAAAATATCGTGAAAAGACATAAATATTTTACTAGAGACAAGTAAGTTTAATTGTCAAGTACCTACTTCGCACTTTAATTGGCGGTGAATAAACCGGGCCTTATGCGTATATAATCATTTCCACGATCAGTATTTGTAGGCTGCCAGTAGCATAAAACGTCAGAGCAAACAATAACTTATTTCAACTGGTAATGCTCCATTTCTTTGTGTGGACCTCTCAGTACACCACTTACCCTGCGCATATGTTATCTAATATATCAAATATTTCTCTATCGGAGGCCGACGATTCATCATTCGTGTAGAAAATATAGAAAACAGAAGCAAAATATCAAATTCTTAGGTGAAAACGTCAAAGTTTCAAGTTGACCCTCTCTGGGAACCAAAATGAACTATCAGTTTTAGTAAATTTACAGTGACCTACTTTACAATAACCATTGATCAGTTGTTAACTAATTACATAGCATTTAGCAAATGGTTATGTAATTTAACTTTTACTTAGCACTTTTCAGTGCTAACAAATGATTAACTAATTGCTTGGATACACAAGTTTTATGTTACCAGGCATTAAAATGCTGAGATATCTATCAGAAGCTCAAAAAATTGGGGCATCAGCAGACTGGAAGAAAATTGGAGTCTGGACGGCGTTGCGGCAAACCTACATGTGAGCCATAGTTGCATTTTCAATATAAGAAAGAAGTGCATACTCAACCACAGAGTTGTGCGCGCTCTTACGCTAAGACGTCCTAATGCAACAAATAACGAAGAGGATGCAGCTTTGGTTGACCACAACATCCAAAATCTGTTTTTTTTTACATTCTAGAGACCCAACAAATTGCAATCTTTCCTGGTTCAATAAGAACTGCCTAAAGAAGGATAATAGCAGCGGGTTTCTCTAGCAGGAGTGCTGCCAGAAAACCTTTTTTAACAGAAGCATCGAAAGAAAACACGATTGGATTTGCACCAATATTTGAATGAAGATTTCGACTTTTGGAACAAAGTTGTGTTGTCTGACGGTAAAGTTTTCAGAATGGCAGAATCCCTGTGTATTCACCCAGAAATGAAAGATTTGGTGAAAGACATACACACAAATTGCACACCAGTGGGATGTTCTCAGGACATTATGGGCCTGGATTAATTGTAATTATTTAATTTTCCTTAAAAAGTTTCTCCATCGTTTGTTATCCTACTAAAATTTAACAATATTTTAAGCGATTACAAAAACTAAGTGGTTAATTAAGTAAAACGTTGGTAAAACACTAAACCCTTGCATTTTTTCGACTTTTTTCCCCATGGAAAAGTTCCAAACTCAGTTAGTTGTTCATGAATTGAAGAACTTGCGCGAAGATTTACAAAATGTCTTCTTAAATATTTAAATTTTAATTTACGTCATGTTTAGACACGCAACAGAAGAACAAACTCCAAGTTTTTTTTTTATAAGCGATACACAATGTTAACGTCTAAAACTTTTAGACATGCCCTCCAGCATGTTGCTATAAGCTTTATTTATTTCAGCAAGTTCTGAATCGACAAAAAACTTCGAATAGTGCTATACTCGTAACCGTACCTCGTCTAATTTATTATTTAATATTCACTCAACTACAGCATTAGAGAACTCGATTCAAGGCAGCCTTATAGCAAATGAAGAATTTAATGCATGTCTGACTAAATTAAACATTGTTTACCTAGTAGTGTACTCTACATGGATTTGCTTAATCTCACTACACGGTGCAATCTTAGAAAAGTTCATTTTATTACAAATTAGCTTGATAAATTATACAGATATAAAGTGCTTTAATCTGCAATTTGCTACATAAGATCTTCCACAGAAAATTTCTGTATCAGCTCGAGCATGCTATGAGACGTTATATAACTTTGCTGAATGTGAAGGAAGTCATTTGATAAGTTATTTTTAATAAAGATGACCTGCGGGGTTTAATACTTGTTGTGAACGCTGACGTTATAATTATCTTGTTTTTAAAACGCTAAAAAATACCTTAGTTCGCTGAACTTTAATAAAATAGCATGGGGCGTGATGTAGTGAATCGCCGAGATTTTGTATTTGTTTACTGGTATTTGTAGTATGCTACCAAATGGGAACAGAGTTTGATATCAGTGACTCACAGAAGTTATATCAGATCTTCAAATATATGAAAATTTGACAACAGAAAAGGAAGCGCAGAAACTTCCAGCTTAAAATCAATGTTAACTATTTCAAAGTACGATTTAGTATGCCATTGTTTTATTGCATTAGTACCGGCATTTCTCTATTCATCTGTCATTCTAACAAACCACGCCCTGTTATGAAGGTATTCCAAACATAAATCATCAGGTATGTATGTCAGAATCAAAATAAAAGTGAAATAAGTCAAAAAATGTTGAATGATGAGGTAATGATAATGTGAAATATAATTAAAGAGAGAGAGAGATGTGTGTGATGTAGAATCTGTGAAAGATCGATGGAGAGTAAACGACTTTCCTGACGACATTCTCCATCAATCTTTCATAGATTATACATCACACACATCTTTCTCTATATTAATTAATATTTCACAATATTGTCGTTACCGCATGATTCAACATTTTTTGACTTATTTCACTTTTATTTTACTTCTAACATACTGCTGTATACTGATTGTAATAAATGAACTACTAAAATAGCTCAACGAATAAAATCCTTAAAGGGCGCAAAAGAACTATTAACCTCAGGATTACCCTCGCGAATTAAAACTTGAATCTAACCACGAAAAGCAAAATAGAAAAACGGAAAAATTAACACTTTAAAATATAATGAGAAAAATTAAACTGAAAACATATCTTCCTGCACAAAAATAATAAATGATCTTATATCGTGCACACATCAATATAATAACAATTATTATAAAGTGAATTCCTTGATGGACGGAATAAAAGACAATTTATGCGAATTAAATTACGATATCAAAATGAAATACAAAATGGCAAACAAAGATACCCAAAAATACGTATACTCACACTAACAGTCGACCAAGGAACTGCCTGAGAAAACTCTACAATCGCATTCTTACAATTCACCGACAAAATCTAGTAGAACAAACATTAAATAGAACTAGCAAACGCTAGACATCTTAAAGAAAGGAATTAATTTAAAAAAACTGAACACTTAATTAAATAAATTATACAATTAACTCTTTAACTAAAATTTATACAAACTAAACATTATTGTGGAAATTTCTCGATACAATGATTCAGTAAAACGGGAAATCATGAGAAATTAGGCAACTTAAAATCCACTCGCGAAAAACGAGATGCCCGCCACAGCAATACGCACCTGATGATGGCGTCACGCCGAAACATGTTGTAATTTATTCAAATTAAATGTGAATGGAAAGGACATTTACATTTTATTAATTCTATTATCTACACCATTCAATCAGGATTTATTCAATTATAAATAGAATTTGTTAAGTAATGATAAAAACAGTATACCTTTCATGTAACCAATGTTTATGGCGAACTAGTTAATTACCATTTTTTGATAAATTAAAATAATAACAATACATCTTTAAAACCCATGCTCTATTTAAAGCTACTACATGGAGTTACCTACTCTTATTATCACATTGTTATTATCAACATGTTAAGTAATAAGGATACCGCAACTCAAGCATTGAAGATATAAGTTGACATGACAGTTTTAACCATTAACGCCCAGTGAAACATTATAGACCAATACTTTTCTCAGAAATTATAAAACCATCAGTCAAAAACTTTAATTATGCAACCTTAATAAAATATTTGCAAAAAAATGGGTTAAACTATTTTTCAATTTTCAACAGCTGACACTAGTGATATTTTAAATACCATCACCCTTATTAAACAGTGGTGATGCCGAGGATGCTGACATGGTAACAATTGAAAAAAATAACTCTATATTAAAATGTATGTCGACGAAAAATAATTTTAAATGATTGAGACATAATCGCTGAAAGTGTTGAAGTTAACAACAGGTCAATAGCAAATTATAGTTCCTGGGACATGGTCATCCTCTATACCTCTATCGATGATAAACATTAGATAGTTGCTAAGTTGTAGACGCATTGCTACGATAGACGCAAGACTTAATATATAGCATAAATCCAACTACTGGTAGGCATAATCGAATGATGAAAAACAATCCTTAATATCAAAAGGTTCCAATCAATTATGTCGCTTTGTTCAAAATGCTTTTTCGATTATGAATGATTTTCATAATCTATTACGACTGATTTAAAAATCGATTATACTACTACTTAACACTCAATATAATCCAGTGATCATTCAAAATGACGTCATAATAGTTATAGAATGATCGTCAATAATTGTGTAATTTCTTTTCGCTCATTCGATTATGCCTATCACTAAATAGAAGTAATTTGCTAACGTAAATTAGTATAAGTCACAAGTCACAAGTGACACACCTTTTTTTCATTTAGAACGTAAAATGATTACTGAGTTGCTGTTCTGTCATTCACAAATTTCTAATCTTATTCTTGACTACCCTGCCCATTGTTGATCCAGGTTCCCTTAAGTATCTTTACCTTAATGGAATCTGGACCAACACTGGGCAGGGTGCAAATGGCAGTTGACGAAATGATGCATAATGCTGTCTAATTTTAGCTATTAAACGATAAATAAAGATTCACTATAATCTTAAATAAATAGCAACTGATTATCACATCAGGATATTCAAATTGAAAATCGAATTCAACTATATTTGTTTAATACATAATGAAGATATAAACCGTAAACAATGTTTAACTACAATTTCTACAGTACAAACACATTTCATTTCAAATTATTCAAATACTTCTGTATTTGAGTTATACCTAAACGGAATCTATAATTGTCGGAAAACCAGTAATAAGATACTACCTTTTCTACTCAAAAAAAACTTTTTTTTAGAAAAGAAGGTAAATCGTTCTCGTTTAGCGAAAACGAAACCAGGATTAGGTTACAAAGTTAATAAGCCGACAGGAAAGTCGTTTATCGCGGGTTTATTAAGTACATAAAGTCACACAAGATTACATTTCCCGAGGCGCGGAAGTAAACACTTTCACTATTTTATAAGTATATGCATTCACAAATTGCATTGTGCGCGCTAGCTCTTAAAGTTTTTGCTGGGATTCCTGTTGAATATTTGCAAACGCATTTATTTTTTCAATATTTGAATTCTACATAAAAATATACCTTCACAGAGTCAAAATTAAGGGGTAAAAATCTAAAGGGTATAAGTGCACTTTTACACGCAAATGGGGTGTATGGAGATTAGGGTAGCTTAAAACCCAGAGGGTTTTTTTTGTATTTTAGCCCTTCAATGATTCTAGCACTTCTTAGATATGAAAAATAGAGTTTACCATACGGAACTTTCTTCTTCGAGTTCTAGTTTCCTACAAAAGTAGACGCTAAAGCCACGCATATTCTATCTGGTTTAAAAGTCTCCATCAGGTAAAGTCTTTACCTTTTAAAATTTATGATAGGACACCACGTGACTAAAATTTTACAATAACGAAAAAGATGGTGATCAGGGTTACTCTTACTGTAGTCCGCTCAAAAATTCTTTTTGATTGGAAAGATAGCTATAGAACCTACTCAGAGAAACTTAGGAGGTTATCATTTTTACTTTTGAGAACACATTCCTAAAGTGATGAACGACCAATACGATTCTTCCTTCAGTATGTTTAACGATCTTATGAAGTAAATCATAACCAGTGATTTTGGAAAGAGACTGCAAGTTGGGAAAAAGCTTGACTGAAATAAAAGAAGGAAGCTGTTCAGACGTTGATATTACCAATCTACGACAGAAAAGTCTTAACTAGTTAGTCCTTAACTACGCTTTTGATATACCTTAAAGTATATAAACGAAAAAAAAAAGTTAGTTGGCGATGTCTTTCCGGGCTTGTAACGCATTGTTTTCTGCCCTACCTATTTCCACTTTAAGTAAAACATGTAGTAAATACGTTTTTGAGAACGAAATAAAATAATTAAAATTTAAATACGGGCCGTACAAACTTAATTTGAATTGCATTTTGCTTGCTTTCTGGAAAAAGTAATTCCCTTAAATGCAACTTAGAACAAATGTTTACCCGTATTTTTCGTAATGTGTACTGAGAGAGGATAGCATGTGCATGGCGTAATTTATAGTTCCGTCCACTGCGGCTACTATTACTCACTGTAGAACGGATATTATCTCAAAGTTTATTCAAACAGTTTGGGCCCTTAAAGTAGTTCAGTTATTTAATGAGATCTCAGGTCTTCTAGGGAAAGGTCCACCATTTCAAGGTCTGCTCCGGAAAAAGGGTTATAGTGCTTTCTGACCCTGGGCCTGTGACAAAATATCCCTGCACTAACACCCTGTTTCGTTTTTAAGTATATATCAAATGTGTTTGCCGGCGTCAGCTTTTTATTGGGTTTCTATTTCTCTCTATTTGAAAAAGGTTGTGAAGAATCCATCAATCATAGCTGGAGTATACCTACCTATATTATGTCAACGTAATGAAATTTCCAGCGTGGTGTTGGAAGTGATCACTTTCAACAGCTCTCTTACCAGAGAGACATGAGCATGTGGCGACTGATTGTGGCAAAGGGGGAATATAATTAAACCTTTCAATGTATTAGGGTGGTAATTCCAGAGGGGTTTCAATTGTCAATGGCGGAGAATAAGGCATTGCTTACGTGGTCAACAACTCGTGACCCTTTGTGTGGGTGTACATTTTGTTGTGATTCTAGATTACTGCGTTTACTGTCACCACGCTACAACTCCATAATTACATGAGATTAATGGACTAATATATCAGTTCAGTCCAGTGTGAATGGAGTGCGCATCATTTATTATTCAAATGTTACGGAAGTTACAGTCGGCGTTCCACAGGGCTCCGTCCTAAGTCCAAGCCTTTTTATGATAGCCGTCAGTGATCTGAGTTTATGGCCCACGTGTCGATGGCCTCTGAGGAATGTACAGACCGGTTTAATAGCTGGTGTGAGGATAATGGACTGAAAATGACTAGAGAGAAAACGGGGCTGCTGAAGTTCAGATTTAGCACGATTCCATCGGCCAACAGTCTATTACGTTTTCTGCTATAAGTCTATACCTGAGTAAGATAATTACAAGTTTTTGGTATCATAGTAGATAAAGAGCTCAGGTATGAGAAACTTTGTTAAGCGCTTGAAGCTAAATTGGGTACAGTCCTCTATGCAATAAGAACTATTCGAACTAGCGTGGGTATTCAGTCACTACGGATGTTATATTTTTTATGTGTGGAATCCAGGTTGCTCTGCGGAATCATATTTTTGGGTACTACGTCATACCAGCAACGAATATTTTTATTATAAAAGAAGATATAATTAGTGCATGATGGGTGCAACTTCTGCAAAGGACTTCACCGTAGTGTCTCTTCAAATAAGACGCCCATTTTTCATACCTACATATCGTATATAAAAAAATATTTTGCCGAAATATACATTGAAAAAAGAAATAAGATAAACAACAAAGTTTTTCAGCAGTAATCAAATATTAATGTGGTACGGGTACGCACAAGATGCAATCCGATTTTTCGGTTTTTGTTTTAATGCCTATTGTTTATTCTTTCTTTTCACCGCCGGGAAATATTCACTTTTCGTATTTTCCTGTTTTTTATTATGTCTGAATATTCGTGAAATATGACGAAGTACGCGCGCTGTATTAACTGAACTGCTTTATACATTTCCCTTTGAAATTCTGTTTGATAAATTTCCATCGCGAATGTATTCTTCGCAAAAGCGGCTCTTGATATATTTACAGATAGCGTGAAAGGCGTACAGCACATATTTCAGGGCAAAAAAGGGAATATATGTGTAATAAAAATTCAAACCAAAATAAAGGGTCTATTGCTGGGAACTTTAATATTGTATATAAATATTTAAATGCAAGTTATTGGCGTTTAGATGTTCATAATAACTGCCAGCTGCATCAGCAACAAAAAAAATTGTATACATTTTATATGCAATCTTTGTGTATAATTAGCCCAAAGCAATAAACGTGATATCTTATCTTTTATCACCAAACAATAATATCTTTATCATTGCGAAATACTAATGGAAACTGGATTATGCTTTATCGCAGCTAATAACAAGCACGGTCACAATATTATTATGTGGTTTCGGATGCCTTGAAATATTAAAGAAAGCTTGAGAAACGCACTTTCTTTTACAATCAATTTATTGATTATAATGGATCAATATTAATTAACGTTGTGGAGTTATTAATGCCTCATTTGAAGTCATCAGACGGAAAAAGCAATATACGTTTTATATCAACCAGCCGTTAATCTCTGAATAAGAAGTGGTATTTGCAATAGAAGAATTCATCCGCCATGGATCATATCCTATTACATTCCTAGCAGTGAGCCGGAATACAAAATTACAAATATGAGTGTGTGACTGTCAAGTTATTATGTATCGAAAGCGTGTTGTTGAATCTTGCCTGCTTTCTCCCTGAAATCTGCGGTTAAGGGTTCTAAATGACTTTTTAGCACTCACCACTCTTTGTATTAACAGCTTTTGCTGTGGCTCTGGCTGGCTGCGTCTTCTGCCAAGGCTATCACTCCATAGGCAATTATTGAAAGTCACATAAAGCCACTTAGCTAGTTTTGAAAACAGGCTCCTAGGCATATTGTATATTTTTCGACAATCTTTTCCAGGTGCCACCTGCTTGCTTGATGGTTATTGGATTTTTGATATTATGGATGAATTCGGCATGTGTCATTGTAGGGTGTCTTAATGTGTCGAAGGAGAGTTTCATTATCAATTTGTACCTCCCCAAATTGATTCTTTAGCACAAGGCATTGCTGTATATTTCCACTGCCCATCATCTCCTGGTTCACTATGTTGAAGATACGTTTCCAAAATAAATTGCTGCCAACCTTTAGCCAACGTAAATGGCATTTTGCAAAGAAAAAGATCCGCGTTCTGCTTTTACGCGGAAGGAATGCGTAGAGGAGAAGCACTGTATGTTAATAGTAATACAGATAATACGGATGAAGTAATTATTTACGCACGAAACGTACGACCATATAGAATATACACTAATTTTGATGATAAAATGGTAGATATACTAGCTATTTCATAACAGTGATTGGATGTAAATATTAATTAGCGCATAGCCGAAAGTAGGTAAGGTTAGGAAAATCATTTCAGGATGTAATGACAAGAAATAGAAATGAGGAAATTGGTTTCTTGTTTTTTATTTTGACTTTTTGTGACCTAGTAAGCACGTTGAATGGAGAACTATTTGATCTTATAACATGTTGACTTCACAAGTTAGCATAAAAAATGATCTTACTCTACATTCCGTTTCCCTTTCCATACCACTCCGTTACATTTTAAGCTAAAATATTTTTACAATAAAGTGAGTGAGTATTAGATTCTGCTCTGCTCAATTTCTTATTATATTATATTTTTACTACGTGTTTTCTTCGCCAGTGCATCTTCAAGCGAGTGAAAATATCAATTTTTCCCTTGAAGACGCACTGGTGAGCGAAAATATCCGTAAATAAAACGTAGATTTGTCAGAACATAATTTTATGTTCATTCACTTTTTATTATTATATTATCACATCCAATCCGTGACTATATAAAATACTAAAAACATTTCTGCCTGAGATTATATTGATGTGTACACATTTTTTCTTCCGTTTAGATACCGTTTCCACTTTCATCAATTTCCAATCTGTTCAGCCAAAGATATTTTTGCGTAGCCGAAACGGACTGATATGAAAAAGAAGTAAAAGCCATAGTGAGAATTAATTGTGCCACATTACGTGTGTGCATATACACAGCGAAAACTCTTTTATACAATCTAGTATACAGGAAAATTGTACTGATTATAGTAAGCATACCCATACCATTACTTATTGCATTTAAATCTTTCCTCTTCATTTTCTTAATGCTTACTTCTGCCACTGATAATATAACAACGCGTTTCACTTCTAAATCACTAATTCCTAGTTTTGCATGGATTATTTACTTACACTTATTGCTATATTGCTTACTTACATTTATAAATAAATCCGCTACAAACATGTTAAGTACTCCAAACAAGCAAAAAGTTTGCAACTAATGTCGACTGTCTCAAGTAGTAGCTGTACTTTTTCGTAAGGAAGGAATATACTAGTTAACAAGTCATTTCCTTCAAATATTTTTTTTTCTTATCACCCAGTATAAATTTCCTTAGAAATATCTAAAAGAATTCTTTGGATTAGTGCACATCTGTTTATGACAAGAAAAAACCTTTTTCTCAATTTGGAGAAAAGAGATTATGGGGCGAAACATATTTTAAAAACTGCAATGTGTGAGTAATATTGTAACATAACAGGAACAAGCATTTACTCACTTTTTTATATTAGCTCTACATACCAAACAGCACGAATAAAATTACAGAAAACACAATATTATAAAAGAATTCAAGACAAACAAATCTTCAAATATTTTTTTTTCATATCACCCAGTATAAATTTCCTTAGAAATATCTAAAAGAATTCTTTGGATTAGTGCACATCTATTAATGACAAGAAAAAACCTTTTTCTCAATTTGGAGAAAAGAGATTATGGGGCGAAACATATTTTAAAAACTGCAATGTGTGAGTAATATTGTAACATAACAGGAACAAGCATTTACTCACTTTTCTATATTAGCTCTACATACCAAACAGCACGAATAAAATTACAGAAAACACAATATTATAAAAGAATTCAAGACAAACAAATCTAAACAGATTAAAAGAAAAATATATATAGATAGATAGGAAAAAGGTGAACCATTACATCTAAACACCATTAGCACAAATACACAAGATCATCATGGATTTTCCACTCACTTACTAAAACAAGTTGCTTCTAGTACCACCGAGCTCCTTGCTACAACTACAAACTATTGTTTCATGAAAGGAGGGATCTTAAAATAGCAAAAATGTTACAAATACCCGAAAAAGGAGCTCCTATGATACCGCAAAGTACAGACCAATATCTATACCGACTGCTTTCTCAAAACGCAAAGAGATTAATTATTTTTTTTCGAAGAAAATAACCAAAAATCAACATGGATTTGGTAAAACCAATTGTTTGTTCTTAGGGTTATCCGAGGTACCAAATGTGTTAGATGCGCTAGGCAGTGAAGAGTACATTCGTCTAACTTGCTGCAACCTCACTAGTAGTGATGAGCGAAACTGTGATTCTTCAATCACGTTGTGAGTCGTGAAAGCGATTTACAAATCACGGTGATTATAAACGGTGATTGCGATCACTGTATTGACTCATCGATATCAAATCGTGTTTCGTGTATACTTCTCTCATTACAGGTCTCAGGAAGTTCTTTTTTTTTTTTTTAGATATCACATACATAGCCTCCCTTCAAAAAAAAAAAAAAAAAGTAGTCAGCTTTTCTCAACGATTCATTGCAACCTATATGAACAGTTAAGATTTAGGACGAATGAGGGTGCGGAGCGAGTACACTGATGCAATAAGCTATCCGGGCTATCATTAATTTGCTGTGCGCAGTCGTGCCTCGCCGTTGATCGTTACCGCAATCACGAATCACGAATCACTGCTTTCAGAATTTTCCACTCACGGTCGTGATCCGTGATTCTCCAATCACTGTGAAAGAATCACAGTTCGTGAAATATCGCTCATCACTACTCACTAGAGCATTCAACACTGTAGATCACAAAATACTGATGGATAAATTATCATGCTATGGTATCCGCGTTAATACAACTTATTACAATCTTGTCTATTAGAGAGGCCCCAGTATGCACAGATGGCGTCACAGATGTCAACGATGAGTCTTTTTTTGGGACCTCTGCTGTTTATATACAACTCAATGGTCTGGATGTTAATCTGTAGACTCGCGATTATGTGAACTAATCACATTTCACATAGTTCATCATTTCACAAAAGTAGTATTCATATGGTCACGAGGCTACTGTATTATATTTTTGTTATTAAGAATCATAGGGAAATTATCTAGTTGTAGTAGGAACATTTCAATTGTTATGGAACCCATATAGTACTTAGAATAGATAGCCTCGTGTAGTACCTTTTATATGGAGCACGGGGTTGGGATGATTTGTAATAATTTAGTTTTCATAAATAAAGAGTGTGGATGTTAATCTCTCAACTGATTTGACGTGTCTTTATGCGGAGTTGGTTGTGAGGAGTAAGACCAACGAAATGTTACAATAGAACGTCAATCAAGTAATGAAGAAGGTTGAAACCTGGTTTGCAACCAACAAACTAACACTCAATCCAAGCAAGGTGGAGCATCTAGATGTTTCACTAAATATAAGAACTGTCAATAGCACTATTAAAATCTTGGGAATGCATACGGTTAGCAAACTAAATTGATCGACTCACATAAATCAATTAGCTGCTGAGCTGACGTCGGCGGTCTATAGCATAGATGTGTATTTCTCAGCAAGCCGCTAAGCTGGTATATTTTGCCAACTTTTACGGTATGGACATCTTCTGGACAGTTCTGGGAGCATTGGAAGCGGAACGAGTATCTTAACCAAGTGCTTGGGGGATGCAAAAGGAATGAGAATGAAGAAATTATCATATGTAAAAATACTTTTGTAAAGGTCATTAAAGTTTCCTAAGTCAATAGTGAAAATGGTGACACACAGAATTACCATACCCGTGGTAAAGAATATTCCAAAACAAGGTACCATAAGATTCACGTATTCTTAGAAGCACTCGTGATTAGCGTGATAATTTTTATAGTGGAACAGTAAAACATGGTCATGGATATTCACACATATATAACGGTTAACAGAGTTTGACATTTATATTTTTTTTTCCAAAAACTGGTTTTGCTGTCACAAAGAAATGCTTCATTTTGTATTACGTACAATAATCTGATTATGTGTCAGTTTAATAATTAAATCCAGCCCTACAACCTATCGTGATTTGTCATATACTTGTCAAACTGACTACAAGCAATTTTGTTATGCTATTCTGTGGCTAAGCTATGTATTTACAGAAATGTTGCAAACTTCTCCTAGACCCCTCACTACTAGATCAGTGTATCTGCTGATGATGATAGCTTTGCTATCGAAACGTACGTCCAGTTTAGTGCAGTTTGTGGTGAGGGGTCTAGGAGAAGTTTGCAGCATTACCAGTAGCCACAGTTTGGAGTATTTTTGTCAACATTTACAGAAATCATTTTGAAAGTCCAGTATAGTGATACGACTTTATGGTGACACAACCTATTTAAAACAAGCAGTTTTTGTTTAAAAAGAAATAAATAAAGAAGTAACACGATGTGTCCCCCAAATGATTCCGAGATAAACAAAGTCTCTTCTAAAAGTTCTAATTTAAACCCAATTCATCAAAGCCGCAGAACTTTCTTTCCATTGGAGCCTTTATTTCAGACCGCCGCTATTTCTATGCGGTATTGTTATCACTTCTTTTCATCTTCTATAATATGATAACTCTATACTACAATAAATGCCATTCCAACTTCGAGAGAAAATCCATAACTCGCGCCTAGATGGCCAACATAAGTTCGAAAATGCGATTTATGGTTCGGATACAAAATAACATTCGTCTGCGCGATTGTGTAAATAGTTTCGTCGGTAGTTCTTCAGGAGTTCCGCTTATTGGAGATCTAATGAAAATATTGAATCTGGAACGTGCGTGTTTTAGGTCAATAGATTTGAAATATCATGGCGCGAAGGTATTGATCTCGATTTTATTATGATTGTTGAAACGTAGGGTTATAATATTTGAGTTTTCGCAGGCATCGACCTAACGCAAATGGCCCATCGTGTTGGGGATGTGAGCCGTAAAGAAGAAAACTGCCACCAGAAATGACAGCGGAGGCAATGGTTAACGATGTTGACCATTTTAATAAAAAAACTTGGCTGATGGTTGTACGGACTCCCATTTAGCTTTGAAAATGCATACTGACGGAAAATATATGATGAATTATGGGAGCATATATGGATAGTATACTCATATTTGTCATTAAGCTTAGCTATTGATCTTAAAAAAGACGAAATACATCGTAGAATTAGCTTGACCTATTTATTCGTATTTAGAATAAAATGGGCTATAGAAGATTCTTTCCCACATTGAAAATATTTGTTTGAATAAGTTAAAAACGGAAATATAGTATATACAGTTACTGATCGATGCACATTACACAAATACACTTAATGGAAGGCTTTGCAATATTTTTATTGGGGAGATTAACAATTCCGAAAAGCAAATTCTAAGAATGAAAAAGTTGAATACTCGCTTTGTAATGGCATATCTTGGAAGCGATTTGATCCGGCACTTTATCATATCTTTGTGGATTTAACCGTCGAACGAAAGAAAATATTTAGATCTTCCTTTCCCATGATCCTACTAAAAATATTAAATTCGTATATGATAAATAAAGTTAATCAGATTCAACAAATTATATCTGTATAGTGCGATAAATCAAAGCATTTGAGGTATACGCAGCGATCGAGTGAACGCATCCTTAGGAACATGCAACAATTTGGTTACAGAAAGCTTTATAATTCAATGAGTCATATAGCCTTGACATAAACGTAAAAAAAAGTATATATTCTAGTTAAGACAGAAATTTAAGGAATCAGTGTTAAAATACAGCAAATTTATAAATCTGAGATGTCGGTCTTCCACTGCCTTTGGGAAAACTAACAGCAGCTCAGGAAAAGTCATGAAGAATTAGAAGCGATTTGAGTAGTCTTTTATAAAATTTATTTCAAATTCACCGCGCAATTTCTTTTCACATGCAACAGCAAGTTTGTGGAGAATTAAAAAATCACCACCTACATCTACACTAATTTTAATACACTCTTCATTTTCTTAATATTTATTAGGAGAATGCAGTATAAATGTTCCTCCTAATTTTTTGTACAAAGATCCTCCCTTTTCAATATTTTCTTTTTCATAAATTTAACTTTTTTGTCCCCTCAATTTTTCTCATCCTTTAATTCCACTTTTTTCAGCTGTACCTTTGTCGATTATGTTTTTCCACAAAATATGGGATGATTGTGCAGAAGAAATGGTGGTCTATGAAAATGTTGCTATCAAAGGACGAGATTTTCTTGGCTTCACATTTTTAGGTTTTTCGATTGATTCCGTAACAGATCTAAAGAAAGTGTTTCATTTGAATTCACAACGAATTATCTACCTATTGTATGTCTATTCCGACATATGCATTAAGGAACAAAAATCCTAAAAAAGTTATACTAGATGAGTCGAAATACAAAAATGTCACTTAATTGTAAGAATTTTTGAAAAACCAGCTGTGCAAGGAGTACTAGTTTGTTAGTCTGATTTTTTTTTTCAAACCAATTTCCCCCACATTCGATATGACTCCCCATCTTAAAAACCAATCCTTAAACCAGCTCCACCAATCTTTATCAGAAAGGAGAGAACAATAGTCGTGCCAAGCCCTCAGGAAATCACTAAACCTTTTTTTTGAGCTTCATTTTCACATGTGAGGAGAGTAGGTACAAAATTATAGAAGGCAAGATCTGGACGGTTTTTGTTTGGTGGGGACAAATATTCGACAGTAATCTGAGGCATTTTATAATGAAGGAACTAGGAATCCGTTCATTTTGGCTGCGGATTCATCAAAGATCTGATAACGCTTAAGCAGACACTACTCAGAGTACTACTTCGCTATTACTGTCTTCCATGTGCCCAATAGGACGCAGTCCACTATTCCTCTTTACGTAAAAAATGCAGCTGTCATATTTTTTTTAACAGATCGTTTTTTTCTTTGGCAGCTCCGGATATATCCTCATCGACAAAGACCCAAATCTTGTTTTAAGTCTTGGCCAGCACATCATAATAGAACACCTACCACGATGTTGTTCACATACTGACACAACAAACTTTTCTAGCACTTCCCAACACCAAGTACCTGGCATATGGTGTCATACGTTCTTCAATCAGTTTATGACACCTAGAGATAACAAGGTGTCTTCACGTGACTCTTGCTGGTATGTCACCTCACGTTTTCCCCCGGAATTGGCATTCCTTGCCTTTTCTCGGCGTTCTCGAAAGAAGAAACTAAAAATGGGCTTGTTCCTCACAAATTCTTTGGTGATCAGGCAACGGTTTGGCTCTTCAAAGGTTCATGAGGCTAGCTAGGAAATAATATAGAATTATGTACTAACATAATTAGAAGTAGTACATTTAGCAGTACTGTTATCCTTTCTTTGTATAATTTATATTCAATATCTTCAATATTGATTATCATATTTGGTAAGCAGTGCTTTGTTTTGAATGAAATAAAAATAAAATCTCTGGATATTTGCAATTCCATAAGAAAAACGACCAATATAGAGCAAAGAGATGTAATATATATTTTGCTACGGGATTTGAAGGTAAATTCAAATAAGCAAATACTTTCATTAAGAATTTACTTAGCACAATCGAACCGTTTAGTGCCAAAGTGACTAGTGTATTTATCAGTTCCTATAATTTTACAGCTACGTATACTCTGACGAAAATAGGCGTTCCGTTTCCGTCAACTATAGTAAGATTTTGTAACCACAATTGTGGTTGCAAAATCTTACTACGTAGTCTACGTTGCTTAACCGCAGATTATATCGCTATATTCATTTCTATAGAACAAAGAAGGAAATACACAGATCACTTACACAAACATAATTGTAAGTATCACATCGTCATACTCAGTAAACTTTCTGAATAAATAGAGTATACGTAGCACCAGTGTTTGATTAACGAAAGCAAGTGTTATAAAAATACCATTAATATTGGCTGCTCACGCTGCTGAAATTTTCTCTCAAATATATTTATGGAAGGCGTGAGGTCTCTATTAAAAACGCTCGAAATAAATCAATATACCACTTAGGGCTTTTCCGACCCTTGTCAGTACCGAAATATACAGACATCTAACCCTATTTTTCTGTAGTTATATTTTTAGGATACTGACATTTTCCTTCGTGCGTGGCCAAACCAACGGTTGCGTACATAACTTGTGCATTGTGATACATGATTATGAATAAAATATTCCGATTTATAAATTTCTTACAAATCATTGAAGATCAACTATCAAGTGTGCGTTTGACAGAAGATGACAGTAAAACGGCAGATATTTACTCATAATAATTAATAATAGTACTAACAATAAGAGTGATGCACTTACTTATTTGATATTGCTTAAAGGATCCAAATTGGAATAAGCATGCCATGAGTCAAATCGATAAGGCGTTAGGAATGTCAGGTTCTCGAGATATTTTTATAGTTTTAGCATCAATAATCAGAGTAGTAAATAAAAGTCGTTAGTTAGTGGCACCAATTTATCTTTAATTTCAGTTACTCATTCTTATTTTTCTCCTTGCCTAACGTTTCGACCAATTTAGGTCTTTTTCAAAGGTTAAAACTACAATTTTTATAACATTTATAAATACGGAGAGATACATATCAAGATTAATGATCAGAGTGATATGAGTAGATCAACATGCAAATATATGTATGTGGAAACTAGAAATATTCATAGCGAATACATAACTTACTGCAAGCCCATTCTGATCTGGAGGAACACCAGTTTCTTTGGCATTCGAAACATAATTCCTCTGTAATTTTATTTTTATTAAACTATAACTCTTTCTGAATGAAACAATTCAAAGCTGATATTTTGAGGCAATAGAAGGTTGATTAATTTTAAAACCTAGAAGATTAGATGCGACAAGCAAATGCAAAATAGGAATTAGGAATTCGAAATATTGTTATTTTATAATTGAAATACGCAAGAAGCACTCCCCAAGGAAATTGATTGCGTTTTCTTTTTGGTCGTTCCTATAAAGGTAAATAAACTTTCAGTTACCTTCGCTGAATGTAAACACGGACAGAACAATTTCTTCTGAAGGCTCGCGAATTTTCGCAAATTTATAGTGCTTTTACCCAACAATAACTGGACAAATGAATGCTTTCTACAACATAAGCAATAACAAACTAATTTTTTATCGCGGGTTTCTAACAAAAATGTAGCTAGAAAAAGAAATCTGTGCGTATAGAAAGGTCCTGACAAAATGATCATAAATTTCGATTTGTTATAAATAATGATCAAGCTTTAATTTAGTGAAACCTTGGAAAACTCTTCACTTTACTATAACATATTATTACATTACGCACTAATAACAAACACGACAGAAAACTTTCAAAGCATTGCATTGGTTACTGAGAAAGGGAAGCATAAAGTTAGGGTGGTCACAAAGATTGGTTTCACTACAACCTTTTCAGATCTGTTATGACCTGTGTTATCCCAGGAAACGTTCTTGATGCGATGAGAAAAAAAAGCGAACAAAGGGCCCTGGCCTAAATTTAAAAACTGCACGTGATTCTAAATTACAATAGGACAATGCTATTTCCTATATCAAAGCAAAAGATTAATTGGTTCCGGAAGAATTCTTTTTTCAAAACAATCCATGTGGTTTCAAATTAAAATAAAATAAATTCGTGGAACACTAGAAATTATACAAAAATAAAAACTAAAAGCAAGAACAATGCTTCTACTCACCCAACTCGAGGTGATTAATAAAATAAAAATGAAACATCAAAATAGAAAACGGAAAAAAATTAATTCTTTAAAACAATAACGAGAGAATTACAATTAAAATATATCTTCCTGCATAGAAATAATAAATGATCTTATATCTAAAATGTGCACATATCCATATAATAACAATTATTATAATGCGAATTCCTTGATGGACAGAAAAAAAAACAATTAACGCGAATCAAATTTACAAAATAAAAATGAAATATAAAATGGTAGCAAAGAATTTAAAAATACATGTACTCACGCTAGCGTCTACCAAGGAACTGCTTGATAAATGCTCTACCGCTGCGTACAACGCAGTTGCATAATTCACCGACAAAATCAAATAGAATAAACATTAAATAGACTAGCGAAAACTAGACAACTTAAAGAATGAAATTAATTTAAAAAAATGAACATTTAAATAACTAAATTAAACAAATAAATCTTTAACTAAAATTATATAAACTAAATATTAATTGTGGAAATTTCTCGATACAATGATTCAACAGTTTTAAGCAAAACAAATATGCAACACAAAATACACTCGCGGTATGTGGGTTGCCACAGCAATACGTACATTCTGTAATTTCACTTACTTGGTTATTTGATTTTTATTTCACCTATAACTTTGTGCTTCTTTAATATGTATGCACATGTATGTATTAATTTTCCAAAGAGTATATTATATAGGTACATATTGCTGTGAACTGATGGTCCAAGCATATAAGTAAAGAAAAATTAAAAATGACAAAATTAATTTAGCTAGCTCAGCAAAATGAATTTAAAAGGGCGCCAGAGATTCTTAAATCTCAGAGTAAATTTTTAAAAATTAATAGTGGGCTTTTGCAAAATTTACTTTCTTTAAAATCCCCAAAAATTGAAACGGCAGATTTAAAAATAAAAGAACTATTTAAGGTGATATTTAAAATCAAAAAAAAAAACATTTAATAACAATTAACAGGGGTAAAAAAACCATGGACTGAAGGTCCTGGATTAAAACAAACCCTGCGTGAATCTAAAATTTAAGAAGGACAATTCAAATCCTTCAGCAAACAAAATGGTGAATTCGTTCTAGAAGGAATTTCAATACCACAAAAAATATCCACGTGGTTTCAAAAATTCAAAGCAAACTAAAATTTTAATTCAATCAACGTGGAGAAACAAGCAAAATCAAAAATGAAATATAAAAACAAGCTCACAGCTTCACTTCACCTATCCCGAGGTGATAAAATTAAAATTAAATTATAACTACTAAAAAAAAAAAACGAAAAATTTAAACTCTAAACGCGATTACTTCTAAAACGAATATTATTAAAAAACCCTACATAAATTGTGCACAACTAACGAGAGGAGACGTCTGAATAATGATCAAAAATTAAAATAATCCGAAACAAATCTTAACAAATGAAAAATCGTAAAATGGGGAAAATGAAAGAGCTCAAAATTTACATGTACTCACTCGTGCCACTATTCAGACTCTGCCCTAACGTAGCCTCTCACACCGCGTATATACAAAGAACCGACAGCGCGCTCTGCGTCGGCCGCAACACTCAAAGAAAACGCCTTATAAGAAGGACATAAACAAGATAAACTAATGCTAAACTTATAATCAAAGAAAAACAAACTAACTAACTGAACAATTAAGTATACATCCAACAAAACTACTACATTCAAAGAAAAATGTAAAAAATTAACATAAGTGAGAATTTGCGCGCGGCAAAGCCAAAACTTGATCTTGAAACAATTAACAGCATAGAGTTCAAATAACCGGGGAGACATGTCACAGCAATATGTATTTCCTACATCAAAATTAGCAATGTACTAATTTTGACTTTTTAGCCCAAAATGGCTGCTCTTTAGAGAAGGAGGCTACTAAAAATAGCATCCTTAAATATCCGATCTATCACGCCAGATACATTGTCAAACAACATATTAATGATAATGATATTGATATACCGCTGGTGTTGTAATCGGACTACTCCTAACGCTGTATTCGTGGTGGAGGGACTCGCTTTATAGGGTGAGCAGGATGATGCGTAGCGGGGGTGTTAGAATATATCTACGTAAGGGAATCAAAGCTAATGCGATTAACACTTCCCATAACATTGAGCAGGTGTGGTCCCCCTGACCTTGGCGAAGTTTAAATACGTGGTTACCTATATTAATTTTATAAGGGCACCCAAACTTGGCTATACAGCATGTACCTCCGAATCTGAAAATTCGCTATTTCACTGTTTAAAAATCTCTGAAAATCTGTGCTGTTGTGGGGACTTCAACTTTGATTTCTTAAAATCTAATGATCTTCATTGAACAACTCAATTTGCACCCGCAGTTGCTGCCGTTTAGTTCATAGATACACTTATAAACGTCTCGAATCACTGCACAAATTTAATCGATCTTATCATTACTACTAATGGACTCAAGAGTGGTCGAAGGCGGCCAATTGAATCAGTACTTTCTAAGTTATCAGAGAAGAACGAGTAGCCATCTAAAAACATCGTCTGAATCTGCCGAACTAACTTAACGAATCCTCAAAAATCTTATTTCATTAGATAATTTGTTGTTTGGAGCAACAAACACGAGCAGAACCTATATCAGTGAATCCGTTAGCGCAAAATTCAATAAGAATTTCCTATTTTCGCTCATAAAAAGAAGGTACTCGCATTTAAATATTTACTTAATAGCCAATGAACATCACCCATATTTTTAAGGACTCGCCTTTTGTGGAAAAGAAAGCCTTTCATCGAACTGCTCAGAGTTCTTTTTTTTTTTTTTATAAATTAAGCGATCGCATTTCTCAGCGACTAGAAGCGGAGCACTTTCAGTTTAATATCATGCAAATAGGGGGTTGTTTGATAAGTGTTTGATTTCGGAAAAGCTTCCAAAGCTCGCTAGGACCTTGACGGAGAGCGGGGAAGGGAGCTACTTGAAATCTTAAACTATATTATCCACTTTACATATGCGTATTAGGATATTGATCTGATAATTTCCTAATTTTGGCGTTGTTTGTAGTAAATTGCTTTAGTTCAGTGAAGCAAAGTTTGATAAACTATTTAAATAGTTTACATTAGAATGTTTCTAGAAAATGACTAATTATTTAAGAATACACACTGTTAATCGTGATCAGATTTTACAGATTTTGGCTTTCTTTATGTAATTAGAAAGGATTGATACTTCACCAATATTAACAAGAGTAGAAGTGGCAATGCTTTAACAGCATTTGGCAAAAAGAAAATAACGAAAATTTCCATTTATAACATTCTCGTAAATATAACACCCCTCTTGGTATTGATAACGAAGCATTTGATGGTTTCTTTAATATACTACCATTGGATATAATTGAGGGGCTTGGTGCAATTATGAGTCATAAACCACTTTTTGTTAAATTGAGTTTTAGATGAAAAATGGCTCCTGGACATACACTGTATAGTTTGGTGTAATAACAATGGAATACTATTATGGAATACACTTTAGTTAAAAATTCCGTGGCTTATTTTTGTACCAAACAAGTTTCTAAACCGTAGACTTTTTCGTTTTTCTCAAAACTGGGCTTTTCGCACGTGGGTCATTATTGCACCGGGGCCCTCAAACTGATAGAAACCTCTTGATATCCGAAGATTTCAATGCAGCTAACTTTTTGCTTTACAAAATTCAAGTAATGATGCAAACATCCTGCGTTACGTAATTTTATGGATCTGCTTAGTCTAAAACAAGTTCACACAAATACACACAGAAATTGTTATCATTAAATGGAATAGTAAATTTAATACTTACAAACCATACCATGGAATCAATATATTTCTGCTGGAGAATATCCACCATCTTGCACAGTCGGTCGCAAAGATTCAAAAATAACCCCCCAGTTTGTATTCTGTCAAGATTTTTAAAAGTTGTCCCTAGGTGGTGAGATTTCTTAGAAATGTAAGGCAATTGATTATCTGAATTTCGATATAGATTTATATTGGGTAAGGTTTATTACAGTGAATATACCTTATTCAATTTACACAGTGCATAAACGAAGTGATAGGTGAGTCAAGTAGAGGTTATTTTTCTAAATTTATTATATTTAACGCTATTTGTTTGTTAATGCAGAAACTTAATTACTTCACATTTTCCTACAGTTTAATCAAGTTTTTGAGCTTCCTATATAGAAAACAGATATAGCTAGGTTTCCTACAATGTTTACAGCTCAAGTACATATTGCATTTTGCACTTTATCTGACGTAGAACAAGGTTTTGATCTTGGTCCTTTGGCATTTAATTTATTCTTTCTAAGGAAAATTAAATGCCAATTTAATGCCTAATTAAAATTATTTAATTACATCTTTAGTTCACAAAGTTTTGGTTTATGCACACTGAGAAAAATCAAAAAAGTCGGTACAACAAAAATTATTATTTTGAACTTTTTGCATTCACTCAACCAGTGTTCGTTTAAATCAGCACACTTAAATTTTATTGCAACACAGTAACCTCATTGAAAGAAAACGACTGAATGAATATTATGTGTTAATTCAAACAAACTCAATGCATGTGCGGCCGATTTGAACAAACATTTTCTTAACCAATATTAAGATTATTGAATGAACCACAATTGTAGATTGATTCAAAGCATTAGTGCAACTCATTCTGCGTAATTGATTTAAACAATTCGGTGGTTTGAGCATATTTAAATACAAAAATTTGTTGAGTAAACCAATTATTGGTTTGAATCAACACATCTTTTTTTCTGGTGTGTTAACAATGGTGTGAAATTAAATATAGATAAAAAGGCTTCAGTGATATATACAAAAATACTTAGCCCTGCTGTATATCAATATCATATTAACAATAACCTAATCGCTGGGAAAACATTTATAAATGCTCTACGGTAAGTTTTAATTCAAAATACCTTATTCTAATTTTGACGTCACAGTAAAGCTATAAACATACCTAAACGAAGTGAGTTTATGAGTTATAAACGCGCTTGTACGTTAATAAGTTTATAAAGGAGTTTATTGGAATATCTGTTCAAAAAGGGCAATTAATAACAAATTAGAAAAAATAACATAGAGAAAGAACTCGTTTCACAAGGTCTTTCTAGACTCGTTCTTTGAAAAACTTGGACTCGAATGGAACTAATTTTTAATATACTACCAATCATATAGGTGAAGTCCAAGAAATTTAAGTTTATTTTACACGCGTCGCAATTTTCATAATCCTATGCACTGAAAACATTGTGTAATTCATTAGTTAGAAGTGAACTCCATCTAACTTACCATAATTTAATGTTAGAAAGGGCACAGAAACGCTTTCTAGAATATCTAACCCACAAAATTGGGATAGTTATACCTAGAAAGGGGTGGAGATTACAACTTGTTGCTTGAGTGACATAGTTTTTCTACTCTTAGATAAACGAAAAAGGCGTTATAGCGATTCATTTACGTTCAATTTAGTAAATCATAGAATTGATTTCTATAATCTAGTATCACAGCTTTACATCTTGATTCCTACTTATGATAGACACATTCTAAAATTTTGCATCAATCCCTTTCAAAAGCTCCTTTACTTCACATGGCCCGGAATTTTCACGTAATTATTGAATAAATGTATTTTTTTTTTTACAACTACTAATTAGTTCTATGCAGGTACATGCATTCTTCCTTAAATATAATTTGGTTTATTGTTTGTTTTTATCAATATATGTTGATGTTTCTGCATTATTTTATATAGCATTGATCGATGTTTTTATAACTATTTCTGCGACCTTTAAATGGTTCTTCTACACTGTTGGACAAATAAATAAAATAAGTTACATAGCATTACCTACATAACATGATAATTAAGGTCAATGTTAACTTTTCACTAATTTAGTCCTTATTATAGAGTTCAGCATTTTCGATATTTTGCTAAATCAACAATTTAGGGTGAAATTTTATGCACATCTATAGCGCTTGTAAGATTATTTGCGACTCCGTACACATCTAAAATGCATGCTTACAGAATTACATATAATCTGATAAGCGCTACAGATCTGCATAGAATCCCACCCTTTATATTATAATATTTCGAAACTTCGATGTTTGAGAAAGATTTCCTTATTAATTTTTTTCAGTAAGTTAAACTACTTCTCTTTTTCAGGTGAGTACAACTTACTTTACCACGACACTGCTATTGTATAGGTAGGTACAATAAACTATGTCTAATAAACCTTTGCCCGTTTAAACAACGAAGGGGTACATTTAACGTGAATTTCCAACAACAAACTGATTTCAGTTTGCATAAACCGAGTTGTTGGTTATCCAGATGAAGTCAATCTCGAAGTTCTGCCATATTTACAAGAAGATCCCAGGATTAAATGAGAAATATACAGCTGTGCCGGTCTGAGTATATACATAAATGAATTTGCAATCAACTCGCAGTATGCTATCAAATTAACTCGGAATAATAATGCTGTTTATACCGCAAATTCGTATTTATATTTGTAAAGCACAAATCATACAGGATGCTAGTGATAAATTATTATTAACAATATCTGTAACATGTTAAAACAACATTTTATTAACAATAAGTTATTTACGATAACTAATAACATACCACCATTTTACATTAAATTCTATGTGAAATGTTCAATCAATAATGGTCATGTTCAAACCCGGAAAATATCAATATGCTATCGCGAGTAGTAATAAAATTTATTTTAAAAATTTTCTAACACATAGAAAGCTTCTTTGCCCAACATACTTACCATTAAAATCTTCGCGAGAAGTAAAATATTTTAGATTGGGATGAAAAATATCATAGATTTTGTAAAACAAGACTAAGTTGTTATTACTTTTACTAGTTGTTACTAAACATTATCCTGTTTTAAAAGGATATTATGATTTACGTAAATGTGAGCATATAGATCTTTTGAACAAAACAAAAATAAATTATAATGACAACTTGATAATGAACTCTCAAAGTAAAACTAAAACTATGTGGCACATGATCAAAATCTTGTCAAGCAGAAAAGCACTTCAGGAAAAATATTGAGATTATTGATAATGGCGCGCAGGTTAATAGTCAACATGAATTAACAAATGAATTCAATGAGTTTTTTTTTGCAACAATCGGAAAATAATATTTCATCCATAACGCCTACTTCAATTAACAATCGTATTAATGCGAACAATAATACTATGTATCTCTTCCTAGTAACAGTTCCTGAAATTTACAAGTATTATTTTAAATCTTAAAAATAAAAGCTCGGCAGGACCTGATGATTTATGTGGTAATATAGTTAAGGAGTTCGGATTCCTTTTTGCGGAGCCAACATATCTTGTAAATTTATCTTTCTCGCAAGTCATCTTTCTTGAAACTTTGAAGCTGTCGGTTGTGTATGGAAATAACATAAAAAAGGCGGCAAGGTGGATATTGCTAATTACACTGGGCAACAAATTTTCGAAAAGTTCATGCTTCCAAGCTGAAAATAGTCATTTCTTAATGAACTCAATGTGCTGAACACGAAAATGACTAAGAAAAAGCTGAATTGGCTACGAGTTTTCTGTAAAATGTACGCATATTTCAGAAAAAGTGTACTTATGTCAATATTATAATACATGGTAAGAAAACATTAGTCTGCTTCTGGCTTTCGACTTCTTTTGGCCTGCCGTTTGTAGTCGACTTGTGGAGCATCTCTACTGATTGTCCAACAATAGTCAGCTAGCATTGATGTAGACCATTTGCCTTGGTACCGTTGCTCCATGGTGGCAATGTCCTGATGAAAGCGTTCGCCGTTGCTCATCGCTGACCTGCCCGCAGTTATCAGGAAAGAAATCTAAGTGGGAATCAAGAAAGTGGATCTTTAAGGACATATTGCAGCCGAATTCATGAAAACAAAGCCAACATATCCTCAACCAGACACTTGTAATTTTCTGCCTTGTAATTCCCCAGGAAGTTTGCTGCCACTTGATAGAATGCATCCCAAACCTTTTTTCTTTACCTTGAAGAAGTTCCTCAAACTTGGGGTCTCGGAAGAGCTGTCTAATTTGAGGCCCCATAAAGATGCCCTCTTTAATTTTGGCTTCACTAAGTCGAGGGAATTTTTCATGCAGGTACTTGAATGCTGGTCCATTCTTATCCATGGCTTTTACCAAGTTTTTGACAAGACCGAGCTTGATGTATAAAGGAGGAATGATGATTTTGTGTGGCTGTGCCAATGGTGGGTGCTGTACATTCGTTTCTCCAGGCTTAAAAAATGCTCTCGGAGGCAGTCTTTCTTGATGTAGTGCAAATCGATTGTTCTGCTGTCCACAGACAAAGAAAACAGCAGTACTTTGTATATCCCTGCTGCAAACCATGAACAGAGATACTACCTTCAGTCAGAACATATCTGCCAGCCATACTTGCTGTAGTTAATCGTCTCCAGTAGCTGCTTTAGATTGCCGTAAGTCTCCTTCATGTAGATCGCATGTGCAATAGGTATGGATGGAAGCTGGTTCCCATTATTCAACAAAACCGCCTTTAGGCTCAGTTTTGAAGCGTCTATAAACAGCCGCCATTCGTGGGGATCATGTGCAATACCGAGAGCTTGTAGTAGACCATCAATATCGCAGCAGAATACAAGGCTTTCTCTTTCTTAAAGAAAGATTCGAAGAGCTGATGGCGAGTGCGAAATGAAGTCACTCGGACATTCTGTCCAGAAGATTCCACTGTCGAAGTCTTGAGGCCAGTATCTCCGCTTTGGTTTTCGACAGATCCAAATCGCGAACAAGATCGTTCATTTCATCCTGGGTAATTTTATGTGGTGCAGATGTTTCGTCAAAGCACGAAAAGTTATCATCCTTACTGCCACGTTGAGAAGAACTCGCCGACGCATGGCCATCCTCATCGTCTGAACTGAAAATCTGTAGGAGGTTCTGGAATTGGGAGTCCTTCGCCATGAGAGACAGGTCGCAGAGCAGATGGTATGTTAGGTATTCAACTGTCCATTTCTCTTCTTGGTGATGCCTCCAGAAGCTTGTGTACCATACAGAAATAACAGTCGTCAACGATTGATGGGCTCCCTCCAAATCATGGCACAGCAAATGGCACTGCCTTTCTTTTGCCATTAAGCCACTGTGAAAGATTTACGCACAAGTGCGGCAGCATACGTGTGGGGCCCAGTCTTTGTCTGGTCGCCTATCTTGCAACCAAAATACAAATGATACGCTTTCTTAACTGTTGCACTGATGTTCTTTTTCTGTGCAGCAAATGTCACTTCTCCGCAAATATACAGAAGTTATTTGCACTATTAACACAGTTACGAGGCATTGCTACTGTTTAGTTACTTTACACTATAGCAATCACTTGTGTATGCTAGAGCTTCGAAAAATATGCGCGAATGAACGGACATTGCACGAGTTAATTGTCACGTCGGCCATTTATAAAAAAACTATAATTAGCTATTGCTTGATATTGCGCAATCAATTTCGCAACACTCTCAATGGAAACTTACAGCAAATGCTGCATTAACTTTTTGCACGAAGGGTGATGCAATATGACGCAAAATTTTGTAATTTCTCACTAAATTGCATTACATTATGCAATAGCATCTATACAATGGACAAAACGTCAATATCTCTGGAACGTGAGCCAATCAACTTTTTTCAATGTGATATTCGTGTTCAGCACGTTGAATTCATTCGGGATTGGGTACTTTCACCTAAAAAGCAATTTCACTGTTGACCAGTGTTATCGGCCGATATCCTTGACATCAATAATTAGCAAAATATTTGAATACTGCGTGCTGAGTCATATGAACTATAGTAACGTCTGGTGTGATCTTATAAATGCCGAAAGATTTACTAACACAGCCATGAAAGATATGCACCCGTGGTGCTCTGCCAACAAACTGCTTACTAATGAAAGCAAAACTAATTTCATTGTATTTCATACGAGACAAAGGCATGATATTACAGCTACAATAGAAATTAATGGGAGGTTAGTTCAGGGTGTTTAAGGCACTACCAACCTATATTTCTGTCACAAACTTTTTAATGAACTAATCATTAATTAAATTTGTTCGGTGCAATCTATCATTATTAATTCGTATTAAATTTAATTTTTGATTAGTTAATTAAAATGTTAATCACAGACGGTGCAAACAGACATCGGTCACCTAGCAGCATTGATGATCCTGAATAAAGTGAACCGCAGAGTACGCTAATATTGGCCGTTTGTTATACATACCAACACTATTAATTTAAACTAATTGCATTAATTAACGTTAGTTGATTAACGTATATGTGTTTAGTGGCTTACTGTTGTTCTCGAAGAGTTATTTATTTATTTTATTTAGGTATATATTATGGTTTTAAATGGATAACTTAGCTGTTATCTTCATGAAATTAATGAGATTTCCATCTTAAATTCTCATTCAAGCATTCCTCCACAAACCACAATTTGGTTTTAAGCTAATTAATTTTAATTGTAGATTCATGCCTTAATAATGTTATAATAGTTAAAATTTTGGGAGTATATTTATCTTTTAAATGTTTGTTGTTAATTTTATGATTAATTATCACTATACCAAATATGCTAACATTCAGTATTCAAACCATTTGTAACTAGTCAAATGGTTTTGCTTATTCTCATAATCTGCCCAACCAAATATGACAAATACTTTTCTTTTTTCAAATATCACTAATCAAAAAATACAATTTAAGTATATTACATATTCATACCTGCATTTTGGTGAATAAAAGACGCTGACAATATGAATTTTAGACAATGTCAAAAGCGTATCTGTAAAGTTTCACAAATGTTAGTGGAATAACTTATGTGAAAGAGAACACGACTGACTTGGGTTTTACTACATGGAAAGGGTGATGTAGTGATTCCCTTAAGCTGCCACTAAAAGATATTAATGATACTGCCATATCGCAATTACTTCCCAAAAGGATAATACACTTTTGGCATGAGACAAACTCACCTTGCCCCTGTTGTATATTGTTTGCTGCATAAACCCATTTAGTAACACAGCAAGGGAAGCCGTGAACGTTTTATATACGAAAAGGGGCGGTGAAAAGTGGGACACCTTTATAGCCCCAGGAATGCACGAAGAAAATTCCGCGGAAAAGAAGCTACACTTTCAAAAAATATAATCCGTACGTATGACGATAACCCTCTTGTGCCATTTGCCCACGTATACACATGCCTACCACCCACATACACACTATTCTAAGTATATGAGGGAATCAGGTGTTTGACCGCCATGCGCGGTCAGGCAACTCTCGGTACACCGGAGGCTGTGTGGCAGACTACAGTACATAACAGACCTCTTTGGCGGCGCTCCTTTATTTCCATATTTTTTTTTTTTCGGTTTTCCGGTAGAATTGGCCCATCAAACAACCCCACAAATTGAGATACACAACCGTCATTAATCATCCTTTCATCGTTCTTATCAGTTATCGATCGCCCTAATTTAAATTAAACTGTGTTTGTTCTCTTTCGATTTCGTTATTTTTTATTTTCATTTTTCTAAAGTGAAAACGGTTATAAAATTGTGTAATAAACGTAGAGTGCTTTTTTAATAACCTACGAAGTTAATAACGCAAGACGTAAATAAATTTAATTGATCGCACATTAATTTATAAAATTGTAGGGAGTTACGGTGATACTAAAGCAAACAGGTGAAAATAATTATGTCATTTCAAAATTTAATTAAGCCTAAGTGTATAGGAGTCCATTTAAAAACATTAATTACTTCTGCAAATCTCTCTTTTTTTCTACTCAAGCTTTTTTAGATTGCGTTTTAAACTACATTTTTATGAGCCACCAAATAGAATCACGTCACGCGTAATTAAATTGTAAAGTAATTGCTGTATACTATTTGCCCGTGCAAAGAAAAATGAAAACTATGGCGCTTCAAGTAGCCTATCTTTCATTTTCCAACACAATCAAAATTTCAATTGGGGAGGTCACCAAGGATATGTTGACTTTTGGAAGGGAAGGTCAAGACATTCACAGATGAACACCCGAATTATGTAGTTACCTATTTTAAGTCTTGTTCCTAATTTTGCTTTAGCTTCTTATATAATAGACAAGCTTTCTAAAGATTAGAACGGAGAGCTGCTCCGCGAGTTTATTCTAATTTAAGGTTTGAAAATTCTGGTGTACACGTAAAACAAACAAATCCTCACAAACTTCTAGAAGTTTAAACTACTTAAAAACTAAAAACGTACTAAATACAATAGCTATGATGTGTTTGATCAAAATCTAAATATCCTAGTTAGGATATATGTTAACCAAGCTTTCCAAACTAGATCTCTAACTATCAATTAAACAACTTCAATTAGAATGTATTTGGTACTCAAGTTATGCTAGCCAAATCACTAAATAATTTCGAAGTTCAAAATTAACTGTAGTCCGTGAATAAGTCGTTAATTGGTTTGTAAGTCGAAAAAGTTTCCTATATTCAGTATTTCTACTTGTTATAAACTCATATAAATTCATTTAGTTGAAGAAAATGTAGGCATAAAGTGTCTCTCTCTTGTACTCCATGTTCTAGAAATTAGAAATTAATTGTTAAAACTCTTAATCGATAACTCATGATTAATAAATCTTGATTTAAAACTGTTGTGGTGGTAACATTGAATGCTTTTATTTATAACTCCTAATCTATCACTTCAGCAAAAGTATTTATGAATTGCGAATATCAATAATAAATATGGCGAATTGACACTAAAATACACTTCTGTACAACTATTGCGAACACACACCTTATATATAAATTGGAAGCACCAAAGCGGTCCACTTATTTAAATATTTATTGTCTAAATGCAATAGATGCATTGCCCCCCTCTACACATTTAATAACACTGTAATAGAGTCGTTTGTGTTTTCAAATGCAACATTGTCATTTTATTTTTTCTTAGTTATTTTGTTTCCTTATATAAATTGGCTGTTACTGTTTATTTTAATCCATATCTTTTATATCTTTTTCATTATAAAAACATAACTGCACATTTAAATAGCTTTAAAAACAATCAATTGCCTCAAAGGACATATTATGCAGCCTTCCAGAAGCTATTGCGAGCAATCGCAATATCTTCAAGCAAGAATGTCCTGAGACCTCTTGTCATCGGGTGTACTTATAATTCTGACTGAGAGGTTGAAAATGGCAGTAAAAATATTTATTGCATCTCTATTGTACTTTCAGTGTAGGTGCAATAACTAACTGTTATAGAAAATACAATAAATGTGTATTACCATCTTTTCCAAATGTTATTGTGATAAACAAAAAATTACTCCTATTTACTTTACTTTTGTCAAATTGTTTTCATAATATTTGGTATGTTTAAAAGAGGAAGTTTGGAGTCATCGCAAGTGAACCTTCTCCGATAACCACCAAGCACGTAAACTATACTGTGTAGTTTGCGTTTTAACACGTACTGGTGGTCATCGGGAAGGTTTGCCTGCGAGACCCCAAACCATTCTACATAGGTAGTTTTCGAATTTATTAATTTTCTATTACAAAGTAAACTGTCTGGTGAAGATTTGCCAGGAAAAATTGAAATCGGTTACAGAAAACTACAGTAAATCATAAATAATTAGGAAGTACTTCCTACATAATACGTCTAATATTTATTCCTGCTGACCTTCTTATTAGAACAGGAAACTACATCTGTTTTTTACACCGGGTGTTCTGTGTTTTCTAAACTGCGATAAGGAAATCTAAAGGCTTAGTTTTCCGATATTTATGTCGTGGTATTTTGATGCAGGATCAGATAAACTGTACAGTTATTGGACACATTTTACAGTTATTGGACACAATTTAGCACTAACAAGAGTACATTGCGAGATGACACTTACCGATAGGATTGAAACTTGGGATATTTGTTGCTTCCAGGGTATTGTAGATCGTTGTTTTCCGTTTTGGTAAAAGCTTAAAGAGATCAGAACTACTGCTGAAATTTTAGCGATTTGCAGATTTTTGCATCTGCACCGATATTACAAAGGAAAAATAAGTGTGCAGTCGGCGCCTAAATTGCGGAACAAATTCCTTAAAACTAAAATAATTAATTTTTCGAAAAAGTGCTCGGACATGTTGAATTCTATTTTTTTAAGAGGATCTTTTTTCCTATGTCACATTAATGTTTACCTTCAAATGTTTTTGATTTATGACATCATGATATTTTTGTTTAAATAACAGCTTCAATTTTTTTTTTTGTGTGGATGAAATAAATCGAGATTTTAGCAACTACCTTCGCGCGGTTTTAATGAGATTTCAATCTTAAATTCCCATTCATTTATTCATCCACATATTAAGCATTAGTTCGACCAGTAACACTGGTGATCTTTGGTAAGGTGAAACTCTGCGTATCCCAATATCAACCGAATCTCACATTCTTTATTTGACACATTTGTTTGTAATGGTTTTGGTAGCTCCCATCATTCTCTTCTCCTGTGAGTAGGCATAGTTTAGAATAAAATCGTTAGCCCTATTTTCTCTGAAGAAACTCTCACAAGACATAGGTATCTGGAATTTTTGACAGATTAAGTTATGTTGACCCAAAGCGAAAATGTTCTCTAACGAAATGATCGCTTTGCAAATGAAACCTACCAACTTAAGTACTACTTTTCTGATAGATGGATTAGAAGCATCCAAAGAGTGATCTTCAAAATCTTTACGCACAGTTTTTCTTGTGGAGTTATTTTAAATCCACAGTCTACCTAAACAGACTACAGAATGCAGAGGATCTAAAAAATCAAAAACAGTACGATACGCATAGAATAAGCGCAGACATAAATCTTACAGTCACCGACATTAATATTTAGCATCATCAAAGCGTCGAGCCATCCGTTGGAGTGCTAAATAATAATGTCAGCTACTGTACAAGAAGAATGTGAATCTCGGTTTTCATAAAAAAAGGAATAAAATAATAAAGAACAAGAATTGCTGCGTAATAAGTTTATATCTCGATGCTTATGTGAGCAAATCATCATAAATCGGTACTGTTTTTGTTAGAAACTGTATAAAATACTGGGAATAGTAAATAAAATCTCAAATAAAATAATAATCAGCTTTCGTTTTACCCACTTAGTTCAAACCAATGCTAATAGTGACGTCATTTGTAAAAGAATAGAATTTAATGTTTACACATCCAAATTCATTTTATAATTGAAAAATTAAATTAAAAGCGAAAAATTCGTATTCAACTCCTATTTTATTTTAATATCTTATTGCGACATGTTTCGGTTCCAATTAACTATCATCGGCCAACTATAGGATGAGAAGATTTTTTTTTTGTCAAAATGAGTATATGGGACACCATATACTCATTTTATAATACCTATTGCTAAAGTTGTGGGTAGGTATAAAATAGCCGATGGTGGTGACTCCCTGTGAATTTATCAACAGTGGTCAGAAATGGTCCATTTACTCACAAATAAGAAATTAAATGCGACAAGTTTCCTATTTTACCAGTTTTAACGATAGAGCTTCCCTTTTTTAATATGATTGCTTTCATCTTTTGTCTTCAGTTGGAAAAACTAATCTCGCTCAAAAATTCTTTTTGAGTAAGTAGACCATTTTTGCTCACATAATTATGGCCAGATATTCCTACATATAGTTTTACACCATACACTATAATTACCTTCAACTTTTTTATAGCTGGCTTGCTATAATATGTATGTATAGCATACATACGGGTAAATGATATTTTCCAGAGACCACTTTCGCTTATATCTTGACCTATTCTGTTTAACCGCCACTGAACAAAGAGGGTGGGCAGATAGTGGTAGAGGTGACAAAAAAGTCCTTTTATGCTGGCTTGATAGATCTATAGATGGCTTATTTATAGATATATGATTTTCTTTTCTTTTTTTCTATTGGTAAATTGCAAAAGTCTAAAAACCGTAGAAATTCCAAATGTAGTTTTCATCTCTTAAACCTAAGCTTCTGCCAAAATGGAAACCAGTGATTTATAGCACTCCATGACCACGAGTACTGCAAGTATGCCAAATTTCAATCCAATAAGTGGATGCCTTCTAACAATGTTCTCTACTAAGGGTAATGTACAAGTTCGAGGTAAATTAAAATTCGTTCTCAATGTTTGTCAAATTGTAGTTTCAAAAACGAATAATGAGAAATACTTTGAAAATGATATAATAGACATTGTATATTGATTGACCACTTTTTTACAGAATTGGTCATACAAGAGAGAGTAATTGACCATGTTCATTTCAAAATAATGATAATAAATAGTAATATTAATAACTACTTATTTGATTTTATTGTGTTTCTATATTTGGACTTTCTTTAAGGCTTGACGTTCTTTTATTTTTCTTCTTCAGCATTTTCTATTGTAGCTTTTTTCTAAACATTTCTTGATATTGTTTTAAACTTATATACGGTGGTCCTGCTATTCGGCGCTGCTTGCTTTGATTAACTAGCTAACGTTGTTTAATAAGTATTCCAGTCAGTCAGATTCAAGGCTCCTTTTTAAAAAAGAAAATAATAAAATCTATAAACAAAATTGACATTTAAATGCATGTAAAAACTAAAAAGAATAACTTCTTTACAGCAATTAAGAATCTAAGAATTGACTCATTTCGTGCAGTTGTTGCAGTGTTATTAAAATATTAAAAATTATGGAGGTGATTATATTCAACAATCGGAAAACCAAGATAAAAAATTATTTGCTAAGCGCTAACTTAGTTCCTATTTATTTGAGATTCCTTTACATTTATTCTTTGCCGATTTCGCTTAAAATAATGAAGCTTTTTTACACGCAATTAAACCACTTCAAACATTTACCTTTGGTGACTTTCTCCGTTTGCAAGACGTTCACAAGTTCTCGAACTTCTAATTCGAAACTTCGAATTTTGAGCTTTTGGGGATAAGTGATTAATTGTTTCCACATTAAATAACAAGACCCGGTCAAACTCGCACGAAATAAATGGTATTGACAATTCAGCTGTAGCTTCGTAAACCCAGATATTTTAAATTAAATTTACGACTCAATTCACTTTCATCCACCATTTAGGTGCCGCAGAGAAGCTTAATATTCTAAATACTTAACCTGCTCAGACCGAAATTTATTCGTCAAGTAAATAGAAAATTAATGCGTTTTTTATGTAAATACCACGCTCTGTAGATTTCACTTCATAGGCCGTTTGAAATTTACTTTCCCGGAGACAATTGATATGGTTAATCGATACAAACCCAACGCCAATAAATATTATAGTACTCATTCAGACTACGCGTACTGCATGAAAACTGATCCTCCATCTATTCCTGAATGGAGCCTGATTTACGGTTAATTATTCGGACGCTTTACTAGGTAAGGATCATCTAAACTGTTTGGATAATTAAATTAAGCTCGTTAATTTCTGCACATCGCTGCTACGAACAGACTGATGGATGGACGATAAACAGCACGCAAACAATCGAACAATTTGCAAGCGTTTAAATTGTAGGCAAATTGGATTTCTTTTAAATTTTCCAGTGGTAATTTACAAACAGTTCTGCTTTATTGGTGAATATAATTTACTGATTGTTTATTTATGTTCACACTGTTAAAAGACATTTATGTGTGTTTGTTGTGTTAAATATTTTTAACGGAGTTAAATATATGTCATTAAATTTATATTAGATAGTGTAATTTGAACTTTTAATGGCTCGTAGACTCTGCAATGTTCTCAGCTTATTTAAATCGTAAAAGTGGCAATGATTATGGTTAATTTGACTTAGTGCTTATACCCAAACAACCTAAAAAAAAAGATAATTATCTCTTAAAAGAAAACCTTTATGGTAGTGATGACTGGTATAAAATTCGATTAAACATATACAATGTTCGTGTGGAGACATTGCGTGTCGCTGGAAGGTAAGCATACAATCCATAATTATTTTTTGATGTACCGTGTTGATTGTCGTAGATATAAATCACTAATTGCATCAAGGGGAATCGTCCCAGCTATTTGCCTGACTATTCACATTTACTTTAGTATCTTATTAGACTGCTACTGTAGGTTTATGTCCTTTAGAATATTTAGAATGTTGGATAGAAACATATTTCCTTTGTATGATTCATCTTTGTATAATATGGCAATTGAGAAAACTCATAATAACCGAATAAAATTATGCTCAAGATTTAAATTATTTTTAAACTTTAGAATACTGTAGAAGCCGATGGTGCGGATAATCCATATAGATCATTTGTTACCATGCTTTGGTGCTAAAACAACACTGTTTTGCCGAAAATCTAAAAGTAGATGCATGGTCTTTTCACCGATTATCCTAAAAGTCATTTTATTTAATAACAATCAAAAGCTATAAAAATATAATTAGATTAATTAGGAAAAGGGCATCTCTGGATCGTAAGTTTTGGTAGTCAAGACTATGGGAATTACCAAAGATTTTCATTTTATATAACAAAAAATAGTATTGAATTTGATGGCATTTTAACGTTAGATTGATAATTGTGTTTATTTAGAAAAATACATAAAAAGCATTGTTACTTTAAATAAAAACATATTTGGAATGAACGAAATAATGTTTTACAATAAATTTTTGCTTGATTTAAGTAAAATATTATTACTAATAATAAATAATTATTGTTTTGCGCCAAATACGATATTTTATATTGTCAATACACCTATAGTATCGCATAAAATCAATTTAACTGTTGGATCAAAATACTTCATGCATTGCATAGGTAGTTAATTGTAATTGTATTAACATAAATCGATATTTACTTCAACCAAATTTTACTTTTCAACCAACAAAACTATTTAACATTAAATCTTCATGTTCGTTCAAATATAAAAGCCTCTTATAAAAGCCGCATTGACAAATACTGGAGGTGATATCAATAATCTTGCATTTATTGAGTGAATTTTCATCGACAGAACGAAATGTGTCATTGTTATGATAAAATATTATTTACAATCTTTGATTAAGTTTCATTAGTGAAATAAGTTAGGCATATTAGTTCATGGATGATATTTGTTGTAAGAAAGTACAAAGAAATGGAGGTCGACTGAAGGTCAACTCCATACCAAAACGCTGATAGGGGATGGGGATGTTAGATTCTCTGATAACCTACTCAGGCGCAATAAGAAAGAAGTTAAGACCATTACTGGGTTGGTAACTGGACACTGTCCTCTGAAAAAGCATCTATACAACACAGGCCGAGTAAGCGAACTGTGTTAGAAGATGCGAACTACAGGAGGAAACGAGTTTTACATGTAATCTGCACATGTGAGGAACTTAAGGTACTTAGGCAGAAGTACTTCGGGAGAGATCTATTGGAGCCTTCGAAGGTCCTCAAGTTTCCACTGGGCAAGATAGGGCTTTATAGAAAACACCAAGCTGCTCGAGCGAAAATAAGAGGGGATGGTACAATGAGCACCTTGCTCAAGTGCCCGGACATCAAGTGCCCACCCTAACTTGAATGAATAAATGATGTGAATGATATTTGTTACGGTAACTATATATTCATTCGTTCAATAAATAATTTTGTTAATAATATGAATATATATTGTTATTTTTACGTACAATTTTCATAAAATTGTTCACGGTATGAACGCAATAAAGTAATGAATGATTATTCTTCGTTAGTTCAATGGTTTGCAATTTATTACTAAAACGAACAGATAGGTTACCTTAATGAAAGGTGTACGGCAGTGATTGAATTATCGACTTCCGGCGCGGTCGCTGATTAAGTGAGAGTTTGCCGTGGAGCCTCTAGAGGGCGCAGATCTAAACTCTTGATTCCTTAGGGGGAAATCGAGAATAATCTTGAGACACAATAATGACGAAAGTGAATTAGCTCTTGAAGGTATGCTAAAAAACGCTTGGTAGGCAGAAACTTACATTTCTATAGTGAAAAGTTTTCCGGCTGCGTAGGATTTGTGAAATTACTTCCGGAAGTGATTCCACAATACCACGGCTCAACTGCCCGAAAAAAAACGTTTCACTGTAGATTCCGGCTGTGAAAGCATTCGCAGCACTTTAACTCACATTTCTATACCTCACTTGTGTGGTAATTCCTCCACAATGGACCATGAGCCCTTATCATGATGTCATTATTGCAGTTAATTCTTTAAGCATTTTCTTTTAATGTTTTTTGGTAATCACCGAAGCTTGATACGGATCTTGTTATTTTTAATATTACTTTTGCTGCAATCCAAATAAATAAATTTGCAACGTTTACTCAAAAGTGAATTGAATGAATGAAATGCGATTATTGCATCAATGAATTAAGCTCATATCATTTTAATTAGTAGTTTACTCTATAACAATAACAGAAATTAGGATTATGAATAACATACATTAAGTCAATCACTTCTGATTACCATATCAAGAAATACTATTCACTGTATTGTTGTTTTTCTTCATTCTTCTATTGGAGTTGTTTCTACATAAAATTGATAACTCGTGGTCATTTAGCAAACCAAATAAAGTTGTTAAAACAAAACTGGTGTTCGTTATATTTCATTGAGCCATTTAAGTCTCCATTTCATTTTCAATGATTTTAGTTTCGTTAATAGAATAAATGATTTATTACTCAATAAATTCCTTCATCCTTTAATATCAATCTTTTTCATTGATTTGATAAACTCGTTTTTTGGACGAATTTTAAGGCATTATTTCATGTGAACAATGATTTCTTTCATTGTTTCATGACTCATTTTTTGGTTCAGAGCATATTTAAACGAAAATTGTTCTGGAATTTACTATTTTTGGTAGAATCAATGCATGTATTTTTCTGAGTGCATCCATTCTATTACAAAATATCAATATTATAACGGTATTTTCTATCAACATGGTGTAAATCTATTAATACCGGTATAAAAGCCTGCTTTCTAGTCAACTTCAGTATAGTTGTTCCATCATAAATCTTGTACAATAAATTTTCTCAAGAGTTTTTGCTACAATTTGTTCTGCTTATGTCAAAATAACGTTTGTCACATTTGTCACTGTTGTAAGCAAAAAATGGCAAGAAAACTTCCTCGAGGCAGCAAAGGAAAGACCAAATATGCTTTATTATTCCAACAAAAGAATTTAACTTTGCGAATATCGATTGCTATCGAAGTCAAAGCTGTATTTTTTTCACAGGGAAGAAATATGCTGTTTAAAAATAAATGTTCATTTAGTGCTTAATCAATATTTATTTACCCCTATTTACAATAATAATTTCTTTGAATTCATGCACATTTATTAACGACATAGAAATCTTATTCTCAGCGTAAAAGATGTTTTACTTCCCTGTACATCAGCAATTCCAGAAGGTGCATAAATCTACACAAGAATAAAATTCCCGCGATTGTTAATTCGCATATGTATTTTAATATTTTTTGTTTGACTTGGATCAAAATTTGTGTAAATTCTTTTCGAAATAAAATGTGTGCCGCCTCGTTTAGCAGAAATCCCCATTATACTCCTTTTAGTCTACACCCTATCGGTAAATCCAACGATAAGGATCAAAATAATAATTACACCTGATTTTTACTGGCCAAGTTATTTGCAACAAGCATATTCCTTTGTAGAAGCCGCTCGCGGCAAAATAAAAATCCATTTTTTCTTGTTTTCTGTACGAGCTTCAACGTTCTCTCGACTATCGTACCGCTAATTAGGTACAGAGAGGGCACCATTTACTTGTTTGCTCATTACTTTTTCCCCCACGCAATCTCGTTACGCCACCGTCAAATCATTTACGATCTCTGTTTACTCCCGAATACGTTTACTTTCGCAGTGCGCATATGAATGCATATATCCGCAATGTGTGTATTTGCTGTCTTTCTATTTGCATGCACGCTGCCACATTAACGACACTATATTTGAGTCTAGCAAATACGTATTCTAATTTGCGCAGCAGCTTTTAATTAAAGATTTTCGATGTAGCTTGAATTTGCGCTATAGCGCAACTGAAAAAGATATGTGGGTACATTTAAATACAATCGACAAAAAAAAACAAAGAAATGTAATTTACGTAATCAATTAAAATTTTACATTATATTTTTTACGCCTGATACAACACTTTCGCTGATATAAATACTAAATTAAAACATAAGTGGATATCATATTTTATATTTTCCAACAAAATTAGAAAGAGATAAGACAAGAAAGATCACTTACCATTTTCAGCGCGTCCGCATGTACTAGTAAATCGATAACGCTGTCAGAACACCTTACTGTTTTAACTCTTTGCTGGATATATTATGTTTTAACAAACATCATTGATGTTGATCGTAGCATAATTAATTTGTATTTAGTCTTCTATTTCCTTTGCCCATTAGATTTCATCAGCCATTCCAATACCCTAACACCCTGTACTAATCGGTAGAGATCTATGGTTGATTGATCGAAGTAATTCTCTGGGTGGTTCATTTCTAGCCGAAAATCGCTTGCCTTTTTACGTCCAGAGCTTCGCATTCACACATAATGTGATAAGTTTTCTGTATCATCCCATTACACACGCTGCAGTTGGTATCCCCAATGTTGATCCCAATTTTCTGTAGGTGTCCTTTACGGCCTGTAAGAAGCCCTGTTACGGTGCGAAGATGCCGAAATTTTTTTTTATTGAATTTCAAAATTCAATAAAAAACACAGTACCTATATGAGCAGGTAAGATTAATAATAGATTATTCCAGTATTCTTTGTGTATCTCTTTGACCCAACTCTTTGACAAGAATACTGGAATAATAGATTATTCACTATTCTTTGTGTATCTCTTTGACCCAACACTTTACCTGCTTTTAGGTACTCTTAGAACGGGTTCTGGACCCGTATATGAAGATTGTGATCTCTTACTTGCAAGCTCATCTTTTTGTATATTGTGGTCTGTCAGTTTATTCAGTCCTCGCATACTTTCCAAACCAGTTTTGATTGGTTCCTATGGTTCACTAATAAGGATCGCTTAACTTGATGAACTTGATCATACTTTGCTATTTTCTAAATTGAATTCTCTTGGTTTTCATGGTAATTTGCTCAGGTGGATTCAATCCCACATCACAAACAGAACTCAAACGGTTGTTGTGAATGGTGTAAAGTCAAAATTGGTTAAAATCATTTCAGGAGTTCAAGGTTGCCATTTGGGACCAACCCTATTTAATCTATACATCAATGATGTAAGTAAAATTATCAATCACTCTAATTTTTTACTATATGCTGACGATATGAAGTTATTTTACAAAATAAATAGTACCGATGATTCCTTGGCATTGCAGAGCGATCTAAGTAACCTTGCGGATTATTGTACGCGCAATAAACTTAGCTTGAACATAAGAAAATTCAAATTCATACGTTTTACTAAAAAAAAAAAGTATTCACCAGTTTGACTACACTATTGATAATGATAAGATACAAAAAGTCACACAAATTAATGATCTTGGCCTAATTTTTGACTCCAAATTATCCTTTCAGTTTCATTTTGGTAACATAGTTAGAAAAGCATTCAGAAATCTCGGTTTAATAATTCGTATATCAAAACTCTTTCAAAACATAAAATGTATTATTAGCCTTTATAAATCTCTAGTAATTAATACGCTCGATTATGGTAGTGTCATTTGGAATCCCTTGTATAAATCATACATTTATAGGATTGAAAAAGTGCAGAAAAAATTTGTTAGATATTTAAACTTTAAATTTTTCGTTCCTAGCTACAATTACAATGTTGATCTATCGAGATATAATCTACTTACCCTTGCAAACAGACGTCACGTTAACGAATTGGTAGTGCTTTATAAATTAGTGAATCACTTGTTTAATAGTCCTAGCCTCATAGCATCTTTGAACTTCACCGTCCCGAGATTGAATTCTCGAATATCTGGTACATTTTATTGCGAAATTCAGAGAACTAATATTGGATTAAATTCACCTATTTGTCGAACCACCCTCACATATAATAATACTGTCAATGATATTGATATATTTCGTCAGAGTCTACGGCAATATAAATCATCTGTTGTCCACCGTTACCGCACTATATTACTCTAATTTTTTATATAGCATTAGCTTTATTATTGTTGAATTAAATATTAAATTGTATTAAACGTATAGTACTGTAAATGTATATGTATATTTGTGGAAGCTCTTTTGGGTTCGCCTGTTAGCTTCCCAAGCTAAAAATAAATAAATAAATAAATAAATAAGCTATCTGCTCAATAATGGACCGCTTATTTTTATAAGCCCTCTGATTGATTTCTGCTGCGCAATGCAGTGTTGGTTTGTCCCTATTTGAAAAGCGGTGGCATGTTTTCCTAGTGGGATCAAGATAATTGTGTTTCTCACCGCATTGTATATTCAACTGGGTCAATTCTCCGAATTAGTTTCTGTAGTTGGAGTGATAACCGCTTATCCAATCCGTAATTTTTACCTACAAATTTCTCTTTAAAAGACAAAATCACACAAAATCATGTGGTTTGATTTTATTCCCATGTTTGCTTTCAACGTGATTGATAATATTATTGCATTTCAATCCTGCATACCTGCTACTTAAAAATCCATTTTTTTACTTAGTACATACTTAGTAGTTCTCGAAATCTCACGTCCCTAGTATCTCTAAATGAAAAAAAGAGAGGTCTAGGAGACGTTTCAGTGCTACTATAGGAGCGGTTTTCGTTGCTCATGTTATTCCCTAACTCGCAAGCCTTTGTATCTTGCTAAGTTTAATTATAGAAGTTGGCAGCTGCACCTTTGTCCAGCACAACATAGATGCATAAGTGGTCATTGGCTTGGCCACTATGTCCAGTACATCATAGTAGGTCTTAACACTCATGTTTTCTCTTCAGCTTTCCTAGTCCACATGTCTCCGCCCTGATTTCTGAAATTGAAATTATCGATTCTAAGTGAGCTTGGAGTCAAGGATCATACCAAAATATCACTTCCACTAAAAGCTTTACTTCTTCACTTCAGAGTTTTACGGTCCAAGACCAAGTGTCTCCTTCTCGTGAATGCTACTGTGGTCATCTCGAACTGATATTTGTACAGCGTTCTGCATTTTGTCAGTTTATAAGTTAGGTACTCATTGAATTTAAACTTAGTTGCTGCTTTTTAATATTAATAATTTATTTTGCCTTTGCTTTATTTCAATTTATTAACCAGATTTCTCGTGATATTGATATCGGCTATTTTACGTTAGCTATGTTTATCGACCTGTCTAAAGCTTTCGATAGTGTTGATCACAAAATATTACTACATAAGCTTGAGTGTTATGGGATAAGCGGATTTGCACTATCATGGTTTGAAAGTTATTTGTCTAACAGAAAACAAAGAATTATTGTAGATAATCATCATTCCAAAATATCTGATGTCAGAAAAGGTGTGCCACAGGAATCAATCCTTGGCCCTACTTTGTTTTGAATTTATATAAATGACTTATCACGTTACATAACTAATTCTGACAATATCATTCTTTATGCTGATGACGTCACTCTTCTCTTTAGAAGCACTAGTTTTTATAACGTAATTGAAAATGTAAATATTGTATACTCTAAATTGTGCCAATGGCTTTCTTATAACAATTTAACTATTAACTCGGATAAAACCCAATGCTTACCCTTTCGTAATTGTTTGAGATATAATATTAATGATTTTCTTTTAAATATGAATAGAATCAATCTTATTAAATCAGCAAAATTGCTTAGTGTTTTTATCGACGAAAACTTAAAATGGAACTATCATGTAGATTACCTTTCTAAGGAACTATCGAAAATTTGTTATGCTATTTACAATTTAAAGAAGTCTTGCAATTTGCTAACGCTAAAAGCATTTGATTTTTCTATTTAACTTCTACTCTAAAATGATATATGGAATAATCCATTGAGGAGGCGGATTAAATGTTGATCGCATAATGATCTTACAAAAACGAGTACTTAGAATAATTTATGATTTAGAGTATAGAGAATCTTGTAAACAAACCTTCAAAGAAAATATACTACTAACTTTTTATGATTGCTACATTTACGAATTACTATGTTTTGTTGTCAAACATAAATCTAAATTTTCTACAAATCTTACAACAAGGTATGATATCAGAAATTCCCTAAATTTATTACCCCCATCTCATAGGACGGCTCTCTATCCAAAAAAACATCACCTACTTGGGATGTAAGCTGTTCAATAAGCTACCAAGTAATATTAAGTCTCTAAATAATTTCAAATGTTTTACTACGTTACAAGTTAAAAAATATCTATCAAGCATAAGCTGTTATTCACTTAATGAATTTCTTACTTTCTAACTGTCTTATCTTTAAATTTATTCAAACTGTTTCTGTCTTTGTTATGACGTTATTTTGTACGTTTCTTCTGTAGCGTAGTTGAAATAAAGACTATTATTATTATTATAAAATCATTTGGGGTGCTTATTTATTTTATTTATTCTCATGAAAACAATAATTGATATTTGTTATCTCAAGGTCCACAACTAAACACACATCTGTAAAGCCACAAGCATAGCAACTAATAGTGAAATAAAATTTTGCCCCATCAAAACCGAAACTCACCCTAAATTAAACAAGAAAGATTCTCATAACAACGTTTAACACATACGCAACTATTTTGTTGTTAGTTTATAATCTCTTATAGAAGAACGGCAGATTTTATTTTAAAAGTGCGTATAATATTTTATTAATGAAAAAAATACTAATAATCTTTTTAGTAATTTTTTTCTACTATCCCACCTATGTCTTCTAATAAATTAGGATATACACGATACAAATATTAACTGTTCTTTACTTATGTTATTTCCACAATTTTAATTAAAATTTCCGCAAATACTGTACCAAAGTAAATACATTTACAAACCAGATCTCCCCCACTCCCACAGCGAAAGTTAAATATGTACCACTACCAGACGTTTCAATATCGTAGACCGCTAAGCTTATTTCCGTAATACGTAGAGGGCGCTTAAGCATGTAAAGCATAATGCCGGTGGCACACTTCGGTGGTCGCTATTATTAACGAGAATATATTGTTAAATATTTACAATAGCGCCGTAACATATAGCCGGGAAGTAAGTGATGGTGTGCTGAAAATGCACTTATGCAGGCGGTTTAACGATAGTTGGGCTTAACGGCACAAATTTCGTCGTGCACTCAAATTAAATGGCTTACGAAGTGTCTGTCCGGAAGCTTCTAGATATAGCGCGCTTATAGTTCTAGAATATATGGTTTTAAAGCTGGCAAATACAAGTGTAGAGATGCGTTATGTGTTTATTTCTACTGATAAGACTTGCCCTATATTTCATCTAAATGTATTTTCAGTTATTCATACCTGTTAAGTAGTAATATTTTTAGTATGCACCCTATATATCAAATCGTTCTCTTTGTTTTGTATCAAATTTTAAACCGGTAATAATAACTTTCTTCAGATTATTTAACCGGTGTTTAATTAAAACACAAATATATACTGTAGTACACTACAGCATGTATTTGTTAGTTGACTACGTATAATGTACTATCGTGTTTTACAATTTTAAATGTTTAAGTTTAAATGTAATTAATTTTTTTTTATCGACAACATCCCAAGGTGGAAACAAAAAAGATGGAAATAACTAATGATAAAAAATGAAATGTGAAAAAGGAAACAATAAATTTTCCGAAACGTAAAAAGAACATCTTAAATTAAACAAAAACCGGGATACCCAAGGAAATGAAAAAATAATATAATAATAACAACAATATCCATTTACTTCAGATAGAGATGTACAGGCGTCCCATCCAAGACTGGGTCTTTGATTACAGCTGTATTTTTAATTTTGGAAAAAAAACTTTTATACAAGAGTTTTGCAGAATCCAATGTTGCATAACCTAAAAATATTTGAAATGGTAGTTGTGCTTTTGTAGCCAATACTTGTTTAAACAAATTAATTCCTTGGTGGAATGTGGCTAAATAATTATATTAGTTAATTATTAATGCATAATTAACGTGTCACTTTAGTCCAAACGTTTCAACTAACAAATTAGTCTTCATCAGTGGGTGCACAAAGTTAGAACCAGCAAATTAAAACTGAGGGGAAAGCAGGAGATTATCATCATGTCTGATAGTCAAGCAATCATCAAGGCGCTGAGCTCAGAATGAAATCAGTTCCAAGATGGTCTGGGAATGCCTAGGGAAATTAAATGAGCTACACTGTAAAAAAAGGTTGCCTACAATTTTACCGGTAAATTTGCTTCATAAGGTAAAATTTCTACCATCTAGTAAATTTCACATGCTGATGTATTTTTCAAAGATTGTACTGTAAAATCCGTATGTAATATTTATATGAACTGTACAATTTTTACAATATTTAGCCATATTCCACCAAGCATTTTATTTGCCTAAAAATATTTTTGACTATACAGGCTGTTTCAAAAGCAGGAAAACGCATACTTATTCCGTTATTTTAAATGGAATATATATTATTCCATTTTTAAATTCTACGAAGCAAAATGACACATTCTAAGCTGCTATATGGCTATCTGTAATAACAACAGTGTTATTTAGGTTTTTGTAAAAAAGGAGCCTGCTGAAAGCTTTCGGTTAAGACGGCGTAGTTTGTATATGCATTTGTTTTCGATATTTATATTTTAAATATCGTTCATACATACTTAGCTTGATACAACAGCGAAATTAAAATCTTATAATTATATACAGGTGTCCACTATAGTCCTGAACATTTGCTTAACCCATTTATGCCTACGAGTATTTTGTTTCGAAAAAATTACAAAACATACATTTGGTATAACATAGACTATATTAACACAGAACATTTGATGTTGGTGTTGGTCTAACATAGAGAAATCGTAAGCTATACTGTACTCAAATGAGTACAGTGGGTACAAATGAGTTAACTTTAGCCCAAGTTAACTTGATTTCTTTTTAAATAGCAGCCTATATCCTTGTTTAGGCTAAATTAGCCCTTACGCAAACCTTTTCAATTCATACTAAATATTGATGACGCCTCATGCAGAATATTGTAGATAATTATTATTAAATAAATCCAATGAATTTTCAATTCATTTTCAAATCAGTTTAATATATAAACCCCATACAGTTAAGCCGCAAATTAGTACATACACCAGTATCAGAACAACAAATACAAAACAAATAATACGTTTTTTTGAAAATATAGAGAAATTTAATGTCATTCTCCTATCATTAACAGAAACTATATTACTGATCTTTGGTATTAGGCTATGGTAATTGTTTATTACCATAAACTACCAACCAACCATTATTTTTTGTTCATAACAGTTGATAATAATTAAAAGTCAAAGATATCAAAAAAATAATTTGTTTTATGTAAAACGTTTTCCGTGATTCCTTTTTTTTTGGGACTACCTAAAAAAAATTGCGTCTAAGAAGGAGCCATCCGCATTGGAAAATAGGAAGAATAGAATGAAAGAGGCATTTTTATCATTTCGTAGAATTGTTGAAAAAATACCCCAAAATTTGCAAAAGAGGGTAGAAATATGCTTAACAGAAAAAGGATATATTTTTGAACATCTGCTATAAATTTTGATAATTAAAAATGATTACTACGTATAAATACTTTCAATTAAACATGTATTTTGTTGTGGTCTAATGTTCATTTGATTTTTATTATAAATAAAGAACAAACATTAAGTCTTAGTTTCATGGTTTATGAATAAAATATATGCTAGTTATCCAATAAAAAGCAGTAAAAGATTTTTGTATTTTGAAGAAAAATAGGAATACGCTCCGTTTTGATTCATAATATCTTTTACACTTTCTTTCTTTTATTTCTTTATTTTTATCCTGGGTTAGATTTTGTTTTTCTCTATAAGAGAAGTAATGTCATATAGAATCGTCATGCATCCGTTGAAGGGAGATAGTTTTAAACACAACACAACTGTCTTCACTAGGCAAACTTGTGTTCTTAAATCGAAACCTTTTCATCTTGCCACTTTTGTTCGCGACATCAAAGACAAAACAGTCGGCTCAACATTGAAGTTGTAAACTTCCAAGAAGTTGTATTAATTTTTGACACCAATTTTATTTCTATCCTATTTGGTGCAAAGCAACCCCCAGAAAAAAAAATACTTCCAATTTCATTGACCCGCCATGCCCACTCTATACAAGGATAATAATGTCGGGTAGAAACTAAATGTCAGAAGCCACCCTATTTACGACAATGTTTAATAAAGGCTAATGGGATCTATCACGACAACAAAGGCCTTTGAAGTCCCAAGTCCCTTCGAACAAACGTTGATAAGCAAATAAAATATCATTGTGTCACAGGAGGAAGCGGTTTATTTTGTATACGTATCTTAGGACAAACTGGAAAATATTTTTTTTTCATAAGCAATATACCATGTGGTGAACGAATACATGGAAAATAGTAATATAGTTGAAAATATAACAACCTTTGTGCAAACACAATTTCTTAGTTTGAAAGTCGAAGAATTATAACTCATACAATTTATACGTGACAATTATCATATGAAAAAGTGATATGAAAATGTATGCACATATGGCCTGACGGCAACGTGGCTTCATTCAAAGCACGAAGGCTGTGGCACTACATTAAGAATTAAAAATTACTTATAAACTTAACTTATAAAACCTTCCAGGTTGTAATTAAGTTGTAGGATATAACAATACCATTTGATTAACAGTAAATACTTACCGATATTATTAATTCACTGGTAGCAACGTTTCTGGGAAAGCTAACGCCTTCTTCAACTCAAGCAATTAATACAGAGGTATACATTTAATTTCTATATTGAATTCTTTAAGTTCTTATACGTTGGCAGTAAATTAATAATGTAGATGCTTATGAGATTAAAATGTGTTGTATGTTGAAATTGATGTTTTTTTTTTTATTCTATAACTTAATTTCCTAGCTAAGTTACAGTTTCAAACATAATTTATATTTTGTAATCTATCTAATGTAAAGTTTGGTTAAGACCTACAGTGCTTCTCTAAATTTACTAACCCCTGACTAAACTACGAGTAACATAGGGTAACTCTTGATTTCTTTATATGGTACTAATACAAATTTGGATTTAGAAATTTATAACATAATTCTTCTGAATAAAATAGCAACGGTGTGGCTACACCGATAAATGGGCAATATCGTCAGATTTATGATCTCTCAGTAGGTTTGGTATTTGTGAGAAGTAGAGTGGGAGATAATCACATCTATCTAACCGCTCACATTCTGAAGTCCACCACAAAAACTTACAACAAACCGCAAATATGTTCTAGTACATTGAACTAATCAATAACAAAGCTATTAGCGCTAAAACTAAAAATGGTGGAGGCGCCAAAAGCTCCTTATTGTATTTATTTTAGAAGTACTGGAAATGTAACATCCAATTATAGAAACATTCTAAACACATTTGTTTACTCCAGTACTTTGTTTCAAGAACATGTAATTAATTAATAAATTAATTAATCTATTTTCAGATAGTTAGTAAACTGGTCATTATAATAGAGTGTTTCCTAAAAAATGAAAGTAGGCATGTTTAATATAGAATCTCCTAGTGTTGTTCCCTTCACTAATGTATAAAAAAAATTGTAGAATCGGTAAAAAGAAGCCTGCGCCTCATCTACCTGAGAGTTTTCAAAGCAGCAAATTTTCTTTAATATTTATTTTTCTTTATTACCTCTGTATAACGATGGAGATGAATCGCGGTTCCTTTGGTCGATTGATCTAAAATTTTATATTTTTTGATGCATAAGTAAATGGAACAAAACTAAATATATATACATATATCAACTTTTATTTTTTAAGGATCGTTCTGCTAGTCACAGGCTATTTGGTACTGCTTTATTTACTTCAGCATATTCTCTATTATTTTAGAGAATATTTTGCGTATTATATGGGTGCAAATAGATATACTTATATTGAAAAGTAAAGTCGTTAAAATAAGAGATAATAAACTTCCGGAAAGTTTGAAACTTCACCATGGGATATTTTCTTCATTCAAAGCTGTCACTGTGCCGTTGATATTTCACCTTCGCGTATCTAATATAAAAAAAAACGTGTTCTCTGATATTCTTTTTCCCACTATATTAATAAAACTTTTGCTTTGATTTCGTATTTTTCCATAAAGGTACCTGGAAAAGTACTTTGGATCCGAAAGCTTTTTCTAAATGATTTTCCTTAAGGCCTACTTTGCCATAGAAATAAGATTGTATTCTTTAATTCGTTTATTGCTTTTCTATTTACACCAGGGTTCATGGCATAATTCATAAAAAGGCATCCCTTCAGAAAAGTTGAGGTGGAAGTATTTAGTCGATTGTTTTTCCTTTCTCATTCACTCGAAGTCACCCACGTCCCTCCTGATGACGCTTCAAAAAATTTTGAATTTCACCTACAAACTCGAAAAGGATAAAATGCGTTGAGTTTATTGTCTGACAAATTGGGAATTGCTTGTAATGACCAACAGAAACAAAATTACAATCAGATGCGATAAACTAGAAATATGTAAAGTGAAAAACAAAGATCTACTGCTACAACAGCTATTGTAGATAAGTCGGTGTTTTCTTTTTTTAATTTTTAAGCATTTCGCCAAAGTTCTAACATTAAACAAAAAACTCTAAACGTAACTAAATTCACAAAATTAATATTGTTGGGCCGAGAATGGGAAATATGTGTCTTATGTAATCAATGTATGAATGGCAGACAGGTTTAAAAATAATCAATTCCTAACAATAACAACGGGGAGAAATACAGCGCATAAATTTGAACAAGTGAAAAATTATACATATCTAAAAGATCTGTTCATAAGAAAACCAAATTCTGATTTCCCTTTAAATTAAAAAATAGAAGTCCAAACAGAATAATGGTGGACATCTTGGTCTCAACAAGCTGTTGAAGAGCAGGGAAGTTTCAAAGAAAGCTAAAACAAAACTTTATAAAACAACTATACCTGCACGGAAAAACCGATTTAGTTGAATCAAGCTAAATTTGTTCAACGCATTACATTATTTCTTTCTATATAGGCAAACAAAGTTTTAGTCCATGAAAACAAATAATTTTGTTATCGATATTTTGTAGTTCTAAGTAAATGTTTTGTTAAATTAGCTATATAATTATTTCTTGTAACTATATGATAAACAGTTGCGTTAAAGAAATTTGTTCAAAGTAACTATTTCATCTGTTTGTTCTAAGTAAACAAAATATTTGTTCCTTAATATTTAGTAGTTATTGTAACAATTTCTTTTCTATAAAGCAACCAAATAATGTCTTTATAGTAAAAATATAAACTGATCACCATCAAATATATTTGTAATGGCAAAATCATTTGTTGTTTTAAATAATACGCATATTTGAAGTGTTGAAGGAATTTAATAAAGGTTACTATATAACGTATGGGGGAAGATAGACATAGAGGACGACCACGGCTAAAATGGGAGGATCAAGTATGGGATGATATACGAAGACTAGGAGTGAAAGATGCAAGAAATATAATAAAAGACAGAAAGGAATGGAACACGGTAGCTAAACAATTAGAAGGCACAGAACTATAAAGGAGAAAATACAGGAAGAAATAGCGGAGTAATTCACCGCGTGAAAACGAATTGAAGAGCTCTACGAGCGGCCCTATTCCGAGGGAATGTTATGGCCAAATTTTCATTTATTCATAAAAATAATGATTTAGTTAAAGCAATTATTTAATTCGTTGAAACAATCAAAAAGATTGTCTACGATAAATAAATATGCAGTACTAATAATCAGATATTTACTTGCGTAAACAAAACCTTTGTATCGTCAAAAGAAAATGACTATTTGAATGGAGTAAATTATTTGGTTGTAGTTTATGAATTTACCTAATTTAGCTAATATGTAGCCAGATTTAAATTATCCATATCTTGTGGTATGAGATTTTCTGGAAACTTGATATATGAACGGAAAATAACAAAATGCTAATGAAGGATAGTGTAGCGAACGCTTGACAAGAAGTGTACAAGAAAGTTAATAACAAGAAAATAACAAAAGTACTTTTCCGTCATTTAATAATTGTATAGCGACTTATCTTGTTGAAAATTGTTTAATACGAACACATCAGTGAATGCGAAAGATTTAGGCCTGTTTCAGACGAGGCGGTTTAGTTGATTCAACTAAGTTGCAAGGAGCATACTAATATGAACCATTTCACACGGAGTCAACTTGTCCGCTTCGGCGGCTTCAATAGGTCTTCAATGACAATTAATTAGTTGAGAGTAAATCAAGTAACTTAGTTGAAACAACTAAACCGCCTCGTCTGAAACAGGCCTTACATATGTGACATATTTTTTGATAGTATGTGTTTTATTATATGTGTGTATGCAAATATGTGCATTAGATTAGGTTGGACTTTATTATTAAATAGATAATCATTAATGCAACAATTATTATATATGTACAGGGTGGGCAAAATTCGACACTTTTAATAGGAAACTTATATTTCTAAAGGAATTAGAAAAAATCTGATCTATGCTTCTGGAGCTCGATTTTAAAAAGAAATCGATTGGTGAAGTCCGTATTTTTATATCTTCCGTAATATAAGAGATACAGAGCGTTTTCGTAAAATATGCAATTTTTAAAAACCCTTGTAACTTTTTAATTTGTGAAAATGCTTGATTTATATAAGAACTTTATTGGGGCACTTTTTGACGTAGAATTCAATGCTCTAATTTTTTTTTTTTTAATTCTTTTTTTTTTGAGATATTATTCAGACTTGTGTTTTTTTATATGGAACACCCTATATATTTTTACACTATTCAAAAGCACATAAAATTGCCTTTAATATGATATAACACACTTGATATTTTATTTAAAGGATTTTCAAGATATTTGATTTTCTGTTTGCAATTTAACAGTATTTCAAGATGGCTCTGGCTGTAACTAAGCAATGCGCGTATTTGTTTTTTTATTTCTTTATTTTTTGTTTGGCCGTGGATGCTCGTAAATAAGCAAATAAAAGATTTCTACAAAGCAGAAAAAAGTAGTTTTAATATTAAATGTTAGAAATAACAATTCCAACAAACTAAGGAAACCATTAATAGTATTATTGATACTATAGTTGTAAGGGATTAATGGTGGGATTCTGTGCGTATTTGTAGCACTTGTAAGGTTATTTATAAGTCTGTAAGCATCCTTAATACATGTTTACAGTCTTGCAGATAATCTTTTAGACGTTACAGATATGCATAGAATTCCACCCCAAGGTGGTTTATTTTGTAGTGTATTCAACTTTTTTTTTAAATTTATCATGGCTAAAATTAAAATCAGCTGGTTTCTAAAATTCTTATAGACATATTTGAACGAAATATTTACAGAATATACCCCTCTATATAAAAAAAATACGTAAGCATTATGAATTATAGTAAGTGTTCGAATTGTCCGCCATTCTGTTGTAAACATTATCGACACCGTTTCCTTACATTCTGAACTGAGTTCACCAACTCAAGCGGAGATAGAGAGTCGAACGCTTGCAAAACTGCAGCCTCTAATTCCTGTCTTGAATTGGGAGAATGCTTAAACGCAAGATTTTTCCCCAAAGAAAAAAATCCAATGGGGTTAGATCTGGTGACCTTGCCGGCCAATGTATCGGTCCCTGATTTCCAATCCAATTGTTACCGAATTGTTGGTTTAAAAACTAATTAATCCGAGCAGCATTGTGAGGGGGTGCTCCGGCATGCTGGAAGTAAACGAATTCCAATTGGTTTAAAGGTATTTCATCTATGAGAGGTTCAATGAATTGTTGTAAAATACGGAAATAGCTTTCGGAGTTAAGAATTCCGTTATATATGTAGGGTCCAATTATCCTGGCACGGAAAATTCCAACCCACACATTGAAACTATATCGTCCTTGGTTTCTCATTTCAATAGTAACATGGGGATTTTCACGCGACCAAGTATAAGAATTATATCTGTTAAAAATTCCCGCACTGCTTACGTTACATTCATCCGTCCATACACAGTTTAGAGCAAAATTATGATTTTCTTCACATTTTCCCAAAAACCATTGACAAAATGCCATACGACGCTCCAAATCCGCGGCAAAAAGGTAATGCACTTTCCTTGTCCGATAGGGTTTCATTCTATACTTTTTTAAAATGCGCCTTGCCGATGTTCTTGCTAAACCGTTGTTTGTGCCATCTCGCCAGTGGAATGTGTTGGGTTATTTACAGTTTCCCCCAAAACGGCAATTTCCTCTAATTCTTTGTCTCTATTTTGAGCCACATAATTTTTAGATCTCGGTTTTTGAAAGGATCCAAAATTTATTAAATTTTTCCTTAACCTAGTGAACATGTCTGTGAATGGTTGTTGTCTTTCAGGATATCGTTCATAGTAAATATTACATGCAGCTTCCGCATTTTCACCTTCTTCTATAAAACACTTTAACATGTCGTATTTTTCATAGTTTTCATACATTTTTGAAATCTTGAATAATAAAACCACCAGTAACATTCATTCAAACTGACATTTCAAAAATATTTTGACAATATAAAACAAATACGCGTATTGCTTAGTTACAGCCAGAGCCACCTTGAAATACTGTTAAATTGCAAACAAAAAATCAAATATCTTGAAAATCCTTTAAATAAAATATCAAGTGTGTTATATCATATTAAAGGCAATTTTATCTGCTTTTGAATAGTAAAAAAATATATAGGGTGTTCCATATAAAAAAACACAAGTCTGAATAATATCTCAAAAAAAAAACGATTTAAAAAAAACAAATTAGAGTATTGAATTCTACGTCAAAAAGTGTCCTAATAAAGTTCTTATATAAATCAAGCATTTTCACAAGTTAAAGAGTTACAAGGGTTTTTAAAAATTGCATATTTTACGAAAACGCTCTGTATCTCTTATATTACGGAAGATATAAAAATACGGACTTCACCAATCGATTTCTTTTTAAAATCGAGCTCCAGAAGCATAGGTTAGATTTTGTCTAATTCCTTCAGAAATATAAGTTTCCTATTAAAAGTATCGAATTTGGCCCACCCTGTACATAGGTATCTATGCTTACGTAGTACACACTCACGCATTCACATAATGCACGAAATCTAATTAAAAAAAAACATTTAGGTATATTATGCGGTTAAATCTTTAATACTCAATCTTCTAATAATAGCTTCGTAGCCATTTCACAATTTTCATGAATATTCAATACAAACGCAAGTTGTAATAAAAATAAATACGATGTTACTTCGTTGCAAAGATAGACATGTGTATCTGACTATTCAACGACTTATATTCTGGGTAAAACGTGGTAAATAACAATAAAAAACACTGCAGGTTTCTAGAAAGCGTCCGACTGATTTTTTTTAGGTGGGAATTGCATTTGGTAACTTTAAATTTAATCCCTTATTTGATTTAAAGAAATAGATTTATTACCGACAACCAAACTCCTTTACCAAATAATTTAATCATGTTAAAGCAAATATTTCAACAAATTTATTTGTTTGTCCCAAACAACGTTGTGTGTAGAAGAAACACGACTGAAGAATTAGAACATCTTTATAACCAACGTTATAGGAGTAATGAAAGTGGAAAAATTTCAAAAATTGTTGCATATAAAATACAAAGATACAAGGAACAAAACGAGAAAGACTAAAGTTTTAGGTCTACAGCGTTAATGTATGTTAAAAAGAAATAAAACTTAACCTAACCTTTCCCGATATATGACGACAACAAAGTTTGCTATTGTTATTATTTCTTTCGTCAATTTAAGTATGACAAGATATGTAGCCCGAAAGGGGTTAGTTTTTCCGTCATTCCAGAATTACATGGTCGCATTTGTCTTGTGTTGCATGTTATGACAAGCACAAGTACAGAAACAGCTGCTTGTTACTAAGCCTTGTAGAGCAGTTAGTAAGACCCTTGGATGAGTAAACTGCAATTGATAGATCCTGGAAACTATTGGTTTCGGCGAAGTTCACAAATATACTAAGCGAATGAACATTTGTTCGCGTAATAGATACTGATATATAAAGCTTTCAAAATTTATGACGGACACAACAACGATGATAGCAAAGCTATTTATAGAGCGTTGGCAACGACAAATTTGTAATACAATTTCGCCATAGCGTTGCTTAATTTCGCAGAGCTTTTAGGATGGTTTTAACTGTAGCTCTTCGCATGTATTTTGTAATATTTATCTATGGGTATAATTGACTGTAGTTTGCAACTAGTTGAAACACATACTACTTATTTATGATACATGTTAACGTAATTATCCTATTGCTCTAATTATGTTTTATATATTTTCATACTAACCCGTCATCAAATCTAGTAAGTGATAAGCACTGCTTTCCAAAGAGATTCTCTTATTGTCATGCATTGTAATTTGTAATTGCAAGAAACGTTATATTTCCAGGAACCGTTTGCTGAATATTAACAAGAGCAATATTTTTTGTATGATGTTTACGGGTTTGCTCGCCGTTTTCGCCTCATTACGAGAGTTTCCAAGAAAACGTAATAAGAATAAGTATAGGACAGGAAGCGGGGGAAAACACCAACAACTTACAGCACGGATTAGTACTTTATTCAGTTTGAGATCCGATAGAATCTTGATTAAAAGAGAGAAGCAACACTAAGTCCCGCAGATAGGCCGTAAAACCTGTTAGATTAATTAAAAGTTTCCTTTCCATTAAGCATTATTCGACCACCGGCGGTAACACTCTGATAATTACAATTTGAATTTATAGCAATTTAGCGTGTATCCGAATTGGATACTTAGACGTATCTTTCTTATTATTGTTCAAATATTATTAGCGAAGCTGTAAATTGTTAAATTGAAGTTCTATTATATAAACATTGTTCAAGGTTCATAGAATTTACGAAGTGTGCGAAGACTGCTATTCTGTTTCTAAATCATATTTCCGTATTGTTTGCTATGTAATCGTCGAGAGATGTTTATGTTAACAAATTGGGGCTTGTTTAAACTTTAAATATTATGAAATATACTGGAGAAAGATTTATATTTTATTACTTCTGTGACAGCCTTAAGGGGTCTTCGCGGGTTCGAATTTCACTGTGGTCAAACTACGGTGACCAGTTTTTCGGGAGTCGTAATAGTAGAGATTTGCCTAAATTACTTAAGCTTTATCTACTCTTTAAAAAAATCACGTCGCGTAATGCAAAACAATATCAAAGTAGTTTTTCTAAAACTTCGAACTTGTTATTCACAATATAATTATATTACATTAATTATATACTTTTAAATATTATTCTTCTAAAACGCTATGAGGGTGGGGGTACGGCCTTTTGTATAATTATTCATTGATAAATATCCCAAAGCAGAAAAGAGATCACAGTGGTTGAAGCCGCAAGAAAGAGCTGCAGAAGGGAAGAAATAATTGAAATATTTTCTTTTATATAATATGGGAAAGATTGATGAAATTCATCAAATAATAAATACTTGTCTAAACGCCGTGGAGTTGTAAAAAGTGAAATAAAGATTGATGAATAGTCAAATGATGGGAACGTTATAATTGCATTTGTATTATTTTTTCTGTTTTTAATTTATTGAGGTATTAAAGTAAAGCCGTTAAACGCGATAAATCATTCATATACAGAATCTCCTCCTCCATTTTCTTTTCCGAATTACGACGAAATGTAAAGTGTGGAAAGTGAAGACATAATAATACAGCCAATTATTATCAGATTCAAATTTTTATCTTGCTGTAAATGTGCTGAAAAGTTTCTTATTTTACATCACATACTTCTAAAAAGATAAAAATAATTAATGAAATGAAGTACGGTTTTATATATACTTGTATATAGATGATACTATCTGAGATAAAATTTTAAAACTAATTATTTTGCTAATTTACCGATATTATATCTAAAAATATGTTCTATATCGAACACAAAATTGCAATATAATTTGAAGTAAGCCATTAAATTTGTGGAGATGCACTAATTAATTGATTAAATGCGGGAAAATGTAGAAAAAATTCATACAGATGTGGCAATTGACACACATACATGTTGCGCCCTTGCTAAGACTCGTCAGTGTCACTTGGCATATCGTTGCTTGTCTCTCTGTGATTATCATAATTCTTTTCTTGTCTGTTTTTGTAGTAAAATAAAAAAAATATGTAATAATAATGAACGATAATTATTATGGACGTAATGGATGTAATAAGAACAATACATAATTAATATTCGACTTCATAAAAAATACAATTTATTGCCGTAATGGGTGTTAAATTTCAACTATCTAACCCCATTTGCCTAGATTGTATATTCAATCATTTTTTGCTAAAATTTATTAACACCAAGAATATAGATAGAATTCGGTTTGCAATTAATTAAATTGCGTAGTCAGTATAAATCAATAGATGTGTGCAAACTCGTAGATTTGGTTTGGCTAACTGCTGCTTTTATTTTAAAATAACGGTCAAAAGTCGTAGCTGAGAATGGTTGGCTTTTTTTTTCAGAAAAAGGTCGCTCCACATATACCACCTTCAGGTCAAAGTTCGTGTAATACAAAAATTTTAATCATTTCATGAAATTAGACATGAGAAATTTTACGTTTAGATTAATTAATTCTCAGAAAAACTAATAAATGGCAGGATGGTGAAGTTACATTCATGCAATACAGAATAATCGTCATAAAAATCACAATTAATTCACAAATTGATGAACATATGTAAGTCATATCGTCAGATTGATAAACTTCTTAATTTAGCGCAGAGATATTTTATCATTTGGGTTTTATTTCACATTGTAGCTACTCTAACGTATATATGTAACTTGACAATGTTTAATATTTTCGACGCGAGATACAATAATACAATAAGTTGAATTTGATTTAAGCAAATAATATATTAGGATAAATGAAACACGTAGTGCTGTAAAAAAACCCTAATATGTAATTACCGTTGTTATGACAATACAAAGAGTTATTAAAACATTCAATATGTACAAGATTATTCACGAGGTAATTATTAAACAAAAGTCAATAATATTTCGATTTCTATATTCACCCATAATGTCTCCTACATAGAAATCCTGTTCTCATATTCTGTTAAAAATAAACATAACACCCATCTAGAAAATATAAAACAAATGGTTTAAAATATTACTTATACTATTGTTATAAATAGAGAATGTGGGTTTTATTCTCGCCTTAAAGTTTATATTTACCTTAAAGGTAATATATTCACATGTTAAATGAGAAAGAAAAGTACGTAACAAATAGCTTTTAAAAGGTATAAAGAAAATAATTACCATATACACATATAAAATAAAGGGAGTGACGTATTCCTTTCAAGAAATATATCTTTCTTGTAGTTATAATTTTCGTCGAAATGATTTGCTTTTATTGAATTGAATAAGTATGCCTGTACTGCATACACTTAAATAAAGTTTAGTTTGTATTATTACATCTGGCGTAGAAATGTCCCATTCTTGAAAAAAAAAAAAAATAATTTTGTGGCCAATAAAAAAATATTTATTTAATTAGTAATTATTTAAATTCAGAGAAAAATGAAAGCTAGCGTATCCGTAACAGATACTGTTACTCTTACCTGCTGCTTTCCATTTGGCTTAACAGCTACTTATAATTATAATAATTCATGCCTTGGCATCCCCAACAAACCCTGCGCCCGTGGAACGACTTAAGATGTTCGACTTAAGATGTTAAGCGTGCAAGCCACTCGACCATCAGCCGGGCTTACTTATCTATAGCAATCAAACTTCGTAGTTGCTATTTAGCAGCCCATCTCTACAAAGCAAATCGTTGCAAGAGGAAGTGTCAATAAGTTCGGTGTGTGATTCGCAACTGTTTGATTTTTTTAGTGATTCATTAAGAAGCCTTATGCGGGCTATTGGCACATATGCTAATTTAGGATGTAATGACCGGTCATGAGCTTTAATCAGATGATCTTCTCTAAATTCCGAAATTTACTTCTTTGAGAATTCTCTTTGTTCTGGTACGTTTTCTACCATTCTTGGGATTTAGTAAGTATTCATTCTCTAAGGCCTCCTATTTGTATTTTAATACCGTCATTTCGGGTGACATGATAACACTTTTGACATATTTTCAACTGTAGAATTTTAAATAAATGAGTGAAGAACAAATAAAATATTGGAAAAGCGACCTATGGACTCAAGGTATCTATCCTCAAAAGATGGAGTACCAGTGGCAGCCCATCTCCGAGAAAAAAAATATTAACCCCTCTGTTTCAAGCCACCCGCAATTCGGATGACTTGAAACTATCCTTCAAATCACGTTTAATCATCACGTAACCCTTCATAACGACTGTCTTGACACAAAAAAAAAACAGTTTTAAAGAAGTAACAATTTATTATATATGAAAAACAGTAAAAAAATATAAAAATTCTCATTAATTTATTTTAATTAATTATATTTAAATTTGAATAAAACAAAAAAAACAATTTTTTTTACAAAAATAGACAAATCTACATATTATACAGATAGGTATAGGTAATAACATCTCAGAAACATCTCAGACGGCATGTTTCAAGTCACCCCACAAATGTCACAAAAAAATAAAGGGGGTTGAATCTACCCTTACATGCAAGAATTTTGAGGTTATGTTTGGAGTTATCTGTAGCCCAATAATTGGGAATTGTAAGAAAAAATATTTCAGCAAATTCAAAAACTATTTTAAATACTGTACAAATGAAAGTATTCAGCCTTCAAAAAAACAACAGTTTTACTTACCCAAATTTCTGATTTTTTTTTACCAAACGACAACATTTACTATAACGTTTTGATAACATAGTTACATGACGAATACCTGTAATCAGGATACACAGTTTTCTGAACTTATACTTCCCACCAACAGAAGGTAGCCCACCATTAAATGAAAAATGTCACTTTTGTGTCAAGTCACCCTGCAGTTTCAAGTCACCCGAAATGACGGTAATGCTGAAGAAAGGGCAAGCTCCCCGTGGATGCGGATAGAGTTCCGTTTTACCTGTTGCCATTCGTCAAAACCCCTCTCACCACATGCTTTTTTTTATTTCGGTTAAATTCCTGATATTTCTAACCTTAATTTAGCGACATTATTACTTAACAATCATTCAAATTTGATCAATCCATATATGTACGTGTAAACACCAATTTTATCCAGCAACTCATTTAATTTTCGTAATCAAGTACTATTTTTTACTTGATTTTTTACTCTTGATCATTGACGATCAATGAGGAGTATTTATCTGTAGTTCTCTTTAATGGGTCTATGTCAAAACCACAAATCATTTATTGATATTAATAGGTTACTGGAATTGTATACTTTATTTTTATTTTGACAATTTCCATCCAACACCGCAGCAACGAATATTTTCGTCGGTAGAGCAGAGCATAAATTTAATCCGTTGTATATTATTATTATTATACACTTGATAAACCTACCCTTTGCTCAAATATAATCTACAATGCCTTTGTTCAAGAAACAAAGCAGCGTAACTCTAGTTATTGAAGGCGTACGTCCATCAACTCGGTTTTCTATCTGTCAGTGGCGTAGGCGAGCGGTTCAATTTAATTTCAGATAAACGCAAGAGCCTGTTAATTATCAAATTCGACCAACACGTCAAATAAGTTCTTACCACTTAATTGGAACTATATTTAGAACAGCTGTTAACTGATGTTAACGCTTTCGTTTTTGTTAACTTTTATAAAGTAACTCAAGAATTTTTTTTAAAAAATCACGAACTGTAACTTTCTAACTTTTAATTTCACAAGACGCAGCTATTTAATACTAATAATGCTTATTGATATTAAACAGCTGCAGTATATAGGCTTGTGATTTCCTTATACACTGCCTCGTTAGCGCTGCTATCCTAATTTCTGCATAATTTGCTACATAGTGAGTTAATTAATGTAAATTAAATATGAAGATACAACACAACACAATAAACGTGGCATGATATTATCTATTCGTGGCTGACATGTAGCTTAAACCTTGATGCACGAGCACAAGTTTAATCAATAACTGAACCTCTTGCTGTTGAAAACTCCTACAATATTACAGTTTACATGACCCTTTTCCTTTTCAATTCAGCCTAATTACCTTATATACAAGTAGGTATAGCTTAAGTTTTTATAACTTTCCATGACAGCTTAATTTTCGAGTTTCTAAACATGTTAATGAACCTGTTACCCTTCGTTAAAATTTCGCTAGGTTGAATTAAAAACAGTAAAAGACACAAATATGTTATAATTTATATAGTTTTGTTTTGCAGAATGATAAACGTGTTAAAAATCAACAATAAATGAACAATCTAAACAAGGTTTGAAATTTAAAAAATTCATATTAAATTTATTTTTGCTGTAAAGTTAAAATAACAATTTACTCTGCTTATCCGCAACACATTGGTAAATACAAGAAAGAAGAAGAACAATAATTGTATTAATATTCGTCCAGCCAAATATGCTTGTGCAAAAGGAATAGATGCATTCATTTTACAATATTCAGTGTCTAGATACTAATATCATTTGTTTTGACCCCGCAGACCTTATTTTATCACAGAGGATTATCCTTTTCTCATAAAAGCATGATTAGCTCATATTACATCCGGTACATTTAATTCTAAAGCTTACGAATATTCCCTACATAATTTAAAGCATGGCTATGTGTACTTTAACCTTAAGCTGGTGGAAATTCCTTTAATAGGAACGTGAGTATTTCTGCTTTTAAATACGGACTGGAGTAATTCAACCGCACTTCCTATGGGTGCTAGGAAAGCTAACAAATACATTTTATTTTATATGGAGCAAAAAAGGAAATTAGGCAACAAGCAGAGGAAATGTTGCATTTATAACTGCAAGAAGATGGCAACTATATCTTTGCGTACATTCTTTTTAAGTGTTTAATAACTGTACTAATTACTGTACTGTTACCTTAGCTATGTAAATGATCGCTTAATTTCTCTAAAAAGTGTTTCCATAAGTCGTTGAAATTCTGGATTTATCTTGTGTTCCCTTAACTACGTGAGCATCGTCATGTAATGGCTAATTATTCCATTAAAAAATGTTGCATACTAGAAGCAACACTTGGAGCAGGAGACCATGGTGGGAGATGAAAATGTAACCGCATCTCGTGTGGTCTACCTCTTTCACATTTTAATAAAGAATATGGCAAAATAAACCGCAGGCAGTATCATCAGGTAACACACTTTTAGGTACAGGCAGCAACATTTGGAAGGTAGCCAAATTTAAAAGATACCCCTGGATGGCCTAAAAGAATGCTACGTTTTCAAGGACTATATCAAAGTGGAATTAAGAAAATACCTTAAATAATAATCCCATCAAGAAGTTTAGGGGTGGTTCCAAAACGACAGAGGAAGTTTTCGGAAAAAAAAGCAAAAGTCATTTTTATTTATTTATTTATTTATTTATTTTTACATTTTAACAACAATATTATTCTTACATAATCTTAATTCAACTAAACATAACATTTACATACTCGATAAAGGGCAATGCTCTGCTATGGCACTTAACTTCTCCTCATTTTGGGCTTTGCAACTATTATCATATTTCTTCACCTTTCTACTCAAAAGTGACCAACATTTCTGAATGGGCCCCACCTGAGGAAAATTTGGAGGAATATCTGTCTTCGGAACCAAATTGATGCTGTTTGTGGCTCTTGTTCTTCTGGTGTAATGGCAGGATGTTAAGTCAAGCCAGAACATTATTTGGTCGTTAGGATGATGTATATTTATAAAATTTTAAAGTTTTGTTAGGTATTTTGTAAATGTGTGCATTAACGGCTCCACCTTGTCACTTCCAACATACGATAATCTCACCACACACCAGTCTCTGACAAGGCACACCACACTAAAATTCCACACACCAATCTCTGACATGGCACACCACAATAAAATTTTATCTTCAAGCTTGACTTTGCTTTTGAATTTAACATTGTCAGTATGGACACCGTCATTACCTTTGATTTCCAAGTTGGACAACGTGAACTATTTCTTGATTATCCATAACGATAACATTTTCACAATAATGAATGCGTATCAAAAAGCAGCAACATTTAGGAATTACTTCCAACTGAGCGGCGGTGTATCTTGAAGCCTTTCTTCCTTTACGATAATTTAGATAATTTCTGGCTAATGTTCGACTAACAATCGAGTGTCAAATATGGGATCTTTGAGAAAACTCACGCGCTCACATTTCCTAATATGTTTTTGCTGTTTCAGTCAACCTTTACTCATTAAGTCGGCTTAAAACTTTGGCTCGTCTACTTTTAGATAAATTTATGCAAGAGATATCCTCCTGACAATCTTTTATTGTCTGATAGATTGTCGAAAGCGAAATATCTTGCTCTCTGTAGATCCTAACCATACCGCGTTTAGATATTCATCTCACCAATTGAAAAATATCCTCTTTGAATGATCACCTGTAGGACATAGCAACTGGACCGGATCATATTTATTATAATTCAATTCTATTGGAATTATTTTCCGAAAACTTTTGTGACATACGTTAGAAGAGGAATATGTGTGTCTAGAACTAAATATTTCGAAGGTTTTAGCTAGGTTTACTTCCGCAATTTAAATTACAATAAAGAAACAACGCTACAGCATGCTTCTACGTACCACTGAATAACCGACTAGATTTAAATTGCAAAAACTAAAGAGCTATGAATGATGTAAAATCGACGAAAACTGCCAAGAGGAATTATTTGCATTCTTGAGTCGCATACTCTCATGAATTTCAATACGCCCCACTTTATATATGGATAGAGTTGTTTGTAAGCCACTATCGTATAACGAAAAGTTTCCAGCTCTGCTGATACTTCAGTAAACTTCATCTGACTGAAGTTAGTTCTAAACAACTTAATTCGAAATCTTAACTAATTAGAACTAATGCAGGTTTAAATGGTATCAAGACTTAGGATTTAGTATTTGCTTTGTATATTTTGCTTTTGTTTTATATATACAAAGAAGAATAGTTTTTAGAAAACCAAAATGCTGGCACTAAAGCACTAAAAGCACACGTCAATTATCTCCAGCTACTTGCCAAATAAATCAATACGTAAGTAATCGCTAATTCTTTTCTTCCTACACAAAAATTTCAAAGTCGTTAACTTAAACCTAACTTAAAATATTTCCAAACTAGAAATGATTTTTTTTTAATTTTTTCGAAAGCTGTGTTGTATTACTATATATATTGTAGAAACTTTACCATTTTTTGTTGGCCATTGCACTAAGCGATGCTTGATTTAATGCTTAATCATTATTTTATTTTTTGTTGTCTTATTATTTTTAGAATATACTTCTATTGCTTTTTGACTATTTTGTTCATACTTACTAGATTACTCACAGTAAATGCTTGAAATTTATTAGACGTTTTTGTGCATTGTCTATCGGAAAGCTCTTGAATTCATACAAAGAAGATCTCACACGCTTTTTCAATCGAAAATATGGAGAGAAAACAAGGGAGGCAAGTAATCAATATTTCCGGGATCGAGAGCACCGGAAGAAATATCATATTTGTTTTCATCACATGGAAAATCATTCAGTTAGACCTGGTACGCATTTCTGGTATTTTTTAATTTAATTTATTTAATATTATATTACTGAGTGTTAAAAAAAAAATATAAAACAATCCAAAGGTAACAATTTTGATTAAAGCGAACTTATAGCATAATGTTTTAAAATCGTTTTATTTACTTCATATGTCCTTCTTGTAATTCTTAGTTTAAAACCATTACATATTGATACAAACGTCTTTTCAAAACCCAGAAAATTTTCAACTTTTTACGATATCTATATTCTTGACGTATTATGGTTTATGTTTAAAAACAGAGTTGCGTTTTTTTAACCCTAATCATTATAATTATGAAACCAGATTAGATACTTATTTACTTCCAGCTATACATAGGAAGTCGATATTTCAAAAACATCAGATGTGAATTATGTAATGTTCTAGCTAGCAAAATTAAAAATATTTAAAGATGTTCGATCAAATACTTCTCAATTGATAAAAATAAATTGCCATAAAATGTTTGAAAGATTTTTACTAAATTATGTAACCTTTGTGACGTCAGGTATAAAGAGGTATCATTATTATTAAAAAGTCTGAAATTATTAGGCTATATGGTGTGCCTGGAGCACGTCAATAGCGACTCATTTGTTTAAGCGCAATATTGCCATCCCAAATATTATTCGCGTTATTAAGAGATAAATCAAATAACAAATTCAGGTTGAACATGATGCGGCAAGTACAAGAGCACACTTAAGCTTCATAAAATTAAACAACGAGCGAAAACAGTTAAAAAACATTACAATTAAAGATAAGTTCAATTTAAAATATAAAAAGTTTTTCCAGGCTATTGAGTCGTGGTCTTGTGGAATTGCTCCCGTACGTTTCGTTCACAACTGCGGTGAACATCTTCAGCGGCGAGGTCGAACTTTCCTTCGCGATGGCTTGTCTTTAGTGATGCGACGTCCTGAGTGATGTCGCTATACATAGTCGGTGTCTGTGTAACAGGCGTGACGCACGCTTCCGATTGATCTTGGCCAGAATGCGTTCTGTTTGTGGTACGAGCACGCAACACCGGGTACCAGATCTCGTTTAAAGTACGTGCTTCTTCTTTGTGGTTGAAGTTGTTTCCATGTTTGTAATTTTCTATGGATTCTCGGAATAGCCTTGTGTGGTAGTGCGAGGTGATGGATAGTACTTTTGTATCATCAGATTGGATGTTATGATCGGCGTTGTGTAGGGCGTGTTCTGCGATGGCCGACTTCTCAGCCTGTCCCTGCCGACAATTACGTTTGTGCTTCTTAATCCTGGTGTTGATGCGTCGTTTTGTAACGGACCGCGTTAGTAAACTTCTAAAGAAACACCACGTGAAGACCATTTTCAAACGGGGCAAATAAAGCATCTTCTACACTCCATGAAAGACCCCAGGGAACCTTTGTCAGCTATGGGGGTATATCCGATACCATGCTCGTGTAGATCTGCCTACATAGGCACGCCAATTGGGTTTTGTCAAAAAAATGATGTGTATGCAAGGTTGCATACTCATTGTAAAGTTAATAGTTTTAAGATTCTTAATTAAATGTAGTAATAAGTATTGAAAATTTATTTAATAATGAATGTAAGGTGATTCCATAATTTTGCAGTAATTAGTTATTTCAATTTAGTTTAAACATTTCAATAGTTCCAGTTGGTCATATGGGCATTCCCATATATTAAATATCTTATATTCCTCTCACTTCTGTGAATTTTTTTCTTTTCTGAGGCAGTTTGCAGCCCTTGCGAAGACAATCGCAATCGATGTCTGTTAGATTTTTATAATTCAAAGCATTCACTAGCCAACCTCCGTGAGAGCCGGACGTGCCTTGAGTAATATTATAAAATCTTTAAAGGCTATTTTGATAAAATCCTATTTATTCTGAATTCCAACTTAAAAATTATGATTATTTTTAAACAAAGTTTATCTATTAATTTTACCCATATTTTTACCTGTATGTGTCATTGGGTAAATATTCTCCAACGACGATATTCCCGAGATATGTTCCTGTCCTGAACCCTCCATTCGATGTCCTGACCAGACTTGCTGCTCTGATTTACTCATCTTTTTAACAATAGAACTACACAGATATATTCAGAAAATGCGGGAATTTTAAAATTTAATTTTAAACCACTTATTTTTATATGATGAATTTATATTGCAAAAAGTGGAACCACTAACTAAAAACGTAATTGTTATTCAATAAGCGAACTCATTGTACGTACCTGCGATATTTCTGCCCTTATTTATGTTGTTGTTCTACAGGGTTTCACATTTCGAACCTTTTATAAATAGAAACCCCATGTGTGTTTAAACTTCATGTTTTCTATATCTCACAAAGTTAATCAACAACCTTGATACTGGCTACATAAGAGTCCCACGCACACTATTTTTCAATCAAATAGTGTGCGTTGGACTCTAAGCACATTATTAAAGTAGAGAACACTTTAGGCAACATACTTCCACAGCATCTCCTGCCGTACTGAAGAATTAAAGGAGTTAACCATCCACTTGTAATTTTTTTAATGCTAGCGCGTCCTCTAGTCTGTTCTAGTCAGAAATTGTACCCCAGCATGTCACCTGGCATTTGAGAGGGTATGATTAAAATGTAATGAATGTAGATGATACTAGGATGTTTAAAATTGGATATTAAATATTTTAATTAAAGCTTTATATTTAATTTTTTTTTTTTTATCCGGGCTGTGTGCTACCTTGTAGCATAACACATTATATACTGTTGACAATTGAAGAGTTGAGAATAAAAATCATGTAAAAACGAATATTAAGAATTGTTTTTACCGCCTTCTTATTCTCAGATCCTTAATTCCCAGGGAGCAGAATGACATAAAATTACGTTTAATAGATGTCAATATTACGTCTATTACGTGTTATTGACGTCTATTGAACGTTACTTTACGTCACTCAACTACCTGGCTCGGAGTCCAGATGTTTTTTGGATGTATCCTAAATTTTCACGGTCGTGAGGTATCAATTGATACTATTTGTGTCTGAGACTATTGGACAGTCCCAGCAGGTATTACCAAAAACATTTATTTTCCCTATTGAATACAAATTGTTAATATGATAACGAATTAAGCACATATAATAACATGTATGACAGGTGCGGGGGCGCGCCAAGAGCTTGTAGTGCCTGTGTGCAAAAGTGCGATAACGCTCAATAACAATTCAATTTTCAAAAACTTATTGTTTTATCAAAGAAACAAAAATTTATTAACAATAATTATTCTAATAAATAAAATGATTTCTTTGGGATAAATAATTAATAAATAGGAAATATGAATTCAATAATTTACAAAAGAAATCAACTTTTTGTGCCTTTAATTTTGATTTTTGTGTATAATATCACGAATCTCTATTTCATCTAATATAGAGGACTCTATAGATATGATAGATAAATTTGGCAATCGTTCTTGGCTCATGGTAGAGCTTAAGAATTTTTTATTAATTTTAGTTGAAAAAGGACGTTCTGCCGTTGCAACAGATATAGGCAAAGTGAGCATGATGCGAATAGTAATTGTTAAGTTAGGATGAACTGCAGTTAAATTATTTAAAAATATAAACTACAAAATTGTAATTACTTCTTTTTTTAAATCTTTTAACATAGGTTGGATCTGTATAATTTCTTCGTACAAATCATCTGTGTCTATATCTAGACTATCATTAAAACTCAATTTTATTTCAATTTGGTGCACGAAATTCTTAGTTCTGATTTTTCAGAAATTTCGCTCAAATAATACAAAAACTTGAAAGGGTCAATATGATTTTGCAGCAAGGAAAACCTTTCATCTCTTAACGTCAACGTTTGATCAAGAATGCAGTAAAAAAAGTTTGTTTTATATAATACATTAGGATCTGTAATTGACTTTTACCAAAACTTCCTACCAGATGTAAACTGAGCATATAAATATAAATGTGAATTTTTTATCTCCTAAACATCTGGCTTGATATTTTGATTCCTGATTAAATTTATCTGAAGTTGTTATAACATATAAAGCGTCATAAATTTCTAGTAAATTTTTGAACAATGGCTTTATAGCATCAATTCTGCTAGACCATCGTGTATCAGACAAAAGTTTTAAAGTTAGATTTGGGAAGTGCTGCTTTGCGATGTTCCATCATTTAGTGGACACTGAAAAAATATTTATACAATTCCAGGACAACACAGAAAAAACCTACTGTTTCGTGATTAACCCTTGCACTATCATTAACCACTAAATTTAATATATGAGTAGCACATGGCATATAAAAGGCTCGTGGGCTTAAATCTAAAAGAATTTCCTGCAAACCGGTGTTTTTATCCCGCATATTAGGGTCGTTATCATGGCCCTGTCTCCTCAGATTATTTATATTTGAATCAAAGTTTTTTAACTCTTCTAATAGAAAAGAACTCAAACCAATACCAGTCGTATCAAAAACTGGGCAAAACGCTAAAAAGTGGTCACGTATTTCTAATTTCTTAGAACGGGCGTTAAAATGGACAAAGCGAATAATAATGCTCCGTATGCGAAATACCGGGTGTACAATCCAATATTATTGAAAAATATTTATTTTGCCTTAGGAAAGGGCAAAGGGAATTCCAGTAACGTATATAAGGTTAGTAACAGACATATTTGTTGAATAGTAATAAATGATACATGATTACATGGTACCAAAAATAACATAATATAAAGTAAGAAATAGTAATTAATATTAATAATAAATAGGTAGTTCAAACTGAAGCGCCTTTCGCCCCTTCGGTCTAGCGCCTCTGTGCGCTACACACACCGCACACATGGACGTCGCGACCCTGGACAGGTACTTATAATTACACAACTTTTTCAACTCAATTTCTGCATAATTTTTATCAGCAGACTTTTTAAATAGTATATGTTAATTTTTATAGTAAGAAAATTAAAACATCGGTAGTTGTATTAAACACTTTAAATTATTGTTCGTATTTTGTTTTGTACTTAAAGTAACTTAGAGGTACTGATTGAAAGACCAAATAAAACGATAATACCTACCTAGCTTCTCTCTTTTTTGCTGCAGCTATATTGAGAACATTGAATAGGCGCTGATTTTCGATAGGATATTCACATCTTCAAAATAAATTTCAGCAATAAAAAAATATGTAATGTACACCTATACGTGCTCCAGGAATTTCAAAGATTTCATACATATATATTTTTTTTAATTTTGGAGTTTTCCCTTGTCAGAAAAGAAGTAATGGCAACCCATTGGCCACTAGCACAGCAGGGGTTAACTTTATAACCGACCACTAGTCGTGCATAATACAGTCTAAATGGAGATGTAAAACAGTGGGTCAGAAATTGCGTTGATCTTTTTCGGTAAGTGTGCCATCATCCTCCTTGAGGGGTGGTACCCGCTTCTTCTATTATCGACCCCAAAACAGGGCGCAGAGTAGGGCGACGGCGTAGTCATGCGGTGCTCGCCGTCCACTGCGGATCGTGTAGGATGTAGAATCGTCGAGAGTTCATAACGCGGTCGCCCACTGTTCGTCGAGTCACTCGCGCGCATCAACACCACGTTCGCTCCCATGAATCGAACCCATTGTCATTGCACACAACGCTATTTTCATTAACCGCGCTAGGACTCTTCGTATCGCAGGAAGATCGAGTAACACACGAGTAGAGTAAACGCTAATTTATTTTCCCCATTCGTTGTCGACCGCTAAAGACGTGTCTCCACGCGTCCTAAGTAGATTAACTCAAACGCCGGGCCAAACATTGACGTTACATGCGATAATAATAACGGATGAAAGTAATCAGGAAACATTGAAATTCGTGCTGAATATATTTGGTGTTCTATTATTATCCTTTTTCCGATGTGTGTCAGTGAAATTGTGCCCTAATCTTTCCCTTTTTGGCGGCCAGTGACGGATATTTTTCACTGATTCATTAAACGTACCGCTAAAAAACCGCAAGTGTATTTATTTAATTAGTTGTTTATTTAATTACTTACTTAATGTATATTCCATTCCGAGTATAGAATTCTTAAAGGTGCTTTTAATGCTTAATTTTATGTTTCTTTAATATCCATGATTCTTTTTACAAGCTATGTATCTCAAACAAAAAAAGAAACCGTAACTTATTCAACTTAAAATAAAGAAAGCTAAATCCATAAAAACTGACGTATTAGAATCTAAAAATTTATATTTTTTAAATTACACATTATCGCACAAAATGCAATCTAACAACACGAAATACCTACTTATTAACGTTCGACGCATTCAAAAATCTTAAAATCTTAATATCTTCTATATTTTTCTTTCACCACTTGTTGCCAACAACAGCTTTAAGTTGTAACTTTCAGGACGATATTTTATGATAAGTAATAGCACGTTGATGTTAGTTATTATTTCCAGATCATGGTATCTAGAATTACTTTAAACATAAATATGTATACTTCGTTTATTAAGAGCTATATAAGATCCTTTAAACTGAGACTAAAATAGTTGCGACCAAAGCGTATCACATATCTCTTACTTCCTGTGCTATTATCCTTCTTAACACAATGCAACCTTGGAAACACTGTTTCATTGTCATCAATGCCACACAATTACGACATTGTTTTATGTGTGGATCAGAAAATAGAGTTCACACAGTTTGCTTTTTTTGTTGTTCTTTAGATATAGCTACGGAATATATAATAATCAATTGGAAATTTTTTTTGATATTACATACTTTATTCAATACAACTTTTAATGATTATAAAAACTTAGCAAATATATTTAAGATCCTTTGCGGGAAAAAATTGAATTTTATTAGTATTTTGTATCAAGGTATGTTCAATGTAGAAACATAAGAGAGATGTAGCGAAAAATTACATTCACAAAATTGCATTACATTTTTTTTTACTGATTTTACTTAATGAACAAACTATAAAGATCGTTTATACAAGTGTAAATAACGTTCATGTTTTGTTTTATAAAATATTCTTTGAAAAACACTGAAATTTTATTTTTGTTGAAGTAGTTGATAAAGATAATATTTTGAATTTATTTCCTCTTTATAATGCTAGCCTCCTTTTATATAAAATTGCAATACCATTTCTTTCGAAGAGAGATGATTTCCTTACTTTTTTTCCGAATTTGGTGGGTGTTACACATAATAAAATCATTTACTTACAGTTTATAAGATACAGAATGTTTGAAGGAAAAGATTTTTGTTTCTGACCCAAGTTTGCAAGATCTAAAATTTAAATTATTTGATTTATGACAGTAGACTCCTATGATTAAGTAGTTCATCAAAAATATCTAATAGACTTCTGAATCATCTAAATAAAATGATCTTTCTGCTTACAATTCTTCTTGAAAAGAGAATATATTTAGCCAACGGTTTCGATTTTAAGCAAAAAAAAACAAAAAGATCTAAAAAACAAATATGCTAATATTCAAAATGTTCCTGGTTATAAAATTGAGAATCACCGACATGTGCATGAATAATTTGAACGAATTGTTAATCTACTTCCAAACTGATATTTTGTATTTTGTTTTATCTTACATCATTAAATTGTTTAACCCGCAAGAATAACCTTCATTTCAAATTATCACACTTATCACACAATAATAATATTCTCTTTCTCTCTTCTAGTCACAAAAAAAAGAAGGCAATACAGTAATATATAAAGAAAGAAAAACGCAAGTGTAAAGTTTACTGGAAGCTACTCTTACACTTAATATTGTAATTAGAACAAAATAAATATAAATATAAAAGTAAATATATGCCTAAAATTAAATACCTGATAACGAGATAAAAAACATTCAATTAGGCAGCAAATGATCATGATAATACTAATTCATAATAATTACATTTGAAAAAGCAAAAGTCTTTTCGAAAAGATGTTGAAATGTTACATCGGAATCACGTAAAAACGTTATGAACACCTTTCCTAAATCAGTACTACCATTACACTTGAGCGAGAGGATCTGATGCTGTAGGGATATGATAGCTCTGTTCGAGCTTCCACATTCAATCAATTAGCGATAATTATTTTAAGGGAAATAGATTCAGATATTCTGATGCCGTAAATGTATCGAAGGCAGGAGTTCTATACCGTTTGAGCCTGATTTTGTAGAGGTGCCCAAACCAGAATATATTTCAAAATTCATTTCTAAGGAAAGGCATTATCAAGAAACGTTCCAATATTTAGAGAATAATTAGGAAAAAGATTCCTGGTGAATCTCATAAATCAAATAATTGAAATAGCTTAAGACATCTACTCCAAAGTGGATTCAAATATATTACCTCGAAATCAATCATCTAAAGCGCATAATTATGTCCAAATTGAGGTAATGTTTAATGATCTTGACATGGCTCTGAAGATGGCCAAAACTACTAAACCAATAAATCTGTACCATTAATTAAGTGTTGTACCCGTTGTTCTTTACCATTAATCATCTAAAGGCCTGGCCAGTATCAATTTTTTAACAGAGAATACGTTGAGCGATTGCAGTAACTGTTATTATATATCTCCATTTTATAACGCAAAATGATTCTGATCAGGAACAAAAATCTTTTTTTTTAAAGAGCTCAAAACATGAACAGTAGCAAAATGACCAAGACGTGGAAATAGATTGTCACGCTTAGAAGAGAGTAGAGAATTTATTTCTGTCAAATGAAAGTGGGATGGCATAAAAAAAACAATATCAGTTAGTAAACAGGAAATGAAAAAGATATTTTTTTCTTGTATGTTTTAATCAATTAATAACAAAAATATATTCTGCGTTGCTTTATAGGCACACGGTTCATGAAATACAATTTTACGCATTTTTATCTTTTACTGTTAATAATACAAGATATATAAAATTGTGCTATTTACTTTATTGCGTTCATACATCATCGCTAAAATATGTCAACTAATCATTATATTCTGTACATTTTACAATTCAGACTACTCTTTCAATTCCACTCTTCGCCATTTTAGATTGATTTCTTCCGCCTTCTTTGAAACGTTGCTCAACCAAAGGAAATAACATCCTGCAGCGTATTCATCTATATAATTTTGAATACAACCTTGGCGTTATTACATAACGAGTTTCATGCCTGGTTCCACAATTGCTTTTCGAAATTATTCTGTACTAGTGTCATTGTTTCACTGCTAATGTGTTATGGATGTTATAGAATAAGCTATGCATGTATTACAGGCTTAAAAAGCAAGAACACATTTAAAAGCATTATAATATACGTATGATGTCGGTACGTACAATATTATAGAAACGCTACTAGTAAATTAATTATAGATTTGATAGTCCATAAATAGGCCGTTACATGATAAAATGAAATTAGTGGTACGCCCTATTTTATTGTTATGTTTACTACAGTGGATATGTATTAAATTATGTTACAAGTATCCGTTTTTCCAAAACTTTAGTACAGAATACTATAATGGTTAAATTGAGAAGGTATACTTGCGGGACTACAACTACATAATTGGTACAATAATATTACAATGTTGTCCCAATTTGGCTGTTACAGGATTCTGTACGGCCGAAGTAAGTTTCCAAAAACCAAAATTATTAGCGTAATTTAACACAGATTCAGTGTAATAAATATAAAAGTAAATTAGGAAGTACTACTAATTTCATTTTATCATAAATTAATTATGCGAAACGTGCGTAAAACTAGAAAATCACCACTTGCTGTTCAAATATAATGTGTATGTACTTGCTAGCCTTTCAAAAATAAAAATTGATGTATGTAATATAGGAGCCTTCAGTTTTGTTTCTTTCCCTAATGCATTAAACAGTACAACATTTTGGATTTATTAGTCAAAGGGAACATATGCAGCATCAACTCTAAAGTTTGCAAAACAACAAATGTTGAAATTTTCCTTCTAATTTCTTTTATTGGAGTGCAAAAACAAAATGAAAGCTATTAGTTCTGTATAAATAACGTTTTGTTACAGTGTATATGAAAATATATATAATCAATTGTCTTTGTTTTAAGTCTTTTAACATCTTGCATTTACACGAAAAATAAGTATTATCTACATACTTATTTTTCGTGTAAATTTACTTATTTATTAACATACAGAAGTTGCGAAGCTGTTGGATGCCACCTTTAAATGCTTACAGAAATAGTCTTAAAATCAAGAAGTTATGTTTTTAATTTTAAAACGAAAATACGTCATTGAGCCGGTCATATTCACTTTAACTTCAAACTTTCGACGAAAGCACTGATATTCTCTGAAGTACCACCTTTAATTCAATGCGAATGGAAGCTCTACAAATCTTCGATTATTTATGCAACCGAAACTACAAGTACTGCATACCGAGCAATGCATAATTGCTGTTTCAATGTGCTGTAACTTCAATTATTGTGCTAATACCCCAAGATTTGTGGAGCTTAGATTCGCATCTAATTTGCTAAAGATGGTACATCTTGTTTTAAGTAAATAAATGTGTCAATTTGTTAGAAATTCTGCTATTTAAAAATAAACACATCTTAAAAGAAAAGAAGCTATACATCTCAAAGTTTACTGTTTCGTAAGTTTTTTGGTAGACGGGATGATTCTAAAATTTTGAAAGTAAATTTAAAATGTATTATTATTCTTTTACTACTTTATTTTTTTTTTCTTGTAGTGTAAAAATAACGCACCTATATAAAAATTATACTATGATTTTCATTTGTTTTATCCGTTATCCAGATCATATTTTTCTTTCTATGGGTTATATGGGTCATTCCATATTAACCGGAACACTTAAAAAAATGTGATGTTTTGGATCCTTTTTATATTTTAAATTTGTCTTAGCCCAAAATTAGAAGACCCGTATTTTTTTCTTAAAGTTCTACAGTAAACCATTTACAAAGATATTCGCGAACAAATTTTGCAAAATCAATGAAATAATCGTAGAAGTCATGATCCTCCTTGGTTCTGTATAAATTAAAAGAGTGAAACAAAATACATATAAATCATGGTTTATTTTAAAGTTGAAACTATATATACTGCCCGTAGGTTCTCCAGTAGTCTCTCCATTTTCAAATACTTCTATCCTCGTAAAACACAGTTTTTTAAAGGATATTAGGATATTTTCTCAAAAATGTAATGTCGCGGTAAACATAGAGTGAAAATATATTATTTTATTTAAAAGGAGAAAAGGGTGTTATAATAAATTACAATCTAATTTAGGCACTATTAAATGAAAATATATTATTTGAACTTTAAAATAAACCATGATTTATATGTATTTTGTTTTACTCTTTTAATTTACGCATAACCAAACAACATGACTTGTGCGATTATTTTATTGATTTTTCAAAATTTGCTCGCAAATATCTTTGTAAATAGATACTGTAGAGCTTTAGGAAAAAATACGGGTCTTCTAATTTTAGGCGAAGACTTTTTTTTAATTTAAAATATAAAAAGAATCCAAAACATCAAAATTTTTAGGTGTTCCGGTTGATATGGAATATATAAGCTATATTGACAAAATTTAGTAATTTTGGACTTATCAACTAAATTGTTAATTTATTTATTGTTTCTTTAATGTTTGAAATTGAATTCGTTGATTTTTCTTGGTGTGCGAACTTTTTTTAAAATCAAAAATGTAGAAATTATTTTGATGTTTAGAAAAACTCTATTATTTCTTCTTCCGAAGTTATTTTCTGTGTATAATACTGTAATCAATTATTATATATTACAATATGTAATGAAAATGGAAATATTATTATTATCAACCAATTATAATATGTAATGAAAATGGAAATATCATTAATAGTTTGGCCTAGTTTGATTTTTTGTATGTCACACGTATTATAATTTGGCGTTTACGAAAAAGTATTGAATAGCATAAATTTCTTAAATTACTTGGCGGTTATTTACTGAATTACCGCCTTTTTTAGTTTTAATTAACTCCGCAATACATATAGCTTTAATTTCATCAAAATTGAATGTATGTTTGTTCTCAATTGAATGTTTTTTTTAGAGATGTAATGTTATTGGAATATTTGTGACCTTTTATCTTTCTGATAAATGTTGCAAAATTTGTCCGATGTATACACCATTATAATTGTTTCGAGGAATTTCATATACAATATGTGTTTGTTTTGGTAAAGGAGTGATATTTCCATTAGAAAAAAAACTAAATAATAATTACGGACAAGAGAATTTATAAGATTGTCTAAAATTGATATTTATTGTGATGTACAAGTGTTCACAATCCTCATAAAGCTTAGAATTTATATAAAGAACTTCCAGATACTGATATAAAGTAATAATCTATATCAGCTTTGAATGGATAAAATTAATTAAGAGTTTTTGAATATGAAACCAACAATATTGCAATTATGCAAAGAAGATCATTGTAGAATATAAAAGAAAAAACATACATTGTTTTAAAATGTAAGGCAAGCTGCATAGGTATTGTTATTTACGTAAACTAAGATGTATCTAATAGAATTTAAGTGCTTTTATTAAGAGTTTGAAGATATATATTCATTTTAAAAGAAATCCAATCAGTAGCCATTTAATCTGCAGATATTTACTTACTTTTTGTGTCATTACAAGATTGTGAGTTTTATGTCCAAAAGCTGTATTAAAAACAAAGAAATTGATGGCATTGTACAAACTATCTCAAGTTACTTTTTTCAAATTATTACAAAGTCCCGAATGTGGGCCCCTTTTTTCGCCGTGAGCTTAGGAATTGTATGTGTTGATATGTACTTTTTATAAATACTTCTCGTATCCTAGCATCGCTTTGCCCTTGAATAACGCTCTTGACTAATTATAATAGTTCCGTTACATCTGCGAATATGAAATGCATAATTAGCACAATATAATGATCATTTTTCATAATTTTCAATGTTAAATAATTTTTTGATAGATTTTGTATATTTATCGATGTTTGTCACATTATCATCAACTCTCATAAATTGTGATCCTAATTATAATCGAAATATATCTTTTATTATTTTTTTTTCTGATGAGTTTTCGTCTTCTGTGATTGTCACCAACATTTTCAAGATTTAAAACCATTCAAAATACTGATTCGTTATTCTTGTATACGTTTTCTGCTAAAATATCTTTTACTATTCCCATCATTAAATAAATTATAGTCAATAGCACTATCAATTACTTTTGGCCGACAACTTACATCCCTAGATAATTAATAGCGGTTACATCTCCATCAGATAGATGTGCGAATGGCTTTTGGATAACGCTGCTGCTTCAAACAATTAGATTTATTTTTTTCCCCGGCGCAGGTGATAAAATAGGGGATTCGACTTTAATAGGATCATAAAGCAATGTTATTCTATTCGACTGAAGATACTTTTTGTCCCCTAGGTCGGATTGTTCAAATTATCGTGTAAGAGCTTGCGGTCGGCTTGTGTCGAATCCGACCAATCCGCGCAATCATTTCCAGCAATCAAACGACCGTATTTTGGTCTGCAATTCCATTATCGTTATTTCGTACCGTACAAAATAATAGCTATATGTGAAACTGCGCGTACGCCGTTGTATCCGCTGTCACAAGTATCCGATGTTATATGTGATAATCCTACAGTTAACGTGTCTAAATTTGAAAATAATGATTACATGTAAATGCGGTTTGTAAATGGTGCTTTACATCGATGGCGCTTGCCCTATATTCATCCCAGCTAGCTTGTCTACGTAGTTCTAGCAAGAAACTTTATCGAAACGATTATGGAAATGCGGAAAAGATATATTAAGAAACTTCTGAAAGCAAAAGATATATGAACACATGTGAACTAATAGTGAAAGCATCTTAAAAGGATACACAAAAAGAGAAACATTTTTTTATCCAGAATCGTAGATGTTTAATTTATTAAGGGGGAGGAACAAATCAAGATAAATCGATTGCTAAATGTCTATTATAAAAAAAGACAAGAATACCGATCTTGGTTTGCAAAAACGTCAGTGGGTTGGATAGAATTTGAAAAGCTGATAGTGTTCAGAAAAAGTAACAAAATATTTGATGAAACACGAAGGATATTCAATGATGCGTCGCGCTTTTTGCTGAAAACAGGGAAGCTTGGAAGAGATTAGAAAAATATTTTGTTCAAACAAAACGACTACTAAAACAAAATCGCATAACATTTAGTGTAAAAGAAGATAATGTGCAAAAGCCAGTCACATTAAAACTATCAGATGTAGTGATTGTTCTTGACATATGATTTTAAGCTGTTGATGAAAAATAAAGAGATCAAAGAAAGAATGCCTTAAAAGATTTACCAGAAAGACGGTACCATAATGAGGCTTATGGTCCGTAGTAGGAATCACTTTAGTAGCGAAAACAAAGAAAGAAAAATAGCACTCTGCAGCAGAACTCAAGTTTGTGCTTACCAGACGCCATCAGTATCACTTAGAATGGAAACCTGTTCTCGTTCAATCGTTATTCCCGATCGCCCACTAAGGAATCAAGAGTTTAAATGTGAACCCCATAGGGGCAAAACTCCAAACTAATAACAAATAAAACATGTACATATATGAGGAACGGAACACCTTTCCGCAGTCTGTCAAATTGAGCAAATACAGTGCGAACTCAAGGGAGCATATGGAATCGAAGACGAAGAGAATGCCTGTCATTGAAATTCATGAAGTAGCTTCATTCTTTATACAAGTTGAATAAATCACTGAAATAATCCCCGAATTCCTGTGTACGATATATGGTGGAAAGTAAAAAGTTGTTTTACTTTGTACCTCAGTTTCCAAAATATTATTAGGTCGTTGGCTCTGCGTTATGTTTTACGCGTGAACAATGCGTATTACGATAAAGTCGAGCCTTACAATCCAAAGAATGTTGGAATGAATTCGTTTTATAAACGCGAGCAAAGTTAGGTAGAAGATAAAATTGAAAGATGAAATATTAAAATAACTTTACGTACCTAATGTATTTTAGCACGGTATTCACCCTGAAGCAAAATTATTAATTATTTTGAAAATTTGTTTAACGAGATATTTAAAATGCAGTGTACAGTTGGTACAGTGTAAGTTTAAAATCTGGCATGGGCCAACCTTTTTACTTGCAATGATAAACTGCAACTTCTTAAGGCAGAAATTCACTTGACTGTAAATAGTGACAAATAGCAGCGCTAGAATATTACCAGATATCTTAAATAATATTTTTATGTTTTCAACATAATTTGCAAAATCCAAAAGTCCTCTACAATGATAAAAAAGAACGTTATCTTTTGTCAGTCAGAGCATTCAAAGCATTCAAAGCAATCAAAATATGATTTTTTTAATGAGATGCACTGTTTCTGTATGAATGAATTGCTTTCCTTTTATACTTCCTTTCTGATGTGGATTTATCAGCATTTTCTATATTTCGAAGTTACTTTCTTCTAGGCCTGCATTTTTGCTCTCCTCTCCTTGAGATCCTTGGACCTACGACCCATTGTTCTCAGATGTCTAAATTTAATGTTTAAAATCCTGGGTTTGGTGAGGTATGCCTTGCATGAAAATTTGATTCACGAGTCACATAAACTTAGAACACTAATATGGAGAAAAGTTAGTAGAACTCTTTTTTGTGAGTAATCAGGTTCATCTCAGCAAACAAATAAAATAATACCTATTTTTTAAAAGGCTTAAATACGGTGGAAATCAAGCAGCCAAACAAAACGATGACACTTCTTTCCTACATATGTACAATTTTTGTTTACTTATTGCTTATTTTTCAAGGCCATTAGCTGATTAACACTGGTGATTATTTCAGCTATTTTACTGATTCCTTTGAATCCATTCATTGAGATCAATCTCTAATAGCCAAATTTAAATTTCCCGCAATTATTCTTAGTAACTTCAATGTTGAAACACTAAACTACCCACTATTTTGTACTACCAAATACAATATAAATATATATACGGGCAAAGAATAGTTCCGCTGGCGTACTTTAGATGTCCCAGCTAGGCTGATTTTAGAAAAGCGTACGACCAAACAAATATTAAACGTGATTTGACGTGATTAAACGTAAGTGGAATTTTCTGTTGCACAAACGCGTAAAAATATAAGATAACCGAAGAGTCGGTGCGAAACGAATGAAAGTGGTTTAACTGCGCGCGCAGCGTAGAGGTAGAGCACTAGAGCATTCATAATTGAATGGTCATTTCGCAAAATTATTATGAAATGAATATTAAAGGAGTCAAAACAAGTAACAGTTTAGTAAATAAAACAAAAACCAAACACATATTGCCCAAGATTAAATTGTTAGATAATGAAATAAAACATAGTTTTGTGTTAAAGCAAGCTACACACGGAATATTTGCTTTTATTTATTTCGTCAAATCCCTATTAACTTTTCTATAGCACATATTATATCTTATTTACCACTGTTGATTTATTTGCGATGATAAAATATTTTTGCTTTTAGTGGACTAGTGGACATTTAAAATAATCTTTGTTTCTTGATATATAAATTGATGTTTTTTTTTGCTAATTCTTGTCAATATATCTGCAGTTAACAGGGAAAGAATATTATCTTGCTAAAAACTGAATAAAAATATCAGAAAACATTAAAAAAGTGTATCTATAAAATCTATAAATTTTTCTTTTTTTTTTAAATTCACTCAGAAATATCATGATGTTTGAAAAACATAAGCTCATATTTGTTTTCAAAATTATTGTTTACTGTTAGATAGATGCATTCATAAAGAACAACTCTCCAAACATACATTCATCCTGTAAAATAACTTGGATAAATATAAACGCAAAAATAACATACGATTCTTTAGACCATCTACTTATTACATGCAAGGGGATAGAATTCATATGGCCGCTATTATTACGCGTATTATATACGTTACGGCAATAGAAATAGATTTCTGATTACCCACAGCTGTAATACTCAAGTGCTTCCATATCAAGTACATAGTTCGCTTGGTCCACTGTTTAATTTCGTACGTCTCTTGCCCCGCCCGCTTTTTACTGCCCCCGCAAGAAGCTACAGTGGCGCCGCTCAAAGTAGCCAGCGGAACTATACGTCTTTGACAATATGGAATACTAGTATTATATTTGGTACTAAATCAATAGTTATTTTAATGCCATTATGTTGAATTTATTAAAAATAGTGGCGGGAAATTTAAATTTTGCTATTAGGGATATTTTTGTGATCTTCCAAACTGTGTTAGAAAATGGTTGTTGGTATTTATAAAATATAGCTTCAATAGATGCCATGTATCTAACTACACAACAATGAAGTTATTTGTAATTTTTCATTAGTTTAGTAATTTTCGACAAGTTTGCTTTTGAAAATACTCGTTCAATGATTATATACAGGTAGATTAATCAAGCACACTCGTAAAGAGAATAATTTAAAAAGTTACCGATAGATGTCGCCTACAGATCCAAATTAATATTGCAGCTAAACCAAACGGTATCATAGGTATACGACAGCGCCATCTAGCTTAGAGTAGTTGTACTGATATAAATGCGGATACCGAAAATATTTGGTAGGTAGAATTCTAATTTAGCAAACATTAGTTACATTAGAAATACATTAATTTTAGCCACTTTTTGCACCAACACCTGCAATTATCAACAGTTCCCAAAACGTTTTGGAGCATTTATGTCTTCCGAACGCGACCGTTTAGGTCCTGCAATTTAAAAGTCAACTTTTCCTACATTTTACAGTATAGTTAGTATGTTAGTAAATATTAGCACGTGTATGAAGATCGCAACATATATTAACGAAAAAGAGATGAAAAAAAAATTGTTACATACGTGAGTTTATTATGTATTGTCACACACGGTTAGGAAATTTTTCAGGAAACGCTGTAGGATTATTTATTTTAACGTTAACTCGTTTCACAGTTTAAATACCGACGTTTATTACTTTTATTTATGGTGGTAGTATTTGTATATCTGTAGCGTCTGTAAGATTATATGTAATATTATAAGTATGTATTATGGATGCTTACGGACTTACAGATAATCTTACAGACACTATAGATATGCACAGAATTTCACCGTAACAATTTGTATAAAACAGCGGGTGAGAGACATGCATTCATTTATACTCTAACATCGCGCTATTCGTAAAGCAACTGCTTCAGCGCCTTTATACAGCAGCTTTCAATAAAAATATTGTTCCCTCTTGCAATTCAGATGCCACATCATGATCAATTGTATGGTTTTACATAATACATTTTATAAGTGCTTTTGTGAAACCGTTCTATCTGTTGCAATAAGTTATTATAATGTGAATTTCATAGCCTACAACGTAAACATTATTAGGCCTTTTAAAACGAGCAATTTGAAAGAAAGAAGATGACTACAAAGAATGTTTCATCAAAGATGCGGGAAATTTGTTGCTTCGTCAAACATTTCAAAAATAGCTATTATAGATTTATATTGTTATTAATTGTTTAGAAGGAAACATTTTATTTTCATTTACTTTGCTCACATATTAATTATATCAAATTCGATCAGTATTTCATTATTTTATTTGTGTGCGTAGATATTTTGAAATTACTGCTTTGGGAAATCCACCTATCTTGGATTTCAAGTTTTAAAAACCTGCGTATGAAAGTAGTGTGGTTACTATATTACTTTCTGTAGTGTACTTAAGGTATTATCACACATTGAGATTTTCAAAAGATTTAATATGTTCCGTATTACATGAGATAGCTGCCAACATCCCTTTTCTATCAATATACCAGTCAGCAGCGTTGTTAAGGGATTAGCACTGTTTATATCAGAGATAATATCGGATGATATATACTAATAGTTATATATTGCTTGACGTCAATCCACCACCTTTATTAAAGAAAGTTATATTTATTTCGATTAAAGTTATTTTTTTTGTTGTTGATTTTGTATTCGTATTTACTAAGACCTTGTTTGCTATAATCGATTTCTAAAACCAGATCAAACAAACGCTTCAGCAATCATTAATTGTATGCCATGAAAGATTGATTATTTTTATGAAATTACTTTCTGGTTTAAACTGTTACTATTTTTTTTTTATATATAATTATTATTAATAATAAATTTGCCTTTATAAAAACATGTTTTTGCAATCGTCAGCATGATTAGTACTCTAAGATACAATTAAGACTGGTTTGATTGGTATTCGAGAATTGAATAGTCTTACAAACCGAAATAAAGTCACTTTATTGTGGATGCCTGCATATTCAGCAATCGAACAAAACGAAAAAGGTGAGGGGTTAGTAAAAAAGAGATCATCTGCTTCATACATAGAGCCGGATTCTGTTTTAGGAGTGCCTAAAAACACAGCATGAGAGCTGGTAAGAAGTTGGGTTAAAAATAAGCTAAAAGAACACTGGAAAAACGCAAGCAGGCAATGTCATGGTAAGATCTTTATCAAGGGACCATCCAAAAACAAAGCTGAAGAACTGCTGCAGCTCAATAGGAATCATCAGGTCTCTTAACTTGAAACTGTACACTGAAAGGTCACCTAAAGAAAATTAGGAGATACCAACTGCAGACTGTGTAATGAGAGGACAGAAAACGCTTAGCACATTCTGTCCGGTAAGCAATTTTTGGGAAAGCCATGATGAATTAGCCCAAAGGATTACTTCGATCAACTGGCCAGAAACCTAAGGGCACTAGGATCGTGGAATGGAGGATATAACTTAATGGGTACAAGAAATGGAAAAGTAAATACAAAAAGCCAAAAGGCTGCAGTGTTTCCGGGAACTCCAAGTCAGATCGTTCCCACAACAAAAAGCAAATGTTTAGTACTATCAGTTATTCTTATACGTTTCGGTTATAAATTACACAGTAACACAGCATAGTCCACGAAAGAACTTCACACGTTGCAACTAGCGCATTTTCAGAAATGACACCTTATTACACGTTAATATTCTTAAATCGATATGCGTTACAGTTAGGCAATATCATGATTAGTTCCTCCAATTTAATCAACGGTATCATGCGATGTGTTCTATAGATTTCAAGAATGTATCGATTGTCCATTTCTATAAATTATATTCCCGGGCGTGTGCTTCAACCAAGAAGAATTGATACAAAAAATACGATATCCGTACATAAATTTCACACTTCCTGCGTTTCGTCTTTGATCCTTCGCAAGTACTCTAGACTAAACTCGGACAGATATCATATAAAATGAATGGGAATTGTTGAGAGAATGAAATGTTGCCGTTCTACTTGGAAAAGGATATTCCATAGTGTAGCATCATGTATGGTGGTTATTGACGTCACCTACGCCTGACCTATATATGTGATTTTATTGGAGAAGTTTCAGTGTTACAGCTCCAGAATAAAATCAATACGAACAGTACACAAATGCATATGTGTAAGTACGTATGTACATAAGTAAATGTTAGGTATAACATTTCAGAGCATAGACATCTCTGTCGATATTACACCAAATGGGATTAGAGTAGAATCCTTCAAATTAGTTTTAAATAAATAATACTGAAATATAAAACTTACCTGTAGGTACACAAAAAATTAGGGAGTTAAGCTGTTGAAAAGCTAGTTAATAAACTATGGTTTTTGAGAAATATATTTTGTTCTAGATTCTGTATAGTACACCATATAAAAACTCATTTTACAAACAAAAATAAGAGCAAATTTGCTAGACACCTTCCTTTTTTAAGTTCTTGCGCGCGTAGCTTGGACGTTTCAATGAATCTTAGTTCAACCATCGTCTTCCTCTTCTGGCTTTAAAACACCTTGTTGCAACATTCGTCCGATGTATTGCGTCAAGTCCTTTTCTTTTCTCCTACCACTATATTTCTCCACCTATGCAAAAAAAATCTTTCAGTAATCCTCTATCAAATTTGAAAGCAGTTCATATTTCGATTTTATTGTTTTTAATTTTTTAATTAAAAACTATTGTTTTTAATTTTTTAATTAAAAACAATAAAATCGGAATTTTTTTATCCACCTAAATTCAGATTACGACCGTACAGCAACATCGGGTGTTCACAACATATACAACATTATTTCGAACTTATACTTTTTTATATGCACTGTTTTTAGGCTAAACAACGATTTTTACGTCATCGGAATTTGTCTAACAACAGTTTCGCATTTTTATTTTATTTACGCTCGTCTGTACATACATCTGTCATTGCCTATACATTTTCGGTTCGTAAACAACGTCATTATTGACAGCAATGGGTAAAACTTTGAAAAGCTGTGTGACCATTCACTACAAGTTGCGTTTCGTTGCCAAAAATATACAACAAAAGCACTTTTATAACGAACATCATTTTGTAAAATTTAATACTTTTGAACGTAAAAAAAACCTGGTGAATTAATTAATACGAAAAATCGCTGCCCTATACACCTCCAATAGCGTTCGACTTGAAGTATCTTTTCACTCTTTCGACGCTATTGCGCATTTTGCGTTCCATTACCTACGAAAAAGTAAATGAAAAGTGAAGTACCAGCTTATAACCGGAGACCTTAAGAGCATGTATGACTCAGTATTGGTAATCATATTATATTATATCAACATAAATACCTATACCCTATACCTATACTGATTATTTTGAGGTAAAACAGGGCCAACTTTTCTCAATTCTGCGAAATTCTCTGATGCTATACGAAAATTTTGTTTGAATTGTTGGTCAGTAAAATTTGATACTGTTGTCTCAGAACAATTAACCCAGCGCGTGTACACTGAGTCTTTAAAGGAACAGTCAAAACCTTAAATTCAAGTCGTTTTATACCAAATATTCCTCATTCCGCATACTTACGATCTTTTGATATGCAGAAGTAATTCAGCTATTTGGAGCTCATACTAATATTCCCTTGAAATATTAATAATCTTGCTTTCTTGGCCAAGCAGGGTTATAATTTTAAAATAAAACTTTCGAGATTAGTAGCCCAAATTTTTAATTCCTTGTAATTAATTATTTTTTTATTGCCACCCATATTTTATTTCTTTTGCTTGAATTTTTTTTTCTATTTACTTATTTAGTGCTATAGCGGTAATGGTTTTTATTTCCTTTTTATTGTTTTTTTTTTTGGCTCTGTAATATACACCATTTAAGTGTCTTATAATAAATATACTATTATTACTATTATTATTATTCATTTTCATAGATTTGTACGTTACACGACGATTTTAAAATATTTGTGTTGTCCACAATTGTTTGTTTTTTAAAATCAAATTAAAAGTATGCAAAATATGTGATTGAATTAAAAATAATATTTTTAATAGAGTAAAGAATACTATGGAATACTAAATAAACGGAAAAAATACCTTCGAAAAAGACGGAATTCCGTTGAAACGTCGGGAACGATGAAAATGAATTAAAAGGAATTAAAAAATGTTAAAAAAAATTCTTGTGAGCTACAAAACTCTATAAATATTTTTTCAAACAATTTGTTTATTGAAAAACGATTTTTTTTTAAAGAAAATATCGTTCTTTCCGCATTTCTGTTTATACTTCAATTTTTATTAACAACGGTTTTAAAGCTTCCACCATACTAACTTTTGGGACAGCATTGGAAACTTTGGGAAATAATCCTAAAAGTTCTCAGATTTTTTAATAGCCCAAAAGACCCTGCAAACGCGACTGTCTCCTTAAAGATCCCGTGTACACATGGATCTCGAAAAATAGACTGTAATCGCGAAGAATAACCATTTTCATTCAACGTATTTCCATCTTCATCAAATAATTCAAAATGTATATTTCGCTGAAATTCTAGCACAAAAAAATTATTATTCATATCAAGTACTACTTAACATAACAACAGCAGAGCAGAAAGTTAGCCAAGAGGAAAATAATATATAATAATATATAAATGATGACAGTTCTTGGAAACTGACATCAAACATTAATTAGCACTCGGTTTTTCCTTGAGCTATATATTCTATGATTTCGTCATAGAATTAGATGCTCTACTCTAACCATACTCTTAAATGCATCTCGAACACATCTAATATTGCAGAAATAGCCAATGAAGCGACCAAAAGGTTATTGCCTAACAAATCACAATTTAAGCGGGATATTTTCACTTTACTATATTAGGTGCGGAGTACAATTAAGTATCAAACGTTGTAATTCAACTAATTTGTCATTTGGAAAAGCCACCATAAAGAAACAAATATAATACAAGGAAATTTAACTTTCGAGAAATGTAATATTTGTTTTGTTTTAGGTTAGGGTGAAGCAACGTTGTAATAATTTAGTAAAATCTGTGACTTGTCATAATAATGATCTATATTAATTAAGCTTAAGCATTTACTCAGCTTCAAGCATACAACGACTTTATTTGGCTTGTCCAGACAACGCTTGCTTACCATTGTAGGACGATGAGAAGTCAAACTGGGTAACTGGCATAATAAGAATCAGATAAACGCACCTATTCGAAACACATCGACGCAGCAATAAATTAATAAATTGATTGACAATTTCACCCTGATTTTATTTAATTCTTTTTGGTCAATATTCCAGCACTCGCTCTGTTCTATATAGAGAATATATTTTAAATCAAAAACATATATTTTACCTTTCTTCCATCTTCTATCCAGATTAAACTAGGGTAACTTCGGATATCGAACTCCTTACATATCGTTCTACTAGGTTCGCAATCTAATTTAGCAAAGCTAATATCTTCGAACTTTAGAGATTCTGCTAACTGTTCCCACGTTGGTTCAAACCTCTACAAAGCCCACTTCGCATAAATACAAGTACACAATAATTATTCAAAATTACACCTTACCTGAGTATGGATACACCAAGGCTCATAGAACAGAACAAAGTGACTCCCGTTTGCGATGTGTGAGTAAAAAGTTTCGTTTGTTAACACTATCACACCCTTTTCAGTCGAATTTTCTGTTACCCCGTCAGATTCCTGCAATTGAAAGATTTAAAATGAAATACGGAGTCAGTTTTTTAGAAAATTCTACTGTTATTTCATCGTTTGGTTCTGTTGTCGTTAAATCAGTAAAATTGGTAGCGCCGATATCCGTCATTGCATTTGTAACTAGAAATATCGTAAGCAAGTTGACAACAAAAACTTCCGTTTTTAATGAAAAATCGAATGGAAACATTACGAGTACCACACTTGTTGATTATCACTCGAGTACTACCGAATTCAAATTAATAACTTGTGTAGGAATTGTGTCAATATATAATAACTGTGGTCTCATTTTCATAATTAAACACATGCACGCATATATTTTTCTAAGAACGGGGGTTATCATTTCAAGCAGATATTTATACTAATTTGTTTCGATGAATTTTGTTGTTTATTAAAACATTAACGCAAATAGAATGTAGATGTAAATTAAGTTCCATTTAAATTCTAATAATCACATTCTTCATTAAAATAAATTCCTGATACAATCTGCTTTAACACTTTAATTATGTAATATAATGGGGAAGGAAACTATAGGTATATCTAAATGCTAATTACATATTATTTGGTACCTATGTATATCTAATTGACGATGAGGAGAACGATGTATAAATGTGCTAAAAAATCTTTATTTACACCAAGGTCGTGCAAGAGAGAAAGGAATAATCTAGTTTACTATTCATCATTTAACCCTTAGATACCCAAGCTTCGCAAATCAACGTAAAGGCCTAAGCGGGGTCATCAGGGTCCCCCTTTGGCTTTTGGGAATTTCGAAGCTCGAGGTGACAATTAGACCTATAAAATATTATTTAATGTTAAAATAAAAAAACACAAAATCATGTTTGCTTGAGATGGGAGATCGAGTTCGGCACCATTCAGTGAGCCCCCTATATTATAACAAATCTTATTAAGATCTTTTTTTGATTTGATGCAGTGTTTTAGAGATATACCGTTGTCTCAAGATAAAAAACTCACCCTGTATGTACGTATCGAGTTCTAATTTGCACAACCTATAAAGAAGAAAAAAAAAACATTATTAGGATATTTACTTGCTTTTGGGGCTTGGTTCGGTGGATGCCCACGATCCTCAAAGAGTAACAGATAATCACCAGCAACAACGGCGTATTGCGAACATAAAAGAATATAATGCACAAGTTAATGACAATAATTATTTTTCTTTTTAACAGAATTCATTCGAAAACTATAAAGATGAAAAGGTTGAAACTTTCTCTAAGGTTCGATGTTATATATAAAGCTACTTTAGAAGAAAGAATAGCCAAATCTATGTACGGACCCATTTCACTAGCTTACCTGACTATCTCCTTTTGATAAAAAAAAAATGTTGAGTTGTTACATGCTTTTTTTCAGACTTTCGGAAAGAAAGTAATAAGAAAATTTGACAAAAACTTTGAATAAAACGTGTGATGTTTCTTTTCTTCAATGAGAGAATTGATAGTGCTAAGGAAATATGATAGCTATATTTTTTACAGAGAGGTGATTTCAACACCCTAAGAGTGCCAATTTATAAATGTTACATAGTAAATGAAATTGTGTTGTTTTTCCTTAGTTACTTATGCCACAGGTAAATTATTTGCGGATTATGAAGATATTTTATTCAGAATCGTTACGTTTGACCATCACTTGACAAACTGCATTTCAAAAGTAAAATAACTGTTCCCCTCTTCACAGGCCAAACTGACCAAGTTTCCAATTTAATATTAATACATTTCAGGTGGTGCAAATCCATTTGTGCTGTACATACTTATTAATTTGTATTTAAGAGTATGTCAGAAGTATCGATAAAAATTTTGGCTTTACAAACCTCTAATTTTAAATTGTAAATATACCACTACAGCTCGCACAGTGTATCCTGATATTAATTTTGGAGCATTAAAAATAGGAGTGAAGTGAAAATAAACTTCGCTCTTAGTCGATTTAATAATTCACCCTTGTATCCATCGGTTGGAGTGAACCACGTGAAATTTAAAATTAGTTAACGCCTAACGCTTAACAAGTGCATCTGGTCATGTTTTTTTTTGGGTTGCCGTGCCTGCCGCAAAGTTACTAATTGCTCCTTTTTTTAATGTATATTAAAAAAAAACTTTTTTACACTACCTTAGGGAATATACATTTTTTTTTTCACAAATAAAGTTGACGTTTGAAATACATAAATCCGTTTCAATTTTTGTAAAAAATAATGACTTACCCATTTACCGGCATTTCCAGGTCCGTTCAAAACTTTAACTGCATCATTAACAACCAAAAAGTTTTAGGTTAATTTTCAAAATTGTTTTGTTTTATTTCCAAAGATACCTAACATAAACCTTTCCTTTTTTGGTGTTGGTGAAGGCCATTTAGGGGAGAGTGGCGCAAGATAGGGCTACGAGGCATGATGGGGACATCGTCTTATCTACAAAACGGCAGTAAGCGTCTGTCAAATAATAGCAGTCCTAATATTAACAAGTGCTGTTTTATGTTTGTTGTAATGTAGGAAACTTTAATAGTTGTAATAATAAAGTTATTGCTGTTTGTGCGTGAACTTTGCAATTTCTAGAATTTCGTTATTATTTTGACGGCCAGTATCGGAAGCATAAGTAAATTATTTACAACTACACTTTTTTGTGCTTATTAATTGACATCTATTGCATGCATTTTCTATAGTGCGTTATTTGTTTATTTCAAATATTTAATATGTTATTATAATATAACCAGAAAATGTCTTAGAGAGGCAAGATGCAGCTATTGGTATGGGGCAACATAGGGAAATCATTACCTTACTCTTCAGTCTGGTCCGTTATGACTGGATATAGTTGGATATTTAAATATAGAATTAAATCGTTTCATTACTTGCAACGGGGTTGTCGTGGGTACAGAAGAGAAGAGAATGAGTATGAGATATCACAAACAATTCTAAAAAGAAAAGTGGAAGAAGCGCGTCAACTTCTCCAACCTAGAATTTGGTTAAAAACACTTTTTTTTCTAGAAGACGAGACAGAGCTAGTTACATATTTGAAAAAAATGAATTGGGCCTCTCAGGATTAACAATTCAAGATTTGAGAAACCTTACTTATCGATGGTCTGAAAAATTCGAGAAAGTTCGTTGTTGAACAAATGCAAAAATTGCAGGAAAAGATAGAATGATAGAATTTGTGAGATGTGATCTCCATTATGCTTTCTCGAAGACATAATAAGTCTGGAGAATCCCTAAGGCAACTAGAAATGCTGAGAGAGTGTTAAAGGAAAAAAATGACAAAGAAGAAAACAGAAGAGATCAAGAAGCCGAATTTTGTAAGGAAAGCAAATAGTAGATTTTTAGAAAACGTCAAGGAAATAATCAAGATCTTCTGTCGAGGAAGATGACTATGTCTATATTTATATTGCCTCAGAAAGTGCGGTGAAGATGCCAAAGGGGAAGTATGGATACAATGCCATGGATGGCGAGGTTGGCTACATGGAGGATGTGCGAATAATATGGATGAGTTCCTCTTCTATTGTCTCAAGTGTGAAGATTAAGTTTTATATTCTTATCGTTATTGTATTTTTTTTATTTTAGGTACTTCCGCTTTAAAGAGTTTTAACTTTGTTCCTGCATTTTTTTAATAATAAAATCTATTTTTGTACATATTACCCAGATTTATGTTACAACCGATTCTTAACTCAGCAAATACACTGTAAATACACCATTTTGCCCCCATGGTGGAGCAAGATGGTGTATTTACACATTTCTTTTCAAAATTTTCTCACATCAGGAGTACCCATCGAAAAATTGTAAATACATCCATCAGCAGGTAAATGTTTAAATACTACAACAAGTCTACTTAGAACCTTGCATATCAATTTGCAATCCTGATGCAGTGTTCTAAACCTTAGTGTTCCCATCTTGCCCCACCTTCCCCTATTTGGATCAGTATATCATTGAAAATTTTAAAGAGATTACAGTCATTTCCTAACGCAATCCACAGGTGGATTGGTCCTTATTTCATACGGTCTTATAAATAAGTGAACCTGATAGACTAATACATTTATATTTATTATTCGCCAATAGTAATGTTTAATGTGAATAGGGCAGTACGATAACTCTTATACATATTGGCGTTCATTAAATTTTCACGCACACTTCAATTTTGAATATTGGTAAACTGCCTCTCCGCAGGAGGAGAAATGGTCGGACTCAGTTGGTCTAATAAATAGCTAAACTGGCTCCCAAACCATTATAATCGTAAGCTCCAACCATTACTGTTTTATAATATCTCAAATTATAAAATATTATTTATTGAATATTATTACATTCTGTTGTAATATTAGCTGTAGTAATTCTTTGAACTACATATTTTAATTTTAAATATACAACTTCACAACAATTTTCTGAGCCCAATTTTTCTGTCGCATCATATAATATCAAGAAATATTGTAATTACATAAATATTTATTTTTACTTCAACAATACATTTTGCTCCATATAAGGAACCACTCTTGTGGATGTCCTTTAGAATTTTTCTAGGAATAAAGAGTATTTAATTTGCCACCTCTCTGAGTGTGCTGTCCGGATAAGGCATACCCCTTCTACCCTTGTTTGCGCAGCTCGGAACATTTTGCAGGAATGGAAAGTATAAAATAAAATGAGAAAAAGGTCTATTTATTCATAAATTCTTTATTGGTCAGGTTCTTTGTCAGGTTTCGTACATAATAATAATACTGTTTTATACTATAGTGCAAAATAAAACTTAGAATCTATTTAACACCTAACATTACATTGCAACAAAATTAAAATTATTGATTACACTACCGATTAAAAAGAGATGAAGAAAATTTCATCAATATAGTATATACAAATTTCTTGTAAATGTTTATAAAGTTGTCGTTTAAATATATTAACATTTTGTTTTTCAAATCACTTGGTAAGAAATACGTTCTAATAACCTTTTGACACTATTCTTTTAATTGTTTTCAATCGAAAGCTACGCTAAAACACAACAAAAGAAACTATTATAGGAAAAAATACAGGGAATGGTGTCAGTAATTAGAACAGGGTCGAAATTTATAAATTTACTTTAGTATTGAATTTCTGGAATCATGAAAGATGCTAGGAATTTTTTGCTTTTTCAAACACTGCAAAATAGCTATAAACTATAAATCCATGTTGTCATTAATTGTTTAGAAGGAAACTTTCTACTTTTATTTACTTTATTTATATATTATGTTGGCTACATATATAAAATTCGACTAGTATTTCATATTTTTTTGTTTGTGTGTGCAGGTAGATAGTTCGAAATTACAGCCTTAGGAAATCGCCATCCTTGGGTTCGAAGTTTTAAAAATTTGTTAAAATTCCTATTTCCATCAATATACCAGTCAGCAGCGGTGCTAGATTTTACCACTGTCCATGTATTACTTGACGTGAAGCAACAACCCATCATCTATTAAAGTTATCTCTATTTTGATCAAAGTTATTTTTGTTGTGAATTTTGTATTTGTGCTTACTAAAATCCTTGTTTTCTGTAATCAACTTCTACGACCAAATGAAACAAACGTTTCGGCAACCATAATTTTTCGCCATGAGAGCTTGATAGTTTTACAATTATTTTCTGGTTTAAACTATTGTTGTATTTTCTTTTTTGGTAACTATTATCAATGATAAATTCGTCATTATAAAAATATGTTTTTTCAATCGTCTGTACGTTCAGTACTACCAGTTATTCTCAACGCTTTAGTCATAAATTACAGAGCAAACATATACAGCATGGTTCATCAAAGTACCTTATACGTCTACTAGTGCATTTTCAGAAGTGAAACTTATACATGAATATTCTTAAGTTGGTATACCTCACAGTTAGGCAATATCATGAATAGTTTTTTAGAATTTAATCAACGGTATCATGCGATGTGTTCTTATACATTTCAAGAACGTACTGATTGCCCAGGGGCCGTTCTATTTCAATTATATTCTCCAGCGTGTGCTTCAACCAAGAAGAATTGGTATAAAAAAGAAAATACATCTATTTTCATGAAAAAACATTTTATGTAGCTGTCTAAGATGTTCATTATTTCATACTATTATGGCGTAAATAAAACATTAAAACATTTAAGTAAGCATTAAGTATAAACTAACTAATTGACGCGGTTTAGGACTATCGGTAACAAGTCTATGCAAGTTGGTACGCAAAGACGTGATTTACGCAATCAACCATGTTTCGACAAAAATACGGGAACTTGTAACAACCTGTTTGCAGGGCAAGTACACCGGGGCACAGCAAACAAACAAAGGCATACAAATTGTTACGTGCTCGAAATCAAATCTTTAAAAGGCAGGGATAGCTCTTTTGATGTCTTATTGTTTCTGTGTGCTTCGCCAGTGATCCATACTTGCGCGTGACTGATAAAATAAAGAAGTCATTATAGTTTTATAGCTTTCCGTAAAGCGGTTGAAAAATTGTGAATTCCAAAATGTCTGAAACTAAGAAGAAATGTCGGCAGTACAACATTGAGTATTTGAAAAATGGATTTACACAATCTCCAACAAACCAATTGTTACCTATGTGTTTAATTTGCCAAAAAGTATTTTCAAATGAAGCCATGAAGCCTTCTAGGCTTCAAGAGCATTTGAATAAAATACATGCTGATAAAAATGACAAAGATTCATCCTATTTTCCAGCACTTGAAAAGAAATATTTAAAACAGCCAACTATATCAAGCCTTTTTGCATTGTGTTCTAAACAAGAAGATGATGGACTACGAGCTTCATATAATATTTCATTATTAATTGCAAAAGCGGGAAAACTACACACAATTGGTGAGGAATTAATTATGCCGGCGATCAACGAGGTAATCGAAATTGTTCTTCATCATAAGACACCATCAGATATCATCAAAAAAATTCCTTTGAGTAATAATACAGTGCAAAGAAGAATTGATGAAATGGCTAAAGACGTTGAACTATCATCATGTGATTACTTAAAGACTTCCAAATTTTCCATTCAACTCGATAAATCCAACTTTACCAAATAACGAAGCACTACTCTTGGCTTACGTTCGATTCATAAAAGAAAAAAAAAAATTGTCAAGAGTTATTTGCAAAAAAATTGAAAACCGATACAAAAGGAGGATCCATATTTAATACCATGCACGTTTTTTTTTTTTAAAGAAAGAAATTCCTTGTTCGAAATATTTTATCAGTTGCTACAGATCGTGTTCCAGCAATGACGAGGCGTCATAAGGGTTTCATGGCGCATTTAAAACAAGCAGTACCAAATATACTCGCTGTACATTGTGTTATTCATCGTCAGCACTTGATTGCAAAAAAATCTTAATGAACACCTGCATACGTCGCTCCATTAGGTTATTAGAGCAGTCAAGATAAGAAGCAATTCCTTAAATGACAGATTATTTGGTCAACTTTGTAGTTAAATTGATGAAGACTATAATCGCTTGCTGCTGCACGCGGAAGTACGATGGCTCTCGAAAGGTGTTTGTCTGAATCGCTTTTTCAATTTAGCTCTTTTTTGACTCAGCATGGGACTTCCTTGAAAACAGAGACGATGAACTGCGCGGAAACTTGATGCATCCAAAAATGGCATCACTTATTTGACAGACCTTTTTGAAATATTTAATGACGTTAATTTACACTTACAAGGTGATCAGTTAAATTTAATAAAAACAAAAGTATTGAATATTTCGGTTCGTTATTACATTATAGTTGGGGTAATAATCCTCCTGGTTTTTCATGTACGTTGAATCAAAATAGCTCCAAGGGATATAGATAAGAAGGTGCAATTTACTCATAACTGATGGCAGCTTCTATTAGGGCACATGTGTTGTGTTTTTGTATACTACTCTTGTGTACTTTGAAATAAAAGTAGCTCTTTTAGAATAAAAATTGCAGTTTTACAGAAAAAAAAATATACAGTATTTTAAAAATTTATGTGTAACGTATATTATTTTCATATACTAACATTGTATTTTTTATTGTGCTATAATGTAAATGAATCAGTTATTGCTTAACCACTTAATTAATTTTACATTTAGTTACAATCAACTTAGGGGGGTATTTAAGCAATAACCGATTTAAATAAATTTCTTCTTCTTTCGCTTAAGTTTTCAAACAACAAATAAGAACATAGTATCTATTGCTCATGTAGTAAGTATGTACATTTGCACGTGCAGCGTTGAATAACCCGACCCTTTTCGACAGAAAAGATATGTTGGGTAAATTAGAACCTATACGGCGTGGCGGGGTAATAAAACAGTTGCCCAGTATAGTATTGCCTGATTTCGTACGTAACATATGTATTGTTTGTTAGTTCGAGATTCACTAAGTTTAATTGCTTTTGGATTAATTACTGTATTTTTAGATAGTACATAACTAATGTGGATAAAACATTTCGGATATTCATGTGAATATTACCTGAACCAAATGGGATTAGAGTAAAAAAATTAACAATAAGGAAATTGAGCTGTTGAAAAACTACTTAATAAACCATGATTCTAGAAAAATAAATTTTCTACTGGATTCTGCGTAATACACTGTATAAAAACCCATTTTATAAACAAAAAAAAGGGCAAATTTGAATTTGCTGGACAGGTTCCTCCTTCGATTGACCATCATCTCCCTCTTCTAGCTTGAGCCTTTTGATGCTTCATTTGTTTGATATATTGCTTCAGGTCCATTGATTTTTTTCTACCATTGTATCTCTCCACCTACGTAAAAAAAAATTTTTAGGAATCCTCTATCAAATTTGAAAACAGTCCATGTGCCGATTTTATCGTAAAAGCCGATTTTTAACTACTTAACAGCCATATAGGAACATATGGTTTCACAACATACACAACGTTTTTTTCAACTAGAGTTAGTGGGAATATATTCTAACTTCAACACATTTATCGAGGAAGCGGCACCAAATTGTAAGGTATTTTGCATAAAGGCCGCGTTGTAACGGTTCGATTTATCAAAACATTTGTAATAATAATCGATGTGGGTATGTCTTGTAACCACAAGTTAGTCTATTTTTCTCTTTGGGGTTAAAATATCTTTGAAAATATAGAAGATGCTTTCTAATTTTGCCCTCTTAATTAAGCCTGTTATCTTTGAGAACGGCTTATTTGTGTAGTTGCTAGCTGTGGGTTCTCTACGCGCATTAGTAGAAACCTTGTCCTCGTCAGGCCGTCATATTGGCACAGCACATGAAATGGTGTTTCTTCCTCCTCTTGGTAGAATCTGCAAGTAGCGTCATTTACCACGTTTGCGTTGTACATATGCCTATTTAGTCTACAGTGACCAGTCAGCAGACCTACTATCATTGTGACAGTCTTCCTATCTTTATTCAGTAGATCTTTAATGAACTCAGACATCTGTTCCTTTGGAAACTCTTTTGCCTGTTTCTATCCCGATGATTGGTTGCCACCACTCTCTGGATTGAATATGTATCCATTCATTGATGTTTTTTTTTTAGTTTGTGATTTGGTAGTCCCAAAAGAAAGGCCAGGTCCAACGAATGATCTTGACGAACCTCGTCTAGCCAGCTCGTCCACCGCCTCATTTCCCCCCACGCCGAAATGGCTAGAAACCCATACCAAATCAGTCCCAAATCAGCTTAGAGTTCGCACTTATCGCTTTAAGTGTGAACAGACTGTCAGAGAAGACGGCGCGGCGACGCTTTTACTTGAGGTAGACCCCTATATAGAAAATTTATTTTAAAACAAAAACCAATTTTTACCTTTTTTCCATCTTCTATCCAGATTAAAGTAGGGTAACCTCGGATACCAAACTCCTTGCATATCGCTTTATTAAATTGGCAATTGAACTTAGCAAAACTAACATCTCCAAACTTACGATATTTTGCTAATTTTCCCACGTAGGGTTAAACCTCTACAAAACCCACGTCTAAATACGTGTATACAATAATTACTCAACATTACACTTTACCTTAGTATTTTTACACCAAGGCTCGTAGAACAGAACAAAGTGGCTACCTTTTGCGATGTATGAGTAAAATGTTTCGTTTGTTAACACCGTTAAACCCGTTTTAGCTGAATTATCTGTTTTCCTGCCAAATTTCTGCAATCAAAGATTTTAAATGAAATACGAAATAATTTTTAGAAGATTCTACTGTTATTTCATCGTTCGGTTGTGTATCTGTTAGATCAGTACAATTGACGGCGTCGGTATCCGTCATTGCATTTGTAACTAAAAATATCGGCAGCAAGTTGACAATTAAAACTTCGGTTTTTAATGGAAAATCGAATGGAAACATTACGAGTAGGTCTTGCCGATTGTCAAGCGAATACTACTGAACGAATTAATTACTTGTGTAGGCACTGTGTCAACATATACCTGCGGTCTCATTTACATAATTAAATGCATGCACGTATATATTTTTTTTAAGAACCAAGATTATTTATACATATATTTATGCTAATGTGTTTCTATGAATTTCGTTGTTGTTAAAACATTAAGCAAAATAGGATCTAGATGTAGGTATATTAGTTCGAATGAAATTCTAATAATTACATTTTTCTTCTAAATAGATTGTTGATACATTCTACATTTTTAACACTAAATATGTAACATAATATGAAAGAAAATTATATATGTAGTTGTAGTGATATTACTTGTTATTATTTGGTATCTGTATGTATCTACATATCTCTAATTGACGGAAAGAAAACGATGTATAAATGTGCTAAAAAATCTTTATGTCAGGTTGTGCGAGTTAGTGTAGAGGAAGATTATTTTTAGTATTTTAGGAGAAAATTACTTAGATTTATAGATGCTTTGCCGCATCTCCATTGACTTTAGTAACAACATCAGAGCTGCTTTTAGCAAGCAAGCTAAAAACGATCCGAGAAGATGACTCTTTACAATTATTCTGAATTTACTGGTAAATTGATTTCTCCAACATTTTTGAGATAAGTGGAAGAATTGGTATGTATTATGTATGTATTATGTATGCTAATATCAATCTAATGTTACACTCGTTTTTAATGTGACCTAATTCTTCAGATAAACTGTTGAAGAGATTGATACCCAATCTACTTCACCCATTTATTCTTATTTGTGTGAAAGGAATATCAAGTTTGTTGGTTATATCTGGTAGTGGTAGTGTGTATGTTTTGGTGTAAAGTGTGTGTATACTAAGAGAAAGAAATGGTCCTGTTAACCATTTGTCAGTTAACTAAATGTATCTCTTTTTTTTTTAGATTGATACCCAATCTACTTCACCCATTTATTCTTATTTGTGTGAAAGGAATATCAAGTTTGTTGGTTATATCTGGTAGTGGTAGTGTGTATGTTTTGGTGTAAAGTGTGTGTATACTAAGAGAAAGAAATGGTCCTGTTAACCATTTGTCAGTTAACTAAATGTATCTCTTTTTTCAAATTTTAGATTTCCTTTTTAATCGTGGAAAATAAAACATTTAATTTTTCTTCAAAATACAAGTTTCCTGTAGAGATATTTAATTATTCTAAAACATTGTTAAACTTGTTTTTGTTAACTATTGTATACGTGTATGTATGAAGTTCTAATTTGCGTAACATATAAAGAAAGACAAAAAACATTACTTACTAAGATATTTACTTGTTTTAGGCTTGCTTGAGGGATGCTCACAATCGTGAAAAAATAGCAGATAATCACTAGCAACAACTACTAGTTCGTACAACGGACTCAAAAGAATATAACACACAAGTAATGACAAAGATTATTTTCCCTTTTAACAGTTACTCATTCGAAAAGCTGAAAAAGATGAAAAAGTTGCAACTTTCTAAGGTTCCATGTTATATGTGAGGTTACTTTAGAAAGAATATAGCCGAAGAGAATTGATAGTGCTAAGGAAATGTGATAGCTCTAATTTTTACATAGAAGTAATTTCAAATTTCAACGCATAAAGAGCACCATTTATAAATGGTAGATAGTCATTTTTTCTTAGTTATACTCACAAGGTATATTATTTACGGATGCTGAGGATATTTTTATTTAACTCACGTTACTTTTGTTCACAAATGCAATTTATAAGTAGAATAAGTGCTCTGCTCTCTAAAAACTATGTTTCCAATTTAATATAAATACGTTTCAGGTGGCGCAAATCCATTTGTGTTGTACCTACATATTTAGTTATATTTAAGACTATGTCAGATCTAGCGATACAAATCCTCGCTTTACAAGCCTGTAATTTTAAATGGTAAATATAGCACTACAGCTCGCCTAGTATATCGCGATATTAATTTTGGAACATTAAAAATAGGAGTAAAGTGAAAATAAACTTGGCTCCTAGTAGATTTAATAATTTACCCTTGTATCGATCGGTTGGGGTGAACCACATGAAGTTTAAAATTAGTTTACGCCTAACGCTTAACAAGTGCGTCTGGTCGTGTTTTTTTTTTTAGGTTATTCTGCCTGCCGTAAAGTTGTTAATTGCTCCTTTTTCGATTGTTTATTAAAAAAAGGAAACTTTTTTGAACTACCTTAGGGAATACAATTTTTTTACAAATAAAGTTGACTCTTGAGGTACATAAATCCGTTTCTATTTTTGCAGTAAATAGTAATTTACCTATGGGCATTTCCAGGTCAGGGCGAAGTATTTTTCCCGCGAATGTTTTATTTTATTTTATTTATATTACACAAAGTCGATTAAAAAAGACGGAAGTTACAACGTATTTAAACCCCTTTGTAGTTTCCCCTCTAAATATAGACAAATACTTTATATACTGCCGTCTCTTTTACTGGATTCTTTTCTTATAGGCTAACTAACAGTCTTAGCCCCCCTTAACATTTCCTTGAAGACCATGCATCCATACATCCCCTAAAATATTGCAGAATAATAAAGACAAGCTGGATGATTTAAAAAAATGGTTTACTTGATCGAATGTGGTTTTTGTGAGTCGAATTGTGTGGATAAGACGTACCGCGATTTTGATACTCAGGATAACGAACATTTAAAATGACTAAAACCTAATTCTTCTGGGATGTCCCACTTTACAAATCCTCTTGAAGAAAACGATCATATTTTTAACGACGATAAGGATTTTAGCAGTTTGCAGATAAGAAATATTATCTTCTAATATTTTTTAGTCAATAATAAGGTATTAATTTTATCTTCTTTTGTTGGAATATGGCTGGGACTAATTCAAAAGACAAAACAGGTTACGTTTCGGTTTTCAAACCATTTATCTAAATTAAATTTACGAATTACGATCCACATTAAAATTTGGGTTCATACTCTGTATAAACCAACATGGTTTTATGTCATAATTTTTGGGAAAACATTTTGAAATTGTAAATGGGACAACATACATTGTGTTTATACCATTTACAATTTTAATCCAGAATGTTGCAATAATTGTTTATTTTAATTTTGTATAAACATTCGACAGTCCATTCGGTCACATGAGTATTCTCATGTATTAAACATCTTATACTCCCCTCACTTCGGTGAAATTAACGAACTCTCTGAGACAGTTTGCCCCCTGTCGAAAGACAATCGCTATCAAAATCTGTTAGAAAATTCCAATTCAAAAGGATTCACTAGCCAACCTCCGTCAGAAGCAGACGTGTATCAATTAATTTTGTAAAATTTAACGCCTATTTTAATAAAATCCAATTTTATTCCAAATTCCAACATAAAAATGATTGTTAATTGTTAAATAAAGTTATCACATTAATTTTATCCAAATTTTACTTATAATCTTTGGGTAATTTTCTCCAAGGACGATTTTCCTGAGATATGTTCCTGTCCCGAACCATCCTCCGTGTTTAGAAGTACGATGTACCAGGGCCCCCATCAGATGCCTGATCATACCTGCCCACTTTGATGTCCGGAGAATTCGTCCCTTTCGAAGGTATTCCTCGTCCAAATCTACCTAAAAATAAACGGATTATTTTAATCCTAATCTAAAATCAAATGTACTTATAAGAATTTTCATTTTTGTACGTTCGGAGAATTTTGGGGTTAGGAATTTTGTATGATCGCTGAACAGTTTGCAAACACTCATTTTAAATTTTGATTAACTTTATGCCACTAGGATTGCAAATTTACTTAATTTTTTGTTAATATTTAGTAAACTTTTTTATTTACTGTGTTTGGTTTCTAGCTCTATATTTTATTGTTCGATCTTCAGCTCGCTCATTTAATTTCCAGTTAAGAATTTACGCGTAAAATAGATTCTTGTTCCAACTTATCATGATAAACTCACCCAGAATCTCATAGATGATTTAAAAAGAAACACTAACAAATGATTTATGTAATTTAGCCTTGAACTTGACCCCATATATGGTTCTATACAAAACAGAGCTATTCTGCCAGTGATATTTAATTAAAGTGCACTTCACTTTCCTCATTTCCTTTTAAACTTAGGCAACCATGAAAAGGTTTTAATTTTTTAGCACGTAGTGAAGTTACTTTTTCCCCCATCGTACTTTATAGATATTAATAACACGACACAAAAGTTTCTCAGCTTGTGTGTGCCAGAGTGAAGCAGCAAATTCATAATCGAATTGTAGTTGCACGCTTTTTCCATTTACTCCGGGAAACAAGGTTAAAATTGTAAAGCAAATTTTCACAGCAGCAAGCGTATGTATCCTTTTAAAACATCCACATCTCCTCGAGGACGACACGACCTTCCTAATTAGAAATTTAATTAAAAAGAACTGGAATGCGCAGTATTAGAAATTCTGTAAAACTTGTTTGGAAGTAAATGTAATCCAAGTGCTATTTACGTGAATATTTGAAATTGTTTGTTTTATTAGGAGTCCTTTTAACTGTAAAATCCTAAACTTGCATGCCAACAAATAACTACACGCTTACGTGTTTAAACGTTTCAAATTGTAGATCTTTATAGGTAAAGTTGCCGACCTAAATTATACTTCTTTTATCGCTCCTTATTACATGCTTTTAAGTAGAAAATTACCTTTACAACGCCTGCCATAGGAAATTACATTTCACGTTAGCTAACTGTTTGCGATAGACCTTAATTGCTGGTGGCTGTTCTACTTTTAATATCTTCGCTTGCTAACTTACTTACTGCACATGAAAGCCGCTTTGCTTTACACGTCAAGGAAAACTATGCAAAAAAAATTCAATTTTCCTGTAATTAAAACTTATATAACAGCAAAGATGGTATGCATTAATTAATATCGAAAGAAGATGTTCGTAAATTATATTTTCATCCAGCATATAATATGACATTTCTCAGATATTTGCTTAGATGCTGTAGTAAAATCTATTTAGTAACATCTTATGAAGTATGTACTACTATGCTATTTAGTTTTAGTTTAAGCTGTTTTATTATTAATTGAATCGCACTTAGTTTTAATAGAATTTTATTTTTGGAGATAGATTAAAGATCAAACATTAAATTAAAATGCATACCTGAATAGCTTACCTCTGTAAATGCGCAATTTATAAATTAAATAATATTATTAAGCATAATAATATTATTAATAAGCAAACCGAAAGCAACTATAAATCAATTAAAAGAATTATCTGTATTTACAACTTACATCTTGTCTGAAAATTAGAAGAAGCAGCGGAAATACCTCTAAACAAACACCATAGAAAATAGCGGCAAGTTTAAAACCAACGCATAATTTTTTGACACGCGATTTTGACGGATGCCAGACGGTTATCTAATCTTATGAAAAAAAAACCTGTAAAGATTAAAATACTTAAGTGTTGAACGAAGATTTGTAGTTAAATACAATAAAATCACGTACTGATATTTTTATTTTAAAAAACCTTGATCACTATTTGACAAACATCACTTTCCGTGCCAACACTTCTTACTAAAATACTACTACCACTAAATTAATTACGAATGATTCTATCCACTACCTGCTTGATAACTGATTTATACGGCCCGGCCGGCCTGTCGAATCATGAGTTGCACGTGTTCACCACTTGCGCCACAAAAAAGTCTGGTATTTTTTGGGAAAGATACTCACCCTTCGGTTGGCAAGATTGTGACAGGAAAAATGTCAATCCATTTTAAATGAATGTCACATTGGCAAGTACCAAAATTAAAAATTTCTCAAAATTATTCTAAATAATCTGTTTGCTTCGTTAAAAACCGAACTACTAAGTTTTTCAAAGTTGTATTTCACATCTTATTAGTTATTTAAGTTGTATATTTATTATTTGGCCAATTTTTTATGTACTATTTAGTTTGGATATAAACCAGGATTTCAGCAGCTATGCCCTCCATTACTATCATTTTAATGTGTTAAAAAATAGTTCTTATGTTCTCAAACGCCCTAGAGATGTCGCTACTTACCGGAATCTGGTGTAACATTCAATTCAATGTAAATTTGAATGATTCAACACGCAAAATTTAAAATTCCCGCAATTATTTTTAGTAACTTCATCATTGAAACACTAAATTACCAATAAATTTGTATTAAATTATTAGTTACTTCGTTGTTTTTCGGTTGAAGTTACTAAGAATAATTGTGGGAAATTTAAATTTTGCTACTAGGTACAAAGTAAATTGTCCAAGTCCTCAAGCAGGTCGTGGTTCTATCAAATCGTCCACCATCCCGTTACACATTTCCATGTGTTGATGAATAAATACCAAAGTGTAGCAAACATTCAATATATTTGCTGTAATGCTCTTATCAGGTGACTCCAAAACATCTTAAAGGTATCCAAAATACCATTTTTCTCATTCAGAGATAAATCGCTCACACAACAACATTTTTTTTGTTGAGGAAAGTGTTGAAAAACTTCTTGAACCTGTTTTTTTTTAATTCATTATAGCCCATTGCCTCTAACAATAACTTCTATTTTACTTATAAACAGCCAAAATAAGCAATAAATGACAAAAATAATATTTCGGAAATAGTGTTGAGAGGTAATAATTATTATTGACATTATGACCATTTCCGGAATATTTTCTTTTTAGGTGTAAACAAGATTATGCGAAAGACAACCAAACGACTTCTTTTTGAGGCAATTTGAAGACAAGGTGTAGCTATTTTGCATTACTTCAAAGCAGGTAAAAATGTTACTAAAAGTTGTCATGACAGATGTGTTACAAATTGCAATTAAGCTACTGTACAACCCATAAAAAAGAGAATACTAATAGAACTGCCATTAAACATTATTTAATGTCAACGCCCTCTGGTGAAACTATTCAACCAAGCAGTAATAACGGGTTTTTTATTTTCAAACAATCCTTAACTTTAAAGTTGCTAGAAATACGAGAATACCAGTGTACCATAAGTAATCTTGTGATTAATATTCAGACGTATTTTAAGGAGGTAAAAAGGATAATAAAAAGTATGTTACAAACAGATAAAAATTCTTGGACGCGTCAAAATACTAATACTATCAACTCCCTAGCGTCAAAATTTCTTTCCTATTTTCAATTTAATATTAAGATTTGTGGGGCAAAAGAATAGTGCGCATCACACGGCCAAAAACTCTTTTGCGAGTATTCGTACTTGTGTACATTCATACTCGAAAAACTGTAGTTTCTGGCTTAGTGATACAAATAATTATATTTATATAATTATTGCCTGCAAATAAATCTCTGTTTTTTTTTTAAATTGTAAAAATTTAATTGTAGGGTATTCAAAATTAATTTAGTTTCCTTTATAGGTTGACTTGCGTTGTGGAGTTTTGCTTATTTTTATCGAGATCTCCATTTCTCTATTCCTTCTATTCTAGCGCTTTCCTTCTGTATTGTTGTAAGGTTATGGCAATTGTAATTCTAACTATGTGATATTCCTCTAACCACCACATTTTACAAATAACTCACTTATGAGTTAAGCAGCCGCATCTACTTGGTTTTCTGCAGCTGCATAACGGATCTGGTGATAGTCTCAAGGTAGAAATCGGCTTGCGGGGCCTTGTTCAAATTTCTTGCGTTGTTCTGATTAGAAGGGGTACTATCATAACCTTCTCAATTTCCCACATTTCTCGAATTCCACCTACGGAAGGTGGATATTTACTAATTTTGTCGCTGTGAGTTTTTTCGATATTAAAACCAAGAAGTGTGGCCACGTCAATGATATAAAGCAGTTTATCCATCTCCAAAAGTATATTTTCTTTTTGCAATATGCCATGTGATGCCATAGTGTCCATGGAGTCAGATTCAATTCTTGACATCTTTCATGAATAGGTTTATCTCTTCATATCTCATGAAGTTGCATCGCAGCTAATATTGAATTGATTGGATCATAGTGTTTATTGTTTAGTTGTTGCAAGGCCCTTTGTAACCGCGATTATACGTCATTGTATGTTTTAAGAAATCAATAACTTGCCTCTCCACTATTAATACCTGCAGCATCTCAAACATGCAGGAATATGGGATAGTATCAAGTTCTACTAGTATATATGCGACCTACATATTATTTTAGGTCCGCTTTGCATGGTCTATTATGGCAGAGATTATTATGAGCCGTACTTTACAGTCTTTGGACCCCTTCCGACAACCTTTCTACTCTTCATCCAGCAGACCGTTATTTTCCAGATGTTTATAGATTTTATCAGAGATAATGGAAGTGAATATTTTGTATATGGTAGCAAGATAAGCAATTGATTTATATTTTGAGGATTCTTCCAGGGACGCTTTCTAATTGTTGCCCTCTTAATTAGGCCTGTCATCCTTGAGAGCGGTTTCTTTATGCAGCTGCTAGCTGTGGGGCTCTACCAGAAACCTTGTCCTTGCCAGGCAATCACATTGGCACATCACATGAACTGATGGTTCTTTCTCCGACCATTCAGTTTTTCGTTGTGGAAGCCCTATCTTCCAGTAGATCTTTAATAAACTCAAACATCTGTTCCTTGGGAAACTTCTTTGCCTGTCTCTATCCCGATGATTTTCCCACTCCTCTCTGAACTGATTATGTATCCATTCATTGATGTATTTTTTAATTTGCGATTTGATAGTGCCAAAAAAAGGCCCAGTTCCAACGAATGACCTTGACGAATTTGATTTTAGTTGCGTTCATCTGTTCTTGTCTCAGCGATTTAGAATTTTTATGGTGTACAGACTTTATATGCTATTCCGGTAGTCTTTGATAATCTACTAGCTAATTTACTTTGCTCGTGTTTTGACTGCATGATGTCTCAATTGCTTTAAAATATTTTTGCTTGTTGATAAACTACTTGTGATGTCGTTTTCGAATATTATAAGTTTTCTATCTTTTCATTTCTTTGCCTATACAGGCAGTCTTTGCTTCAACGATTTATTTTATATAATTGATGATACGAGTGGATGAAGGTGCTTTGTCGCATTTTAAAAACTATTTTTTTTTTGCATGAATCAAAGTGTTTTATACCCATCTTTCACATAGCACCATCGAAAATTCCAGAAATTCAAGAACACTCGATTCTTGTGAATGTATGAAGGGATTATGTTACACTACTTTTGAGAAAAATTACATAAAAAAAACTTAATTTCTGAAAAAGTTTGATTTTGTAACATTCATCCACTCGTGTCTTCAATTATAATAGGGTTATCGCGGTGACGCGTATTGTGAAATGTTTGTTTCTGCAGAACTTCTCATTACTTGTTGACTAGGATGCGGCCGTAAACTTTTTGTAAAAATTTTTAATAAGAAGGTTGAATATGGTATATATTACACCTATTACGGTCAACTGCATTTGACGTTGTAGTGGAAGTTCTTTCATTTATCTTCCAAAATCAAATATGCCGCATGCTATTGAAAATAAAGGTAATATGGTGGTCATCTACCATCAACAGCGAAGAAACTATTAACAAATCACTTACTAAATTTAACATCTCCACAGAATGTCATTCACATCCAGATAGTAACCACAATAGACACGGTACAAAAAATACAACCAATGAATTATTTTCGTTGTCCATTTAACAAAAAAGAAAACCACAAATTAGCTTTGCATCGGTGTATACAAACACCATTATTGGTACAAGACTATTTTAGTTCGCTAAATATAACCAAGTCGAACTTGGCTGCATTGTGTCTGTCCTTCCTTCGCGTATCACTTCTGCGTAAGTCGGTACCGTTTTCACGAATGTCAAGTATAAATAGATCACTGTCACTGTTATGTTTTCCTGTCGTTACGGCCGGATGCCCAATAAGAATAAGAAAAATAAATTGTATGACGAAGCCGTTACGTTCACCGTTTCTTCTTGTGAATTCTTTTTTTTCTCTCTCGTTTCTCATTGTTTTACCGAGGCGACGTATTTTATGCGCTCCCGTTAATACGATGTGCCGAGATCAATGCGCTGTTGACTGACACGCGGCTTTGTGCGCGGCCGGCGGTTAATTGAATTTTGAATTGAAAAATTATCCTTCGAGATTCGCTTAAAAGCTTATTACACTAAGTATTTTCTGGCAGTGTAAATATTTAGGTATACTTGTTGCAGTGTTGGATTTTTTTAAAATTTAGAGCTTAGTTTTTTAAATCTATAATGGGGAAGGATATTTAAATTTACATATTATTTATAAATCTTACTCAGGATAATTCATTTTTATTTTTACTAAGAGACACTCAGAAAATCATTACTATAATGGGTAATATTAACTATAGTAATTCCAAAGGTTACAATGATATATTTTATTACTATTACTTAGTAGATTTAATTAACCTTTCGTTAAAATAATCCTCCTTTCCTTCCTGTTTAAAGCTTGTAAGAACAACTCCCAAAATTTAACGCTATTAGATTACAGACCTATCCTTTGCTCTCAACATTGTTAAAAATATTGGAGAAAGTTGTTGATTCAAGAGTTAGGAATCGAATTCGTTCAAGGTCAAGAATACATATATTCGAAACAAATGACTGCCACCATATTCTGCGACAGTTCTAAAGCGTTCGATTGTGTTTCCCACTCTATTATTATTTGTGCACTTAAAAGCTTAGAGCTAAATTTAATTATTGGTTTCGTTCATCATTAATCGCCGTCAATAAGTGAGATTGAAAGCTGGTAACGATTTGGTTAATTCAAAGTTAGCAAAGTTGTGTCTGGTGAGCCGCAGTGTTCGTTGCTGGGACTAATGTTATTTTTAATATTTATTAATGACCTGGTACTTGTTGCTCGCCAATCACACACGGTTCTTTTTACTGACGATACTTCCTTTACGTGGCATGCGTCTAATAATGAGGGATTAGCAAATTTAATATATGTTGACTTCTCTAAAATCTGCGAGTGTTGGTGGAAATAAGATCATGTTTAACACTAATAAAACTAGATTACTTTATAAACATTAAATTAACACTAACAAATTTATTAATAACAGTCTTGTTTGCCCTCTTCCGAAGTTATGGAGTGAGCCAGACACGTGCAACAGCTGTCTGGGAGCTTAACATCTTCTTGCTATGCTCTGATGAGGCAGAGCCTTAGTACATGTTGCAAGAACAGTATAATTTGCCCTCTTTGACGCCTGAAATCAAGTATAAAAAACAATTAATCTCCCGTCTAAAAACATTCAAACTGATATTAAAAATGTTGGCTCCAAAACGTCTTCATCTGCCATCCTGCATATAGTGAGTTAGAATAGTGTACCTTCCGAGATGATGTATATGACTTCTTTTGCAGACATTTCCCATCTCTGTTTGAACGAAATGAAACTGTATCACACTTAGATGAGGATATAGCTGGTTTTCATAACCCTTCACATATAATTCCAGCGAGCACAATATTTTGCTTAGTGAGGTTTGAGTTCCTTATTTCAAGCAGGGATTTGGACTATCTGACATTTCTCCTTTCTTGTTTACTGTTGTACTGGGGGTATTATGTGCATATATCGATGAAAACAAACCCTAGTGACTCCTGTTTTCAAGGATGGGGATGCTAATAATGTTATTAACTATGGACCGACTTAAAATTAATGTCCTTTCCAAAATGTTATATATATTGTAATGTTACTCTTCTCTCTCTCAGGGTGAATTAATTTTGTGAATCCGGTTGTCTAAGACATGCGTTTGATTCTACATTTATCAATATACAAAATTTTGAAAGAATAATAAAAAAAATTTAATTAGTGTTGAATATTTATAATTTATTATTATATATTATTATTTACTTACAAATTCTTGACAAAACCGTATTTCAATCCCTACTAGCTCGAATTTTTATGTATGATGTGTGTATGTAAATAGATAAATTTTGCAATCAATAAAAAATAAAATATTAAAGTCCGACCTTGAATCAAATCTTCTTTAACAGCTCCTCTTCAATTTTTGCACCTTAGCTTTAAACCAACCTTCGAATAGTATTTCTTGAGACAATAATTCTATCAACTTGCGTTTAATATTTCTTTATATTATATGTTCTTAATTTTTAGAACCTTAATTTTATCGATCATATCAATCAATAATTTTTCCGCAACTAATCAATAATAAAATCACTTTTTATTTATCACCATGTGCACCAGATAACACATATACAATGAATTGCACACAGCCTCCCAAACATTATATTTTATCTTCACAAATTTAAATTACTTTAGAAATTTTGAAATATCAACATTTCTAAAGTGTTATATGTTTTGTTTGTATTAAATTTAACATTAATTTCGTTTATAAATATATAAATTATATATATGAATTTATGCACAAACTGAAATCCTATAACAAGTAAATACATAATGAATTCCAAATCTAATATTACCATTACATGACAATATATTATTATTATATGTTTGATATAGTAACTAAGTGCATTTCAATCGTCGTATCCAAATATATAATTAATAAAATAAAAAAAAAGTTACAATTGTAGGAGGTAGTAGACTCATCTAGTCAGGTTGATGTCTTCACAAATTTCCTTAAAACTTTTGATAGGCTTAACCGTACATTAATAAGTAAACTTAAAAATTACAGATTTAGTGAAAACTTGCTTAGGTAAAATTGCATACATCTAGTTTTTAAACTTACACCAGGTGTTCCGCAAGGCTCTCACCTTTTTTTTCACTTTATTCGTTAACGATATTAGTAAAGAATTAAACATTTATGATGATGATTAAAGATTTTTAACTAAATTTATTCTATTAAAGACAGAAGCTTCCGTTTACGAAATGATTTCAATAAATTTGTAGTTTACTGTGAAAGAAAGAAGCTTTGACTGAATATACCCAAAGGAATATTCAATTGCGATGGAATTACGCGAATTGAATGTGGCCAATTGTATTAGGGGTATTTTTTGCAACATATCGCGGGCTTTTGATTGCGTGAATCATAGTTTTTTCAATGGAAAAGTTAGAGCCTTATGATTTGCGGAGGGTTGTGGTGGATTGCTTAACTCATATTTATCAGGTCGGATATAATTTGTTACAATAAAATTTAAAACTGGTGATCGGATAGGTGTTCCAAAAGGATTGATTCTTGGGCCCCGGTTATTTATCGTATTTGTTGATGCTACAGTGGCGTTTATGCTGACGATACCAATGTGTTCAAGATGATATTCTTATAGTTTTAAATAAGATAACAGAATGATTTTTGTTTTTGGAATAATTTAATAATTCTAACTGTTATATGTAGAGTATATCTTAAACATAAAGTACTTTGCGTCATATATAAAATCAATGTGTAGAATGAATACCTTGAAATAAAATGTCAGCTTGATTAAATAAATACCAACAGTAAAATACTCTTGGCAACGTTTAAGCCTTAAACTATTACATTACTTAACATTTTATTTACTGCTTTATCGTTACATATAGTATTTATTGCAATTGGAAAGTTTAATATAAAATATTATGCTACCTGCATTGACCTACCTTTCAAGCATCAAACAAACCATAAAGATGTGATGCTTTACGGTTACCATATTTTATATTAAGCTTCCCCAGAACATCTACCTTATTATAAATTCGTAAGCGAATTAATTTAATAGAACGACATATGTCATACATGGAATTGATCTCACATGATCAGTTAGTTAATCGCGAATTTCACTCATTCGGAACACCTGGTTGCAGTTAATCACATGCGTATGTCTGCGTGATGCATTACAATGTTCAACGATCTCCGTTGCAAAATTATTACTGCGCCATTATATTCATCAAATCTTGTCGGTAGTTCATCCGAATATTCTGCGATTTATTAAGGAAAGCATTACGTATGCTGGGATAGATTTGTCGAAAGGAACAAGTGAGGCAAAGTTTCGAGTCAACACATCTGTTGAATGACGCTTTACATCCGCTGATTTGGAAATTAGTTATTGATGTATGTAAATGTAAACTGTTTTCAACATTGTCTCTACGAGTTAGTATCTACAATTTGGTTCGATTATTAATTGATTGTTTCTGAGAGAGTTGTACCTAAAAGTTTACCGAACAAAAACTCTATATATACAGGCTGGATAATTACAATTTTTCGAAGTTCTAGTAAGAGTTTGGACTAAGGACTATTTAAAGAAAATATTTTCAGCCTTATAGCACTTTTGGTATACAGGGCGTCAATATCAACTTTCTTATTTTAAATGGAATGGTGCAATTATTATGGGTCCAGTGTGTTGCTCGCATCATTTGTGATGAGTTTGTATTATTTCCTATTCCTAAAGCTAATCGTTTTTTGAGATTGTATTTGCAATCTTGTCAAAATTTTGAAGTTTGTACTTTTTCCAATAAAATTAAATATCTCATAGGCTATTGGACGTTAAGATATTCTACTGATATGGATGGAAGATCATAGGTATTGACTGCAACAATGAAAACTGCAGTATCATATACAGGGTGTCCAGAAACTCCTGTCTAATATGGATATCTTTAAAGTTAAAAAAAAAGTTTTTTTCTTCAAATATAATGTGACATTTATTTACTGCAGAATTGAATACAGCGCAGGATTATACCTATTTCTGATAGTTCTTGAAACATTCCATTTATTCCATAAAATCGGCAGAAATGCCAAAGTTACTACTGTAAAGCAAGCCATTCGGAACACTCTGTATAGTATTTTTTTTAAGTAATTCTTGGATTTATTTGTAATAATGCTTGAAGTATTTATTGTGACTAGTTTCCTTATTATTAGTAAAGTTCATTTAAACACATAGGCAATAATTATTAGATATTAGCAAGCTGTAAGTGTTATTACATATTAACAAGAGAACGCATTGTTTACATCGTTTGACATTTAACCTTCCTGTAAATTATTTGAAAGTAATGTACTACAAATAACGTAAAACAAAAAACACTTTTACCAAAACTCTTGTTATACTTTACGTGATTACGGATAAATTTACAATGCGTTTACTTTAATATAATATAATTCAATAACTTTATTTGCAAACAATTTAAAAAGGTTTTTCATATAACGTGAATAAAATGTGTTCGTTTATTGAACATGGCTAACTAAGATGTTTGTTCGTGCACAATTAAATGATTTTTACTAATAATAAGGAAACTAGTCACAATAAATATTTCAATTTTTATTACAAATAAATGCAAGAAGAGGTGACGCATCACTTTGAAACATGCTATACAGAGTGTTCCGAATAACTTGCTTCACGGTAGAAATTTTAGCATATTTCTGCCGATTTTATAAAATAAGTGTCAGTATTTCAAAAATACCAGAAATAGGTAACATAAATCTTCATGGGAGTTGATGTAGAATATACCGCTGCATTTATTAGTGCACTGAAAAATACCACGTTTCATTTGAATTTTTTTTTTACTTTAAAGGTATCCATATTCGACATGAGGTTCTGAACACCTTGTATAAGATATTACAGTTACTGCTGTCACAGTCAATACCTATTACTGTGTATTTGCACCCACATCAGTAGTATATCTTAATGTCTAATAGCCTATGAGATTATTTTATTGAAAAGAGTTCAAACGTCAAAATTTTGACAAAATTAGCTTTACTTCTCAATAATGATGTGGACTTACAAAAACTGCACCATTTCGTTTAAAATAAGAAAATTGATATCGACACCCCGTATACCAAAAGTGCTATAAGGCTGAAAGTACTTTCTTTAAGTAGATCATAATCGACCACGACTACTCATCAAGTTTTAAAGACAAATTCCTACTAGAAGTTCAAAAAATTCTAATGACCCAGTTCGAAGGAACACCTGTATATTGCGTGATTTACAGTAATTTTACAATTTTCCAGTTATACGTATTCCGCAATCTTTTCAGTAACACCAGTAATAAACTAGAACCCAATTTTCCGCTCATAAAAAGTTCTAATTTGCGAATTTCTATTCCTACCCATTTAAATTTCACTTTAAGGATTCTCATTAATACATTTCCTTGGCGCGGTATCCAATTGCACGGCAAAAACAATACTGCGTATTTCTGTTATTCCACAAACCGATGTTGCAATAAAACTTTTATGGGTCGTAGACGAAATAATTTATGACACGGAGCGCTGACCTCATGCAAAGTTTTATATAAAATTCTACGAACGCTACGGTAAAAATACGTGTCCATTTTCTTTTTACTCTTGCGTGATCGCGTAAGTAACGTTAGGGGTAGATTGTGCTTTTATAATCTCTAGTGAGGGTTGATAAGTATCGGTGTATGATGTTCTACGTAATTAATAGATCCCTTCAGCTCTCTAAATGCCAGAGATAATTGATTAAATGTGCGCTCATAATGTCATGAACGAAAGTGCTTCTTAATGAAATACTGTAGTGATAGAGGTCACCAATGAAGGTTTATTTGTTAATGAAAGAACTTGAAAATCTAGGAACATTAACTTTTTTGTAAATACGATTTAGGTAAAGCTTTAGAATTGAAGAAATATGTCATTGTGGTATTATTGTTAAAAAAGATCTTACACATCATATGAGACGGTAGTCAAAGATAAGGAATAAATGAATATGGAAAATGCGTGAATAAACAAACAACATTAACTGGGCTTGTAGTAGACCAGATGTTATGAATGAAATCTCTTTAAAATTTTAAGGAAAATCTGATCTTGCTCGACTAATTTCTTGTTCTTTCCTTTGCGTATATCAAATCAGGATAATTAGCCATGACTACTTTTTTTGCCAAAGAGCAAAGATATTGTGTCTGTGGTGATACTGCATAGCCTCTGTAATTTCCTTACATTATCTAAAATATCGACTAATTCGGAATAAGTTTTCGATTTTTGATAACTCTACAAGAAATTTAATTCAATTCATTTTCACTTCCAACGCATAATTAATAATTTGGTAGACTCCTCCCCTTGCTGATGTAAAATGCTTCTATCAAGGCAAGGATAATTTGCATGTTGAAGTGGTTCAAACAAGTTTTACCTTCTAAATTGCCATTCTGAGCATAGGATCCGATAATTGTGTTTCTGTAAACACGAGCCCAAACACTTATTATTGTGAAAGTTAAGTGTGGAGTTTATTTCATCCCATCATTCTGGGATCAATTCTGCCACCCTCATCAGAAGCAAAAAAAAATATATAGTAAAACTAAGACTAATACTAGCAAGCCTAATCATTACTTTACAAAACTCAATCGTCATCAGAAATCATATGATGAGATCTATGTGAATAGCATTCTTAATTTTTTAAAACCCTTTCTACAGCATGGTCATTTGATAATGCAATTATAATTTAAGATTTATCGCACACAGTTGGGAATACGTTTATTGCTTTAATGTCATCTGTGTCATTTTTAGTGACCTTGATTTTCATAAACTGCAGGTAATTTCGCCTACAGTACGTCTTTCTACCGTTTCGCAGATCAACTAGAAGCGGGTTTTTCGATTTGCATATGAAATTAATTAAATTAATCGCTGTCTTTCTTGGGCGGTAACTGGAATCCTATTGCTACTGAAACTTAACCAATGATTAATTTAATATTTTCGTAGAAAATCCTGTAAGATATGGAACATAAAACCCATTCCTTTTTCTTTTAGTTTTAAGTTAAATCGAAATTCATATAAGAATATCACACTATGCATTGGGATATTTTGACAATATATAGGTACATACATTTATTTTAATTTAATGATGCTAACGGTGAAATAGATTTCAGATTAGTGAGGATTTCCATTGCTTCTTTCTACTTTCTATTCACGATTTTAATGTATAAATAGCCAAAGGAAGCGATCCAAGTGTACGTAGTAGAACACTTTTCAATTTGCTACCATCTAATGTGAAATTCTGTGTCCTAACTGACAAATAATGATGAATAATTGATATAGAATCCCAGCGAAATCCTACATAGTGCAGAACAGACAACATCATGGATAAGAATGCCAAAGGCTTTGCTAAAAATCAAATCAAGGTTGGTTTTGATCGATATGTAAAGGCTAAAACTTGATCAGTTACATCTAATAATTCGTGGTAGTATCATGACCAAAACGGAAGCTCGATTAATACTCCGATAAGATGTATTTGCAAGCAAAATGCTCTCTTATTTGGAAATCCATTACGTTTTCCAAAATTTTTGTTAGCGAGTAGTAAACTTACAGGTCTCAAGCCGCTAAACTCAGTTGGATTATTATTTCTTGATAAATGAACAACTGTTGCCTCTTTCCAGCTGTCAGGGAAAGTACATTCTGATAATTTGAATTAAACATCATGTAACAGATCAAAACTTAAATAAAGAGCCGATGTTGATTTTGCTTTGGCTACTACAATGGTATATCAAATTGTAATTATTTGTAGTAACACCAACCAAGTAAGTAATGTCTTCACATTTTAAATTCTTTTCGTTTTCTTAATGACTTCGAAATTTAAAAGTTACCATCTATTGTAAGAATTTGCAACAGCAGTCAGGCGGTGCTAAAAGCACTAGAAGCTTATAAATGCAACTTGGAAATGGTCTGGAGCTGTAAACACACCCTAAATACATGGATGGCTAATAAATAATCTATCCCTAATGTGGGTACCTGGGCACTCACTCCTTTTTTGGAAATGAAGAAGCAAACATCTTTGCCAATTTCAGGGACCAGAACCTGCTATTAGCATTGCGCCTACGTTAGCTCATCAGCAAATCAAATTCTGGGCAAATCAGAAAATGCTCCAATACTGGAACAACTGTCCTAGTTTGGTGCAATCAAAAAAATGCATTACACCTAGTCATGTCATAACCAACTGGAACTTGACCGTAAAAATGTCAAGGTAATTGTCTCTGTCTTTAGAGGTTACAGTAAACTCAAAAAGCACATCAGAGAGCCCGATTCTGTGTAGGCACACAGAATCGGGCTCTCTGATGTGACTCAATGCCAACTGTGTTTAGAAGCTGAGGAGGCAGTTGAGCATATTTTCTGCCACTGCAAGAACCAGGTATATCAACTTTGGAAAGGCTGATCTTTCCCTAGAAAACCTAAATACAATCTCATTCAGCAAGATACTGAATTACCTTAAGGACCTCTATTTGTTACATGAACTCTAAGATAACATCTGCTCTACAATAGACCCTAGAGGTGGAAGTGGACGAGACGATTAATCGAACCATTTGGATACTATCTCTACTAAACTAAACTAAGAATCTGCAAAGTGATGTCCCAAACTTAAAATGTTGAGAACGAACATAAGGTGGTATGCATAAAAATAAAGTAAATTCTCATCAAGAAAGATAAATGTTTTCTTTTTATTTTATTCTAATTGTAAGTAAAGACTAGGTAGTATATAACTACTTTTATGCACACTACTAATAAGCAAATGCAAACACAGTTTGAGATTCTCGAGAAGTGCGGAAACTTCTTCGTAGTAGAAACTATTCACGGAAATGTTAATTTGCTTCTCTTCTATTTGACTACGTAAACTTGTTACTCTCGCGGAAACAATTGTATTCTCTCACAAGCTAAGCGCAGTTTCGCGCCCAGTAAATAATCAGTAGCGCGTAATGCGCGATGCATCTTGATTCAATAATTTAAATTCTCTGGAATGGAATATACATGCAGTAAGTTCATTCGTAAGGAATACACGTAAATGTAAACAGTCGTACATTGTGGATATTTACAGGAAGGACATTGTTTGTGGCTCGTTAACATTGTCTTCTTCGAATAAATTTCACAATAAAGTCTCTGAAATGAGTGTGTTCAATGTATAAAGTCTATTTTTATACATACGCTCTTCGTAAGTTTATAAACGGGTTGATACATCACGTAATGTGTTCACGGTGCAGTAGGTGCTGCCGCAATCAGGAAGAGGACGACAGGATTCCAGAATCGGAAACTTGTTCAGGTGATGAAATGTACTAGTGACACACATAGTTCTGTAATTACGGTAAAGGATTTGTGGTTAATGCCTATTATATTGACACCATGATGCATGAGGTAAAAAATTGTAGATGATTTGATTTTAATTTCTCATTAATCCATGATTAAATAAAAAGAATAACTCTAACATTTGTAATTTTTATTCCAAAGTTTATGTATGTATTTTTTAGTGACCAACAGTTTCTGCTTCCATACCACTAATATTTATTCTTACATATTCAGTCATGTTTTCTACTTATTATTATCAATAGGTAGGTACAAACCTGGCGCTATGTCACACTAAAATAACTTTTATGAAAATCCTGGACGTTTTATACAAACACTTTATTGCCTTGGGCGACGTTATATGAAATATTCATCCTTGTTGCGAATAAAGTAACGCGTGCGAAATATACCTATATACATTTAACTTATTTACTTACTTATTTTTCATCACGTCTCCTGCGGCAAAATTGGCTTTTGCAGACATACTAGGTCAAACATTATCCTTTGGCGAATATATTTGCTTCTGACACTTTAACGAGTGGTGACAGGGGACCTACGGCAAAATGTTTGAGGAATTTTTTAATTTTCGCAAACGAGCGAGCTAACAAGATTACCAAAGTCTCATTTTTCCGTATTCTTTTGGCAAGGGAAATTTATGTCTCTTTACTTGAGGGACTTCGATGAGATGAAATCTTTTAAATTATTTTTAGATATTTACGCAAATTCTTTATCAACTCAGCCGTTTTTAACAAGGTTAAGATGGTTATTAATTATATTAGGAAGTTTGTAGGGAAGCTTTGAAAATTCAAGTTTTTGGGCCTTTACCATAAGTTAAATTTGTATTTGTTGAATATTTTTTTCAAGATTATATATGTTCATTGTTATGGAACTTGTCCAGTATCCCATTTTTTTTTATTTACCGCACACGCTATCCCAAATACGAACAGTTATATGTATGAAGCGCATGCTGCTTTTCGTAGTATATGTGGTTTCTGCTGCATACAAATCACTGTAAGTATACTGATTTTTTAGTTTTTCAGAAATTTATTATTACTTTAGAGAAACCATCAACCTCAAAATGTAGACTGTATCAGATTTGCATTTTGGATTGCTATACAAGCTTGTCTTCATTGGGCCTGTTATTCTCAGCCTAGCTGAGACATTTGCTGATTCTCATTGTCCATTTTAATTCTCTTAATGTCGCCTCTTTGATTAGACTTATCATCCTTGAGAGCAGATGCTTTACTTACTTATCTAGTCTGGGATCCCCTGTACCTTTGTTCTTATTTATTTATACTCGTCCAACAGGAACCAATTGCAGGGCAAACAGGTAACAATATAATAAAGATACAGTATGCATAAAAACGTTACAACAAATTCAACACAAAAGTGTTTCCAGAGACTCCATGTCAGACGGCTACCAAAAAAAACGTGCTCAAAGCTCATTACCAAATTGAAATACCTACATATGCGTATCAGCATACCCGCGTTTCCTTTTAGCCAATGTAGGAGAGTTGTTCTTTTAGTAGCATAGAGTAAATTTGGGCCATTGAGTTATGTTACTCAGAATGCTCTTGCTAACTCATTGCCAACTGGAATCTTCTGCCACACGTAAAATGTACATACGCTGATTTAGTCAGTATGGGCTTAGACTTTTATTCCTTTAAAAAAAGTTTTGTCCTTATCTTCGCTCTGACAGTGTCTTCTAAGTCTTACCCAGGGCGGTTTCCAAAGGTTTTGGCTCTAATCACAGTTGACAAATGGTGTAAGCAAAAGCGATCAGTCATTGCTCAGAGAACACAGGTTGTCACGTTCACAAGAAAAAAGATGCACTTTACAACCACTAGTGATGGTAAATAAAAGAATCCCATACGTCAAAGAGGCGTAATACCTTGGGGTATGGTCTTATCAAAGACTTACATGGACCCCACATATCCAGAAAACAACCAACAAAGCCACTATCGCCCTGGGCAGCTATAGGAGACACTAGGTCTACATCGTATGGACTTATGCAAAATAAAGCACTGATGAGTAAATCGTATGGTGCTGACAAAAACTATTATAATATAAACTGTGCTTCAGTGATTCAGAAATGCAACTTAGATAGAACGTATCAGGTTATAATATCAGATAAGAAGGACTAGGAGGAAGGCATTCCGCTCTAAAACGAGCTATTCTGTAAGAACTGGAATACATGCAAAGAAACCTAAAAAGATTCCTTCAGAAACCACCAGCAAGAACACAACGATATTCTAGGCTGAATTTGCAGTAATTCAGCATTGTGTCAGAGAAATAGAAAGATGGATCGAGTTAAAGCGTCGATATTTTCTCTGACAGCCACTCCATACTTAAAGCGATTAGCTTCGTAAGTTGACTCTAAGATGATTTGGGACTGTTTAAGCGCCCAAAATGAAGTAGGCATAACAAAAACATTGCCATGTTTTCCTAGCCACTCGGATGTGAAGTGAAATGAAGCGGCAGAATATTTAGCCAGGCGAGGCTCGTCGAGGCTCTTCGCTGGAGCTGGCCCTTCTTTTAGCATTACCAAATCGTAAATTAAAAGGTCCATCAATGAATCCAGGGAGTGGGGACAAAACTCCCCAGGAGAGACGGAAAATAGTTCCTAAAGAGCAGAGGTCTGAATTTACTGAAGACCCACTGAGTAGAGACAGGAAAATTAGTACAGGTAGTTCTGCAGTAGACTAAAGATGCATATGTGTAACATAGGCCTGGTGAATGCCGTTACTTCTGTTAGACGTTAGATTCTGCCAAGAGGGGAAAGAAACACTAGTGCAAGTGTTGCGCCAATGCGACGGCTTGGCAAGGACAAGGTTTCTGGTCATGGGCGTGGAGAACCCACAGCTAACTGTTACACAAAAGAGCCGCTCTCAAATATGAGAGACCTAATTAAGAGAACAAAATTAGAGAATGCCTTCTAGGAAAAGAAGGATTACAATAGATCTGAAAAGTTCGCGGTGAAACAGGTATGTGGGTTATCCCAGCCTCAACCTTATCTAATCTAATCATTAGTCCTTTAATTAATACCAACATATTCATTATGCCGGAGTGAAAATGGATTCTAAAGTATTTGTCGCTTGTGCTCTTAGTCTTTCTATATGTTTACACATTTATGCATGGAACATTTTCAACCATTTTCCTACCGACTTTGTTTGTAACTATTCAACAAAGGAACTGAAAGAACTACAGGTTTTTTTTTGATTGCATTTTAATAATTTTGGTATTTGCTTAGGAAATACATTGTTGTTTATTTTTATGCATGCATTGCTACAACACTTTCATGTTATTCTTCTGCATGCTTTAAATTACAGTCCTGTCCTTTAGTATTTACTAGTACCTATTAATTCGTAAAAAATTCACTCACGTACGATCCAGAAAATTTATTGATTAAACTAATCGCACCAAAGTTATTACGACCAGAGACCGACTGCGCCCTTTAAATTCATTCATCGACGCGTAAGACGATGTCTTTGCAATATCAAGATGCTCGTTAATGGCGTTCAATAATTGATTTCCATCTTGAATTTCAGAGGAGGAATGGAATGCCGACGGAAAATCCGGCAGGGGAATTCCGGGAAGCGAGTCCGGTAAGTTTTAGGCTAGAGTGTTAGATACCTCTCGGAATTAGTTTTTCAATAAGAGGTGCTTTTCCTCGGCGTTTCCGCAATAGAAAACGGTGCCTGCGCGCTTTTGTTCCAATAATAACCGGAATATTTTTGTCTTTCCGAGAATCCGTTCTGCACGTTCGTTGAGATCCGTTAGAATGGAGACAACTACTTCCAATTCCTCTTTCCCTAATTACATTAACGTTAACGACGATTGCTGCGTGAGAGGCGGAACGAGAAGTATTCGGATAGTTGGATTTATAGTCTTCTTTATTGCTTGTAATTTTCTTTTATTGTGCGGAATAAAACAAAAATATATAATAACGTTTGTTGGCCCGCCGAAAGTGTCGTATTTGGCGTAGAAGTAAATACCTGCTACTCTTTCTGGGAAGTAAACAGTTTTAAACAAGAACCAGACGTGGAAGTGTGTTGTAAAATTGTGAAACTTGGCAATTATTTCCCTAGCTACATATTTTAAAATAGGAATACTACAAACCAATTATGCAGTAAAGTTCTCTGTTGAAATTTGCTTACGTCAACATAAAATGGAATAAATTTCGTTTAACTAAACTGGATATTAAATTTGCAAATTCGCAACAACAGCAAAATGCAAACTATTGTGTAATAATGCACTAAAAATAAGGTAAATCGGGGCGTACATAAAAAAGAACAGATAAACAATACTAGTAAAGTTAGCCAATCCCTTCAATTTTTTTTTTTTTGCGTAATATTGGTGTGAGAACATACTAATATTTTTGGGGTGGATATTGAAGCAGACAGTATATATATGTAGGTAAATTAAGAGGCGATAATGATATGTATAATGATGATGAGTTAAAGGATCTACTGTGTCGCTTGTTCAAATATGTGAAGAGACCAACTTAAGTGAATCTCGCCCAACGCAGTTTGAGAGGAGAGGGGTAGGCGTTGTTACGATTTTTCCTTTCGCTTACCTTGTATTTGTTTGTGTCGAGCTCTTTTCGACAGGTTTTTGTAACTCTATTTCCTTCTTTTACCTTGAGTGATGCTCCTGCGCCATGTAGTTCCACTACCTTGGACATTATCGTTTAGTTTTTGGTTCGTGAATTGTATTTCTTTCCCCTGTTAGAGCGACCTTGCTAGAATTTGTAATCTTTTATATTTCATTTACTTACAGATAGATTCTTATACTTAAAACGGTCTTAGATTTTCATTTAATTTCTTGAATTCCTGTGTTAAGCTGTTATTGACATTCTTGGGGTTAGGTCAGTTCGTTTTGACAGAATAACGTTTTTCACGTCGGCATTATCGGTTCCGCGTTTTGATTCGCTCGATCGATCGCTGTTTCATTTAGATCCGCTTATCTGTGTTTACACCTTTTCGACGTTAGAGCGTTTCATCCTATTCTCCACTGAAACTATACCCGGATATCTTTGCTATACCCAGCTTACTCAACCGTCCTCTCAATTTGCCTTGGCCTGGCAGAATCTCTAAAAGACCCATTTTATCCCCTATCGTTATTGTTTTACAACTAACCTTCCAATCCTATTCCTCTTCGGAAGTGGAGGATATGATCAATCTCCAGTTTAGGTAAATCTTCAATTTAACATGCTAATTAATTATGCAATATAATGCTCTTGAGTTGCACAGTGCTGCATAATTTGAGAGAACGAAAATCTACATCGAATTTTTTTTGTTAATCCGAGCTTATTCAGATGTCCTTTCAGTTTCCTACTTTCCTTGAAAGTATTCCTGTTAATGTTATAGGTTCCCAGATAAATTTTAGCTTGCCTCATTCGCTGGAGATTCTCCCAATAATTTGATTTTTCTGCTGCATTTTACTTTTTAGTTTCTTCAGTATTGTACTGCTATTTATGCCGCAAAAGCATCCGACCCTAAGAATAGTGTTCCAATCCCTTTTTTTGCAAGATTATGGGTTATTTCGTTTCCCTCTACTCTGGCGTGACCCGGAACCTACAGGAGTCTCACAAAACTATTTTTATATTGCATGGAATTCGCAATTACTAAAGTTATAGATACTGAGCATACCAAAATGTTCAATATAAACTTTTTGAACTTTAGCACTTTCTTTGAAATTTTTCTTATACAATATGTGAAGTTTCTTAAGTGTTATTTAGAAAATTACTGGACTTATCCCAAAAGCGAGGATCTCCTTTTTTGCAAGATTATCCGTTAATCCCTTTCCTTCCAGCCGGTACCTACAAGAGGGTTACTTTATTCCTTTTGCCTAGCTCGTTGAATCACCCTAGGCACTACCAGATGGCTGCTTGACAATCAGACATACTGATAATTTCCTGCTTTCGGTAATTCCTGTCAATGTTGAACTAGACGCAGCTTTCAATATGATGTATTTCCGCCTGAAAGATATACGGGTATGTCCCCAAGCTTTCTAAATATTTGGTTCTAGGCCTGTATATTCATATTCCAATTTCCTCTGTCGTTTTGGACCCATCCGCGTACCATTTGATGACATTTTTATTCAATTTAGAAATGGTATTTTGGTCCCATTTACCCTTATTGCTAAACTCTGTCGTATATTTTTTCACAAAGCTGATTTTTTTGACATGTCCTCATCATCGTTAAAAGTTTGAGGTTTATGGCTATTCGTTCCTTCTTTGATCGAAGGGGCTAAGATCCAGTACTACATCGATAGCTGTTGCTGGGCAGGTTCTCGTATCCTCAGTTATGTATATGCATGCTAATTTTAGTACTTTAGAGAGATTAACTCTCGCAGTGGCCAGATTAGTTGTAGTTGCTCCAAGCTACTGATGTATAAGTGATGATCGGTCTCGCTGTTGCTGTATACATCTAAAGCAGTATTTTTGGGTTGCGTCCCCAACTTTTTTCTGCAAAAGTTTCTGGTCTTCCTGGTTACTTAAAATTCGTGTTTGTTGTCAGTTGTTGTCATACTAACCAAGATAGTGTTATGCCCCACCTTCACCTCCACTGAGCTGGTAGACAGTAGCTGCGCATCCACATGGTGGTCACGCCATCTAGCCCTCTTGACAGACTTGTATGGAGTGTTGTGTGTGCTTATGTATCTTGTAATGCCAACTCCTTCTTACGCTGTTAAATAATTCACATTAAGTGGTAGCTTCAAATTCATAGTCATTAAATCTCAAATAAATTCATTAGTTTCTTTCTTGAACCTGGAGCAACCCGACATAATATGATTTAAGTTTATAGTTTGTGACATACAAGATATGTTAATAAATACTATTTATTCATTGCCAACTTGTTTTTATTCCTCCTTTACTTATAAAATTGACTTCTTTTGCAGCGAAAGTTGAATATTATTAGCTTTCATTATATCTTGTGCAATTTTCATTCTTCCTTCATTTCGAGGCTATTGTAGTTGTACCCTACTTCGAACACGAATCAGAGGAGCCATTGCGAATGCTCCCTAAATTAATATTCAAAAGCCAACAGTCAAAATGAGTATTACCTAAATTCAATAGAACCCCTCGGATAGACTTCTAAACCGTTTACTTTCATCTATATGCAAATAGAATTGGAAATGTATATCTGGAAAATTGATGAAACGTCGTGTTCCAGAATAAGTTCAATACATATTTTTTTAATTTACGTAATTGATCGAGGCGGGTTTAACGTTTGAAGACAATTGGTATTGGCCACGACACTACTGCGTAATTTAATATATGCCTATAACAATGCAGGTGTCAGTGACAGGCACTTAACCGCGATATCGTATTACTACTGTATTATTGAGGTTTCTCTGTACTGGGGTGGAAGGTGATTTGATACGTTTTTATGTTAATAGGTAAAAGAATGTCATGGATCTTTACTATTTTTATCACTGAAGGATTTACTTTTTTCGCTACTACATGCTAATTTTGGTAAGCACTGTACAAATGATTGCAATGTTTGATGATTCATCATCAGTTTTGATACACAAAAATGCAACTCGAAAAAATTAAAATAACTAATAAACTGCATTTAAAATATATAAAACTACGGTACTCATTTAACATTATTCGCAAACAACTTTAACACGAATGCGAGTATCGTGTTTAAAACTGTAACACCTAAACACATAAACAATGTTTTTACTAGTTTTTATTTTTGGGGAAGATAAACTTAATTAATTTTACAGTGGGAGACTATTCAAAATTAATTAAGTTATAATGAATGAAAAATATAATAGTAATGAATACTGTTAGTGGAAACATATTTCGACCTCACATCTAAACGGTGGGCGGCTGGAAATTGCATGCAATTGGCCGTCAGTGTCGATTGCTCGATCAATGTGATCATTACAGTGATACACTCATCCTTAACTAAATTTTGTTGTTAATAGAGCCTTGTGTCTGCATATTCTTTTTGTTACATTTTATTAGTTGTATAGTTACTTGCTTGTTTGATTTCTTGGAGTTTTATACATTTTAGTTTCGTTCATTTACATTAGGAGTTCCAGGTTTGTTTCTGACTGTAACCTTCTTCGATGGGTGAGTATGGTGATTACTTCCCATTGCTATCTGGACACAACACATCTGTGTATTGTAATGTGTGCAAGATAGAAGTAAAGTGTTTTCAAAAATCACAATTGTTAAGACACGTCCAACCAAAGAAGCACCAACAAAATCAGTCTGGCAGTGAAGATATCTTCTGTTCAGAGCTATGTGAAGCATTTATTGCAGTTAACATTCCTTTATCCAAATTTCAAAATCCCGTTTTAAACAATTTTTTAAATAAATACACCAATATGCTTATGCTCTTGAAGCCATACTGCGCCAAATATATTTACCTCAGTGCCACACCAAAGTAATGGCTTCTATAAAATCCAATATTTCTGACAATTTCGCTTGGATATCTGCAGACGAAACAACAGATATTTTAGGCCGTTGTGTCATAAATATTATTGTCGGAATATTACATCCCTCGATTTCTTACACACCTTATTTAATCGCCTCTAAAATTTGTGAAAGAGTAAATAATAAAAGTCTAGATAATATTTTTGATGATGTCAATGTATTACAAACAAGAGTTTTGTCATTTATATCGGATACCGCAGCATATATCCTTAAAGCTGGAAAGCTGCTATAAGAAAAGTATACCAATATGCTCCATATTTGCTTATCCCATGCCTTGCATCGTATAACTGAATTCATCCACGACGAATTTGCAGAAACACATAAATTAATAAGCAGAGTAAAATTTCTTTTTTAAAAGCCCCTCAACGAGTTTGTTTATATAAAGTAAAATTTTCAGATTTACCTTTACCGCCAGTTACAACAAGATGAGGTACTTGGTTGGAAGCAAGTTTTTTTTATTGCAAAAATATTAGACATATCAGAGACATAATATTTGAGCTAAAAGATGAGACACGTTTGATAGTACAATGCAAAGATCCCTCTTTAATCAATCAGCTAAATTTTATAGATGTATATTTTAAACATTTACCGGATTATCTATATTAAATTTAATAATATAGGTAAAAATATTTTGCTAAAAGAAGGACTATCAAACCAAATGAGGTACTTAATACTTTTAAGTCGCAACCGGGTGAATTTGGACAACGCTTGCAGCAAAAAGGCAAAAATATATTTGATAAAAAACCCGATTTTGATATATTAAAGCAATTTGCCCTAGGATATTTTACAGACGAAGTACAGATGTTCTTGATTTTCAAAGATATTTTAACCCCAAAAGAAAAATATAGAACGAATAGGGGTAATCAATATCAATAAAGTCATATTACAACATTTATGATAAATTAATTGAAGTCTTTAGTATTAATAATTGTTCAACTAACATGTGTAGATTTCCGCGGTCATTGTCTATATTGGGCTTCTGGGCTTGAACCACGCCCTTTTCCTCTGGCCGACGTTTCGTCCACACTCTCAAGCGACATCTTCAGTGGACTGTTCAGAGGAAGGAAGTCGGCCAGAGGAAGATCCAAGATGTGGTTTCAGCCCGGAACTCCGGCAGATAATATTAATAATTATTGTTCAATTGACTGGAAACGAACATATTAAAGTTTTAATAATGATGTTGGTGGCCGCGTTAGAACAGATGAGGAAATATGTGATTTATTTAACAATTTGTATAATATTTTACATACAATTTGCTGTTTTCTAACGAGGTTACGTTTTGTTTGAATGGTACTCGTAATCGTCATAATTGTTGATATTGGTCAATAGATAATCCTCATTGCTAGAAACGCATACAGTATCTGTAAAAATTAAACGTTTGGGCTGGTATTTTCAGGAACCGTATTATTGCTCTTCTCTTAATTCATGGTACACTAACTGGACAAAGATACTTAGATCTTCTACGTCGTCAGGTTGTGCCTAATATTGAGGAGGATGAGAAATTACCAGTAAATTTTAGGTTCCAACAAGATGGAGTACCCCCTCACTTGCTCCTTAATATTAGAAGAAAGATTTCCAAATAGATGGATTGGTTGTAGAGAATTTCTTGAATGGCCTCCACGGTTTCCTATTTAAATCCCCCAATTTTGTTTCCTTTGGGGTCATTTAAAATCTGTGATTTATTCTAGACAACCGCATAATCTGAACGAGTTACAGCAGAAAGTAATTACGAAAGTGAAATAAATCCGTGAGGACAAATGGCATATTTCATTCAAGAATTTGTTCAACACTTGCATATTATTAAGAAGTGAATGGCGATCATTTCGAAAACTTCTTAACTGAAACTGATTTTGTACACACACGATTGAGGTATTGATGGGTGACTTGTTTTTGCTGTATTCTATACCATTGAATATGTGTCATGGTATTTTTCGATCACTTGTTTATTTATCGACAAAAATAAATAAAAAAACAAAAACACTAATGCTAAAACTGTATACTTTGCTTGTGTTTTCATTTCCTCGCAGTAAGAAATCCTAGTGAGTTTACATCCTATCATTGACGATACATTGATGTGTTTTTACTTAAGATAGTTCGTAAATTTACCACCTTTTACAGTGCATGCTAACACCTATTATATTCTAGCACATAATATGCATTAAAATTACACCAACTACTTATTATAAAAGCTGTTAACATTGCAATACATTTCCAGATGCTTTATTATTAACATTAAAAATTTGTCGTCAATTATAAATAATTTACCAAAACAAACCTCCTCATCCACTACATAAAATCTATATCTTTACCGATTCTTACTTCAGTTTAAACTTAATAAATTTCCGAAAATTATCCAATCAATTTAATCAACTCCGAACAAAATCGAATTACTCAGCGCATCAGACGTTCATTCCGTATTCCGGCGGTAAAGAGGATCCCAGGCTCCTTCGATAAATAATTTGAAATTCCGTTAGATTATGGTCCAGGATAACGCAATTACAGTTTAATGCGTGTCCCCGTGATAAATTGCAGTTTTCCTCCTATGCAATGTGGTGTTACCGACGAAGCAGCTTATCGACGGAAAGAGGTGCTGTCGCCTATCGGCGTAACGTCGAACTAATGCCGGCGGTAGAGAGAACTGTCGCTTTCAGTTCGAGTTGATATATAGCGCCCTTGCGAGACAAGTAAATAAATTGGCGAACGATCTATATTTACCGTAATGCGGTGTCGATTTGAATAACGAGTTCTATTTTGTGTAAATTTATTATATTTCCAAACTAGCGGTAAATAAAAACCAACGATTTTGAAAATACTTATAAGTTTATTATGGTAACATTAAGTTGACGCCATTACGTTATATGAAAACAAGTTATAATGAAACTACTTTTTTTGCAAGGACTTATTCTGTCAGAATATGTCAAAATGTATTACCTAAAACTGTTATCAATTAATTAAGATATAGGTCAGTAATTTAATAAAAGATACATCAAAATTGCCAATGGGCTGTGAGTGCTTCCTTCGGTGCACAGTGGTTTAGGATCCGATATACATGATCGAAACCTCTAGCTCCTTAAATAGTTGACCAAACGAGGTGAAAATTTAACCATAGGGGCTTCAAGGCATGTAGAATCAACTGACGAAAAAGTTTTGGTACACCATGTCATCTTCAACTTACAGTGAGGGTGAAAGTGTGTGTACCGTTTAGGGAAAGGTGCAACTATACAAGAGGTATAAAAAACTTTGTTTCAATAAAATTTTTATTTATTTTTAAAATTTTAATAATATGCTTGGTAATAGTCGCAATAGTAATAATATAGTAATAGTAATAATAATATAAATATACATATTGATAAAACCTTTAGAATGATTCTTCCTCTGAAAATTCTTCTTCACTCAAGTCTATTTGTTCTTCGAGGGACAAAGTGTCTTGTTCATCTCTGTTAAGTACTACTAATTGCAACATTTCGTCGTCTAACTTCCTATGTGGTCTTTGCGTAACACTAAATGAACTTAACAATGGATCAGAACTAAGGATGAGTCTGTGGAACAGATCTTCGTTTACTTTTTCCGCACTAATTTTTCTGGTGTGGTGTTGACGATATCGCCTCATGTCTTTATTTTTCGATTCTTGAGCCTCTTCAGATAGTTCACCAATAGGAAGAATTGCTTCTTTTACAATAATTGGACCATGGATCAATAGTTTGTGAACGGAGGGAGGCATGTAGTACCAGTTGTATAATGAAACGTATATCTCGGCAGTTTTTAAACAATACAACTCAAAGTTATCGATATTGATTTCATAATTACTGTTGATTGTACGCAAAATTACACCAAAACGTTTAATCAATCCTTCGTCAATCCCAGTAATTTCCGCTGATAGAGATGGATTTGAAAAGAAACGTCTTGCAGTATTACCATCATTTGTATTCCCAGATCCAGTTTTCGGAATGTCTACAAGAAGACCCATTTTTTCTCGAAATTCTGATTGAATCTTTCTTTTCCGTGTCTCGAAAGCCTCCTTGTGTGCTTTGCTAACTTTCCACATTTGCAGCTCAAGCCTATATGAAATATGTAGTAAACATTCAAAACAACGAATATACGAATGTAAAACAGACAATCCAAATTCTAAAGAGTTCGGATCAACTGGCAGTTGCCGAAGAGATACTATATTGTTCATTTGTGAAATTTTTACTCCACAAAGATAGCAAGTCATGCTTGAAGTGTTTGTCAGCGCATTGCAGACTTTCCGTCCACCATTGTTAAACACATTTTGAAATTGATTTTTCCTATTGGAGAGACATATGGGATCAATTTTCAATTTCACTTTTCACGGCCGCTTCTTCCTGTGCTGAAATATTCGCAGTTTCATGCACCCATTGAAGTCTTATTGGGCGACAATATCTCTTAGAGGCAGGTCGCGGGTTTTCCATATAATGTCTGTGGATTTTTCATCGATCAATTGGAGCGGAACCAAAGATGTTATAAAAATACTATCATCCGCACGTGGTGCATCTTGACTTTGATGTTTATACGCGGTGTATCCCGAACTGCCGTCAAAACCCCACTTACACAATAAAACTAATGAACTTTCTCGTGCTTCAAGTGAAATACATTTAAAAATACTTTCACAAGTGTTATTTAATAAATTTTGCAGGGGTACTTCACACTTTTTTCGGAGATTGAAATTTGCGATGGGTAAAAAAGCTTCTTCCTTTCTAAGACTTTATAATACGGCGGATACAAAGCATGTCCGTGCTGGTTAGCTCCACTTCTTAATGTGTTGTACTGTGTCTTAGTCAGATTTGCAGAAATTAAAAGCGCAACGGCTTCTTCTAATGAATAACTTGACTGTTCATAATGTGGAGATCTCCAACGAGTTAAAATTCGCTTCGACCGTGAAGGGTTGTTGTGGTCATTTCCTCGAGAAGCTGTGCCCAGCTGGATCACCACTTTCTCTTAGCTTCATTGATGTCGCAAAAGCTAATTCAGCAGTCGATTTCTCTTTTCTTAACTGTTCGGTTTTTCGACGTTTAATTACCACTGAAGCATCCTTAAAGTCTTTCGATGGTCGGCCCCGCTAGTAGAAGAAGGACCGGGAATACAACGAAGAACTACTTCAGGAAACTTTATTTCTTCTTGCAACCAGGCGCCAAATTTTGCTAAGAAGCGATTGTTCATTCTGTGCGCACTTTTCCAATTTCGATAATAGGGAGAGAAAAACGATTCTCTGGTAAAATTCACAAGAGTCTTTGTTGCAATTTCGTCACCATTTGTTTGAAAATGCTCTTTCAGGAAATCAAGAACTCGATTTTTCCGCAGTTCCGTGGATTCTTCATGAAATTCCATAATTTTTCATGCAGGACCATACGTGTGATTGGCCGATTCGCCATGGCCACAATACGGCAATTCGAAAAGAAAACAAAAAACACAAGAAAATAACAAAGTTTGCAAGTGGAAACACCGATATAAAGTCTTATAAAAACACATAACAGTTAACAAAACAAAGCTCTGTGGAATGATTTTATATACCCATGCCTTGCAGCCTTTTATAGGCTTTAGCTCTACCCTTATTTACATACCCCTACCTGCCACCTTCAGGGGCACGTAGGGGCATGTAAATAAACTTTCCTTATATTTATAACTCATTAAGGAACAATATTATTTTGACCACATTCCGTCCTAAGTTGTCCTCTTTATTGATACTTCGATTAATTACCTACTTCATAAGAAATATGCATATAATTGCATATAGGGGCTTGAGCAAACAAAAGATAAATTTCTAATACCCTTAATCGCACTTAATGATAGTATTATGATAAGAATTTCATTATAAACTCATAAAGCAGTTATATTTCCAAAGAATTTCTTTGGACAATGTGAAGAATTTATAAACATTAGAATCGCATTATTTAAAAGATGTGAACTTTACGATCTTTGAAAGCGTGTATCTTTAATTTCTGTAATGCATCAGTTGTAATTCCAGCCTAGAACTTGAACTAATGTAAGAAGAGTAGCATATCACAATTTTGCAACGATTGGGAAAAGATGAAATTGTCGGTTTCGATCGCGTATATCAGATCCTAAACCACTGTGCGGTGGTGCTATACAGCCAATATTTTCAGAGAAAATGGAAGCATTTTTTTCAGATACAATTTACCTAGAAACGCAATAAACGAACAAATGTGGGGTAATTATTATTACAGGCGTTATTAAACAAAAAAGTAAGCGAAAACCCATCCTACTGTCAAGAAAATGTATGAAACAGTATGATGTTCTGCAAAAACGTGAAAGCGCAACGTTATTCAAATAAGTGTCACCTGAAGTAATTACACAGGGTATTTTACTGATAACAAATTCCTTTATAATTCGCAAACAGTGACCGATAGGTAAAAAAAGCTTATGCAAACTGTTGAAGGGTTATGATTTGTCTATAACCCAAAATTATTGGAATTTATGGAAGGTATTTCACATCATAATCCCGGTACAGCTTTCAATTTTGTCATATTAAATACAGTACCCCAATATTATTGCATTTTTAAACGTATCAGTAAATTAACAGTAAATGGATCAAACAAAACATACCTTAGCGTTTAACTCGTTAATTTCCAAGATATCTTTGATTTTCTAAAAATTATCATGACTTACACTGCTTGAGAAAAGCGATTGTAATTTAACTATCACTTGCAATAGGTGATTTAAATTTTGAAATTTATTAAGTGTAGATTACAACTCTAATTACACTTTTAAATGCGCTTGATGAACACCCAGTGTATTAGAGTCACTAATAGGTGCGTAAACTCAAGCAACTTAAATTGATCGCATTGCTTTTTCTTAAATAGAGTATAAAGATCTATATATGAAAACCTGTTCAGGAAAATCTGATAATTCCTAGTGTATACTAATATGGAGCGTGTTGACATTAACTTTCTTATTTTAAACGCAACACCCTCTATATTTTTATATTTTTGCATTGCCGTTAAAATTTTATTTAAAATTTGGGTAGGTATCCCTATATTAAAATTCATTTGTTTTGAAGATATTTCGATTCTTTGCAGAAAAGTGTACGCATATTTTGCTCGATTAGTCCAAATCTACATTAATATACAGTCAAATTTTCATGGTTTTCACGTGAATAGTTTTCCATATATAGATGGCTGATATTCGTCGTGCGACACCTGTATATGTTTACATGACTGAATTCCTATTAATGAAAGCTTTGATTTTAATTAAGCATATCCTGTGTCCACCTTTTCTACTTCTCGTAGTAGGTGATATTGGTGAGGATAATGCAGTCCCACTTGTAGGTTAAATACAAAGTTTGGTAAAATGTCCTTAATTTTATTGTATATATAATTAAATGAATTTGCTCTTTCTTCTATACTCGCAAAAGATTCTATGCTTATGGAAAAACTTGTGGCCAACCCTATTCTTACGGAAAATATTGTATCTGCGGAAAATATATATAAGGAAATGTAATAGCTTAAAATACCTGAAAAAGATGGTCCAGCTCTTCAGAGTTACTTCACATGGGCTGAGATCTCAGAAGGAAAGAAAAAGAAGTGTGGAATGCATGCTTTTTGTAGTAGGTAATAAGCAGTGGAAGGTGTATTACAAACTGAAGAAAATAAAAAGGCCAAGAGCAATATTTGAAAAGGAAAGGAAAAAGGAAGAACGGGAAAGAAAAACACAAGCAAAGAATATAATGAATTCGAAAAAACAAAAACCCAAAGGAAACAAAATATGCTCAAACAAGTAGAGTAATGAAGTTGTGAAGGATAATTACCCCGCTTCAAATCCTGTAGCTTTTGTGATAAAAAGATTATGCTCTGAATGTGGAGGCATTGTGACCTGTGTAATGTGTAAGAAAAGACATCACAAAAGTTGCATTGATTATTCTGTATTAGAAAACCAAAGAAAATAGGAGCTGTGATTTGTATTTATACAGTGACCGGCATAAATATTGCAACATATGGGAAATTTTTTTATTGTTAAAATATACTAAACTTTTTTGGGGGAATAGGTTGTGCATGTCTAGAAATCCCCAAAATTTATTTTGACACATGTCACGTGACCACTAATATGGCGGTAAATTTAAAAAATATGCCGTGAATCTATAAAAAGTGGGGTTAGAAGACATAATATCCAAAAAAGTTATTTGAAAAAGTTGCTTAGAATTCAATTCTGAGGCGGTATGCAAATTTTTGTAAACATAGAAAATAAGTAAACTAGGTCCTTTTTTTGGAGAAGAAGAAAAACGTCAAATTAAAAGGCATATAGTAAATAAACGTAAAAGATAAACTAGTTTTGTAAAAAAAAAAACCAATAAAAAGTGAGGTTAGATAACATGATATCGAAAAAAGTTATTTGAAAAAGTTGCTTAGAATTCAATTTTGAGGCGGTATGCAAATTTTTGTAAACATATTTTAAAAAAAAATACAAATCACAATTTTTCCAAATATTGTTTCATTGAATTACATATTTCCATTTTTTTCGCTCTTGGCAGCTCAACTGCAGTACTATTTCCAAATTTGGTTGATACTCAAACAGTTTCCTCAATTTTTGCATAATTAACATAGCGAAAACTGAAAAGTACGATTTCGGTGTGACAATTGTTGTTGCAAGGGACTGTATCTACTAGTAATAATAAAATTTTACAAACATTTTCTCTCTAAACCACTTAGCAAACATTAGTTTTATTGAAGATTATCATATTTTCTTTTTGTTGTCTGCCTTAAAGTGAAATCGGTAGTCCAAAACTCATAACACTAAACATCTAAGCCCTCACAATGTTATTGCACGCACCGAAGGTATTTATGTAGGTTTCGAAATTACAAAACTCACTAGAAATAAATAACCAGTATTTTTAGCTAATGATAGGAATACTTAATAAGCAAAAACATTTAAACAATAACTAATAGTAATGAACAACTAATATAAGTAAGGTAGGCTTTGAAATTAGAAACAACAAAATAATGTAGTAAACTATTTTAATTTTTTGGAAAATAAGCAATTACTTACTATCATTATTATTTTACCTATCGTTTATTATTCGTTGTTTTCCAATTTCAAAATCTACTTTAAAACCTTCGGTGCGTGCATGCAGTAGTATCAGTTTTTGACTAATAGTTTCCATTTTAATGCCGAAAACAAACAAGAAATATAATAATTTTCAATAAAAGTAATGCTAAGTCGTTTAGAGAAAATGTTTGTAAAATTTTATTTATTACTAGTAGATACAGTCCCTTGCAACAACAATTGTCACACTGAAAACGTACTTTTCAGTTTTGGCTATCTTAATTATGCAAAAATTGACAAAACTGTTTGAGTCTCAACCAAATTTGGAAGTAGTACTGCAGTTGAGCTCCTAAGAGCGAAAAAATTGGAAATATGTAATTCAATGAAACAATATTTGGAAAAATTGTGATTTTTATTTTTTTAAAACATGTTTACAGAAATTTGCATACCGTCTCAAAATTGAATTCTAAGCAACTTTTTCAAATAACTTTCTTCGATATCATGTTATCTAACCTCACTTTTTATTAGTTTTTTTTTTTTTTACAAAACTAGTTTACCTTTTACGTTTATTTACTATATGCCTTTTAATTTCACGTTTTTCTTCTTCTCCAAAAAAAGGACCTAGTTTACTTATTTTCACATTTTTTTTATTCTTTCTTTTTTTTAATTTAGCTACAACGACGTCAATAAAATAGTTAAAATTTGGTTGAAATATCTAATTGTCAATATGATGCCAATTATTGGTGTGCCAATAATTGATGAGAGTGTTGATTGCTAACAGTTGGATGGACTGAAAAAATACTGCCGAATATTAGAAAACTTATCTTTTCTTTTCCGCTTTGTGGAATGAATCAAATTTTGAGATTAATTTGCAATGAAATTTTAGAGTTAAAAATCTATAGAGCAATAATATACCACCTCTTTCTTAGTCCAAAGCAAAATTAAGTAGTACTATGCTAGAAAAACTTACGAAATATACACTGTGTTGGCAACTAACGAACTTACACCATACTGATCAAATATGAGATAATCCACTACCTATTTTGTTGATTGCTTTGCTAACATTTGATAGCCCGAACTCAACCTTCTATTTCCATTCATCCACATTTTACGGCGGAGCCTCGGCCATTTTATATACGAGATACGCTCGAATTCGAAATTGTTATTCGGTTTGCATTCGGCAAATTGTTAAATGGATCGCCGTCCTCGGAATGCGAAGTACCACGTCAGAAGAATTCGGTGTTCGTAGACGTACAGACATAAGTCGCATGCCTTTCGTCCTTCGGAGACCGGAAAACTCGGAAAGTTGCCCCCAGGAGACGTCACAATCGCATTCTACGAATCAAAAATGAGGAAACGCGTGGTTCGTTGCACTCTTTATATCGCAGGAGAATTTCCATCCGAATGAAATGCACCGTAACATGCAGCGCTTTGTGTTGTTGGTTGCCTGCGTGACGGCGAAGATATCTGCGCCTAAACCTAAAAATCGTATACGTTCGGTTCCTACGATCAGCCAATTTTACGGGTGATTTATTGAGCTTCCGATATCTGATGTTGCTAGATTAGCTTGACAAGATAGAGGACAAAATATCACACAAAACATGTTTCTTTAGGGATATTTGCCACAAAAAGAAAATATACACATTTATATATGTGTTCTAAAAGAAAGAAATTGAAGACAATAATTACGGAAAATTGTGATGTGAAGGGTTTGTTATTTTTTAAGGAGATAAACCAATAATTTACCGGTCAATTTATCACTAATTTAATAATATTAGTTCCAATTTAGTGAGTTTTATTCTAGGGTTTGATAATTCCAGTTTATTTTAGCAGCCATAACAATACTGCTTTCGTAATGTGGCAACCTAAATTTGCCCATTATCATTTTATGGTTGTTTAAATTCAGGATTTGAATGTATTTTATTTTCGTTTAGCAATCATCGAAAATAATTGTTTTCTTTTATAACCTTAGCAGCCAATGGTAAGGGGCTTTTGGTAGTTTGGAGTTTAAAAAATGATTTTCTTTTCAATTGAAAAGTGCCCGGTACTTTTTGGACAAAGACACGTGCCTTCGAACACTTCGACAACGCCTTTCTGCTACCTCCTGTTTCCTTTTTGATTACTTGGAAAGCAGTGATCTAATCATCTTAAAATTGGCATCATTTCTCTTCAAAAGAGTTCTCTTAATTTGGTATATATGTTATTTTTAATTTTTTTTTTAAATTTTAGAATACGCCTCTATTTTCTTAGAAAGGAATGGATATTTTTTAACAGCTTTTGTATTGTGTTTTGTTCTTAAGAGCCAAATGAAAAGTAATTTGAACTTAATCATATTTTATGGCAAAAAAAAATTCTGTACATTTTCATACAGATATTTTTTTTTCTGTAGCTGTAGATATTTTTTTTTAAAAACTTCTCGGGAGAATTTTATTCACTATCGCTTCAATTATGTAAAAATCAAGATTGGTTTGTTCAGTTATTTTTGAGAAAGAGCGTGAATTCGTGATGGTACGACTTTTAGCACAAGCGATTTTTTGCTTGCATTAGAATTTTATCTAAAACCAGGGCTGGGACTCTGTGTAAAATAGAATTCTATTTATCGCTTCATTTCTACATCATTTGTACTCTGTGTGGCAATAGTCGATTTCTATATGCTGCCATATTGTCGCCAAAAGGCGATACGTCCACATACCTCGCTTTGAAGGATAGATAGATCGTTTAGAAAAGAATAGCATTTACTAGTTGATGGCTTATTTCACAGCTTACTTTGTTTGAGTTTGTAAGAGGTGTGAAATATTTGGAATGTATAAACGGATCGCTTTTTTTGCGTAGAATACGTCGTTTTATATTAAAGATGCGCATTTCTTCTAACGCTTCTTCTTCATACACACCCATAATTAATGTATTGGGAACATTTAAATCAATGAATAAAGATTAGCGAATAAAATATACAAATATTTTTCGCAGTCCTAACCTAAACAACGTCTTTATTCCCACTTAATGCCACCTGTGTGTTGTCTTTTTCACAAAAAATACTAGGACGTCACGTCAATAAGTTCTAAACGGTTGGTGTTCACCCATTTAAGGGATTATATTTCTATTCCTAAATTCATTGCACTATTTATCGACGCAATTCACCATGTTGTCGACTTCAAACATAGAATACTACTGTAGAAAACTATAATAGAATTCTATTGTACATAGAGTCCCAGACCAGTAATATTTTCATTACCTTGCAAACGATCCAATATGCAAACGTAACCATTCACTCCCGATGTCCCCCCAATTGACTGAATGGTTACCTAAGCGTTAGATTAGTAAATATTCGAAATTTCGATACCGAGTTCGAATGTCACACAAGTCAAAGAAAAACAAATGGTTCTCGAACATATTTGTCAAATTAATTGCAAATATGTAATGAGTTTGGCAAGAAACAGCCCTCTTCAGGGCTACCCTGATGACGGCAGTAGACCAACTGCCGAATCTACCAGAGTAGTAAGCTATAATAAAAGGGTACCCTCTACATTTTTGTTAGCAGGATTTAAGAAAGACATTGATAGGGTGAACAAGAATTGTGATAAATGCTAACATAATATGTTTACTAGAAAATGTTGTTCTACGTACAAAAGTATTTTCCTATATTATCTGTGTAATAGGTTTCAAGTAAAACTTGACTCACATTTTCATCGATCTAATAATTATATACAGATGTTCGTAATAGGTATTGCGTTATTCTTTTCTTTTATATTAAATAGCTACAAATAAGCAGATCGATTTCATTTCGTAAATTCCTATCCTAAGATTTCTATCCATAATTACCTATATGTTCTCGAATCATCCGATCAATATGTACTGTTGCATGTCTCGTAATCTCCAAGACTGCATTATCAGAAACCAGTGCTGCTATATAAAAGACTAATGACTAAAATATTTTATTAGACTGCTAGAAGGAGTTAAATTACCTTGGATATTATAACTGAGAACACTCAAACCAATTCGATCCATTCCGTATTGTTCTGATAAGAAAGACAGACTACGCTCGATATCATGAAACAAACGCATTTAGAATTATAATTGGACCTTAAAAATGAATGAGCCTTCGGGGTAACAGCGGGTAAATAATTTAAGCCGTATCACCACGTCGCTGTGCAGCAGTTTATCTGGCTTGGGAGCTATTGCTTGTCTCTAATATATACTGAGTTAGGTATGCATACCTACACGTAGATACATTGAGTAATTTAATCGGTGTAAGGATATTAAAACAAAATGATTTGCAGGTTCACAATGGTTTTGTAAATTCCACTAAAATATAGAAACAATAGGTATTGATAAATATATTGCTGCTGAAATGAACAGTGAAGGTAAATTGTAATCAAAGCACATTAATATTAATATACGTATAATAATAGTAGTAATTAAGGATTGTAAACCGGTTAACCGGTAAATTGACCAAAAAACGTTCGGTAAATTTACCGGTAAATTACAAAAAATTTACCGGTAATTCGGTAAATGAAAAATGATATGTATTTAAAGGTCTAAAGGGACATTGAAAATAAAGAAAAAGGAACAGGTAAGTGTAAGTAACAATATACCCACTTATTAATTTTATGAGAGATGTTTTTTTGTTTAATTTTAATTTAAACTTTCTTGAGATTGAGAACCCGCTGTAATGCCCTAGAATAGCGAATATAAAAAAGAAACTGACAAAACTTTTGATTAGAAACGTATAACCTCCATTCCACCGAATCAAAAAATTCTCAACAAAAAAAAGCAAAAAATTGAAAAAAAGGTGTAGAAATTAAAAGAAAATAAGAATGCAAACAAGATGGATAACGAAAAGCAACGCAAAGAAAGCGAGATTAGTGTTCATTTGTTGCTAGGACGGTTGCTAGGACGGTAGGAAGCAAAACACCCCACTTTTCCCACCTGCCTTTGTCAACAAGTGCAATTTCAATTCTCTCATTTTATGGTTTTTTGTGTGGATTTTATTTATCTCTCGAAAAAAGTTGAGTTAGCGTATGTGATTTGTGCTCTGGAGTTTTTTAAGATTTTTAAACGTTTAAAATCGTTTTTCTGAAAGAGTAAGTAAATGTCTCATTTTTTTAATATTTAAAAATAATAATATATAAGAACAACATTTCACGTATTTAAATTAATAGCAATTTTTGAATACGCCACATTATGAGAGGACATTAATGCGACATTGTTGTAAAATAACATTAAAATTTGAACCTTAAATATTTTGTTTTACTTCTTACAACTGTTTAAAATAATTAAATACAAATATTTATTACAAAACTCTAATATTATGCCTTAAGATTGTGTAAAATATGTATTATTCTAGTTTTACTTCTAACCCTATTTTCTTGGGGAAGCCCCATTAATGTCACACATGAAAAAAAAATTACCGGTAAACCGGTATTTTCATTTTCATTTACCGAATTACCGGTAAATGAAAAAATCGGTAAATTTACAATCCCTAGTAGTCATGGTCTTTATTGTCCAAGAGTGAAGCCAACAAATATATACTAAACGTTGACATATAGGGTTGGGATAAAGTAGTAGACTAGTAAATGATTGTTGACAAACAAGTTTATTTAATTCGCGTCCATCGAATTACTAATTTGACGGATGAAAATGGTGCATTTAAAGAAAGAGAGCGTATTGAATTTTAATGATGATCGGGTTTGCGATCGCGTTAGAACTATCGAGAAGTGTGTCACTTTTAATGATTTGCATCCGAAAGAACTCTATATGAACGTTCAGCTGTCACTTAAAACATTAAACGTTTTAGTATGATTAACAGTTAAAAATTCACCAAAACAGAAAGACCACAGACCACTACTAACGCAGTTGTTAGAGGAAACATTGGTATTAAATTAAGATCACCTCAAACTTCTACCACGACTTTAGCACTAAACCATGGTATAAGTCGTCGGTCTGTATGAAAAATATTGAAAAGAGAAAGTTTCATCTGTATATAATACCTACTCCAGGATGTCAGATGAGGTTTTGCCGACGCCTGGAATTTTGCTAAGCATTATGGAAATTTGTAATGCAGACGAACATTTTGCAATGCTAATCTGGTACTTTTCTGTTTAAATGGAACAGTCATCGCCCATAATTCCAGGTACTGGTCCATGAAAATCCTCACTGTATACGTGAAGCCCATCTCAATATCTCAAAAGTTGATGTCTGGATAGGAATTGTTAAAGAGGCTTATAAGCCCTTTTTATAGAAGGATTCCTGCCTTACACAATGGGAGTTCCTTAACGTTTTGGTTTCAACAGGATGGAGCGCCTCCCTATAATAGGCGAGTTAGGAACTTTTTGGGTGTTTTCCCAAATTGATGATTGGACGTAGAGGATTCATAGAGTTCTCCAGACCTTAGTCATTAGATTTTATCTTTGGGTTTCTAATTCGGTTTAGTTAGGCTCGAACGTTGCAGAATTGAGGCAAAGAATAGCGAGACTGTGATTTGATCCGTACAGAAGTTTTGTAAGGTAACTCAGGATTTCGTAGAAGACTAGCATAATGTCAGGAAGTAAACGGCGAGCATTTTGAACATTTAAATGAGTTTCGTTTATAAGATGCTACCATTTGTTAATAATTTAATGAATAAATTAATTGTTCAGTCAATGTGAGTGTTTCTATCTCTTATTATTTACAGATAATGGTGCTAAAAACCGTATGTCGAATTTCGCAAAAACAAGTCTATTATTAATTTGCAAAATACAGGCTGTTCCATTTAATAAAAAATAAATGGAATTCGGTTGAACTGCAAGATACTCGTCAACAACAAAATTGAACAAAATTAGATGTATTATGATTCGTGACATATATTGCAACGTTTCATCAACGCATCCTCTCCGTTTTAAAGTTATTTGCTTGGTTCCATACTTTATCCCAACCCTGTGTATAGGGTACTATATAATTCCGGTATACTCTAGCTTCCACACTGAAGAGTAGCGTCTTAGGTTAACCTCAGTAAATTCCTTGGAAGCTTGCATTTCAAATCCTTTGACGCAGATTTGCAAAAACATATGAAGGACTGATGAAGTTTGTAGTCCAGTGGATTGGGTGAATTACTATAAAGATGAGAAAAAAATACCGTTGATTCAATCTATGTGATTATTAAATTATATTTTTGTAACATGTTTCGCTCTTACCATAAGAGCTTCCCCAGGCAGAAAAATTACATTTTTTCATGATTCGAATTTCTTTCTTGTTACCTGAGAATGCTGTCTTAGTTGAGCGAAACATGTCGTAAAAATATACTTTAATAAATACATAGATTGATCAAACCATATTTCGTTCTCTTCTTATATCAAAGGCTGCTCAAGATCACATATTGAAGTTGTTCTAGTTAAGGTAATTCCATATACAGGCTGTTTCACCAGCAGGGAATTTCTCTATAACTCGTAAACAGTGACAGATGTGAAAAAGTTTTTATAAGTGGTTGTAAGATTATAATTTTTCTATAACGCAAAATTATTGCGATCTATACAGGGTGTTTCGTAACCACGGTACAGCCTTGAACTTTCTTTTTTAAATACAATACCCCCAATATTATTGCATTTTTAACCCAGTAAATTTTAAAAACGTAAGATGTAACATACTTTAGCGATAGACTCGTTAATTTTCAAGATATCTTTGATTTTCTAAAAATTATGTCGCTTGCACTGTTTGTGAAAAGCGATTGTAATTTAATTACCACTTCGAATAAGTGAATCAAATTTTGAAATATCTTAGTACGGATCTACTTATACCTGCAGGTATGTATATAGTTGGTGTTCGTCACTATAGCGCAAACTCAGTCAAATTTAAATGGGTTTATGGGATTATATTTCATCCATCACACTCAGCGACACATACTGATATGAATATTCAATGTAACAATCATACATTACAGCAAAAAACTTCGGTAAAATTTTTAGGATTGAACATCGACCAAAACTTAACCTGGAAAGATCACTGCATAGACTTAACAAAAAAATTAAATTCCACATGCTACCAAATAAGATATTTAAAAAACATGATAGATCAAAAACATTTACTTAACTTTTATTATGGCCAAGTTCACAGTAGACTTTGCTATGGGGTGATCTTCTGGGGTTCGTCGGCCGCTGCGAATAGGGTATTTTTGGCACAGAAAAGGATTATTCGATGTATAGTAAATATTAAATCCAACGATTCATGTCGACCGCATTTTAAAGAATTAAATATGCCTAGCGTTTATATTTTGGAGGTCTTGTTGCACGTCTTTCGGAATAAGGCTGATCTCGCAAAGAATGGCGATGGGCATTCATATAATACAAGAAACAAAAACAAATTTAGTGTACCTCTGAATAAATTAAATATTACAAAAAGAACCCCTATATCCGTAGGAATAAAATTATATAACTTGCTTCCTAATGATATCAACAATCACTAATATAAAGCACTTCAAATTGCGAGTACGTTCTATGCTGGTTCAGGACAGCATCTACTCCGTGGAGGAATTTGTAACATTACTTAAACGATGAGCTACTTCATTCGAACATGTATGTAATGTATTGTTAATATTTTAGTTTTGTGACTTGTCCTATACACTTTGGTGTCTAATTGGACTAAATATTATTATTATTATTATTATTATTATTATTATTATTATTATTATTATTATTATTATTATTATTATTATTATTATATAATTATTTGCGTACCTCCATTAAATGAAGTAGCAACGTCTGTGCTTTTAAACGAAAACTAAAGTATTATTTACTTGAGAGATGCCACTGCACCCTTGGCGAGTTCTTTATTTGATTAGCTTGTCCACAAGTACAAGCGCCATAATTTTGTATTGTTTTGTTTTGTATTTGTCGTTTGTTATAGTGTTTTTTTTTTAATTTTTAATTTGTATTATCCTATGACAATGTCTATATTCCAATATGTGAATCCATGACAATAAATAAATAAATGAAATAAATAAATAAATATTGATATCACGTCCAGTATTTTTCTCAGTGTATTCATTACCAGGAAATATAGTTAAAATTATCAACTAAGACTAATTTAGTTGGTACCCAAAACAAATAAAAATTAGTTGTCAATGTTGTTCAACGAAAACGTTGGTTAATTACGAACAATACTGGATTGAGTTATTACTTCATTCTTCGTATTATCCACTAATAATCGCTTCTAAAATCTGAAGGAATATATAAAGTCGAACATTTTTATTTACAACAAGCGCTACAAATTGAAGAGTAGGAAGTAAACGAACGTAAAACAAATATTGAATAGCTAGATTTGGAGCAATAAAATTTCGGGCACCTTTGTTGTCTGCTCTTGCGACCACTCTAGCCGCATCACGAAAATATGAAATTTAAAATTACGTTTTTCAAGCGTATAGCAAACGGGTCGAGATCTCCTGTGGGTTCTGGAAAACGTCATAAAAGTCAAGCGAAATTGACGGATTAGTTCTTTCTAATATCATGAAATATGTAGTTAATCGGATGCTAGACTAAAAGAAATATTTTTTACATATATTGTCATCAATTTCATCATCCGGCAAAATGAGATGATATGTCTTATTTTACTTCTTTAATATTTTATATTTTTTGACATCGATACCAATTTTATAGGAATAAATCATATTACTTCTGACACACTATGAACGGCTGAAAGAAAAGCACTTATTTATTTACGACTTCAAGACAAGCTTTTACCAAATTTTACTAGAGGTAACTTGTTTTTTATAGCATAATGTAAGGAAGGCGAACACCCTCTGTACGAAATGTTCAATGCGTAACGAAGCCCTTGGCGAAGTTTTTTGCGTTTCACTTTATGCAAATATCTCGCATAATGTTGCCTTGCTTTCCGCAACATTCTATGATGAGTCAGCAATACCGCAGCATTCTACAAGTTGATTATGATTGAAGATCGAGATCTTCTATTTAACATAAATTTATTTTATCTTAATTGTAACAAAGTAGAAAAACTTATTTATGCATCAGTTATGTAATAAAGATTTAATGCAAATTACAACTGCAGGAAAGAAATGTAACAAAAGATTTGCTTGAAAATGTTAGTCAAAGACGACGAAACAGACGTAAATACACAAATGGAATCGCAATTCGACATTTCTTTATCAAATTTAAGGTCAGTAACAGAACAACTTGAACATATATATATTGCAGAGGTGGGCCGTGACAATATTGAGTAGTGGGGCCAATCTTCGACCAACTGCTCCCCGGCAGTAATTTATTACCTCGTTTATTGCTAAGTAAAATAATACTCACACAAAAAATGTAATGTAAATAAATTTAGAAGACATTTTAAAATGAAAAATATAAATTAAGTTCTTATCGGGAATACTTATCTACTTAAATATAAATACTAACGTGTTTCCTTTGAACTTGCATACATTTAGTCTTCAAACTGCACGTGCATACATGAGTCACTTGTTTACATTTCCCCACCGAACGAACACAAAATTATTCAGGTGTTTTTGTGATTTCATATCAACAAAAACAGAACACAACACGGAGCACATGAGTTATTTAAGCAAAGATCGTCGAGTAAAATATAATGGATATTTTATGCACAACTCCACGTATTTCTTACAAAGAAGGGAAAACACAATTTTCAGTTTCTTTGTTTGTTTACCTTTGTTTTTTTTTTACTTAAACACTATTGTGATGTATTTCTCAGGATAACTCCCTTGTTATATTTATTATTTCATTTCAATAATTTTTATCCTAAGAAAGATATGAATGGTAGTTCATTTTGATTTGAAATACTAGTTATTAATTTGTGATGTCATCCTAGAATAATACTACAATTTATTACTATAATTAATAAATATTAAATATTCTTGAACCCAAATTTTATTGCGAGGAAGGGTCTAAACCGAAGTCCGTATGCGACTGGACCGTCTGCGTCTAACTAACACGCTTGCCTACCGTGCTAGTGGGAGACCCTTCCCGCACAGTATCGAGCACTGACGAAATTACTCGAGCAACTAGCTGGCAGCGGGCAGCGGGCCACGAAACGGCTGGCCCCACGTCAATGTAATTTTTGCATATTCTGCGACCATCACCTCTACCTACAAACGTCTGAAATCAAGGGCCATTCTAGACGTGGCCCCAGTTCGCCGTTTGTCTGCATAAATAACTACAAACCGCGTTGGTTGGATCAAATCATCGGCATCAAATCATGAGAATCGCAACGTTCGTTCTGTACTTAAATGTATGTGTCTGTGTGTGTACGTGTATTTATCGATATTTTTACAGAAGATAAAAGCTCCTTAATGATTAATTCCTAATTTGCAATGTTGGACCATGGCCCCATAGCTCTTTAAGAGGGGCCGCCTGATGTATTGTGTATATCATACAAACTGCATGTTTTGATAGGATCTTATTAGTATTCTCCGGTGCGAAATTAAGATTCATTTCAACGCCAGCAGCGCGTGAAAGGGCGACTATCGTGTTTATATGCATAAACTTAAATGAAACTTACAGAATCTTAAAAGTTTTCCTTAATTACTTTGCTTATACCCGGCTACGATATGCACCCGCAGCGCTTAACAAGTATGCAAACTTTGTAAGGGCGGATCTACGCAAAACTTAATGCTTAATGTGTTCCATTTTAGGTCGTTTTATTCTAGGTAAAGGTTTTGAAGCTAGATTATCCAAGAAGTTCGAATATGGCAAAGTCTGTAACTAGAAGGCTGTTCAAGAGGATTAATTATCTAATGCGCGGTTATCAGAGTGATAGTTTTTTGATTTATTGTTTGAATATCTCTACTTTATCAACCGACCCATGAGGATGCCTCGCACTTGGAAAAAAAGCCGGCAGTCTGAGTCAACCCTCAAAAAAGATACTTTATCAATTTTTTTTAATCCGTTCTGACCAAGATGTTACGAAAAAAAAAATAATTCATTTGAATTATTTTGTTTTTGCTCTTTCTCTAAAAATTTATCAGAAATGTTTGAGCCCTAGAACTGTGAATATTGAACAATTTTCGAGTAAAAAAAAAAAAACAGATTTTCTTTAAAAACATTTGGCGATTAAATTATTTCGCCTGGACGGAAAAGAAAATTGGCAAAAAAAGCATAATTCCATTTCCATTTTTTTTAATTCTTTTCTTTTACAAAGTACTCGTTTTTCTTTGTTGCTGTAAGAGCCGTTTGAAATGGAGTCTTAGGAAACACTGCGGGCTCTTGACTATCGTATATAACTTTCCATTTCTATTACCCATTAAATGATGCCAGTCTGTATCTCCATAACATCTGTATCTTTGTAACATCTTACTGTACGAATATATAAAAGTCTCGCGCTGGTTGATCGAAGTAATCCTCTGAATTAATTTTCGGCGTGCCAAAAATTGTCTGCCTTTTTGCGTTTAGAGCCTCGTATTCACAGAAAATGGGGTAAGCATTCTCTGTTGTCCCACAATAGTCTGCAGTTGGTACCTACCTCCAGTGTTGATACCAATTTTCTGTAGGTGTTCCTTCAGTGCGCAGTTTTCCGTTTATGGTACGAGAATGATTCTAACTGAGCTTCAGTTTTTTCTTTTTATGACCCTTTAGTCTTATCTTTCCATGAGTTTTTCTGGTTATATTATTACAGAGTTCTTTGTCTTTCTTTTGGACCCAACCCCTTACTTGTTCTGGTGCTGTGTTTTTACACGTTTCTAGAATAGGTTCTGGGCCTATTTATGGAGCTTTTTACTAACTGCTAACCTTTTCGTTTCATTCAATTGCCGAAAGTTCCGGCACCCACAGTAAAGTGACTTTGTTGCGGTTTCTCATGCTATGCGGTTCTCCAACACATCCCAAACCAATCTTAGTTGTTTCTTAGGGGTCACTAGTGCTTTCAGTATCGTCTCGCTCTCTGTTACGATATAGATCCCTTTATTTTTATAAGCCTCCTGATTAACTTTTATCGCGCAATGCAATATTGCGTATGGCTCTGTTTGAAAGACCGTGGCATATTTTTTTAGTCAAAGGGTGATCATTGTATTGCCCAACCCGCTGTAGATTCGAGCTCCAGTCCCGTTTTAATTTCAATTCTCCGAACCTATCTCTGTAGTTGGATTCATTTCAGCTTATCTGATCCGTGATTGACACGCAATCCTCTGCATCCTGCTAAGTTTAGTTAGGTATAGTGTTTAGCGGCTGCATCTTTTGTCCACTACACCAGAGATGCACAAGTGATGTATGTCCACTACATAACATCAGATATCAACCTCCATGGTTTTCCATGGTTTTCTTCTAGCCAAGGTGAATACTTATTGTCTTTGCCGCGGTTTTAATTCTCTCAAGCTGTCGATTCTATAAGTAAGGAGTTTTAGGGATTTAAGACCATATATTTCTTTTTTTCGTGAATGCTATTCTGGTCGTTTTGAGGGACTCATATCTAGACGATGCGCTTAGTCGTCCAGTTTTATTAATAACTTAGCAAAAGGAACAAGCTTCCACCCTGAAAGCATCCTCTTCCGATCCGAGCTACTAATGCCTCTCCTATGATGGTTGTATAAACGGATCCCCATTTTTCAGTCTGCCCAACTGCAGCCTGTTTATAAGACCCAGCTCCTCTCTAGCTTAATTGGTAGAGTCGGTTCGTCCGGCAAACGAGAGTATGTAGGTTCGAATCCTGCGAATTTTTCTTGGGAAAAAATTGCTCCCAATTATTACAGTTATTAGCAGAAATACCATGATTTGTAAATTACTTATCGTAAAAGGCTTGTAATCTTTGCAAATTTGTTTGAGTTAACAAAGTACCCGTGTTGTCTCAACAATATGAAAGTAATCAAACCAATCCAACATTTTTACAAAGTTGAACTATATTATTGTGTTAAGACCATACTGAACTAAATAATTTGTTTGAATATATTAAACTTTCTAACCAAATATTTTGTTTCAGTCAATAGCATATATTTGAAACAATAATGGGCATGCTTGGCTCAAAGAAAATATGCCTAACAAAATATATTTGGTTGGTTAAAATATCGTTTTTTCAGAGCAGTTATACCCGGCTTTCGGGTTCTGAACACATAAGACATCCGGTTACTCCGTGTGCACTAGTTTATTGATTTGGGAAAATTGCTTAGGGAATTCATAGATGCTTACTTTCAACTGCGAGTACTTCACGGATTGGGTTAAATTATTTAATTTATAACAGAAATTTTATTTGGGAACTGGCAACTTATGGTCCATTTAGGGCTAACACTTTCAGCTCAATTAGTACTTGTAGCGCAGAAAGTATTATATAAACTATAATATTCTAGATAGAATGATATATTTTTGGACTATGTAACCGATTTTCAATAGAGTGTCCTTTACCAAAGCTCAACCGGTTTTCAGGTATTTTCATCATTGTTGACTTTTTACAATGAAATTTAATTTCACTTGAAAATATTACGACGCTTTACTTAATATCAATGCAAGGAACTGTTGTAGCAATAATCTCTAAATTCTATGCAGTGTTCAACCTAAATACGGATACTCTTAAACCAAAAATATATTTTTTTTTTCTGAATGGAACATAATATCGGATATTTATTTGTTTAATTTTGCGACGTTTTTATCCCAGTATTGGAGCCACCGATTGATATCAAGATCTGGAATGCCTATTCCTAAATGGTTTCTGAAATATATCAAATCTCTTGGTTTTACGGAAGTAAATCTCATTTTTAATCAGAGTCCTATATCGTAGATTATTCTCTAGACCGAAAACATATATTTTTACATTGATCGAGATTTTAGTGAACCCATTAAGTGGGAGAGCCCGTATATGAAAACAGAGGTGAAAGGGTTTCCCCTGTGTTGATTTGCAGCACATATAAAATAGATTTCTAATATCCAAGATCTAAATTAGCCACTGTGATATGTTTGAGTTAATTATCTACTTGCATATATCTTATTAAGTAACAGAACTCACACAAGAAAATTTCTAGAGAAATTACTGCGCTTAAATGTCACCGTATGTGACCATGAAATCCACTCAACAAAGGTGTTGTAAGGATATGGAATCTGATATGAAACACATCCGGTTTCTAGTATGCGGATAAAATTTCAATGGGTGGACCTTAGAGCTAGCGGTTTAATTCAATAGTAATTATAATTAGACATTAATAAACACACAAAGTTGCTTTATTATTATATATTTTTTTCTTACATCTACTGATTGTATTAATGATTTTCTTAATTTAATATAAAAGAACTTTTTTTAGAAGAATATTTGTAGACCATTCTTAAAAGGTAATATCTATCAAAAATTCCTATTCTTAGATTTTCATGGCAATTTACAAGTTCACGCTGATTGAAGACATTTTAAAGGAATATTGCTTACAATCAAACACATAAGTTATGATAATAATAAATAATTTATTTTACAGCAGAATATATAGTAAACTCCAATAATTGGACAATTATGTGACAACTGTTAATGGATCTTTTGGCTCAAATGAAAGGCAATTTTAAATTTAACGACGTTTGAACATTTTAATGTCTTTTTCAAGTTATTGCAAAGTCTACAAGATTAAAGAAGCGGTAGACGAATTATAATTATAGCTATAACTAAGTAGAAACTTTAAACTAGGGACTGATGACATCCGTTAATTTTATATGGCAACATAATGTTATTTAGTCAACTACAGATTGCACGTTAAAAAGTTGTATAGGACGATAGCACATTTACATTTACGAACAAACAATATAAAATACAGACTGTAAGGTATTGACGAGTATGTCTTTTCATATCAGCAATAAAGGTAAAGCAAAAACATTTTTTTATTAAAACTGATACTTTTTTAAGCTAAATATATATGTGTAGGGAAGTGATATAGAATGCAATACAAAAGTTGTGATATAGTTTTAAAATAAGTATGATAAATTATCTGTTTGTTTTAAAATTCACACTGCTTTTTTCTTTAATATAAATCATTTCTAAAGTGTTTCTTGCATAATAGTTCTTTTCTTTGATTAAAATTTTTGTTTTGTTAAAGTTAAATCTATGGTTGTTATTTATTTCATGTTTTTTTTTAAAGCTGTCATAGTGGTGGCAGACTTTTGATTTTGTATTCTAGATAGGGTAAAGGTATTGATTCGTTTGCCCTATGTATACCCCATCACAATTACAACAAGGAATTGAATAAACAAAGTGAGAGTTTTTTTGAAATTAAGTTTTTGATTTTAATTTAGTGAAACAGCATTTTAAATTATTGTTATTTTTGTATGCTACAATAATTTTAAACGGTTTTAATATACAATTATTTTTTCTGCTAAATTCTTGACATAGGGAATTGCAATAAATTTTGTATTATTATTTAACTCAATTTTATTAGTTATTTTATTTTTATTGTATAGTTTGTATAAACGTCGTTTAAGGGTTCTATTGATCCTCTGCCGATTAATGCTATGACAACGTTTTTTTTTTATATAATTAATTGGTAAAATCGAAGCGTAATGTAGATATCTGTTTGAAGATTTTTATTATTATAACATTATTATTTATTACCATTTAGTTGTGAGTAATTTATATTCTTTCTTTACAATTGTAATATCTTAGTAATTAAGTTTATTATTTTTTTTTTCTATTTCCAAAGTTAATTGGATTTGTTGGTGAACTGTGTTAAATTGTGTTAATGCGTAATTAATTTATCTTTGGGTAATATTTATAGAAAGTCATCTAAATATCGTTTGTAAACTTTTAAATTTAAACTTTTTAATTATAGAATTTCCTAAATCTTCAAGCACTAGCTGTGTATGTGGATACACTGGATATGGGCACTCCCATTGCTAATCCATCTATTTGTTAATAAAATTTGTCATTATGTTGGAAATATGTAGTTAAGGTGATTTCTGTTACAGTTAAAAACTATATTAATGGTAAATTGGTATGACTTTTTAATTCATTCCATCTTTTTGTAATAATACTTTTAACCAGGTCGATTGGAATGTTGGTGTATATAGATATAATATGAAAACACAAAAGAATAACATTTTTCATAACTGCATATTTTAATTTTGTTTAAAATTGGTATTCGATCAAATGAAATTTTTATATAAAATTTGTTTTGGTTTATTATTTTAGTAATAGAGACAGCTATTTAATGATTAGTTTTCACTTGAGTTAAAAGAGCCATTAACACTTGTCACATAATTAGAATATAATTGGCTAATAAACTTCAATAAGCAGATAATTGGACAATGAAATGAGTGTAGATAATAGCACAATAAACATAGGATAGTTAAATAAACGATTTTTGAAATGTCATGTTAAAGTTAGAAGTTATTTCAAAGTTCAGGTAAGGAATTTGATAAATTTTAAATTTCGTTCGTGAATCTATAACGAACGAAATTTAAAATTTATCAAAACCCGATCCCAAAACTCTTTTCTGTGTGTGTGTGTGTGTTTGAGGGAGAGGGAGGGAGATATTATAAAAAATATAACGGTTGCTCCATTGAACAAGCTAAACGAAATTTAAGAAACATTCATGAGCAACATAAGCCGTTGCTTCCCCTCACATACAAAATGAAGATTGAATATGTTTATAGTCGCAGTTGTATATATTTTGAAATAACTGTTAAAATTATATTTCCACTAAGAAAACCATGTTTCCCACATTAACTTTTAACTTTACACTAAACCAATCCGCACGTTGTTCCATTATTTTTAAAATTTACCGTATTTGCCATTACTTTTGCTCTCTGCAAACTGCACTCATAAAGCCGGTTTATTATCCGGGAGTAGTAGGTACTTATTGCCAGTTTTACTCTTGCGGGAAAGGCATTGTGTTTACGACAGGACCATCAGGTTATATTAAAAATCATAAAACAGTGACCATTAAATAAAACCGGGTTGCACTAGTAAACTAACTCGATTAAGAAGTCCAGTGAACTTTTCTGTTTTCCTACTATTCGTTGGAGATCTACTGATCTAGTTCTCAAAAGTTGGCAATGCACTGCAACAAATAAACATCGATAAGTTAATATGCTTTCCCTTCATGTTTATTAATATCTCTGGCATACACCGCTTTTATCTGAGAAAATATATCAATATCTATTTGAAACACAGCAAACAAATTTATGTTTAATGCGCTGCCGGAAAATTACGTTCGTATAAATCCAAATAAATAAAAAAAAAATAGTAATAGCGAAATCAGTTTCAAGGAATTAACTGAAAACTAGATTACGAAAATCAATTTCACATTACGGCGGACATGAATGGTTGTCAGGGTTGCTTAGGGGTTGTTAAGAATCGACAGTTTCGTGGCCAACCACAGCATATATGCTACACAGGTACACATACACACACTTCTACAGAAATTCTGTTGCTATAGTAAATGTCAGCAGCTTGATGCGTATTGTGTGCTTCTAATATAAGCGGCAGGTGGCGTTATTAAATATTGGATAAACGGTGCTTTATATAGAACGTATTATAGCAGATTCTGTGTTTGCATAGCGATGTTGATTTTGTTTTTATTATGTTTACTGTGTGCATAAAACATCTACATTTATTACTATCTTATGTATGCATATGTATATACACTCCGTCTACATTTCAAAGGAATCAGCACATATTTTTATCAAAAAAGTACTTTTCATTTTATACGAGAGAATAAGAGGTACCATCTATATTTTGCTGTGAATTGTTGTTCGAGTTAAAAAAAAAATAGTGGAGAATGTTTGAGGTTGAATAAAATAATGGAAATTCAAACGTCAAGTTGACACCGCGTAAGAAACCCATATTTGACGTAGAGGTGACCTTTCTTTGGCGCGAATTTGAATTATTTCTAATATTCTTAACATAATGCTTTAAATGAAGCAATTATTTTCTATCATTACATTACAAAGGCCAATATCTTCGCTACCACTATGACGCATTTATTTGACAAAGAAAATATAAAAGCTTAACGAATTAATGTAAATATAATTTTTGCATCATTGTATTTTTTCAATTTAATTTTTGGTTATCTCAGTATTGTCGGAAATTGAATAAATAATGTTGAAGTTTATTATTTTCGCTGACGTTTTGCAGATGTATATATATCTTGCTTTCTCAAAAAAAAATGAAACAATGAAAATTAATGTAATGGTATTTTTTGAAAAAGCAAGATATATATACATCTGCGAAACGTCAGCAAAAATAATAAAATTAAAAATTATTTAGATCAGTTTTATTCCATTTCCAAAAATACCAAGATAATCGAAAATTAAATCATCAATCCAAAACGGAAAAGAAAAAACTTCAAAGAATTGTATCTTTCATTAGCATAGATATACATCGGTCATTGTTTCTGGATTTTCCACAGAAACTCTCCTGCGACACCCATCGACTCTCTAAATGATATTGCAGCAGATTGTTTCTTTTGTGCCCCTCTTAATCGTCCTATGCGCTTGGTACTTGTCACTTGTTTCGTCAGGGTAGCCATCGATGATGACAACTGCATTTCATTTCTATCATAACCACTTGGGAAGCATCGTTAAATGGCTGGTAAGTCTCTTGTGAGAACTTCCATAAATCTAGGAATGTCTCTACCTTTCCCATGGAGCACAAAAGATCATGCACACATGGAATTACAGTTACCATTGGTATCCTTGAGATTTTCTATCTTGTTTCAGCTAAACCTTCAGCTTTTATCTTTTCAAAATGGTTCAGTTGAACAGCTCCATAACTTGCAGATATATAGGGTGCGAGATCATATTCCAGCGGACGCCTTATCCATTCAAAAAATTACGAATAAGGGAGTTATTTTCATTATATTTTGAGATGGTATGACCGGGAATGTTATGGGACCAGTTGTCGTTTTTACTCTGCTTTTAACATTCAAAGTTAAATGTACTTGTTTATGTAAAATTGGGCGCTATAAAGTTTGAGCAGTAGTATGTTGCTGAAATGTTCGAACAAATCGCCTTTTTTCCCCTGGCAATATACCATAATATAGCTCTCTTCTACGTGCAAAAGTGTTTTAGTAGTTATACTAGCGATAGCATAAATATTTTTTTTTAGTCTAGGTCATTAAGGGTATGAGCTCGTTCATAAAGTGATAAAAGATTAAGGGCGTCAAATCGGATAATGCTATTGCAGTTCTCATGCTTACAACAGCTTTTTGTAAAACCAATTGAATTGTCAGTACATTTTGACAGTTAGTGGCACAACATGTTGATTCGTGCTCAACTGTTGCTACCTATTTTGAAAAGCAGATATAAAACGGCCAACTACTTCTTGAGCGTTGCTGTCCGAATTTAATTGCGCATCATTCAATTATTTTCCTCTTTATCATCACATGTGTAGATTAACATTACAGTGAAAAAAATATAATAAAGAACTAAGAACAACGAAAAAAAATAAAATAAAATGATTCAACCACAAAGATTATAAAAATTTTAAATAAAAAAGAAATAAGTAAAAGGCTGAGGTGAAAAGAAATAATTGATAGCAGCGAAGACCTGCATTAATCAATGCGTGTCAACTTAGTGCTGCCGCTTGAAGTTTGTTTGCAAGAGGGACGGGCGGTGGATGTGGTCCCCGATTCTCACTGGAATATGTTTACGATATGGTATATGGAGTGACCGGCAGAAAGTGCGCAGCATATGGGAATTTTTTGTCTTTAAATTTAGCGAATCTTTTTTTTTGCAAATTACTTCTGCATGTCTATAATCTAAAATAACATTTCACAAATCTGCCTAACTGTATACAAGCCAGGGTCAAAAATATAAAAATGCGCTAAGAGTAAGGTAACCTCAGGTTTTGGATTTAGGGAATTCTTCGATTAAGGAATGTTGTTCCAAATTCAACTCTATAATCTAAATCTGAAATTTCCCTTAATTTTAGGAACAAACGAAATTTAATCGTTTTTTTCGGAACTACTCTGCATATAAAATTGATCGGCTTCATGCTATTGTCATATCCTCTTCTGTGTGTACTTTTCTGAGAGAAAATCATGCATATTATGTCAAAATTAGTTAGTGAAAAGGAAAACTTCAAAATGGGAATTATTTTTGCTGCAGAATGTTTTGTTTTAACATGAAACAAAGTGATCACATCTAATTGAAATTTTAATTTTTAGAATTGTTAGAAAGTCACAATTAATCTAACTTCGTCGTTTTTTTTTTTATGTAGGTCTTAATGTCAATTACCACAAGTAAAAGAAAAAATAAAACACAATGCATTTTTAATCATCTCAACAACAGATATCAATTGACGTAAAGAATAAGGCACAGTTCTTACCGGTATACGACACGGATACGACACAAATACGACAAGCGACAGAACCAATATCACAGCACGTGCCATGTAAATTTAATCTATGTAATTGTCGTGTTACTGGTTGCGCAGCGTGTTATATTGTGCGTCGTGTTCCTCCGGTGCTCATTTTACCTAAATTTACATGATACGTGTCGTGTTGCTGATTGCGTCGCTTGTCGTATTGCCATCATTTCACTCCGGTGTGAACTCTGCCTTAATATTGAACTTCTCCTGTCGTCTTACGTTTGGTTAACATTTTATCTATCTAGTATTAATATTCTCTTAGCAACATTGCGTAAACACACAGGATTGATTGGGGATAGGTTTGGCGATATTGGAGGCCAGAAATTTTTTGAATAACTTCGAATAGGAAAAGAAAGAAGCGTTTGGTAGTTTTGGGTCAAAAACAGATTGGAAGTGTAGTCTATGTTCGTAATTATTTTGTTTTACTTCAAAATAAAACGATTGTGCAGCAAAAATAACTCCCACTTTGAAGTTTTCCTTTTCAAAGGCTGTAAAAAAATTTAAACTAACTAATTTGATGCATCATTTTCTCTCACAAATTATGCACAAAATAGGATATAACTGCTGTATGATCTCAATCAATTTTGTATACAGGTAATTCCAAAATAACGATTAAATCTATTTTTTTTCTTTTTGCGAAATTACGCGAAACTCTATATTTGAATATAGCGTTGAATTTGAAACAACATTTATTAATAGTCTTCTAAATCTAAATCTAAAATTAATCTTCTAAACCCAAAAACTGAGATACTTTAAGGTCTATTTACATTATATATTACACCGGCACAAGCCTCTCGATTTCCGACGCATGCCTGCAAGTGTGAATTACACTGTAGTCAAGCGCCAATCAATTGACGCTAAAAATTATGGCCAAAGTGAAGCGACTGATGAAATTTACTTCGAAATGTTGTATTTTCCTTTTTAATACCATCGTTAATTGTTCGAAAATTCTTTGACTGGCTTTCTGAAATGTTTAAAATATTTACTTTCGTTGTCTAAGAGTTGATTGTATAATGTGACATATTCCCCTTCTATGTTTCCGCGTTTTAATAGTTGATTAACCCAGAAACATTTTCTCTTCCGGAGCTTCCTATTTTCTTTCTCCTCTTTAGTGTTCTGAGTTTCCGGATTAAAATATTCGTTGATTTCGATTATTGAAATACTCGGATGATTCCGATTCTTAGAATCCGATTCGGAATCGGATGATCCCGAATCGGATGGTTTCGAATCGGATGATTTCGCATCGAATGATTCTGAATCGGATGATTCCAAATCCGTAAAATTTATACAGCGATTTTATACTGAATAAATCCACCGAAACGTTTGGCAGGTATACGTATTCGTATAAATTGTGTGATTTTGGAAATTCTCAATTTTCCGGTTTTGACTCGATCATTCCAACTCCGGTTTTCTAACTGTCGGGCGGTGTTTGTTGTTCATAGACGCTGTGCGCACTTAAATCACACAGTCACATTCATTCGGTTTTAGTAATCTGCAAAATATTTTATTAAGAAAAAATAATAAGCTATTGTTGTAATTAAGTTTAATAAACTAAACACCAAATATGATCCCATATTCCACCGTGCTCCGTGTGAATTATTTCGATTATTGAAATCATTCGAATATGTACAACTTATACGAGTATGTCGGGTGGAATATGGAATCGGAATATTATTTCGAATATCACAACCTTTCGATTCGGGTATTCCGATTATTGAAATCATCCGAATATTTACAACACTACTCTTCATCATCCAAAATATGTGCAATTTTTATTTTAAAGTTGAAGTGGAGAACATTTTTATACAATTGAAAACACCAAACTGACTGCAAGTAGATCGCCAGTGTGAATTCATTGAAAATTGACTGGACTGTGACGGGCCCGTGACTTGCATGTTCGTTGATCTATAATGTGAATAGACCTTTACTCTTAGCGTAGTTTCATATTTTCGACCTTCATACAAGGGAAGGTTTTACAATTAAATTTTCGGCAAATTTGATGAGTGTTATTTTAATTTCAAGACATACAAAGGTATGTTGTAACGGTCATTTTCATTTGAGCAACGGTGTATACAGTATTATCATCTGCTTGTAATTTAATTTTTTAAATATATCTGATTTCATACTATTAAAAGTCGATTAATTTCACTTAACATTTATAAGTTTAGAATAATTTATTTATTTGATTGCAGTTTTGTTTCATATTTCTTTGGATCATTGTAAATAACAATTTTTTTTTGCGCGAGGATTCGAGGCTCGCATAGAAATTCGTTCCTTTCGGGCGTAGTTGCAAAGCGTAGACGTTTTAGTGTGAAGCTTAAAAGATCTAGGGTAATAAATTAAATTTAGTTATATATTTTTCTAGTAAATTCACATCTTGAAATCACAAACTATAATGAACCTTTTTTACTTTTACACATTTTATTATTTTAACTATATTTTACAATTGCCAATATTAATATGTTACATTTTTTTGCGAAGAGCACATGGCAGTTACTGATTACGATTTTTAGGCTTTTTTTTTCTTGTTATCTTTGAGGAATTGGAGGCATTATAAATTGCTAATTTTTGCTTCTTGTAATGTGAGACCTGGAAATAGTCCTGCATTAAATATTTGGAATTTTATCACAATACCTACCTGGAGTTTGGTCCGAGATGTTAATTTAAACCCGTATAGAGCGGCTGAACTCCACATTTCCGAAATTTGCTGAGCCCGTACAGATTACAAGGTGAAGAATATCCACCAGAAGTACTCAGGTGAACCACCACGTCTCTGGAAGGTAACTCATGCACACGTCTGCCGAGGTAGGATTTCTCCATTTTATTGACTTCGTTGAAAGAGATCGCAGGACATCCATTTAATTCTCACTTATTTATATTTGCTCCGTTATTTACTTTTTTCTCGTTATTACCCGTTTGTTTGTTCATTTATGTAATTAAGACTTTGTTTGTTATTTTGCCACGCCGTGCTGTACATATTTATTGTTCTTAATACTTGTAGTACTCATCAGAATTTATTAGCTACCTGAATGAAATTTAATAGTGTTAATTATTTACAAATTTAATTTAGTCATTTGCAAATTTTTGTTAGTAAATCAAGCCACACCATTTATGTACTTTTATGGTACATCTTCATTATTATTTAATTTAACCCATAACAACGTGACGTGCCAATTGGGTACCTATATTATTTGTATTTTATTATGATTTAAACGCCTTAGATGGTTATACACTTTGGCAGGGGGATAGCAGCTGTTGTCGCGTTGCCGTCAGAAATCTGAAAGAATTACGAGCATTAGTATTTTCCTTACAATAATATAGAGCCAATACTTATCTTTCTTTATTTTTGTATTTTAAATTTAAAGCTTACTCTGCTTACTATTGCTGATGCACGTCAACTCATTGCACATGATTGTCAAATTGTAATTTTCACTTTTATAATTATTTTAAATCCATTTCGTTGTTTTTCAAACTACTTTGAATATTTTTTACATTTAAATACTTTAAACATTATATTATTAAACTTTATTTTGAGCAAAATCCTTGTTGTTTGTTGTTTGCTGAATCCTGGCTTCCTCCCTGTTGGCTACAGCTGGCGCTCTTTTAGATAAAGCAAAACCAATCAAGAACCCACGCCCTTGCTCACGGTTCACGAGCGGCCGGACCATCACACCGATATTTACTAGACTATCTGGCAAGTTCGAGTATTGCAATGTAAGAAAAAAGATTTACTAAATACAAAGACAAAAAAAATTCCATATGCTGCACACTTTCTGCCGGTCACTGTATATGTAATTTTAAGGCATACATACACGCCCTGTTTCCTGTTTATGAATTTTTTAAAAATATTTGTATTTTGCTGTGTACATGTTTTTTTTTTTTTTGATATTGGCAATACAAATAAACTTATTTAACTATCCATCTAATTTACTTCAGCTTCAAATCAGGATATTTCGAGAACGTTTAGGAATTCGGGAAAAGTGAATGGAATCATTTTTGCTTAAAATTAGTCATTCAATTCATATCCGGAGTATCTCAGATATCTCGACGGCCAACCTGTATACATAGATACTCGGTATATTTACATTACTGTCTCTACATTCTCTGCATAAACTTGCATAGTACACATTATAGCGTGGTTAGTGCATGAATGCATCTACGTAGATTTCGAAATGTATGTATATGTTTGTGTGATAGTAATTCGTTAAAGTCAGTTATGCTAGGGTTCAAGTTCTGCGTCGTCTAGATTACTAGACATTAAGTCGCCGTGTTAGGTCACAGACATTTATCAGCGTTGAGGGGAGAAAAAGAAGAGAAACGGAGCAATATTTCAAAATATCCCCGGCAGACAATGCTAAATGGGTGCAGGCAAGTATTTTTTTAATAGTTTCGGATGACGTCGATATTCACCGACGACACCAGACAGCGCGGCGTACACACCCCCTCTGTAGCAATACAAACGAGACGTTCAATTGTTAACTCGTGTGCATATCTAACGTTCGTGTGCGCGCACGTGCGTCCGTGTGTGTGTGTGTGTGTCGAATGCAATATTGTCACCCCGCGTGCGCGACGCCACGCTCAAGCTACGACTTACCCCGTTCTATTTAGGTTCGCGCACTTGCCGCGTCTCGCGCTTAGACGGAGCGAGGTGGGCGTTTTCGGACTTATCTCGCCGACGACAACAGACGCTTACTCATCTAGCCGGCTACTGAAATATCGTATTTTAGTCGGTGTGGCGAGACGTTTAGTGTAGCCGGCAACTTCGCCGTTCGACGAGAGAGAAACGTTGTTCGCGTGTACGGAAGAAACGCACACGACGGTGCGTCACGCAACGCATAACCGGTATCTCGTGCATATTGTGCCGTCGCTTTTTGGGGGGAACCCGTAGACATCTCGTTTTGGCAATCGGGCGGAATAATTTCGCCAATTACACGGAGGCGGATTATATGCGTGAGGTTTTGGCGTGTGATAATTGGTGTTGAGGAGTTGTGTGCCAGTTTCCGATAAGACAGATCAAATAAGAAGACTCCCCGCGCCGCCTCGCTTCATCCCCGAAACTGCGTGTGCGAAGGGCGTAAGCGGAGCCGAATAATTAGGTGATTTCAGTTGATATAGAGGGCTTTTATTTGAGTGGCGTTTGTTAGCTGTTGCGTTAAACGGGATGAAGGATTTGCCAAATCCTCTTGGAAGGGTTTCCTTGTTAAAATTGCACGTACATATACAGAGTTGACAATACAAAATTTAAATTGGCCCCAGAGAATCTGATTTTGTCTTTTTATTGGTTATGTTAATGTTAAGTTTATCAATTTACAATATATGAATGTATACTATCTATAGTAATAGAAATAAACATAATTGCGATTTTGTTTATTAAAATCACAATACAACGTATTTAATAGAGTTTAATTATTAAGTACATATTTAAAAAAACACACATACACACAAATGCCCACCATCATTTTCAAGACACAGATTTGCCCGTCTTCTTATATTACAGTAGTTTTAACCTTCCCACCTTTAACCCGGCTAATGGTCTAGTGGCTTGCACGCTTGGCTATCAGTCGCGGGGTCCTCGTTTCGAGTCTGACGAACTGCTCTAAGAGTGAGGTTTTCGCGGTTTTCCTCACGCCTTGGCAAATGTTGAGAGACGAACATCTTAAGTCGCTCCACGGGCGCAAACATAATAATAACTCATGGCTGGGCCGATGCCCCCAGTAATTGGCAAAAACAGTTGGGGGATGCCAAGGCATGAAATATTATTGTTATTATCGGTTATTATTATTACACTAGTGTGTTCGTTTTACGTGTTTGGTCAGTTAGGTTTCTAATAAAAACTAATCGGTTATGTGTTTTTCTTAATGAAGTGACCAAACCAAACTAACCAAATTCACCTTCCTCTTTTTCTCTAGTAGCTACTCGCAAACTTGGGCCAGTTAATCACTTCAAATGAACCAAGTAGGAAACTAATCTAAAATGTGTAATAAATTGGTCATTTTTTTTTTTAATGTAACTACAGTGAAAGCTCCCATAAACGGACACTCATGGAAGTGTCCGCTTAAAGGATAGGACTAAGAATTAATATAATGAATAGGTACTATGTGTATATACATACATTACGATACATTATGTACAATTTAGTATATGTTATAGTGATACGGAAAAAAAACAGGTAATGCGCTACGTTTTTAAAGTATGTACATATTTATTTTATATAAATGTTAATATGTATGTATACATAAACATGAATACTACAAATATGCATTATATATAATTTTTTTAAATAAAAATTATTCCTTGGGTTTTTGGAAAAAAACTAAAATGTTTGTCTGAAGCCGTGTCCTCTCAGTCGACATTGTCGTTCGATAATGTTTCGATAAGTGTATACATTGCAACCCTAATAGTAAAATTTAAATTTCCCGCTACTGTTTTTAGTAACTTCAACATTGAAACACGAAATTACCAATGATTTTGTATTATATTATAGTTGCCTTGATGTCTTTCTATTGAAGTTACTAATTGTAAGAATAATTATGGGAAATTTAATTGCTATTAGGGAATCGACTATGTCGATCGAATGTGGACGAAAGCTATTCTTCGTTTTTGTTGAACAACAGTGTCCATCGACGCTGTCGACTGTGTGAGGATGCGGCTTAACGGAATCTCGCCATATTTTACCGTTGAAGACAATTTTCATAATAATTTTTAGGTGTTGTAATGTGGTGAAATCATTCCTATAGTATTTTTTGCAACATAGAAACATGGTTGCGAAACGTGCGATTATTTCGAGTAATAGTACATTCTAATAAGCAAACGACCTGAAAAATCGTCCGGCTATTGGAGCTACGCGTCCGCTTATTGGAGATTTTTAATCGCATCCAGAAATAATCTAGTGTCCGCGTCGGTTTATAAGAGCGTCCTCTTATTGGAAAGTATTTTACATTGAAAATGATATGCCGAAATTCGGTTCCAGGAAATTTGTCCGGTAGAGAGAGATGTCCGCTTAGTGGAGCTGTCCGCAAGGAAAGCTTTCACTGTAGTTCGGTCACTTCAGGTTTTTGGTTTGCTCCGATTTGTTCACTTTAACCAAAGTGAACTAGCCAAAGGTGTAAAGTGAATACCGCTAGTATGTATATTTCATTAGCTATGTATGTATATATTGCAATGGTGATATTACACTGCGACCTAAAAGATCTATTGTGTCCCCTGTTCATGCTGTTTTACAGCTGGCCTTCCAATCCTATTCCTTTCAGAAAGTGTAGGTCATCAGAAGGACCCAGGTGAAGTAAGTCTATAAAAGTTGGGCTTTCGGTAGCCAAAAGCAACAACTGGCATCAATGTAGAATCCTGTACAAGCCCTTAGCCACGACACGACAGCTCGGGCGAGGGGAGAGTGGTTCACGGCAACGGTCTTCATTCACCCTGCTCGGGTTTTAAGCAGAGAGGACGAACTTATAGCCATCAGTAACCATCTCGTCTTGAGCGAACCCTGACAAGGTGGCCTTTCCCCTATCCACCACCTCGGGGACGCGCTTGATAGGTACTCCCAACCCCCAGGTTTTATTAGCTAAGCTAACATCTTCAGGTGTACAAGTATATTAGCTGTATTCGTTTTACATCATTGGTTAATTCACTTTAGTTAAGGGAGTCACTAACATAATTTGAATTCAATGATAAATCATAGGGATTATCGTCAAGAGAAAAGGAACATTTTCTCAAAGATTCGCAAACCGATTTGTTTCAAAATTTCTGAGCACGTTAGATAACGTTATTTGAACACACTAAATGAGGGATTTAAAAAAAATAAGAGCTCAATAAGTAATTTGGGGTTTACATGTGTTGAATTTTTTGAATTCCTTTTATCTCGTGTTTTTAATTGTTTTTACACAAACTACGCTTTATTTAGTAGAATCTCTCATTCGTCTACTCTTTAGGCGATGGTAAATCTACTGAAAAAAAAAAATAACAAGCTCAGCTGAACACGAACGGAAAAAATTATTCGAATCCAAAATTATCCGGATCTGGATAACAGCACTACATTTTACCGTATCGTATATAGCGTGGCGAAACATTAGCGAAATGCTGGCGTACAATTATAAATACGCGGGCAAGAGACGAACGTTTTATATGGCTTTACGGGCGCCGGCGTAACAATAACTCATTAATTAGTGGCCAATCCACCTCGCTAGTCTACGGTCTCCACATACTGCTGTGAACTGATTGTCCAAGTATACAAGTTTAAAGAAATTAAAAATGACAAAATTAATTTAGCTAGCTCAGCAAATACGAATTTAAAAGGGCGCCAGAGATTCTTATATCTCAGAGTAACTTTCATGAAAAGTAATAGTGGGCGTTTGTAAAATTTGACTTTCTTTAAAATCCCCAAAAATTGAAATGGTCGATTCAAAAATAAAAGAAACTGTAATTTTAAAATGATATTTACAATCATTAAATTTATTGTGTAAAAAGAAAAAAGAAAAAAAAACATTTAATTAACAACAAAAGGGGAAAAAACCGTAATACAGAAGGTATTGGATTAAAATAACCCCTTCGTGAATTTACAATTAAAAAGAACAATGCAATCCAAACAAAATGGTGTATTCGTTCTAGAAGGAATTTCTTATACCACAAAAAATCCACGTGGTTTCACAAATTCAAAGCAAACTAAAATTTAAATAAATTAAAGTGGAAAACCAAGTAAAATCAAATTGAAATTAAAATACAAGCCCAAAGCTTCTCTTCACCTACCCCGAGGTGATTAAAATAAAATAAATTTGAAAACTACAAAAAAAAAACGGAAAATTTAAACTCTAAACGCGATAACTTCTAAAACGAAAATTATTAAAGAGCCTTACATATAAATTGTGCACAACGATACAACACTAATTAATAAACTGAGTTGCTAGATGGACGATTCTAAAATTTCAAAAGAACGAACTACATCTTAAAATAAAAATGAATTACCAAATACGGTAACCAAGAAAACTAAAACTAAACAATACACGCGCTCGTCAATCTGGTAACTGCCCGGGGCCTCAAAGTAACACAATCATATATATAAAATTTACAACATCTGCGTGCGATGAAGGCGCAACGCATCGCAAAGAAAAAACTAGCATATAAACTATATACAATACTGGAGTACGCAAAATTGTACAAATAAATGAAATTAACTTTACACAACTGAACAATAAAATACTCAAACAAAACTATTAAATTCTTTCTTACAATTAAATCTAAGTGAGAATTTGCGCGCGGCAAAGCCAAAACTTGATCTTGGAAAATTAACAGCATAGAGTTCAAACAACCGGGGAGCCATACCATAGCAGTATGTTTCACAAATTTCAACATCTACACTTTTGCGGCAACTATGTTTCAACTATATTTTCTTAAATATTACCTGCTGATATATGTTGATTTGTACAAATTAGTTAATTGAGCCAAAGGGATGTATGCCAAGTATAAGCAGAGAGGACGAACTTATAGCCACCACTAACCATCTCGTCTTGATCGAACTCTGACAAAATGGCCTTTCCCTAATCCATCACCTTGGGGACGCGCCTGGTGGGTACTCCCAACCCCCAGGTTCTGCACCCATATCACGTTAATAAGGTTCAACTTATCTCATTACGAAAAGGATAACTTTCTTCGACTGAATTTCCGAATATTATTTTAAATAGAATTCGTGATGATGACAGTTTTCTGAGGCAAAAATAGATATTTAATAAAAAAATATCTTTTACACTCGTAATTTTCACTATTGGGCAAAAGAAAATTTGTACATGTAGATTTTCTGTTAACGTTTGGTTAGACATAAAAAAACCCTAGAGTTAATGGAAATATGCGACCCAATATGATGTTGTACATACGTGATGGAGCTCACGCTCACTATGCGAAAAGATATATGCTGCCTTCCTTAAATGCCGACGAAGTGAAGTAACGAATAAACGTATCAGTATTAGAAATTACGCTAGAAATATTGAAGCGAGCGATTGAAACTATAAAATTATAATTCCGATTCGGTTTTATTCACCAAGGTTTAGAAGATATCCTAAGCATTTACATGATCAAGCGGTTGAGAACAGCTTTTCCTATGGTCACTTGTATTGTCATTCACCATATTCTGTGTCTTCACAGGTTTTTTATATAAATCTACTGATATTTTCCGGAACATTGAAAACACTTTGGTTTATTACTTCCATATCTTCATTAAATGAAGAAATTTTAGAGATCTAAAAACGATATTTCATACCAATAGTAATTATTGACTTTGATTTATGAAATCAAATTCATTCCGAATATTATTCGGAAGATTACACAACGATACGTATTAAATATTTAAACCCACACAGAAATATGTCCTCCTTGCTTATGTTTATTTAATTCATTTACTACTTCATTATTCAAAAGAAAAACAAATTGATTTCCGATATTCACTAGCGATACTATCAAACTCATTCTTAATGTAAAAAAGCCTCTCTCTCACTAGGCATGGAAATGTAGATATACTTAAATGTGAAAGATTTTAAACTTATGTACCTCTCTTTAAATATTAACTGGGTGCCTAATGGAAATTGAAAAATTGTTTTTTCAATATTTTTTTTTCCATCTTGTTGCTCTGATATTTTAGGTCATATCTCTTTACCAATGCTCACTGTGTTCATTATACTTACAATCAATATTAGCTACCTGCATCATTTCTGTACGTTTCAAAGATTTACTTTGACGGAAAAATTTATAGTTGTTTAAAATTACAATAATAGTCGAATAAACGAGCGTTATTTAAATTAAAAACCAAAAAAAAAAGGGTTAATCAAATATCATGGAACAAATCATGATTATTTTAAAAGTCTTAACTTTCTGGTATTAATAGAATTTTGAAATATTATTCATTTAATAACGAAGTCAATAACGAATTTTATTAAGTATTTTTATTTACCGGAATAAGGAATTAAAATAATGACTCACTTTCTCACAAATTCCGTTTAATTAATACTACCGGTTTCATCCAAATGAGGACATCCTCAGGCAAGCTACAGAAACACTCCAATCATGAGAATTGTACATTAAAAAATTAATTAAAATCAACATGTCAAATTATCAAACTATTCATATGGATTTGGAATTATAAATATATAAATATTATTTGACAGATGATTTTGGTTGTATATATTATTTTGTATATATGCGGATTATTTCTACAGATTGCCTGAGGATATCCTCATTCGGACGAAACTAGTAGCTTTAATTAAGGAATTTGTGGGCAAGTAAACCATTCTTTCAAACCCTTTTTAATTAACTCACACAAAGTCAAAGATGGATTAGAAATTTTTATTTACCTAATACATACATCATATATTACATAACGAGTTCGAATCTCCTTGTTCAATGATTATCTGTTCTAAACCATGTCGTTCACGATAATTTGATACTCTTACCATAGTGGTAGGGAACGTATTTTTATTGATTTTCTTTCCTGCGAAGTGCTACCCTCCCTATTATACGACTGACAATGCACTTATGAAACGAACACGTTGTGCACTTGCTCTAGCTTCGAGAATTCAGTTAGCAGGGAAATTTCCCGATATAAGTAAGTGTCTAATTAGATAATTATTGTAAATTAATATCTGTCCCCAACTGCAATTAAAATTGCTGATTTTACGCACGTTTTCGGCAGGTGGTGCTACGACATAATATTGTTATTCTAGTTGTAATATGGTAATAAATTAGAACAGCTGTCATAGAACATAGGCATAAACCTTACAATAATAGCTAGAGCGTTAGCAGCTATTACTGTAACAATAACAGGAATAACTAATCTTATTGTTTGTGTTGCAGAGGTGATGTACGTAGATTTGAACACAAAAGAAATAGGAATTATCAAGCAAATAATATATCTTCCGATTGTAGATCATCACCAGTTAAACATTTTCTCAAAGCTTGTATAAAATTCACACAATTATTGTAATTTAATGAGTTACTTATTTAAATTTAGACCATTTATTTTGAAACACAGTTGAAGAATATCTGCAATCTATTCTAACATTCCAGATTTATCATTCTTTGCTTACGAATTTATGTCTTGTTTTAAATTGTAATTAAATGGTGGATATTTAATGACGGCAGTCGCTTTCGCATTAAATATCCCGAGTAATAAAATCATTAGGTACCAGTTGCTTTCACCAGAAACCTTCATACGTTCCTTATTTTCAATAGCCATCCACTCTAGGAAATCGTAAACAATTCGAATACATTAATTCTTGCAATAAAATTATAAATTTCGAACAAATGTCACCATTCTTGCAGCAATAAGTCTATATTTACCAAGGATGATAATTATATTCCTAGGCAGAACAAAATCTCTATAAATTTGCAGAATATGAACACCAAAGAAAGATTTCCTAAGACATTATATAGTTGGCCCAATTTAAAAACCAAATAGTCTTGAAGCCAACAATAAAATATATTGAAGTATATAATTGGTAGAATACCGTTGAACAATACGCTATATAATAATCAACATAGAGTTGTTCATTTAGTTCGTGATTTAAGAGAAGTGATCGGACAAACATTTCTTTTTACAGATCGGGTTACTCGCAGCCGTTTTACCTTTCGGTTTGGGGGATCTCTGGGTATCAATCTTTTACACATTTTTCTTTGGGGTTTAATAAAAGCGAGAGTTGATGTAACCGCTCTTCACGACATTGTAGAGATTATATAGACACAGAATTAACGGGGCAGTACTGGAAATTACAGCAGAAAGGTTGAAAGGTGTACCACAAATGATGCCTCGTAATTTGACCTGTCGTTAGATTCAGAAACAGGCCAATTTTAATTTCAACAAATACGTAGGCAATAGTGTCTTAATTTCTGTCAGATGAAAATCAAACGAGGTTCGGGTTCTGCAGCGAAATTTAAAATTTGAGATAATATGTATTAAATTGAATTTAAAAATAATCGCTATAACAACAAAATTATTAGCCTGCCAAGATACATGTATTATGTGTAGAAGTATTATAACGGAACGGGTTTTCTTACCTGGAAACTTTTGGGTGGTCAGCCCAAATTCATTCAAACCGAACCAAGCCCCGTTTTACAGGTAACCCCACCTGCTCTTTTGACCGACGAGCCACCGTTGGAAAACAATCTTTTTGTTTGGTAGTGATTGGTTTTAGAAAAGATGTTTTCCCAACGATGTTTTCCTCATTTAGTCGAAGCAGGGCCGTTATTTAGTCTAAAGATTGTCGACTTACCCACCTCGTCGACTTTCTCTTTACAGGATGACTTCCTCTCCAAAACTTTACCAAGGGTACAAATTGAACTTCTTCTTTTTTATAGCGGAATGATAGATAGTCCTTTTTTTACAATTTTATATTAAATAAATCCAAACAATGGAATTAAACTAACAAGCTAACAAATTAGATAAAATCACAAGTAAAGAAAGCAAAACACAATTGATTGGATGAATATTTTAAATTTTTTTAAAGTTGTTTAACATAAGCACTGAGTAATTTTTGCTTTACAAAATTATTTATTAAGGGAGAGAGAGAGAGAGAGCGAACGAGTTACAGTTTCTACGTATTTGCAATAGCTAGTTTTAAGCAGAAATTTTGAACATCTTACCAACCGATGTGGGTAATTAAATCTTCCCGTAATCCAAAATATTTAAGGCACAAAAACTTTACACAACACTCACAAAAATTTAAAAAGAAAAAGGGTTTTTTCGAACGGTTTTAGCACAAAGACAGAAACACCTCTCCAGGAAAGCTTTTGCTTCCTGTTCTCGAATTTTCAAGCTTATTTTAATTGCAAAATTTAAGAAGAGAAGTTTGATTTTTTAATTTTAAGATATGGAAACGCGTGCTTTTCTGTAGCTGAAACGGACTCCGCGAACTAATTAATTCAAAACAGCAATGTAAAGAATTTTTATAAACATTGATTGTGACGTCATTCGGCACCGCTAAACTCGTTCCACTTCTCTTCACAAGAGGGCGCAAGAATGATAGTTGGCGTTATTTTTCTGAACTTCAAACGCCCTTCTGGAGAGGAATATGGGATTCGCTGATCAGCAATTGTAACATACAATAGACAAAGAAGTAGATAAAATTTAAAATAAATACCGTATCATCTTAATTAGGCGAGACTTTAAACAAAACAGACTGTTATTTCCTGTATAGTAGACGCTGCTTTAGCAAATGCCACAGTACTTATCATTAAAGTATTACTAAAATGAATTTAATTATTTCGTATTATACCGGATAGAATTTCGTATTCTTATAGTATAGTTAATGTTTATATGTATGTTAATGTACTTATTTATATTTGCATATACCTAATAAAGCAAAAATCATTCATATTGGAAGGTTTAAATTGTCACACGGCAGTAGTATACATATATAGGTAAACAGAAAACTAACTAAATATGCTATAAGTTGTCCGTTGTAAGTTTCAAACCAAATACCTAAGTACTAATACTACCGTCAAATTCTACTAAGGTTAACTTACAAGTAAATCGTATCACATATCTACACACGTATGTGTACATGTATGTATATTGTCGGTATGTGCTGCCATACCTACTAAATAGTGATAATTTTAAAATATAATTAAGGTACCTCAATATTAAAACACAAAAGCAGTAATTTGAAGTTATCTATCATTGCTGTGCTTGCATGAAGGATATTTAAACTTCATAACGTAAACGCATGCGCTGAAATCTACAGTTGGTGGGTAATACACCTTATATTTCCGTAACGGTCCCAATTTTTAATTATCCGCCACAAAAAAAACCTCGTTTTTTGAACGATTACATGTTTCCCAATCATGTGACATAGCACATATCAATATAACATACAATTTCTTTTTTATAATTTCAATTTACTCATTTTTTCCCCTTATAAATCAAAATTTAAAATAGCAACAAGGAAAGTTTTTAAGATATATAATGTTTATTTGCCACTAAACAAATTTATCTGAATCAAGTACTCATAATAATATGGTGTAAAAATTACTACATTTATTATTGTATTTTCCATAAAAATCGTTTTTTACAAGGCAAAGTTATCTCAAGTTTGTGGGCAACAATATATGAATTACACTCTTTTTGGCGCAATTTTACCATGCGTTTTATATATTTTTCACCCACCACAAAAAAAAAATCGCTACACTCTTTGGAGTAATATATTCCGAAATGTTTAGTTTTAAACAAGTACTTAAATCTATTTTTTTTGCGCACAAAAGACACAAACGGTGCATGCACGCAATTGATTCAATCGATAAAATTTGTACTGCTGCACTTTAAATAAGAAAGTTGAACGCCCTGTATATTGCGTGCAATGGCACATCATATAATGATGTGCCATTGGAAATACATATTTTCTGCAAGGAAATCATGAGAACTCTACAAGTTTTAAGATCAAATTTCTACTAGAAGTTCTAAAATTCTAATGACGCCATTTTATATTATTATTTTATATATTTATATAATTACATAGTATATTCTATACTATGTAATAATGATTTTCTAAGTATTTTAAATGAAAGAGCAAGAGATATCCAGTGTAAGTTGTTTGAAGAACATTAAAATTTATTAAGTCAAGAGTATAATCTCGATTAATTGACTAATTTCCTAGCATCGGTGATTGTTTGGTGAAATTGCATGTGAGTTTAATTCAATGTAATGAAGGATTTCCAACAGATTCTAGTATTAAGAGATTAATCTTCTAAAACTTTAAAGGCGGCTGTATAATCAGCTATATATTATCACTATCAAGCTATTGATTATTATGACATAAACAAACAATGTCTCCTACAGAAAATTACATAATTGGAACGCACTACTCGAGATGGAAAACCTCATCTTATAATCGCCATATGTTACTATACAAATGAGAAGTAGTCCTGATGAAATTAATGGAATCTCTTGACCGCAGATAAACAACAATAATTAATTAACCGCCCATAGAATGTTTAACCGTTATCGAGACAGGATGTAACGTATCAATGATAATTAAATAAATCCCATAAGCATCCTACAAGCAATGTATATTTAGCTTTCATTCCGCTGTGATGAGAAATGATACCCTTTGGCACCGATTCTTACGCGTTTAAAATTAGAATCTAGTGGTAGTGTTATGTGAATACATAAACCGCTATATTGGAAAGTGAAGCGATAGTATTACCAAATTGACGTCATGTTCTTGAGCGTTCCGCTCTTCAGACTGTTAAAGTAACGAGTTTTATACCCACAAGGAGCTACAGACGTAGCGGATGCTATGTCATAATAAGCGAGACGAGTATTTGCATAAATCCTGGCACTATACTTTTGCGTTACGACTACTTCAAAGCATTTCTTAATCGAGACGAAGTAATTTAACAACTGACGGCTGGAGTTTCCATCGTGGCGAACGCCCCTTCCTATACTATACACGCCTTAAAACTATTCGAAGCCTTTTTGAAACTTTCTTGTCTTTGTTCGTTTCGAAAACAAGTTACGACCCAAGACGGCGGTGAATTTTCCCGGAAAGCGGTGCCGGCTTAAATTACAATCGGCATATCTATGTAAAACTTCGTAAATTGTTAAACAGCGCTTGTGAACATTGGAATCCAAAATGATTAAGTGTTGTGAAAGAAAGCATTTGACTAAATTGTGTAGACGGCTGGTAAATTTGTTTGAGGAACTTCATTTTAATTAGTCCCTTTGTAGGGCGGTATTCAATTTGGAATTTTCTACGATTGCTACTAGTTCCATCCTCGTTTCGGATGCAAAGAATAAAACTAATCGTTATTTAACTATATTACTAACTACTTATTCTTGCGGCCAGGAGCAGATGAGCCTACCTGGATACCGGGAAATTTTCCGGTGGGCCGTGGCTCCTAAATTTACCAATTGAATAGACCTGTGTACTCTAATTAATTGTATTACTGATTCTACTGACGGCGCGACGAATATGCAAGGGAGTTATTCTGGTTTTATGATCCAGGAAAATACAAATCATGTTCATATTTATCAATCAGAGCAGCATCGTTTTTTTCGTTACTGAACCGTATAGTCGTATTTTTTAAAGAATTACATTAACGAATAAGCTATTGGTGGCTTGATGGTGGCCAAAAGAAGCAGCGTTAAACAAACTTCTTGGTAATTTTAATGAACCCGATACAGCATTGTATGTGGAACTTATCAATGTTCTTAATACAATAGAAGATACAATAAAAATCAAACCCAAAGAGCGACAGCTGCCAATTACAAGGGACGGTTACTGGAATATGAAAATATCCTGATTGCGCAGATATTCCTTAAATTTTCTCAATAACTGGCCCTCTATCAAGGTATGGACGTGCAGACTGTAGGATTAGATTTGCTGAAATATAACTCCATGGTTACAATTTTTTGAGTAATTTAATAAAACTTCAAAGGAATATAACAGACATCGAAACTTCTACACATAAATTTATAAATTGCGCTGAACTCGTTTTTGAAAACAGAGAATTTTATACCCATCGTTATTGAAGAACTACAGCCTGAAACTCGGTCAAAAAGGAAGAAGATTTTTTTTTATGAGAAAGCTTCTAATGAAATGCTACTGAGTTCGAAAGGTAAATTTAGGATTGACTTCTTCAAGGTCATTATGAAACTGCAATAGAATCTATAAGCAAAGAATTCGTAAACAACGCTGAATTATGCAAGGATTTGAGCGTTCTGGAACCCAAATAATTTTGAAGAAATCGCCAAAGGTGAGCTACCAGCGAACTCAATGACAGAAAATACTGTCAAAAATATTGACCAAATTTGACTCTTCTGCAAACCCTGCAAAATTAAAGTAAGAGCTGACAAGTTTTGCAGGAAACTGGAAGACTATGAAATTAACAATACAAGATTCTTTCAAAACAAGTTATAGCGGATCTAATGACGAATATTCAAATACAGGCGCGTCTTCTGAAGAACAACTAAATACAAAAAAAGATGAAGAAAGCTCAAAGAAATCCAAAGCGTGCACTGAGTCAAAAAAATGTCAAAACTGCATAATATGTTGTTATAATGCAATTTTGAAGTACCTATAGCCTAGATAAAGGAGTCTATTCCACTCTGGTGCTGGCGTATCAATATATTCTTTCCTTGTGAGGAATACCATGTCTGATAACAGATTCGAGTATAAATATTGATAATGACATCCTGCAGAATATCAGAGCAAATCATCAATCGTTTGGGCCAAACAACCAAACTGTTGAAGGAGGCATTAATGTATTGTCAATGATTTCCTAATGAATGATCGAATGGTTTACCGCAGAATCGGAGCATTTGTCTGGCATTCGTATCGGCCACATCTTGTGTTACCACTAACGGCTCAACATCGACAGCAACGTTTAGAGTGGTGTAGATTGCGACTGCAGTGGAACGTAGAGTTGCATAGATTAGTGTTTAGTGATGAATCCCAATTCTGTGTGGGAATGCATGATGGCCGTGTGTGGGTCAGACGAAGACGTGGAGAACGTCGCAATATTGAATTTTCTGTTACGAGACATGAGCACCAAACTGTAGGGATTATTGTATGGGGTGCTGTAACTTTTTGGAACGCGTAAATCTCTGATGTTTGCCTGAAGCAATATGAACGCCCAACGATATGTGGATGAAGTGGTAGAACCGCATATTCTTCCATTTTTTCGATAATTAGAAGACTCACTTTTCTAGCAAGATAATGCCCGTCCCATACTGCAATATTTTCTATGGACCGAGGTTTTCTAGAGGCTAATGTCAATCTCTTCCCATGGCCACCCCGATCTCCGAATCTTTTGCTCATTCAGCTCAGAAGCTCAGTGCATCCTCCGAAGACGCTGCAAGCTCTTCACCACAAATTGCAGGATATTTGGGACACAATACCTCAAGAGAAAATCGACCATGTTCTAGAAAAATGCCAACGTATTATAAATAAAAATTTATATTTTGTTCTTTTTTTTCTTTGAACTTTTAATCAATTTTTAGTAGTTAAACGTTTGGTCAAAAAAATCCTACCCCTTCATGGTGTTACAATTTCTATATCACAGAGTATACTATTTCTGGAATAGCTTAGCTAGATAACTTTTCAGAGATTCTTTACTAAGATATATAAAATTTAGCTATCCAAAAATGTCCATAATAGTGTTACAGATACGAACAGATATTTCAGGTTTTTCTGGACTGTTATTATTTTTTTGACAAATACGGCAAACGCTTTTTTCCCTTTAATTTGGTCGACCATTCCTCTTCCTAATACTAACAGATTCTTTTTTCACTTTCTGTTAGTTTTTATCCATTTTCCTTCATTATTATATCACACAATATTTTAACAGTTTATATTACTTTTTTGATTCTGTTTACCAGATAATCTCGCTTCTATACCTAAAAATTAAAAAAATACTTCAATCTACCTTATGGCAGTCAAATATATGCAATTATAAGCTAACTCTCTGCAAGGGTATTTTTCGCTTTTTGAAAGGAAAGGAATATTAGCCAACAAGTTTTGAGAGTTACCAAAAACGCAAATGACTTTGGAGAGGAACATCGCCTTCGTTCTCAGGGAGGAGAGGGGAATCGTGACCTTGAGTCCGCTTATTGATGACTATTAGTAAATCGAACTCAAAAAAGATAGCGATTGCGCGCGTACATTTAGAATTTGCTAGGTGTCAAGTCGTGTGTGTTGCCCATTTAAATGTGCGCATTGATCATAGTATTAAATGTGCGTTCATAGGTTATAAAAGTCTAATAAATGACTGTCAAGAGCTGTTTTGACAAGAGCCAAACTTGACTTCTTGTTAGATAAAACCGGGATAGCGCAACACTCATGGAATCCATAAAAAATATAAAGTTGATTGCTAACTTCTTCATCCTAACAAAGTTGCTTAAGACCTCAATTAGAGCCTCGATTAGGTGACACCAGCTCAAGTCTCTTGCTCAATCGTTTACTCAAATCTAGTACGGTTGAAAGATGATTAGAGAAGAGACATGGCTCAACGAAAAATGTACGTACAAATAGTGCTTGTTGCATAAGTTTATTACTTTTTTTTAGCAAACACTACTATTACCTATACTGAACACTTTTATATTTCCTCTTGCGTCTTTGAATAAGTAATGTACTTTTAAACTGAAATAAATGTGAAATAAAATAAGTTCGCAAGCTTTTGTGCTACAAAAATATGGAAGAATTCAAAATATATATTAAGACGTGGCTAAAACTTTCGTGCTTTCTCTACTTACGTTTGATTCACAAATCTTTCGAACCTTATGATATGTGTCTTTTTTTGACAAGCATATGAGCAAATATTTTTATCGTATACCTTTCATCAAATCATCAGTGAACACTTGTGGCAGCAATGTTGAGTAACACCAATACAAGCAAGTTGTCGGGCTAAAAATATTTTCTATCGAAAACTAATTTTAGCTCAAGGCAACGCAACAGCTATTATTAGGGCGTACAGTTGAGTTTTAGAGCAATTTTTTACATCCTAAATGGAAATTCCTTTCCTTCCGTAAGAAAAATTTCCCATTGCTGTTATGTTGATACTGAATTGATGAGTGATTGAATAAGTAGTCTAAACTCGGAAATAAGAGGAAGCCATAATTTGTTTACCTACTTAATTGATGATGGTTACGAATTAAAATTAAAGCAGTTTCAAATTTTAGAATTTCCTGAACAATAAATTGAAGCATAAAAGCTTTTATAAACTTGAGGATTTAATTCCTGTTCTTAGAGTAATCATAAGTCAAATTACCGGTAGGTGCTTACTGTAAATGACGCATAAGTTAAAAATGTACATTTGCTTATATTAAAAATACATTTTTCGGTGTGTATGAGCTCTGTTTTCGATCATTAAAAGTATTTTTTTTTATACACGTTTGTATATTACATAGTTAATCTCAACGAATTTGTATCTTGATACTTTTAAAATTTTAATTTCTATAATTCAGGAAAAAATTTATGATACACAAATCATGAATACAAAATGAACTAGAAAACCTGAGTTATATGTTTAAATTTAAACCATCACAACAATATCTTTCTATCGTGACCACATGAATGTCACTCTGCAATTTATACAATTCCCAGTTCAACCGTATTTCCCGAGAAACTGGTCCAATGTTTGCAAGATATTTATTTTAATTCAGTGACCAAGATTTTCTTGGTGGCGATGTTCCAACTAAATTCATGCAATTTATCGGCTACGTATTTCTCTTTCTCGTCCGCAAAACAAAGAGAATATACACTCCTGTGCCCCTACGTTGTGTGCAGTTGTAACTAAATGTATTTATGAGATACGTATAATTTGTTAGGATGTTCGCGTATTTTTGCAACAATGCTTGAAATATTAATAGTTCCTAGTTATTGCATAAAAGATTATTTCTAGCATTGTACCAGGTAACATAAAACTTGTAGTATAACTAGAAAAAACTCTTTTTTTTTATTACTGTAAAGCATGAATTGTACAACTTGCACTAGAAGTTCTTGAAAAAATTATCATAAATAAATTTAATTTTGAACTTAAATGCTACAAACGATATATGGATGACTGTTTACTCTTTCCATCAATAGATAACATAAAATACACATTATCACAATTTTATATCGCCCAAAAATATAATTTATTTTACAGATGGGAAAATACAATACAATAAATGAAATTAATAAATCTAGAGCACGACTAACCAAATCCATATGAAAATAAAATTTAAACAGTTATCAAAAGATATGCCCAAATTAAGATTGAAGCTAATCCAAAACTTATTATTTATAACAGCTCCATCTATCTAAGAGCAGTGATACTAAGACAAATATAATTGAAAACATTACTTTGTTCCAAGATATATTCTAATTTAATAAACAGCAACTTTGTAGGTATTTTTAAAAATACTATATATCTACGTTCCATGCTTTCAAGTACTTTCCTAATTAGAGTAGGTCATGCTTTTTTTAATCGTTCGTTCGTCACAATGCATGCACTCACTAATCACTTTAAAAGTTTGTATGTCACCAAAATGGGTGCACAAAACATTAAAAGATTTTGGATGTAGGAAAACTAGTGACATCTGCATTCGGCATCTAAAAGGTTACTTTTAAGCGTTCTATTTGATTAGCCTTGTTGAACAAAGTCACTCTCTAGATATTACATTTTATGGAGACAGCAATGCTATAACTAGAACAATATCTTGAGGTATTTATTAAAATTATAGTGTTAATAAAAGAAGTGTTAATGTATTAATTGATGGGGTAAAACTAGCAAGCTGAAACAATAGTTCTAAAATTTTTAAAAAAAGTTTACCATTATACGTAAGACTAATAAATATCCACAACATTTTTCAGATTGAATTATAAAACAACGATTTTATAAATCATACATAACGAATCTGATTCAATAATATCACAAAATTCATAGTAATTATAATTCTATACATAAAAAATTACCGAAAGAATTAATTCCATACTTAAACCATGTCAAAGTAGGATAGCGCATAAAATCTATGATATTTTTCAACCCAATCTAAAATATTTAATTTCTCGCGAAGATTTTAATGGTAAGTATGTTGGTCAAAGAAGCTTTCTATGGGTTAGAACATTTTTAAAATAATTTTTTGCGACTCGCGATAGCATTTTTTCGGGTTTTCTAGTTTAATTAAAAAGACAGATATTAAACTACACGTTTCGGTTTTTCATAAACCTTCTTCTGCTACATTTACATAAAATTGCAAAAATAAATTAGTATATTTTTTTTTGTTGTAAAAGATTGTTGTTAAAATTAATATATTTTGTTTTAATTTGAAATTTTAATTTTTTGGTTAAATATGAAACAAGTTATCAATTTTTCTTGTGAAGAATTTCTAAAAGAATATATTGTTTGTTGCTTTATTTAGTTATAGAATTAAACTTTATAACGTTTAGTGAAACATTATGTATGTGGTTATTCATTATTATATTTTCTTATTCAAAAGTGACATATTGTTGAAATCAAATGTATGATTTTGAGTTATTTTGTATCTTTTAAAACTATAATATTTATATTCTTTTATTGTTATTTTTTTTTTCTAATGTTAAAATATACGTAGGTGGCTGCACCTACGTATATTTTGAAGGAAATTATTTCAAAACCTATTTTATTTAAAGTTTTTTCAGTATATTTCAGACAAATGTTTGCCATAATGCTAGAAATTGGTGAACTCACTTTTACATTAAAAAAAAATGAATGACAAGAATTATAACAAAATGTATTTAATTGGTTAATTGGACTAGTAAATAATATAAAAAGGTGTAATCAAAAAGAATCCTACAGAGTTCTAAGAGGAAGATATGTCACTGATTTCGCTTAGTTCTTTTATCTTCTCATCAATGATTAAAGTATGCGGATTTAGGTTTATCTGAAAGAGATTATCGTGTATCCACTGCAACGTATACAGATCGTTCCTGGTAACATGCTCGAACATCTGAGTGCTCTTATTAATCTTCTGGACGTAATTTTTGATGGTGTAGGCGCAGCTAGGACTTTGGCGAGTGATGCGGGCGATCTCATAGCCCTGCTTATAAATGGGTATGTTCACCGGCTTCGTAGAACATTCACCTCCTTCGCAGTTGCTTAAAACAAGCGTTTTGTGCAACTTACATAACATTTCATTTTTGAGGAAGTTCTGCATACTCTCCGATTCGGTACCCTTGAACATCGTCTTCTCGTCAATATGGATTAGGCTATTGTTTATGCGCAGCACGTGATTACTAGTGCACGAATCCTGTTTAGGTAGAGCGGTTTCAACTTGTTTAATAGAGTCGATCGATTTAGTATGATTTACAATATGAGTTGAATATTTTGCACGCTTTGAGAGTAACAGGTTTTCAATCAGTTCCTCATCATGCCGATTCAAAGCTTCTTTTCTTGCATGCGAAGATTTGCTCGCGTTCATCTCTTCACAACTAGACTTCCTCAAGGCTTTTTGAGTGTTCTTTTTGTTAGTTTTGACTTTTTTATCCTGATTACGATCCTCGGTTTTATTTGTGTTATCTCCCGTATCCTTCTCCTCTTCTTTGGGCTCTTTCACGTTTACATCGCCGTCTTTGCCACATTTCAGCGCCAATTTTACCTTCATAGACTTGTTGTTGATGCAGTTGTCACTGAGCGCAAGTTTATTTTCATCATCTTCTTTCCTCTTGCGGTCTCTTCGCCTCCTTTCAACTGATTTGGGTTCTTTAACCGGAAATTCCTCCTCATGCAAAGGTCTGTCATTATTATAGATTTTTGGATGACCGTCGCACTCTCTCTTGGCTTTGGGAAAGGAATTTGAACTGATATTGCGGTCGTTTTTCAACTTAAACGCAGGTAATTTGCAGGTGTCATTCACAGAATCGCTGCTTACTTGAATTGATTCCTTAAAGCATGCATAGATATCATTAAACGATTTCAGTAATATTTTGCGATTGTCTTCGATATCATTTTCTGAGGATTTGTCCTCGCTTGATTTTGGCGTCATCTTCTTTTGATCGGCGGATTCGTTTGGTTTCACTTTTGTAGATTTTGCCTTACTAGTGCTTGATCCAGATCTTCCTTTAATTTCTTGTCTTGTTTTACCTTCTTCTTCAACAGCTACTGAGCTGTTGGTGCTTATATTGTCAGGAGCTGTTATACAGATGCTTCGATCCGGCATCTCTTGTCGTTCTTTCTCTTTATGTTTGAAGCCTACTTCTTTCTGCTTCATTTCCAAATACTTCAAAGTGTCTGATTCGTTGAAGCTTCTAACACTTTTAAATTTATCCATCTTCTTATTTGGTTTGCCTTCTGTTGCTATTATCGCGCATTCATTGCTGGTCGCAGTGTCAGAAGTAGGAAAATTCATAAGATCATATCCGTGCTCTAACCGGTACCGTTTCATAAGTAACTTATCATGACTATCGATATCGACTCCGTCCATATAATTTCTCGTTTCCGTTAAATCTTCGCTCTTCATTTCCTTCTCCGACAAATCTATTGCCATCTCACTGTTGGAGCTACGAAGGGTATCGAGAGGCATTTCCTCGTCTTCCAGTAGATCTGTCCGTGAAAGCGAATAATTATTGAGGTCGATAGTATATTGTGCCTCACATTTCTTTAGGGATTTCAGGAATGAAGTGCTGGAAGAGGTACATCTGATAGCCGCCAAATCCGTCTCGACGCGTAAAGAATTGGCTCCAATCATTTCCGTAGTGTTTATTATTTCACGTAGGCTCTTCCTGATAGATTCCTTCAATCGTCTGCTGATACCTGTTTGGCAAATTTCGCGTTTTATATATTTTCTATTACTTTCGTTAGTCAACACTCGCAGATATTCCTCTAACTGTATCTTTTGCGCTTCGGTTATCTCGTCCAACTTACCACTTTGCATAAAATGCCTTATCTCGTTTAATATATGATCTAGGTCGTTAATACCTAATCCCGATCGTACGAATAGATCGGTTTCTGTACTTTTAGAATGTAAACATATCTTTTTATCGTCGCCACGATTTTTATTGCGCTTCGTTTTGGGCCTTTTAGATTTTTTCATGCTACCCATTATATGGCTGAGGCAGTGTTCTATGCTGTACTTTAGATTTTCTCTTCCTTTCAGTTTAGCGGCCGCAGCTCTCTTCTCTTCGTGCTTCTTTTGTAGCGTATACCTTCGCATCTCCAGATTCATCATTAAATTGTCATACTTGTCCGCCGACAAACGTTCATTGCGTTGTAATAAGACCTCGGCTGTTTCCAAATCAGTGAGGTTTACGTAGCTATTATAAGTTTCTTTGATTCGTATATCTGAATTCGTGGACGATAGGAAAATGCCACGTAGCTGGCATAACTTCTTGTTCATCTTTCCCTTTATCGGGGCGGAATTTGCTTTGAGTTTCCCGCTCGTTTCCAAAACGTTTGTATTCGTGGTACGATCATCACTAATCAGCATATTCTCGCTGCTAGACGGTACGCTTCTCCCTTTACTGTTGCGCACGGATTCGCTATCGGCTAAACTGTGCTTGTAAAGCCAATACACCGCACGCCCTTGGCCATCGACCGCGTACAAATCGGGTAGATCGTACTTGGAATGGACAGATATGTCGAAATCGCTCACTTTACATAGCGAGTCCTGATTAAGGGAGCATTGCGAAACGGATTCCTGCAGCATATCTTCTCGGGGCTGGCGGAACACACCAGACGGGGTCGTCGTTCTCGAAACCTTTTTTTTCCATGTCATTGTATCCCGGTGGTAGTTGTTAATACCATCGCTTACATTTTCCTAATTAGATCCTCCTCGTATTGCTTTCGTAAACTAAGAATTTTACCTATGATATACGTCTATCGAAACGTCAAACGATTTTGACAGATCGATGCTGGCCAACTCTGTAAACTTAATGTCAAATTGACAACGAAATTATTTGACTTATCGAGACTTTAATTGTATGAGCGGCTAAGTGCAGGGATGATCCCTCCAACAGCGATGGCGAATCATTACTTCCAATCATGATTCTCTTTGGTAGCGCGCTTCTTTTCGAATTTTGAAATTTAATTTAACAATTATTGTAATGGTTATTGTTATTATATTATGATTAATTGTGTAAAAGCTTTTATTATGGAATAGTAGAACGACGTATGGCTATACATGAGTTATGTTTCTCTGTTATACAGAGAAACGGAGTTACACTTCGTACTGTCAAACTCGAATTTGTATATGATCATGATAGTGAGGTTATGTCTAATTAACCGAACATGAATGATAGATGTATTTACCGATATATCACAATGCAACAAGGAACATAGGAAATAGGAAATTCATAAATCAACCTCATTGAAATACAACTGTCATCAAAGGGCATCAATGCCCACTGAACGAATTTTAGAGAAAAACTCTTAAATTCAAATAAGATGCAAAAGCAAAGGTACCCGTACACCATATCAATAACAAAGTTAATGTCTACTTTATTGTATATTTTTAGGTACTCGTTACTTTGCAGTTTCTAGCAGGATAGTTTGCTACCAAAAAACCCTTGGCCGAAGATAGTAGGATAGCTACAGGAGTTCTGGCGCAAAATCCTATAAGGTTTACATGGGGGTCTCAATTCACATTTTATCCCTTCCACTCCTACAGTTCCCGGAACAGCTTAAACAGCTCTTAGTATAGCTTCAACAGCTATTATAACAGCTTAAACAGCTCCCGGCTCAGCTTAAGCAGTGCTGAAAACAACCTAAACAGCTCCTAGAACCGCTTCAATAGTTCCCGGTACAGCTTAAACAGTGTCTGGAACAGCTTAAACAGTTCCTGGAACAACTTAAACAGTTCCCGGAACAGCTTAAACAGCTCCGGAACTGTTGTAGCTGTTCCTGGAACTGTTGATCTGTTCTAGGAGCTATTTAAGCTGTTCCGGGAACTGTTGAAGCTGTTCCTGGAGCTGTTTAAGCCGATCCAGGAGCTGTTTAAGTTGTTTCTGGAACTGCTTAAGCTGAGCCGGGAGCTGTTTAAGCTGTTCTAAGTTCAAGCTATACCAAGAGCTGTTTAAGCTGTTCCGGGAACTGTAGGAGTGGAGGGCATAAAATGTGAATTGGGACCCCCTTTGTAAGCCTTATAGGATTTTGCGCCAGAACTCCTGTAGCTATTCTACTGAAGATTCTTATCACATTCAAAAGAACAACATATTTTGTAATAAATAATAATGCTGCAGTTATGTGATTGGATGAACTAAGTTCAAGACAATACTCAGTTGTGTGAAACGTGTACCACCTACACATATGGCCAACAGAAAAACCAATTACAAAAATGTAAATTAATGTATCATATAAATGAGACATCAATTATATTGATTTATATATCAATTTCTGATTGTAACAATACATTTAAGATATTTATTTTGAGGACATTTAAAATTTGTTAGAAGTTAATGCAAATAATCAATGGTCAATCCTAGTACAAGTAATGAAAAAAACCATTATTGACTATTCGAAGTGGGTGTAAGAAACAGTTTGATAAAAACAATATTGTGTATACATTATGTAATTACATGGTTTGGGTTCGCCGTCAAGAAGGAGATGGTAATACAAATCCTACGGAAATTTAATAAACACATTTAATAGAAATACAAGGTGATTCAACGGGACGGGAAATTTTGAAAGTTTTATTGGTCGCCGTGAGCGATTGGTAGCAGTGAGTAACGTACGCCAGCGTGTCAACAACACCTTGCCATTTAATTATCATGGATGCTTGGAGTGGTGCGCCACGTGCATTTGCGATCAAAGCTTTCTACAAGAACATTCACATGAAGCGCATTTCCACCTAAGCGGATTCGTGAATAAACAAAATTTTTGCTATACAAGATGGAGCTACACCAGCGTCCATTGCACAGCAAAGTTACCGTGTGTTGTGCTATGTCATTATACGGTGTGATAGGCCCTTATTTTTTTGAGGACGAGATGCGACAGTCACATAGAATCATTGCGTCGCCATGCTTAAAACCTTTGTTACGCAACCACTACAGAGATTTCCAGAAATTATTGACACAGCTTGGTTTCAACAAGATGGGCAACGTGCTGTGCGCCCATTGTTTGGGGAAGAATTGTTTGGGGAACGTGTATTTCAAGATATGATGACTTTCAATGGCCGCTCAGATCCCCTGATCTGTCGGATTGTGATTTCTTTTTGTGGGGTTAAAACCAAAGTATTCTTTAGTCGACCTGCTACAATTGAAGAATTGCCAAAATCCAACATCCGAAGAGAAATTGCCGAAACCCCAGTTAAGATGCTACGTCAAACCATGAACAATGTAACGAAGCGACTGCAGGAATGTTTGTGTAAAGAAGAAGAACACCTGAAAGATGTCATCTGCAAAAAATAAATTGTACAGAATGTATTCTAAAATGACATCATTTTTACCATTATGTGACATAAACAATTTTCTTCAAAAAATTTTCATGAAATTATTTAATTTTCAAAATTTTTTGTATCACCTTGTATATGTAATTATAAAAATTGTGAAAGTGAAATTTGTCGCTATACATATAACATTAATTGTTGATAAAATAAACCCGTATTTCACACATTCCATATCCATCCAACCCATTCCTCACCACTCCTTTCAGGTTTGGCAAGTATTTTTTAATGTCACTTCTGTTGCATGTGTAACAATATTTCAGCATTATTTTCTGTAAATTGTACGCACACTAATTATCTAAATTGTATTAGAACAAGTTACATTACCTGAATACTGTTATTATATGTACTGCTGCATAGAAACCTGGCACAGTTAGACTTCTTTCAGACGAGGGGATTAGTTGATTCCACTAGTTGAACGGACAGTTGTCAAGGAGCGTACTGACGCAGCAAATGATTGGGAACCGTCTGAACCTTTCACGTGGAATCTGTGCGATAGGGTTCAGGCGGTTCTCAATCATTTGCTACATCAGTACGCTCCTTGACAACCGTCCGTTCAACTAGTGGAATCAACTAATCGCCTCGTCTGGAAGAGGCCTTAGTTTTAAGGTTGATTGATTTCATTGATTGTCAGGTTAATAAGCCACAATTAAACGCGATTCAAAAAAAAAAGCTAACCAGTTTCCATGTTACTTGACAAACAGACTACTTACACAGCAAAAAATTTCAAACATTCGGGTAAATATATTTTTGTGTTGTATCAGTTTTCTATGCAGCCGATGATACATTTGTAGAATTCATGGAGAATAAAAAAAAATGGTTTTTTGAATGTGCCGGAGGCAAGACATGGCTTAACTGCACTTATTTGGATTCCTTTCTGAAATTTATTCAGGTAGCTATTGATCCAATTGATTTCTTTTGCAGGGAGTTGGATTTTGATAAACTGATTGTGCATAACCTCACTATTATACGGCACTAGACATCAACAAAATGATACAGTTATGATGACGACTAACTTTACTGTTTAAAAAGTGTGCGAGTGGTCGGTTTACGTGCAAATGCTGAAACATGTCGACGGTCGTATTGATAAATAATTGGATATAAAATGAATGTCGGTGAAATCACTACCAAGACTTTTTGACATTTGACACCTCGCCTCGCACCAAACAGCAACCGTAGATCGCATCACACATTCACAACCTATTTCGAGTATATTCAAATTTTTGTGTATAATACGAAAACATAACTTAAATATAACTTTAGATCTTTGTATTATCACATAATCACCACATAATAAAAGCCTAGATCGATCGCTATATGTAAGAATTACCATTAATAATTATCAAATTAAATTACACCATTCGAAAGAAAAAGCGCGCCACAAAGGCGAATCATGATTGGACGTCATGCTTCTGCTCGTATATAATATATATCTATATTTAAAAGAAAATTAAGTTCGGATCAAGTGCTTTTTTGCTTACAACAAAACTTAAGATACATTTTTGGTCATTTTATCTAAAGATTTATTTTATATGGAGTATACCATTTAATATGTGTAAGTATTTGGTTCGAGAAAAGTCCTGAAATCCTTTTGAGGAAAAATAATTTAAAATCGTGAACACACATCAAAACGTACGAAATTGTATCTGCTCTAAGGAAACGCACATACATCAAAATCAACCTTGGAAGGAGGTCTTGATTTCGTGCCAAAATTTCTAGAGAAGTCAGCCAAGCGACCTTGCTAAATGGGGTGTTGTGTAATCGCGAGTTTGAATGGGAACCTTTCTTCGACCGATATCTGCAACTATAAATCTTCAGATTTAATACGGATATCCGCAAGAATTAGGAGAGAACTATCGATGATGAAGCCAGGAAGCGCAGATTTATTGTGAATTCTGCGTACGAGAGAGAAATTCTCCGAGAGATTTCGATATAGGTCCCGCAGAATAATTTCGATTTCTATGCAACAACCGTAAGATCTCCCTGTTGTTCCAAGCATTTTCATCCGAAGTGGGAATGGATTATAATGGGCATATCTATAATTTCCGTATCTTCTGTTTGCTTTTTTAGTTGATAGGTGCTCTTTATTTACTAGCTGGCTCACTTCACTTCAGTCTTGTGTGTTAAACTACGCACTACTACGCTTTTTTTACGAAATATTGTAATTTTTGCTGCCTTGACATATAGTGGCTATTTGTAATTCATATAGATATCCAACAGGAGAGATTCTCAAAAATTTCTCATTTCCATTATTACCACTAATTTCTCTCCCCGCTCACTTTTCCTATTTGTCCTTATACCCACCCCTGGAGCAGTGAAATGCGCAAACATTACACTAAATGTTGCTTCCACTCTGTTGTTGTCGTTTAAGCGTCAGGTAGATGCATATCTGATGTCGTTAATAAGCGCGAGCTTTTGCTATGTTCGACGATTCATCGAGAAATTCTGAGTGAGAAGCTCTTCCATTAACGCAAAGTGTTCTTTAATATTGTCGTTCGGTGAACAGATGAGCAGACGCCTTCAAAATTAATTTGCATCTAATTTAAATTCTAATTCGATTCTAATTTACACTCAAGTAAATGGTTTGCTCCCATTCCCCTTCCCTATTATCTGAGACGTTTTGTACCAAGTTATTATTATATTATTATATTGCTAGTGCATTAAAATGATCGAAAAATCATCGTAAGCTGTCTATTGCGCTTATTTGCATAGGAAACCAGCTTCTTAAAATCAGAAACTTCTAGTGGGAATTTGATATTAAAATTTGCAAGGTACTTATACTTAACTATGACCTTTGCAAAAAAGCGACTTTTATCTTCATAGCACTTATGCAGTGCCATAATATCAAATTTCTTATTTTATATGGAATACTATGATGTTTAATTGAGAAAGAGTGGTAGCATAAGTCACCAGAGCAAAGAGTGGCAAAACGTTCTTGAAAGAAAGGATAGATAGGAAGGCGCATAAGAAGACATGATAATAGGTCCATTAAAATCAATCAATTTGATCACTACGGGTTAAATCATCGTATGTATACCACAGGCCTGGCAAAAGTAGCTGTTCGTGGGTTCTGCCAAAAAAGAGAATACTCCAATCCATGCATGGTAATGCGATGCCATTGCGAACGTAAATGAGCCGCTCTCCAATATGATTGAGACGCTAGGCCAATAAATTAGAAAGTGTTTTCTACGCTAAAGTAGATTACAATGGGTCCAAAAAGATTATCATGAAACTTTGTGGTTATCATCCTGATTACCATTCATAGCAATAGCTTTATTTTTATGTACTATTGACACAAAGTTTATTAAATTGTTTCTTTTTTTCGGTGATCAATATAAACGCTGCAACATATGTTTTTTTTTTTATTATTTGTTGAAATATGATAAGTTCTTTTAATAGGAATGGGTTCATAATGTATAACAACATCAAAATAAATTTTGTCACGCGTCATGTGACCGCTAGTATGGAAGTAAATTTAAAAAGTACGAATTATAGGAATCGGCAAAGAGTGAGGTTAGGTGACGTGATATCAAAAAAAATCATTTGAAGAAGTTATTCCAAAGTTAATTCTAACGCCATATTTAAATTTTTATCATTTTTTTAAAATGTATTTAAAAAAATCGCTTTTAGTAGCTTAACCGAAGTAAAATCTCCGAATATAATTGATACTCAAAAAATTTGCCTATTTTTGCCTAACCGACAAAACTAAAACTTAAATCTGGATTGTCACAATGGCACTTGTTGTTGCAAGAGAATATATCCAAGTGAAACAAATACTTTTTTCGCTGTTTCGCGCATACAATGAGCACTTTGTGCAAGTGTTTTGCGGAAAAACGGTGTTGTTTGTTCCATTTTGTAACACTGTTTGTGGTGACATTTTATGTGAGGTAACTCGTGGTCTTTACATTTTGATATAGGCTCTTACATGGAATTACTAATGACACAAAAATTATGTCTCAAACATGGAATCATTGAGATTCCCCTGATCCCATGGATATGATATTCCATTTTAAATAATAAATAAAACGAATTAATGCTAAATGGAAAAAGATAGTATAAAAACTACGTGTTACAATGGCTTTCATATAGCAATATCTTTGTTTCCTTTGCCTATTTAATCCAGCTTCCTCCTTATTTTCTAGATTTATTTTACCAAATTTATTAACATTTGTTAATAAATTTTGTAATTGTGGATTTAACCTCTGTCTGTTTTTTTATCCTGATTAATATCATTAATTCACAGTTCGTCGCTGATTTAGATTTAATTTAAATAGTGTTAAATAGCAGAGAACCAACCCTCTTTGAATCTTTTCTTGGTTAAGATGATATGTTAATTGCGTAAGCTTAAAATTTCTTCTATTAATACGGTTTATTTTTTTAAATAGAATATTTAGACAAGTAGGTTTCTTGTGTGTTGAGTATCTTGCTTAAAAAAAATCATTTGCAATAAATAACCGCCGCTGCTATTCAGGTTTCTCGTTCTTCCCAATGTTTTTACCTATCTAAAATCAAAGCTTCGATATTAACCTCTTCCATACGGAAACCTACTTACTTCTTGGAGCAGTCATAAAATTTTATATGTCTTGATGAACCGGTATAGGACTGTGCAAGTTCTACCAATAACGCGAAACTAAAACGTAAGCAAAAAGTCGCAAAGCTGGCGTGGTATCTAAAACCGAGGGAATTGTTCCTGGTAGTAAAAGCTTTCTGAAATCCTACTCGAAGGTATACATTCAGAAAACTATCTGAACCGAAATTACCTCCTAAGCTCAGCTCTCTTACGCGTTCCAAATTGGTACATTTATCTGTTACTTACGGCAGCAATTTGCTCACTGCTGCTTTGATACGTTATTTTAATATCTGAATCATGCTTGTATGAATGAAATGCCCTTGAAGCTTTGCAAATATAAAATTAAGTCGTGGTTTATATTTCAATTAACGAAACTCAGTGTTTGCATTATATTAGGTTTCAGGGTAATATCTTTAGGTCCAAATCGATTTTTCGTGCACGCCAAAAATTGACACCACTCTGAATGTTCTCAAGACTCAGCCATTTAGAGTGTAGTGATTTTATTCCGCTTGCATTGCAAGTTTGATATTGCAATGGATGAGCCGGTACTGAGAGATGCATCGACAGAATTGAGTAAATTTGTAGCACGTGATGATGAAGCCAGGTTTGCAGCGACGATATCGATTCGAGGTAGTTCGGGGTTGCGGGGATCAGACGAGCACATCCCCTTTAAAGAGGCGACGCTGGAGTAGTCGAAATGCTGCGAACTTTTTGTGCCCGTCCATCTCGACGAAATGCACAGCAGAGAGCGCGCGCGTATTAGGCGAGTCCACGAGGTAACAATTTCCTGTATACGTGTACAAGGGGTGGCAGGGAGTGAAATCGCTTTTTGGCACGCAATAATGGCAACTGGTGGGTAGAATGGATTAGTCTTTTACATGTCTGTGTTAATAACCCTTCGTGAGGTTACCGTTTTGCCTTGCTTAACCATTGAAGAAACTTCACTTTTTTATGGCTCTTTGCTTAACAACGAATTTTTTACGTGAAAAACAATAAGAATTATGAATTAAAAAATGGAAAAATCACTTATCAACAAAATTTCGAGATACCTTTCCGGATTAAACAGAAGCAAGGTCCAGAATTCTATTTAAAAGGTTTTGGATAGACATGATAGTTTATTAACGTGCCCTTATATATGAGAAAATATTTTCTTGGGTGGTGGTAATTTAAAAATAGAAGTTTATATATTTAGTTAAGAATACCAAGTTCATTTCTTAATAACAAACGTCTTGGCACTTACGCAAGATCTTCGATACTGGGGTCGCAATTGTTTATAGAGCTTTTATTATGTATGCCAGTAGTAATACTGAAGACACATTGTCAATGTTTATAAAATGCAATAACACAATAAATATAAAACGTAAACTACTACACATTTGACATTAAAGAAATAAATTTCTCAACGGAATAGATGTAGTGCTCAAGAAGTAACGACCTTAGTCGCTTAAATAGTCGCAAACCGCCAGGATACTTTAGACTGCTTGGTAGCAAATTAAATAATTTTATTGCCATCGAAGTAGGGGATCATCTGGTAATTTCCAATCTATTTAGCTACTCCTTATATTTCTCTTTACTCTTGTGTTATGCTTATGGATGTCAGAACATTTCAAAAAAGTTGATTGATTAACAAGTATGTAACAGAGCAACTCCATGATGTATATATCGAGCAAAAGTAGAATAGCCAATCTCTGAAAGTGCGAACGACATGATTCGTAATTTCTAATACCATAAATATCTCATAATTCCTTTTTGGGAAATAAAAGCATGCTGTGATAATACCGACAAGCCCCAGAATACTATGCCATACGTTATTCGAGAATAGACTTCACTATAATAAAAGTTTAATAAGTCACTGGAATACAAAATATATTTTAAATTTCTAATTTAATAACAATAGGTGTTAATCTCCTTGATAAGACATTCACTTTGCGACCTCCAATTGAAATTCTCATTCAAAGTTCAGTGGCGGCTCGTTGCAATATTGAGTGGTAGGGCCAACCTCCTGCCAACTCTCCTCTCCTTTTTATTTTATTAATTTTACAAAGTTATGAATGAGTTTACTTCAGCTTGCAGTAATTTTTACCTCGTTTATTACTAACTAAAATAATACCAACATAAAAAATTCAATGTACAAATTTAGAAGCAATTGGTTATCGGGAATACTTATCTACTTAAATATAAATACAAACGTATTTCCTTCGGAATCGCATATGTTTAGACTTTAAACTGCACGTACATAGGCCACTTGTTTACATTCCCCCAGCTAACTAACGCAAAAGTATTCAGGTGTTTTTGTGATTTAATATCGACTAAAACATAACACAACACATAGTACATGAGTTTTTTAAGCGAAGATTGTCGAGGAAAATATAATGGATATTCTAAGCATAAAGTGGACGTATTTCTTACAAAGAATGGGAAACACAATTTTTATTTTCTTTGTTTGTTTACCAGAGCAAATGCTTGTTTTTTTTATTTAAAACACTATTATTATGTATTTTTCAGGAATAACTCCCTTATTATATTTATTATTTCATTTTCATATTTTTCTCTTAAGAAAGATATGAATGGTAGTTCATTTTGATTTGAAATACTATAGTTATTAATTTGTGATGTCATCCTAGAATAATACTACACTTTATTACTATAATTAATACTTATTAAATATTCTTCAATACAATTTTTATTGTGGGGAAGTGTCTAAACCGAAGTCCGTATGCGACGGTCCTCTACATATGTTTCTATTTTCAATAGTCGATCTTCGACGGCCGTCTGACTCACACGCTGCATTTACTCCCATGTCGATGTATCTGATTACTGTGTGGAAAAGGATATAGAATTATGTGCTATGAAAATAAAATTAAATTCTATAAATATCCTTATCATTCTTTGTATAGGTCACCTAGTGGTGAATTTGACATATTTCTGCTGAACTTAACTCTAGTTTTAGAAAAATACTTCTCACCAAATTTATATATTATTTTGGCAGGTGATTTTAATATTGATTGTACTTCCAGGGATATTAAATACAAGAAGCTTATTAATGCATTGGATTCCTTTGGCCTTACTCAAAGGGTTTTCAGCCATACTAGAGTTACATCTACAACCAGCTCAACTATTGATAATATATTCTCCAACCTGAACTTTCATTTGAAATGTGAAATAAATGATATTTGCTTCTCTGATCATAGATTAATTTTACTTTTTCTGAAATAGTCAATTATTCAACTAATCATAATATATGAATATCGTAGAATCTACAATTTATCTAACAAACGCCTTTTCTATAATTCTTTACTTAATGAGTCCTGGAACGATGTTTATACGAGAGATAATCTCAACGATAAATTCATAACTTTTTTCAACATCTTTTATTATTATTTTGATACCTCCTTCAGCTTCAGTAGATATTGCATTACCAACAATCATAAAAGTTGGGTAAATAATGAGGTAAGAAGATCTAGCATATTGCTTAAAGATCTTTTTATTTTACAAAAGTCTTACCCGATTCTGCAACCCTTTTATAAACAACGTAAAAACCAACATGAGCAATTGATCAAATCCACTAAGCAAAACTTTTATGATACGCAAATTTTAATATCAAACAACCAATCGCGCACCACCTGGGATATATTGAAACGTTTACAAAACAAATCTAATACCACTCAGTGCAATACAGAAACACCTATTACAGTGAACAATAACCTTATAAATTCTTCAATTACTGCTGCAGACACCTTGAATAAATTCTTCCACCAAGCTCCAATCTCAACATCTCGCTCCGTTCCTAATACTGTAATATCTAAAAACCATATCAGATGGAATTCTCATACAATGTACTTACTTCCCTATACTGAATCTGAAATGCTTACTATTTTCGATAAAATTAAAAATAAATTTACATTCCGGCCCAGACGGCATTCCGCAATATCTTAAAACAATTTAAGCATGAACTGGTAACTCCAGTAACCCACTTAATTAATGAATCTTTTGATAAGGGTCTTTTTCCTAAATCTCTAAAGACCACATTAATAAAACCAATCCACAAAAAAGGTGATCACAATATATCGAACTATAGGCCTATTGCACTTTCTTCATGTTTTTCGAAGCTTTTTGAATACGCTATGCTTAATCGGCTTGAAAGTTTCATAAATAAATTTGATATTTTGTCTACATCACAGCATGGCTTTAGACGTGGGAAAATCAACAATCACTGCCTTGTTGGATATACACGCCAGCATACTTCGTGATATAGAAGCTAGGCTTTGCCCGGTAGGAATTCTTTGCGATCTTACTAAAGCTTTTGATTGTGTTCAGCACAGTTTATTACTTAATAAGCTGAATTCTTTGGGTTTTCGGGGTAATGCTGCTGACTGGATAATTTCGTATCTCGCTGACAGAGTTCAGTTTGTTGAAATCGAAGTTGTAAATTCAAATACAAAATACAAAATTCGATCCTCTCTTTTACCGAGCAATATTGGCGTAGTGCAGGGTTCCGTTCTAGGCCCGACATTATTTTCATTATTTATTAACGACATTGTTGATTTTCTAGTAGATTACAATGTGGTATGTTATGCCGATGATGCAACCATTTTCAGTGCTTGTAACGAGCAAGATGTTGAGAATCTCGCTAGCAATATGTTGAATCGAATGTATAACTGGTGCTGTGCGAATGGTTTGTCCTTAAATTTTAACAAAACAAAATACATTTTGTTTCATACCATCCAGAAGAAAATCGGTTCTTATTCCAGTTTACAGGTCTCTAATAATACTATTGCGCAATCTCATTCTGCTAAGTTGTTGGGCGTTACTTTGGCTTCCTCACTAAAGTGGAAGGACCACTGCGAGTCTTTAGTTTCTAAATTAAATACCTTAATTCTAAAGCTAAGGCAACTTAAACAATCAGTAAGTCCTAATTCCCCTTAAAATTATATATTTCGCTGAATTCCAGTTACAACTGCTATATGGAATTCTTCTTTGGGGCTCCAGCTCGTCAGCCAATGAAGTTTTCATTAAACAGAAAGCAGCAGTAAGATGTATTGCCGGCATTAATCAATTAACATCCTGTAGAAATCATTTCATCTCACTGAAGATATTAACTTTATTTGAATTGTATATTTTAGAAGCCGCTATTTACATTCATAAACATAAACATCAAAATTTTAGTTGCTAATAATCCACAGCATTCTTACAGTATAAGAGACCCCAAACTGCACTTAATGAAGCACAATTTAAAATTAACAGCTGATTGTATTGATATCCTTGGAATAAAAATTTACAACCACCTTCCTGATAGTTGGAAGGAATATAATACAAATAAATTTAAGAAAACCTTAAAAACTTGGTTGTTAACTAAGTGTTTTTATTCAATTAATGAGTACTTGGATTACTGTTTTTGAACTCTATTTATTTTAATTTCTGTCATTTCAATTTTTACTTTAGTTCTTTTGTATATTCATTTCGATTTTCTTTTGTAATCTCATGTACTACATTGTTTATTTGTATTTTTCTATTTTGTATTCCCCTTCCCACCTTTTCCTTTTGACCTATTTCAAACCTTAGTCTATGAAATAAAGTTTATTATTATTATTATTATTATTGGTAACTGAATTTAGGAAACCAAAAAGACAATAAACAGAACATTCTTGGAACTCTTTGACGGTATGTCGGCATATTAATAAAGTGATTAATAATATTAAAATTTGATATCCGAGGTTTCTGCCAATGGAAGTTAAAAAAAACTATTTTTTTTTTAATTTAAGTAAATCTTAAATTAAATTTCACTTGAAATACGTTTACTTCCCCACTCTCAAAATATGAATATTTGTAATATTGTCACAGAATGGGATAACAATCAGAAGTTTCACTCCCTGGCGGTTTCTTTGATCTTTTAGTGGCTTTATATTGTGATCTCGGACACCATCTTTGCAGGATAGATTTTAGGATCGCAATAACGATAATTTGTTTTCACCAGGTCTGCACTAAATTCATTAAATTTAGTTTTAAATGTTGTACTCGTTGATATTCATATTACGTTTTATTTAGAAAAAAAAAAAAAAAACAGGATGTCCTATTGATGTCTACAAGTGATTTGCTTGGTACAACTATTTTTGAGTAGATTGCGCTGTCATACTTAATACATGACAACAATTTCTGGTTTAGCTCCAATCTTAATTTGGACATCCAAGCAACATCTATCGGTGACTTTTAAAATTAATTTGCTTTTATATGGACCTGGTTTGTCTTCTTGTATGTAGTCACTGATCTAGGGGTATGCCGCAAGCGTATTCATTTAGATGCAGTGTTTTGCTTTACGTGCAAAACGTATTTTATTTTATTTTAATATATTTGTGTAACATATTTTTATAATATGCGATATGATATTCCACATATCACGAAATTTTAGTTCTGTAGACACATATTACATAAGAAACTATACCCAAGGAGCACATATACTCTGAGAATATTCCTACAAAGTGCAAATGGGATTGCCTAAAAATATTCTGTAAGAATATAGGAAGAATATTCAAGTAGGGAAATATATATATATTATTTAAAACTTCTTATAATATTTACACATAATCTCCACAGAATATTCTTTTCCAATGTTTGTGGAATACTCAAGAAAAATGACATCATGTCATACGTAATCACGCCATAATGGCGTCGACAGTTGTATGAAGTGTACTGTAGTTGTATGACAGTTGTAAGAAGCTGATTTATTGGTGTGTTATAAAAATACAATCGGTGTTAAAAGTTGGTAAGCGTGGACATTATTAGAGGCATGGGAAACATTTAAGGAAAAGCCAACCTGGTTTAACCTAGAAAATCTAAAGAGAAATTGTGGACATGATTTTCTCAGAAAGGAATTTATTTGAAACTTTTGGAATAACTGCAATTTCGTTTTCTGTTAGAAATCTAAAAACAGTTCTTGTTTCCTTTTAGATGCCGCTATGAAAATACATTGTAAGATGATTGCTGCGGATATGAAGGTTGTTGTGATAGAGTGACTAGTAAATAGTATAGGTCAGAGAGAGATCCGAAAAGGAAAAATAGCTTCCATTAAAAGTTTATGGAGAAGCAAATAATGCGAGATTTAAAATTTTTTGTAGTGAGCCTGTGGGTGTAGGTTAGTTTAGCTAAAATATTTTTCGACTTCCGGTAATGTTCCCTAATATTGGAAGTAGTTGCCAACTTTGTTATTTCAAATATTTTTATTTCAAATTTAGATTCTACTCTGAATTTTAGGTCAAGTTTATCTAACACACCATGCCCTTAATCTTTATGCTTTACAAGATAATTCTTTTTTAAGATAATTTTGTATTATGCAGTGGTACACGAACTTTAAAGTTGCTTGCAGTTGGTACAGTGCAATTTTTTTCATTTTCATTGTAAATAATATCCACCAAATGGGGTATCTATTTCCAACAAAGAAATTAAGAAAAATTAAACTGGCTGCAGGAAGATAGGGGGCAAAAGAAAATAGCAATTCCTAAGTTTCTCTACGCCAATAGATTGGCCGTCAAAAAATACGTATAAATATTAAAAACCGTTTTTAGCTGAAATGAATGGTTTAGGAGATATTGCAGAAAAAACGGTCGCAGCATAATCATTACAAGTACATGGGTAGATTTTAGGTGGCCATCATCAAACAATGTGATGTATTAATTAAAAATATATGCATCTGTCACATATCTGTCAAAGTGACAATTTCGAAGATTAATAGAGGCTACGTAGAGATAAGAGATATAAATACTAACGCATGCTTGAATATCAATAAAAATGTCACTGTTACAATTTTCAAATGAAGGGTATTTAAATTTAATTATTATATATGGAGAATATCACCGGATTAGTAGTAGGATTTGTCGACTTTTCGCCGAGAAATATCCTAATAGGGCAAAACCTACTAAGGACACTGTTAAGCGATTGCTCAAAAATTGCAAAGATTTTGGATTATTTACAAAAAAATTAACGAAATTGAAACCGTTAGTGAACAACGACCTCACAGAAATCACTGTGTTAGCTTATTTTAGGGCATATCCTGCAAATTCGATACGGGGTGCAGAAGTAGTGATAAGAATTTCCCCTAAAACAATTCACAGAATTTAAAAAAATACATAAATGGCGTCCCTTTATATTTATGGTGGGATTCTATGCACATCTGTAGGACCTATACGGTTACGTGTAAGTCTGTAAGCATGTATTTTAGATACTTACAGATCTGCAGATAATTTTACGGACGCTACAAATGTGCATAGAATCCCACCTTTAATTTAGTTTAACACATGGAATCATTGGATTTTAGTCATCGAGGAGAATTCTGTGAGCGGAGATACATTTTCAAGAAATAAATTAAAAGCTATGCATGCTACAAAAAAAAATAATAGAAATCTCTATACTACACTACCAGAACTAAAAACGATAAGTAAGATTGTCACTATTATGACAGTTACAGTTGCAAAGCTCTATACTGCCTCATGCATAGCCAACAGTGCTTAAGATAAATCTTGTTTACCGTTTATATTCACCAACCAAACAGCGTCTGCGATGCCCCATAATCCTGACATCAGGAAATACATGAGTTTATCGTAGTATCCCGGTTTCCATATTAATAACGTCACTATGATGGCCACGTGAAGAGCCAAAGGCGAAAACTATGACCGCGAGGTTCTACCTATAATCTTCACTAGGTTACCTATTAGAACGGCTGCAATAGCGTTGCTTACACCGAAACATATGAATACAAATCCGATATTATTAATGCCCCAACCGCAAGATACGAAAGCCTGGGAACATAACATAACAAGCAATAAATTCATAAAACATATTTCATAATAGGTATAGGTATGTAGTATGCAAATAGCTGAACCCACACCGGCTCTATCAGAGATAATACAACGCATAATTGTATGGGACACAGTACACGTCTAGATACACAATTACGTAGTTTGCAATAGAGACAATGAGTATCTATACACAACAAAGTTAATCGGGATCAATAGCAAGCCGTGTTACTAGAACGAACCTAAGTATTAGCATAGAATAAACCGTAAAGGATCGAAGTGTCAGAAGGTTTGATGAATAATGTTCAAAAATTGATTCAAAATTTGAAGAGTATCTAAATGCTGTGTACAGGATACTACAGTTGAGTTGTTGTAGTAATGTTAGTTGAGATAAATAAATATTTTTGATAAAGAAAATAAAAAGCTAGTATTGCCGCAACTGTGAAGCATAAGATCAAATAATTGGAAGTTCTGTCATTGAGAGATGGAAGATACTTTAGGTAAAATTTCAAACTGTGACAAGGTATTCAAAATTTATTGTCCAATTTCGAAAATTGGCTATTTTTTTTTTTTGAAAATTGAACTGGCTATATATTTTTACACAAACAGATCGAGATTTTACTTATTATCTTTGTTATTACCACAGCAAGGAGGTCTGCGTTCCGAGCGAACACACGGATATACGGTGTCGATAGAAAGTACTCGATTGCCCGTATAAATTCTCTAGTTGTTTTGGCCGAGTAAGAAAAACACACCCATGTATAAAAACTACATGCGCCCGTAAATCACGTTGAATATTTACTTTTATAAGAAATCCGTTAATCGGTTAAAAAACAGTAAATTTAAGACCACTGGCATGTGTCAATTCTACTGATGACACTCATTGTTATTTATTTTGCATTTGCATTGAATATAAAAATGGTACTAATCGTACTAATTTAGAGCGATAAACACAGAAAAAGACAAAACATAACCTCAATTGTTTTGGCGACACCAAATGAAGTTCAGAAAATCGAACTACACTCGATGTCGTCATGAAAAGAAGGATTGAGGGGAATATCAGATGTACTACTATTTCGACGCATCCGCACTAAGTTACCCGGCCCGCGTCGATCCGCTGTGTAGTGATCAGTCATCTTGCCATGTTGCAGATTTTGAGTTACATTTTAAAAGTGCTTAACGTCAATTAGCCTAAAGAAAAACTTGAGGCTAGTAGATATGATCTTTGTATTAGATGAAAATGAAAAGAATTGTTTCCTTATCTATAAGCAGAATTTGCCGGCAGTACGGCTGCGAAGGAAGGGTGCATCATTGCCAATCTTGCGAATCAAGCAACAATATGCGGTGCCGATTGTTGGTTGGGTGACCATTCGAACAACACTTCCCGGGGGCTCGGTGTGTTCCGGCATCATAAGCCAAAGGACCTTCAAGGCCTGTAGTGCTGAGGGTATTTTACTATAAACAGATTTGATCCAAATACATAGAGAGACATAACACTAATAAAGTCAAAACCAGCAAAAACTAATGACAATGTAGCAACAGAAAATCCTACTTTTAGTCAAATGAAATAATGAAGAAATAGGAATCAGTGAGTCTGTTCAACGAATTAGTTAGTCAAATTTTTGAAATTGGACATAAATTTTGAATAACTCTATATATCGCTGAAGTATCACTCTACCCTTCGATGAATTAATTCCCGATTGTTTGGTCTTATCCTTCACATTTACGGCAGCACTGCTCACTTCAATAACAAATGAGCAATCCAAATCAGGACTTTTTGTGCAGGATCCTGTATTTATAGTGCAATTAAGAGTATAAGGGAATCAGTGTGTTTTAACCTATTTGTGCCTACGAGTGCAAAAAAAAAATGCAAAACATACATGGGTTGATGTTTGGTGTTGATCTAACAGAGAAATTGTAATCCGTGCTGTACTTAAATGAGTACAAATGGTTAAACGATAATGGGGTGTAGAGTTTGAGCATTTTATGTAACAAATTTCTAATAATTTGCGTCCGTACTTCGTATGAGGAACTGTTTAAAACCGGTAATCAAATACGTTTATTTATTTCAGAAATACACCCTCGTGTTTGTCATTCATTACCAAATCATAGTTTTTAAAATTAAAAATGCAAATAATTAATTCTTTTGCATATTATTCGAATAATCTCTTTAACTGTGCCAATGCCTATTACGATTTACATTTAAAAAAAAAAAAAACAAATTCATATAAGCAAATGCATCCACACTCCTAGTGATATTTAATAAATAAAGTAACTAAACTGTAAAACGTTGTAATATACATATAGGTTTCAGAGCTATGTTTGACAGTAATAGACAGAATTAATCATGATAAATCATAATACAAATAATAAAATATGAATAATATTTTAGTGTTAAACGTGTTTTTTTGATGGCGTGTTTTCACGCACTTCTGCTCCTGTCTGAAACTGAATTCTCGCGCTGTAAATGACCTAACTTACGACATCTGTATTAGATTTTTTGGCCGAAAATTTGTTTAATTTAATAATTAATACCCCAATGTAACAATTAATAGATGTGGATTGGTACCACTGCGTTTTAATAACTCAACTCAGCCTTAAGTCTATGTCAAAGTAATTTTTTTTATGATGATTTTTCGTCAATAACGGTTTAAACAGCAATAAAAATATTGGTAAATATATATTTTTTAACTAAATTAAATAATATTATGCATATTCTACATTGAAAGTAAATAAAATAAACCTACCGGTCCGTCAGTTGACAGGTAATGCTGTGTTGACAGTTGACAAGGCCAAAAATAACTATTATGATGCAGATTAAAAATGAATGCATAAAATGTAGATCTGCTTTAATACTGCTAGTTAATTTACCACCTAAAAGTATCTTAATGATTTTAAAATAGTTTTTTCGTATTATTAAAGCAAGCAAATTATTAAGAATTAGGCATCTTTGTTGGCAATAACTCAAAAACAAAAGAATTTAACTAATTTTTGTATTTTTGCCATTTAGCATAAGTCGAAAAGAGATATGGAGTTTTGACCATTTGTTTTTCCATTATCCTGACAAGTAATTTGGACACCCTTCGCTGATAGAGCCTGTTGTCGATCCGCCCAATGGTAATAATAAATATCTAAATAGATCTGCTTTAATACTGCTAGTTAATGTACCACCTAAATGTACATTAATGATTTTAAAATAGTTTTTTCGTATTATTAAAGCAAGCAAATTATTAAGAATTAGGCATCTTTGTTGGCAATAACTCAAAAACAAAAGAATGTAACTAATTTTTGTCTTTTTGCCATTTAGCATAAGTCAAAAAGAGAGATGGAGTTTTGACCACTTGTTTTTCCCTTATCCTGACAAGTAATTTGGGTCACTCTTCGCTGATAGAGCCTGCTGTCGATCCGCCCAGTGGTAATAATAAATAATAAACTTACAGCACTATAATCTGCAGCAATGAAGGCCTGTTCGGCACCAATGAACATCGTTATAGGTAAAATTAAAATCTGATAAGGATTGGCTAAATGTTTTAGCGTTACTGCTAGCAATTCGCAGCCCGATAAACCTCGTCCACTTCCTTGCCTATTCTTATTGTATCTAGGGATTAAAAACAAAAGAATTAAATTAGAAATTCAATAAAAGCGAAAATAAATCATAAAAATTTGTGAAAGAGTTTGTGTGCCGGTAACCTTGCGTGTACTTGCCACATTTAAGCCGCTCACTTATGCATGTATGCACGGTACGTAAATATTTAATTCTTTCATTGCGGCAATCGTAACCGGTACGGCATGCGGATCTGGTTTGTCTCGTGGCTCTACCTACGTAATTCGATCGCACAGTTCGAGACTCAATTTTACCCGCTATACCACGTAGTACCCACCTGGTGAGCGAATCTACTCCCAACGCTACGATTAGGCACGCCAGTCCCATGCATGCTAAATATATGCCGGAGATGAGATTGATTCTGGATGGGGGCGGTGGCGTTAGATTGGGGTTCACAGCCTGCGTTGATTCCCCAGGACAGAAATTGCTACCGCACAATTCGGTGTGGTTGCTCTCGGGACCGGTTGGTAAGACTGTTTTGAGAATAAAATATTGGTTATTAAAAAATACGGTCTGTATGACTTATACTTAAAGGAAGAAGTTGCTAATCTGTTACATTAGCAAGTAAACACAGCTGTCAAATTTAGAAACTTGGTAAATAAAATCAAAACAAATCTTATTGATAACATTACCAAAATTTTGTATGGTTAAAAAAATATAGTTTTGGGAAAATAGATATTAAACGATACCAAATATTAAGGACATCACACTGGACTGAATTTGAAACGAGCAAAATATTCTCTGTGACATAGAAATCGCAACTCCGAGAAAAGGTAGAATTTTTTTGTCAAAAAATTTGGGGTGGAAATGGCTCATCAATTTCTTCAGTATTCTTTGACGATCTTGTCAAGTGTATATTTTGCAAGAAAACTTAAACAGCTGACGGAACATCTAAATGTTACATTGAGATGGGTGTCAGGTCACTCTGGGATTAGAGGCAATGAAATAGGTGATACGTTAGCAAAGGGCGCCAGCGAGCTGCCATTTTTAGGTTTAGAACAGACGTGTGGTAGGTCATATGGCAGCATCAAAACGTCTTTCAGGTTCCAACTTGCTGCTAGACATTGCTCCTTTTGGAATGGGCTCGCCGGCGCAAGTGCACTCTAAATCTCTAGGGTTTCATCCAAAGTCGGTAAGTTAACTCTCAGCTAGATTGCGAACTTTTTTGATAGGATGTAACCTGACTGAGAGGGTTAAAATTGACATGGGGACACAATCGGTCTTTCTGGCCGAGCTGCCTTCTTCGGATTACACCCGCCCATGGAAAAAAAAAAACTGATGATTTGCGAGAAAGTGATTTTTCATACAGAGAAATTGTGAATCGCCTTAACCGGAATCAATCCACCATCGTGTGCTGCTATCAGGGATGGACTAGATAGGGTCAGGACCGCAAAGGACGCGAGGCATCGGAGGCGAAGAAGAACAAATGAGACCGCCATCTTTGACTTATGGCAATAAGAGACCAATTCTCTAGCAGCAGATCAATTGCCGATCAATGGTTTGCTAATGAATTCCGATTCTGTTTGAGAATGCATGATGGCCGTATGAGGGTCAGACAAAGACGTGGGGAACGCGGTAATGTTGAATTTTCTCTTGCGAGACATGTACACCAAACTATGGAGATTGCGGTATAGGGTGCTGTAACTTATAGGAGTAGATCTTGTTTGGTATTCACCCGAGGGCAATATGAACGCCCAGCGATATGTGTATGGAGTGGTAGAATCTCATATGCATCCATTTCTTCAGCAATTGGAAGAGCCACTTTTCCAACAAGATAATATCTAGAGGCTAATGTCAATCTCTTGTCATATGGTCACCCCAATCTCCGTATCTTTCGCCCATCAAACATGTTTGGGACATTATGGAGAGAAAATTGAGAAATTCTGAGGCATCCTTGACAAACGCTATAAGCTCATCAGTATGAATTACAGGGCGTTTGGGAGACAATACCTTAAGAGGAAATCGATCATCTGCTGCAATCGATGTCGCAAAGCGTGTGTAACCAATAGCAGAGGACCAAGCTATTATCAATAAAAACTATGTTTATATTTAGTTTTTTGAAGTTTGGTAAAAAAAATTCCTACCCCTTGCGATTTCTATGTCACAAAGTATACATGGGAAGGACATTGAAGAATGTTGAATTAACAAGAAACTTCAAGCTAAGCAATGCTAAAGGTTAACTCTTCAAAAAAAAGAAAAAGAAAACTAGAGACTCGGAAGCACTATTTCCAAGCTAGAAGGAAGATTCATCGAAAATATCGTTAGTGGGTGAAACAGTGCCGGTGTCAATGCAGAACTCACTCCTGTGGTACTTTGTCATAGATCATTTATTGCTTTAAATAATGCTACTATATCCAAGAATAATATTACAATACTTATTGTAAAGAAATATGCAATCATTGTCTCAGCACTCTTGCAGAGAGAAGACCTTGAACTTAGCTCTTGAAAGATAACCACAGTTCCCTATACATAAGAGTAAAAAAGAAATGATGCCGCCTAAAATCACCAACTTTTAAAATGTAAATAGTGTAATTTAGTCAATAACTGAAATTCTTATAATGGTCCTTTAGCTAACCTATCCGCAGCTGCTGTTGAAGTACCAGCATAAAAATGACAAATCAAGTACACACAGACTCTAAGGACAACCTGCGGAACTACTGGAAAAAATATGGTAGTGGAAAACATGCAAGATAAGCTACGTACCAGAAAAATTGCAACATCTCGAAGGAGGTCAGTCACCAAGTTGAATTCTTAACAAAATAACTGGCTGTATGTTAAAAGTTGCAGATAATCACCTGTCAGAACTTCATACACGAAAAGGAAGTAAAAATTCTCCCCCTGGCCTAGGATGAGATCCCACAAGATGCCATTCAGAGCATGTCAGAGTTAGACAGAGCGTAAACAATCGGGAGAAATGTGACATTTTCTTAGTAAATTTTTGCTGATTGTCGGTATTTTTTATTCAATTGTTATGATTTAGTACTGAAAACTAGTGGTTATGATTTACTACTAATTTCAGCTTTGCGACTCAAGTCCTTGATGTTGCAATTTTTTTAGCACGTAACTATCATCATGCAGCATTGATCTCCTTATTAAACCCGAATATTCGCATTGTCAAGAGGAACATTTTCTTTTTTCGTAATGGAATTCTGTCCAACAGCGTAGCATATGTCGTACCTCGATTTAAACCGACTTTGAGACAGAGCTAGTGAAAATCAATCTTGGAAAGAAAGGTCTACATAAAAAAAAGTCCAACGGCTTTCAAACGGAGAAACCATTTTTCATTGAACAATAATAGATTCATTTATTTTATTCGACAATTGAAATAAAAGGGGAAATTTGGCGAAAAAAGTAGGCACGAATGATTTCCTGACATGAAAGAAATGAGAAGATTTATCACCTGCGTTGCTTTTCTCGCACAAAAGTTATTAATGAAAGATTCATGTGTTTACCTGTTGAGCTTATGAGGTTTCCCCACACCTGCGAGAACTGGTAAAACATGAAGAATACGCCGTAGAATCTCGTGAGTATCATGTCGACGTTAATGCCGCCGCCGAGTTTGGCTAGCGCTTCGGAGGCGACGGTCAGGTAGGTGCACTTGGCACACCACAACGGACCGCCCCCAAAGCCGACTAGCAGTCCCGCCGGTATCATCGTGTAGAATCTGGGATAGAATTGGGACACCATGAACGGCATGTAGGTCATGAAGGAAAATGTTATGGCCCACTTACACCCAAGCCATCTGAAACGGAAAATTAAATCTAATAGAGTGTAAATCCCAGTTGAATGCAATTTTAACCGGCAGTTTAAGTCCGAAACGGCGGTAAGAAACATTTGTAACATGTATACTTTCGAATTGAAAATGTTTTAAAATATTTTAAAACATCAAGAAAGAACACGCGTTTTTATACTTATTTAAATAAGTATTTTTCTAAAAAAAAAACAAAGCATTTTGTCCCTTGAGAATTTGATTAAATAAAAGGATAAGCAACTTTGTTGTATACTCTTCAATCAAAAGATTTATTTGTTTATAGGGGTAGTTATGCTAGAGTCAAAAAACAGGGACAATTTCCTTAGCTCATTCATTTTGAATACAATTAAAATAATCTTTTAAATTTAATTTATTATTTATTATTTTAAATTTAAATTTACTAGCTCAGCGGATAAAATTTTAAAAGGGCGCAGAAGACTTAATAACCTCAAGGTTATTTTCAGAATTGAACTATTCATGAAAAATAAAATGTGGGCGTAAGTAATCAAAATTTATTATTTTACAAAAAAAAAAAACATTTAATTACAATTAACAGGCAAAATAAAAACCTTAGACTGAAAGTCCTGGCCGAAATCAAAACCTGCATGAATTTAACAACTAAAAAGGACAATGCAAATCCTTTAACTAACAAAATGGTAGATTTGTTCTAGAAAAAATTTCTATTTCACACAAAATCCACGTGGTTTCAAATTTTAAACCAACCAAAAATTAAATTTACACAATTGAATTTAAATTACAAGCACAATGCTTCTTCTCACCTTACACGAGGTGATTAACAAAGAAAACTAATTTGAAAACTAGAAACGGAAAAATTTAACTCTTTAAACAAAAAACAAAATTCTCTAAAACAAATTATAATAACGGATCTTATACCAAATATGTGCACAATAATATAATATCAATTATTATTTAAATGGAGTTCCTCGATTAATGTTCTAAATTCAAATTAAGCGAACAAAATTTTAATATATATTGAAATCACCAATACCGTAACCAAGCAAATAAATTACATGTACTTACTCACGGCATCAATCTAGGGAACTGCCCTAAAGAGGCCCAAACTCACATACATATAAAAATAACATCTGCGTGCTACAAAGTCACACGAATCGCAAAGAAAATTCCTCGAACTATAACAATGAACAATATATAGAACGCAATAAGTACAAATGAATGAAATTAATATACACAACTGAACAATTAAATACTTAAATTCATTAAACAATGCAATTAACAAAATCTTGTCAAAATAAAATATTAGAATAGTGGAAACTCAATCTTTGCTCTAACAAGGCTAATTCGGAATGAATAAAAACACAAATTTAAATTTCCGAAACCCGGGGTGCCATACCATAGCAGTACGTCAGATTACGTTCCCAGAAATGTATGTGTTAAATCTGATTCGACTTGAATACTTTCATAAGCATACCTATGTGTGATAATAACACAAAATAAAAAATTCTGTCATATAATTTTTAAATAATCAAACAATTTCTAAAATAGAGGCCATTTATTTTTAACTTATAAATGTATTCTTTATTGACAATACAGGGTGCCGCACGACGAACGTTAGCGATCTATATATGAAAAACTATTTACCAGAAAAATTTGAAAGATTTAGTGTAGACAAATATGGATTTGACCTAATTGAGCAAAATATGCACAAGTCTTTAGCAGTTTCTGTTGTACAGGGTGTAATGTCACACCCTTATCTTATTTTAAATGCCGTATACCTAAATTCATTTGTTTTCGAGATACTTCGATTCTTTGCAGAAAAGTGACGTTTGTAACCTCTTTCAAAAACGTTAATATCTCATATGCGCTTTTAGTTTTCTTTAGTCCATTTGGCATACTTACACATTGAAGGTAAATGCGTCCAGATGGCGATCTAATACAGGGCGCGCATGAACGTTGTTAAAACATTAGTTCCGAAAAATACAGAAAAATCAAAAATATCAAATGGAATGCCCTATTTTTTCTATCTTATTATTATTTAACGTTAAAAATAAGGGCGATTTGTTATTAAGTTCCCTGTACCCATGTGCAAGGGTTTTCGAGTTATTTCAAAAGAATTTCACGTTCGTCGTGCGACACCCTGTATATGTAGTACATACATACTGCTGTGGTTTAGACAACGCAGTTTGCTTGTTTTGGTTGGTTTCCTTGCTAAATCAGCTGTTTCAATTTACCGAGAGTTTTCACAATTAGATGTTTATTTCGTATAAGTTTAGTTAAAGAGTTTATTGAATTATTTTAATTTATATTGTGTTGAGTTTTTTTAAATTTATTCCATTCATTAATTTGTCTAGTATTCGCTTGTGTAGATTTAATGCGGATTCTATTGAATACTGTCGTATTGTTAATACGTCTGCGTTGTACGATTTTGAGAGAGGGACTTTTTAAGAAAAACAATTGTAGAGTTTTATTAAGGACTTCCTTGTTCGACTATTGACGTGAGTAGACGTGTTTTTGTATATTTTTGTTGCCTTTTTGTATTTCATTTTGATACTGTAATTTTTGCATTAATTGACTTTTATATAGCCAAGGAATTCTTATTGTAATAATTGTTAATATATTGAGGAGTGCACTTTATAGATATAAGATCAATTATTATTTTTTTTTTTAGGAAGATATATTTTTTAGTTTTTTCTCTCATTGTATTTTAAAGAGTTAATTTTCTGTTTCCCAATTTTGCTGTTTCATGTTTAATTAACAATCACCTTCTTAGGGTGAGTAGAAGCTTTGTTCTTGCATTTACTTTTTCTTTTTTGTAAATTTCTAGTAATTGTCCACGTTTAGTTTATTTTATTTGTGAAACCACGTGGATTGAAATTAAAAGATATTGGATAATCTTCCCGAACAAATAGTTTTATTTTTGCTTTGTATAGGAAATAGCATTGTCCTATTTTAATTTAGAGTCAAGTGCAGTTTTTATTTTAGGCCAGAACCTTCAGTTCAAGGTTTTTTTCTGCACAAGTTGTAATTTAACCCATTTTGAAAAATAAATTTGATTGTTAATTAACGTCATTGGGTTAAAAATTCTGTTCTTTTATTTTTATTTTAAACCTTTTCAATTTTTCGGGTAATTAAGAAAGTCTGTTTTCATTCACTCACAATTTATTTTTCGTGGTTAGATTCAAGTTTTAATTCGCGAGGGTAACTCTGAGGTTAATTGTTCTCTTGCCTTTTTTTTTAAGTTTTATCCGTTGAGCTAACTAATAATTTATTTTTCTATTTCATTTTAAAATTCAGTTTTGTATTTTTCATTTAATTCAATCAGTACACAGCAATACGGACAATACTAATTACTTTTTAAAAAATTGATCAATTGTTGTCTGCTTAATTTTTTCATTTTGCATTTCACGATAAATTTCTCTATAGCCGATGTATGGATTCTTTATTAAATTATTTACTCTACCGCCTCTTTCCAAATTTGATTCGATTTCTTCAAATATTTTCATTGTTCGTTCTAAATGTGGAAATGCTTGCTGCATCCTTCGTGACGACAATAACGGGTCTTTTGTATACTTTTGTGAAAGAATTAGTTTATTTTTCATTGCACCTAAAATACTGCGTCCAAAATTCTTTTAGGTTTACTTTATCCCCTCCATTAGTTACTTGATGGCTTGAGAAAAAAATCTCCTCAAATAGTATGATTTAAAAGACGTGATGACACCCTGGTCCATCGGATGAATCCGTAAAATTGTATTTGGTGGTAAAAATAGTATCTACTTTAACATTTTCATCAACTTCAGTTAGCCTCAGAGGATGTCACGGTGTATTATTTAGAATTTTATACTATATATTATAATTATATTTTTATATAACATTTTATAAAGTAGTAAAATACTTACTATAAAGGCAGATATACAATAAGTAAAACTGCTTTTTTAATCGATTACGGCGATTATCGGACCAAAGAGGATAATCGGTTATACCGGTTATGTACATACGATTAACCGGTTATGAAATCTGTCCGGTTGTACAGCACTAGTTGATACCTGTTTTTGAAACCAATAAACCATATTTTGCAGGCAAAACATGTTTTAGTTATATCTATATTGTTTTCATTTCGCTGAGTTCTTAGATTTTAGAAAATAATTAGCGCTTTCATTTAGATAATTGCTAAGCTTAGCGGATTTTTATTTTTTGTTTGGCTATTAATCCATACGTTTAATAGCTTTTCCGTATCGGCAATTAGTCCATCTTGCGATCTTATTGTGGTCGAAGTAAATGTACCTTCATCTTTTATTTTGTTTAGAATTTTTACTTTATCTTGTATGATGGTTTGTACAGTCCTTCTCGGAAGATTTAAACGTTTACCGATGTTGGTCTTCGAAACATCTACTTCACATAATTTAATTATTTTGTTGTCCACATCCAATGTAATTGCTTGTCGTTTTTGACCACCATCCCATGTTAGTACTTATATACGTGTATATTGAAGAATTTAATTTAGGGGAAAAGGTTTCAGAACCTAAATTATTCCAAGTATTCGTTTAACGTTTTCGAATAGCATTTCCATTCGAAAAATTCCATCACTAATAAGAAAACAAAATCTGCTGATTTAATCGTATTTAACCTCGCAATTATTATTAAATTATTGTTAGTGCTGTCTTTTAAACTTCCCCTTAACACTAATACGTTTGTCTGTAAAACAATTACTAATTTTAGATTTATAACAATGAAATTGCAGCACCAATTTGTTACGACGATTTCACCTTCAGCGAATTAATATTAAAACCGTAAAATTCCCACCTACTTGATTATAATAACCGGCAGGAAAATATTAGACAAGATCAAGGACCCGTAGATGGCTGCCAGTGTGAAGGTTCCGAGCGATGCGTCCGCGTTGACCGAACTCTGCAGGTTGGAGGCGCCCCAGAATGCCGTGAAATGCAACATAAAAGCGGTGCCCCAGCATTAAGATGTTCTTCCAGATGCGCCAGCGCTCTCGAGGAGAAAATTCTCCTTCATCATCGTTCGTCTTGACCCTGGTGAAGCGGGAATCCATTTCCCTGGATATTAGAATAAATATATGAGTGAAAAAAAAAATATTCCTGAGAGAAAGTAAAGTAAAAATGAATTCTTCCATTTTTTTTTTTTGGCACAACTGACATTAAATCACATCGAGTATAGTTAATATACATGCTAATAACAATCGAATAATCTTTTGCATAAATTTGTAATCGCCCTTGGATTTATTGTAGCAAAGGAAATATCCCCATTCGAGGTAAAAACATTGTTATGTTTAAAGCTGTAAATATTAATAACCTGTTTTCCTGTTTCGTACATAAATATGCATAACTCTTTTCGTATCGATGAAACTTCACGTAAATAATAAAAAATAAATAAATTAACGGAGATATAGTTAACACATTTCTTTGGATGTTGTGGTGAAGGGATTTGGAAATTCCCTGCTTTTATACGTCAACAATTAGATATTAACCGAAAAGTGTTGTTTGTGATACCGTTTTAAACATAGTAAATAACTTGTGTCATATGTATTTATAAGACCATTTTTCTGTTCAAAAATAGTTATATGGTAATTGGGAATTTCCTATAGAGATTCAAAAGTCATACCTGTAAAATTTACTGTATACAGGATATACAGGATGTATCAAATCAAAAAGTAAATTTTGCTTGGGTGTTAACTGCACGACATATAAAGCACAAACCCACCGAAACCGGGATTTCATCATTAAAGAATAAAAAAAAGTAAAATTTAGAGCCAAAAATTCTTTAGTCCGAGCCTGATGCAAGGAAACGTCATCTTAAGCACCCACTAAACGTGGTATTATGTATAAATACATTGCACTCATTTAGTATTATTCTTAATGGTATGCCGTAAGTTCATTTAACATCATTCTGAATAAATAAAGGCCAATCGGCCCTTGTAAAAATAGCAAAACTGAGGCATTTTAAATTTCTTCTTTTTATAAAATAAACATTACTTATTTGTTAAGAGCATTCTACGCAAGTCTACAAAGTATTATTTTTAATATCCTGATAAGACGTTAGAGTTTCACCGGATATGCGACTTCAGTAGTTACAAAAAACGTAAATATTTTTCTTTTGCTTTGTCGCATCGAGAGTTAGTTGTTAATAAACGGTACCACATGAATCTGAGTTATTTCTTTTGGATTTATTTAATCATATAACGCAAAATGAATCGAATTACACAGAAATAAATGTAGATACAGAAAATTTGCAAACACGCCTTTTTACTATGATATCGCGGAAAGATGAATCTATACATTCCCGCGCTTTAGCCGATGCATCAAGCTTCGATTTTATGTATATGAAATCATGATGGTCCTGAAAAGTATCGTTTTTTTCGAGACGGGAAGAATTTAAAAATGTTCGAAGTGGCTTGCACTCCAAGCGGCGATCCACACAAAACTAACAGCGGTAATGGCTGAATGATAGTGGTATGTGGGGGTATACTCGGGACAGCATTTAGGTTGGGCACAGGTGCGGCTCTAGCCCACGGCATTTATAAAATATTTTTTTCCTCGTTAATGCTTACAGATAGACCCCTGTGCATTAACACTTTTTGATCGTAAATGATTACAGCTGCTACATATTATTATATTTACCTCTATATCTGATACACCCTGTATATGAAGTTTGCAAAGATCTACCAAGGACTGTATAGATTTGCAATCATTTAACATTTACTATCATTTTTGTCATTTTTGGTTTAACGTGAAATCTGATGTAATTCAAAATTTTAAATAAAACACCAGTTTTGTTACTTTTTGTGCCTATATTTGATTTCTGCTGAAAAACATGAAAAGATAGATATGGTCTTACATCCATATCTTTCCCTTCTTCTCAAAAGGGGAAAAATCTTTTATTGTAATTAATAGACGTAAAAACCCACTTAATTCCCCAATATGATATTTTGCACTATTTCGTTAACTAATTTTGCGACATTTTCAAGCATTTGTTTCTTATTTAAATATATATATTTTCTTTTATAGTATTCTTCTTTTCTTATTACCGTGTTTTTTCTTCTTTAATTCTGTCTAAATCGTCACATAATTCATTGAAGTTATCATTAACGTAATGGATTTTTTGTCTCTCAAATTATCTGAAGCTTTACATTCTGGGTTTAAAATTTACATATGTCGTCCCTTTTTGCAATTATCTGCTTAAATAACCATAGAAACGAAAAACCCATTATGTGACAGATTATTTTAACGAAATGTTTCGATTTGGAAAGAAACAAAAGCTCAAATTCGTCCAATATTTTCAAAAAACACCTCAAAGGTTTTCTATTGTCATCTGTTTTCTAATGATATGACGACTTATTTGAGTTCGATTGGTCTATTTGTTGTTGTAATTATGTTAATTAGATTCTAGTATATTAAGCGCTACTGTACTTTGGATACTGTCACCTATCTATTAATTGGGTGACTAAATGTGGCACTGGTCAAAACAAAACTAATGTTGCGTATATCTAAAGTACATATTACGAAAATGTTACTAGATTGTTTTCTAAAATTTCAGTTCTTGGCTTAATTTTTTTTTTAAGTACCAGAAAACATTTTCATATAAGATATGACCGTGCGGCTTGAGGCGATCTTTTTGTAAACTCTAGCAGTAATCTGCCGCCACGTGCATGTCCCATCTCCGTCTACCTTGATAACGCTCTTCCATATCTTGGTAAAATCTTTCACCTTGTTCTTCACCATAATCGCTATGATTTTCAAGGAAATAATGGATTTTAACACTAATATTGGCACCCAGATCTTTCAAATTTGACAGCATGGGCTCAGCTAATTGAGAATACCCGCCCGATTCATGATTTCCCAAAAAAAAAAATGTATTGCTAAATATGATGATAATGGATGAGTCTGCCGTATCGTTAATGTGTTCTTACTTGTCCGATAGGCTTCAGAGAGTTGCGGTGGGCAATGTTCTTTCCCGGGAAGTGTGCATGGTGCATCGTGTTCCACAAGGGGCAATTCTTTCCCCTCTCTTATTTAGCATTTACGTGAATAATCTGTCCTCAGTGATCAAACACAACAAGTTTCATATGTACGCGGACGATACTCAGCTCTACTACTCTTTTAAGCCTTTAAGCTACTCTGAGGCTTAGATCACTTTTCATGCACAGACATTTATTTGATCGTTCCACGAAACTGATCTTGTATAAATCGCTTGTTCTCTCCCATTTCAGTTAAGCCGATGCGGTGTATGGACCCTGTATTAGTCGGGAGGAGGGTAGGAGAATACAGCGCATCCAGAATTGCGGTATTCGATTCGTTTACGGTATGAGGGGAAGGCGAGGCGTTACGCGGATGCTTAATAATTCCGGTTCTTTAAATATGACGAATACTAGAACGTTATACAGTACTATATTTTTCACAAAAATCATTAAGTATAAAAAAACCTTCATACCTGTACAATAAAATAAAATACAGATACCAAACACACACTAGTAATACTCGAGGTAATCAGTTTTTAACTATCCTTAAGCATAGAACCGAGATATTTAAACGTAGCTTCTCGTACAATGTGGCTAATTGTAAGTTACTAAAACACTTATGTGTTGCCAACAATGAGCCATAATCTGCACATACCTCATATCAGATATAGCCTGATACAATATCTGATTGGCTCTGACTAGTTTGTGATCCCTCTGCGAACACAGCTTTTGTTTCATTTGTTTATATTTTATTTTCATTGAGCCTAAAGGAAGAACGCCAAATCCCATTACTATGGGAAGCGATTTAGTCTTTTTGGCAAGTTTTTTTTTTGTCTGTCGTTAGATTGTTTTGTTTTGTATATCATTTCCAGCCAATAAATACTTTACATACATACATACAAATTAAATGATTTTTAAGCATTAGATTCAAATTTATTCATGAAATTCACAAAGTTTGGGTTCTTCGTTAGTTGTGTGATTGATACAATAATGGTTAGATGTAATGACAGCAGACTTAAGGACTTTGTGGATATTGGACTCGAAAAGTGCTTTACAAAGCCGAACTCAACTGAATTTATGTCATTTATTATGCAATATTTATGGTCGTAGAATCCAAAAATGAATAAAAAATTATATCATTCTATTTAAATAGCAAAGTTGACGTCCATATTTTGCTTAAAGTATTTCACATTTATAGTTCCAATCGAACATATAATGGTGCCAAAATCTCAAATATAAGTAAATAATAGAACATCATAAACTTTTAATAGTTATTCCTTTTTTTTTCCTTCGTGAGGGTAGCGGCTAATTTATACTGATGACTTAAAAAGTTAAACAACTCATTTTTTTATTAACGTTTCGACAATCTTTATTTTTCTTGTCTTCTTCAGAACTGTATATTTTATAATTTAACTTGTTTTATTATTTTTTTTTTTAATTATAGATCTAGGGACATTCACAAACATTTTAAAAACATATTTAATAATTACATTTCTAAACAATATTACAATTATTAACACAACTATTTTAAATCAAAACTGTCGAAGAAAAATGTATATACATAATCATCAAATAAACTTTTAATGAACCACTTACGTGGAATACCCTGTATATTGTAATAAAAACATTGTATAGTACTACTATTAAGAAAAAATAAGAAAAGCCGATTGTTTATGATCACTTGTTTTTAAAATAGCACAACGTATAAACATGAAAGACGCACTTGCAAAAAAGTATTTCTACATATTTTAACGATTTAGTGATAAACAAAAAAATGAAAGGTTAAAATCGACACTATTCAACTAAAAAAAAATTAAATAGTCTCTCAATACGGGTCAATTTCCAATGGGTGTCCGATAAATAGAAGTCACACTGTACTACGCTGTTTACATTGAATTGGTTTTTTTTAGTGTGGTTAAGGTTATTAAAAATATTTAATTTTTCTGAAATCTTGTATCAATATAGAGAAAATAAAAAACAATTTGTGATTATTTCAAGGACTTCTCTTAACTATTCTGAGAGTTTTGAAATATATCTTAGACGTCTGTCGTTTGCTACATTGTTACTGATAATTGTGTTATCAATATTATTTTTAATAGAACATTATAATTAATAATATAATAAGGATGTTTTCTTTAAAAATTATTTTTTTTAGAACGACCATTACCAATAAATGAAAAGAATTATTTATACACGCTTTATAATTACTTTAATTTATCAATTTTAATGTTTGCATCATTTTTATTTTTTCTCCGTATTGTTGACATTGGCCGATTATGATCGCTTTACTGTAGCAGGCGTTTAAAAAAAGATATTAAATATATTCTATAACAATACAAATAATCAAATATGAGAAAGATAGAGGTGCAACAATATTTTCCTAACGCATCAAACAAAACCGTATACTTGCCCAAAAGGAAGGCCGACTGCACAGATGTCTTTGTTATTATACAAACGTGCATGTCCTCCAATTAAATGGTTTCAAATGTAATTTTGGAATAATTAATATAATAAATAGCATTTTAAGAATTGTATTTGTATAAATGCCCGAAATTATGAAATATATAAATTCTATTATGTTCTTCGGTTCACTGATAAGAACATTTTAAGCTTTTTCACAATTCGGCCCTGATGAAATATTTATATACGTGCTGAAAAATTTTGAAAAGAAAACGTATCAAACATTTTTTGATAGTTTCTTCTTGGTTTTTAGATCTTTAGAAAAAGTATAGAAGGCTTTATTTCATAGCTTTTTCAAGTAGCTATAAGATATAGGTAAAAATATAAATTGTAAAATACGACATTAAAATTATTTATAAATATTTTTTGTTAGTATATAAAAAAATCATTATTGCTTTGTTTTAATACAAATTCTTAACATATCTTTCTGTTTTATATAAAGATTGCGTTTTAATATAGTATTATGATCTTATTATTTAGTTAAATATGAAAGCGGTATTAAATTTTGTAATTAAACAGATTTCTAAACATTATTTATTGAATTTAGTTATTTTTCTTAGTTCTTAAAATAAAATTAAATTATATAGTTTTTCGAAATATCGTATGTCTGTTTTATCAGACTACGTTTTTATCTTTATAAATTTTAATCCTTTCTATATATCACGTGTTTTTAGATTCTGTTCTTTGTTCAAAATTGTTATATTGTTAAAATCCAAGATATAATTTTCAGTTATTTTGTATTATCTTAAAGTTTATATTCATGTCCCTCTATTCTATCTTCTAAATATTGCATACTTTCACCAATATAAAGACAATTACAATTTTGTCAGTCTATTTTATGCCGAATGTATGATGTTACGCTTTTTCCAATTTTTGATTTTAATTCTGTATATAATTTTGTTTTGCAGTTTGTTGTTCTTTTGATAGGCAATTTTGAAAGTTTGTGGCTTGAAAATTTGATTTATTCTTCTCGGATAAATATTTTACATAAGGAATTTTTATATATTTGATAATTGTTTGATTATCATTTATACTTTTTTTGTTGATTTATTATAAAAAAATACTTTTTTATTTGAATATTTCATTGATGAAAGAATCTGGATCATTATTTTGTTTTAAAATATCTTTTACTTTATTAGTAGCATCAGATCGAAAAACTGAAAATAACTTGTTAGTGTTATTGCTCTGTCAGCTGAACTAATAATGACACTAACCTTTTGTGAAAAAGTTGTGAAGATTAAAAATTTAGATAACATCGAGACCTTGTTGGTTTAGTGTACCATTTAGTTAGAATTGTTATTGATTTTGAGGTCTAAACAGGTAATGCTGTTGTTTTCTTCAATTCTAACTGTCAATTTTAATCTTATATTATTTTCTTCTAATGCGGTTATGCAATCAGATCTGTATATATTTTGAAGAAAATTATTTCGAAATTCGTTTCATTTAAAATTTCTTCCTCTGGTGAACCGATTTATTTATAAATTGGAAATATGTGTGTAATTAGTGTTAGTTCTATAGCTTTTATGAATTCTGTTATATTTGTAAAATTTTCATGTAATTATTATTTTTGTGAATAATTTGTAGATCTAATTGTATGCAGTTGACTCTCTCTATATCGAATTCTCATGTAGTATTCTAATTTGTTCGAATTAGGGAAAGTTTGAATTAAAGGAAGTGATACAAAAGATGATAATTTATAATATGTAGGTACGTATAATGAACAGAAAAAGCAGAACTCTCTAACAGAACTTCAAATACAGTAACATGTAATGATAAAAAAAAATAATGACTGAGGTTTAAAATATCTCCAAAATTTTCATTTGTTTGAAAACTGTGCTACAGATTTGTTGTTCAAAGTATACTTTTACTGTCTGTAAGTTTGTGAAAACTGATGTTTCATTTGGAGAGAGGAAAATTGGTTTAAAATTTTCATGAAATGTCGAAATTTTTGATTCGATTAAGGCATAGTTCAAATTAAAGAATTCGAATTAGAAAATGGCGTTTACAAATGCATTACCATTCAGTTGAACATACAAAATTATGAATTTGATTTAGAGAAAAATCCAAATTAAAGAGAGGTTGATTTCAGCAGAGTTAATTGTATAACGTATAAAGATATTTTTGAAATTTGATTTTAATTCGATACTGTCTATCAATTCTTTGAATTACCAAAGAAAAGAAGATTTTAAAAATTCTTATTAAGCATGTTGTAGATACTTATTTCAAATAGCTTCTGCCTATTTGTCTCTAAATAGCCAACAAGTTTCATAATCAAATTTTTACTACAAATTCAAAACAAAAAACTCTAACAAACCAATTTGGTGGAAAGTAAAATATGTTTTGGGGGAGATTTTCTATCGCGGAAATACCTGTATATCCGATCACACCCTGTATACTTATATGTCCTTTCCTAGTATTCTCTTTAACTTTAATTATAATACCCAAATAAACTTTATTTCGACGATAAGATCTGATGAAGTAAAACTTAGAAGTAATTCAGCTATCAAAAAGCAAATGAGAACCGATTTCAAAATGCCCAAATTACTCCCAATTTGTCGAGATAAATGCTCAATTACCCACTTACTTTAGCGGGAGCAAGATTGATGGCATAATTATCTTATTTCGCGAAGTTTCATCCGATAGCAACAGCAGCATCAGTTCAAGGGCACGCGTCTATTTACCTCAACTTTCTTTTAAAAGCTCCGCGATAGCGAAAGCTCTTTCCCAAAACATAGCTTTTTTCTCGCACTTACGATTGTTGATGAAAATAAATTCCGGGATATATCGGTCAACACACAGGATATTGTTTGCACTTATTGTCACAGACACAGTCGAAGACAGAATAAGAAACGTTCTCTTTTACACATGATATTACATTTCTAGCATGTCAAGTTCACATGGGTAACTCCCAACTTTCTGTAAGCGTATACTTTGAGTGTCACAAATAACATGTTTAGATAAAGTCTGCTCATTCAAAGATCTTGGTTGGCGCGCTGTGTCCTTGCGTTTAAAGGCTTTTCGCTTTCTTGGACCACTCTTACTCATGACAATACGTACTTATCCGAAATAAAAATGCTCCTATATAGTGTCTAGACTGTTGCCCAACCGGTTTTTCTTTCAAAATGACAAAGTAAGATACGTAAAACTAATAAAAAAAAATCACATTCATACTTCCACGCAAAACTAAATATGTAATATTTTAATATGCACATAATCATAAAACGCCTACGGCAATACAAGTTTTGCATATATACATATGTGTATATTAACATATGAGTATTTAATACTAATGTTTGCATTATTATAAATGTGTCGCCTTATTATTTCTTTGCCACGATTAATAAAATCCTGTTTGAGTAATAAATCTAACTATGCACATTATAATGGTTTTAAATAACATGATTTTTTTTCCATTTTCAGGTGTTCTGCAAGGTTCTAATCTGGGACCATTAGCTTTTCCATACATCTCACGTACCCATGACACGCTGAAAATCTGTTGGATATTCAATTCAGAATATCATTAATATTCAAAATAAACCTAAACTGTTGTATATTTTTGGGAAGATGCAAAATTTGATATTTAATTATAACATAACCCTATTATGGTTTCCATTTGAAATTATTATGAAAAATTGCATTAAAAATATTACATCTAAACTAAACCCAAAAGAACGGTTGGATACAGTTAAAATTTGATTTAGCCTGATCTCTTTATTCCGAAAAAGAAATGGCGTTATTGAGCTATTATGCACATCGAATTTGATCCACTCTGTACTGTTTCATATTTATGAATGGTTGATGATTTTATGGCAAGCTAGCGTTACCTTTCCATGACTAATCTTAAGAAATTCTTATTTACCCCATCTTGATACTACTTTTGGGGCTTCCTGCATAAAATCTTAAACAACGCCTGCAATTTTGTTCCATCGTAGATATTGCAATATCATTTGCGTATGCTTGGATATAGCAGTTTGCATTAAGATGTGACAAACTGAGGTGTGATTTAATATAAGGCAGTAATTACATGATTTATCTGGCACTCTATGTTTTAAACAAGTATCTCCATAATGTTTATCCAGAAATAGGCACTAGCTTGATCGGTTTGCCCTCAATATTGAAGAGTACTAAATAGGCTTGTTCGAACATGCAGTTCGCAAACGGTTCACGATCATGTGAACCAATCAGACAACGTATTCCAGTTCGCGATAACTCCAATCTGTTCTCTGATTGGTTCACGTAATCACGAACCGTTCGCGAACTGCATGTTCGAACTGCCCTAATATATCTAATATCAATTAATGTAATATTTAATTAAATAATGTTCACTCCATTCAGTTATTTGTTTACTACCTATCAAAGCTATAAATTTCGACCGAAACTGACCATCCTACAAGTAACAAAAAAAAGTTAGATACAATCATTTAAAATATTAAGCCTGTGAAAAATGTTTTATAATATAATGAAGTTATAAGAAAATTACCATTAATTTTTTTAACTTCATTATATTATAAAACATTTTTTACAAGTTTGATATTTTAATGATTGTTACTGTCTTTTAACTTGTAGAGAACCTGAAGATGGCCGGTTTTGGTCGAAACATGTAACTTTCCCAATAGTAAACAATATATCTGGATGGGACTAACAATATTTAATTACATTCAAATATTTATTCATTCGAGTAGAGAACGTCAGTATATTTGACGCCACTGTTCTTTTCTGAAAAAATTGGATTGAAGAAAAATAAATTTTGATGTAGAAATCGTTAAATTGTGAATGAAAAGTTTAAATAAATTATAATTGAAAAAATATAAAAATATGTGAATTGTTTTATTTAAAATTAAAAAGGAAATACACTGAGAAAAATAGTGGACGTGATATCAATAACCTATATTCGTTGAGTGAATTTTCATCGACAGAATGAAGTGTGTCATTGTATCGATAAAATATTATTTACACTCTTTTAATCAAAAAAAGATTCATCAGTGAACCAAATTAGTTTTCATTATGATAACAGATCATTGTATATTAGTCCATGGATAATATTTCTTATGGTAATTTCTATACTTATTCTTTACTCTCTATACTCTATTCTCTACTTCTATACTTATTCTATATACTCTCATTTAACTATATTTTCATACGTTCAATAAATAATTTTGTAAAAATATGAATTTGAGCGAATATATTTGCAGTGGTTGAATAAATTAATATTATTTAGTAGTGTTTTGACTTTTTTCGATTTATTTTAACATATCAAAATACATTACCTGATGATGGCGTCACGCCGAAACATGTACCAAAACAATCACATTTTAATTCTACACCATTCAAACACCATTCAAACAGGATTTTTTCAATTATTAATATTATTGAATTATACCGTTATCAGATTTACTTTCATCTAACTTTTAAATAATAATTCTTTGTTATATAAGAAGGGTATAAAATGTAACAGCAAACAGCGCAGGCCATCCAGGGGTTGTAGTATATTCAAGGACATTTTCCTTTAGGAGGAAAAGATGATCAGTAGTGAGATAACTACACATCCAAATTAAATATTAGAATTTAAATTATACACATTTTACAACAGACAGATCAAAGTTGGATCAAAGTTCAGTTCGAAAGAACATTTATTTTTTTACAGTATATATTTCTTTTACTTAAATTTAGTTTAAAAATGGTTTTATATGTATTTGCCATCCAAGTGCATTGACATGTCAACAGAAAGATAGGGAAAATTGCTGGAAATTCGGTTTGGTCAGAAATTGACGTGTATGCAAGGTTGCATATTCTTTGTACAGTAATTAATTTTAAGATTGCTGATTTAACATAGTCATTTGTATTGTAAAATTCAAAAAGTATTTTTCCTATGATGTACACACACCTACCTTTATTTTATAATGAATATAAGGTGATTCCATAATTTTGCAATAATTATTTATTTTAATTTAGTTTAATCATTTCATAATTCTATTTGCTCACATGGGAATTTTCCTGTATTAAATATCCTATATTCTCCTCACTTCGGTACAATTAACTTTGACTTTTCTGAGTGCCGTTTGCAGCACTTGCGAAGACAATCGCTATGGTTGTCTGTTAGAGAATTTCAATTCAAATGAATTCACTAGCCAACCTCCGTGAGAGACGGACGTCTCTCGATTAATATTTGTAAAATTTAACGACTATTTTGACAAAATCCTATTTATTCCAAAGTCCAACCTATCAAACCTAAAATCAGTTTTCTTCCTTAGTTCAATGGTTTGTAATTTATTGAAAGAACGAACAGATAGCATGCCTTAATGAAATGTGTACTGCAGTGATTGAATTAACGACTTATGCGGCGGTTGATGACTGTGTGAAAGTTTGGCGTGTGACCCCTAGAGGGCGTGTATCTAAGTTTATGATCTCTTAAGCGGAAATCGAGGATAATACGGAAACGCGATGCTGATGAATGTGAATTTGGAGAATAGTGAAGAGGCTTGGTAAACAGAAACTCACATTCCTATTCCCTTTTCTGCTTATATGGTGATTCCTCCGCAATAAACCATGAGCTCCTGTCATGGTGGCATTCTTATGGTTGCTTAGGCATTTTCTTTTAATATCAATCTTGTTACTTTTAATATTACTTTTACTGCAACCCAATTAAATTGCATGCGATTATTGTATCAATGAGTTAAGGGCATTATTTTAATTAGAAGTTTATAACAATAACTAAAATTAATTGGGATTATGAATAACATCTATTAAGTCAATCATTTGGGATTAACATATTAACAAGTAATATTAATTGTATTAATATCTTTCTTCATTCTTCTACTGGAGTTCATAAATAAGATTGATAACTGGCGGTCATTCAGTAAACCAAGTAAGGTTGGTAAAACAAAACTGATGTTCGTTACAGCAATAACATATTTCATTGAGCCAATCAAGCTAATACTTTCATCATCAATGATTTTATTAATACAATGATTGATTTATTACCCCAAAAGATTCCATTGTTATTTAATAAAATCTTTTTCACTGATTTGATGAACTCGTTCTTTGAACCAATTTTAATGCATTATTTCATGTGAACTATGATTTCTTAAATAGTTTTAGGGCCCATTTTTAGTTCAGTGTAACGTCAGCACCTTATATATATAATTTTTATCGTGTTCCCTATTTGGATGCAAAATCTGTAACATTCTTTATGGTAATTTTTTTAGATCCGAGTTCAAGTGGATTGTATCAAGTTTTGGAAAGAGTACCTATAGCAGCCAAAGAATACCCGTGGGTTAGGCTCTTCTTTACTTTAAAATATATTCTATTTTTGGCTTTGTTTTACTACTATTAGAATTTTCTTTGTAGGAGTTAGGAAATATCAATTACTAATTTAAAGAGCTACGTCTTCATGATAAGTGAAATGAAATAGGTAGCATTGGATACCAGGTGGTGTTAACTTACCTCAGGAATAATTAATCTTTCCATTTCGTTTATTCCGCTTTTACTCCAACCTACAACTTCGTTAACAAGGTACATACATAAAATATAAAATACAATCCTATTACTACTGATTTGTCACTTTTCAGCAATTTGATTTAAAGGAATTTCTTAATTTCTGTTCTCTTCATATTACTCGTGGTAAATTTATTATGTTTATATTTATAATATTATTTATTTTTTTTATTATTGCCAAGATATATAAGTTATGTTATTAAACGAACGTGAATAAAAAATAAAACCGATAATACATTTAAAAAAGAGAAAACGAATTTCTGTAGAAATAGGCAGTCAGGAAACATTGGGGTCCACACACAAACAAATTTTATATTGTGGTTTTAAACAGTTATGCGCCATCTCGCGTTGACTAGCCACACTACACGGCTTACAGAAACATGTTTATGGTAATTGATATTGTTTTACCAAAGTTATTAATGAGTAGATAATCTAGTAAACATTGAGATGAAGCTTAATTAGTAAACTATATTCTCACTTAACAACTAGTTTATAATTACAGTGTTGTCTGTTTGCCTACATAATATTAGAGAAATAAAATGTTTGGATCTTATTATAATACCGTGGTCTCTTGGGAAATTAATTTTATTCAGTGAGTGTGAAATCCTCTGAAGTAATTATTCATGATTTTTTTTTATATACGTGTGTCTTAGAGAAATAGTCCAGTAATAATTTAGTTGTTTATTCTACTTCATAAGAGTTTAGCATAACCGTTTCATAGAATGCGATTTTATCCTGATCATTATTATTGAATTTATAAGGAAAATTATTAATTGATTACCATTGTAATTACAAATGCGATTATGATATATCCGTATTTCCATTTAGGCATTATTTGTGTAATCCTATTTACTAATTTTCTAACTTTGTTTTCAGTTTTTCAAATAAATTACTATACATCCATCGTCATTTATATAGTTCTAATTTATTTCATATGTATTGGTGAATTGAGGACTGACAATTAATTCGCTAGCATGGATATATTATAATTTTTCTCATTTAAACTTTATAAAATGGAATAGGCGCTGTGATGGACGCGCATCCAAGCCCCAAAAGTGACTTCCCAACAACACAATAAGTGTTCATACGAGAAGAAAATATTGATGACTTTTACGGGGGTGTATTTCAAATTTATTTTATTTATATTTTAGTTGAAAGAAGAGGTCGTTATTGGTAAAGAAGGGGATTCCATTATTTTTAAAATTATTATGTTTTTAACAGTGAATTCAATATATGCCTTAAGTGAGGAACATAATTTTTGGTACAGACCAAATCATGAATGTTTGTAGTTACGTCATTAACTGGTGGGTAAAGTAAAGACAAGCGTAGTTTCAAAAAATTGGAAGCATTCATATACACAAGCGAGATAGAAGTATATAACATAAGTCGTAGCTACTTAAGCTATACGTCCATATTTTATTAAGTATCAACAAACTAGTTGAAGTGAGATAGAATACGGTCGAGTAATGCGTAAATAAGAGCTTTCATAATGTTTACTTCAGTGCATGCAACCATGCAATTTTAACCCATTTTACCGCTCCGTTGACATTTGACATCTGGTTTTTACTTATTATTTGCCCTTCTTTAAGGCCGTTTTACACCTAGCTATTTATTGCGCAACTTATTGGCCAATTTAAAATTTTACGTGTATAACACGTATTTAATCCGTGTTACGCACGTAAAATAGCTAGGTGTAAAACGGCCTTTAGGTTTGAATTTTTATTTACTTCTATTATTTATTTTACCAAAAGTTCTTTTCAGAGCTATAGTGAAGTAAATCGTTTAGTTTGTGGTAAGTTTAGAGGTGTTAAAGAAACATACAAAGACTTAAAACATTTTTTTAGGTTAGAGTTCAAGATGCCAGGTAAACGACTTTAGTTGTTGTTGCCAAGAGTTAGTCAGTCGTTTACTAGTGTATTTCGAGGAGGGAAAGCGAAATGGAAGTCCTTTAATATCCCTTGATGCGGTCCATGAGGTAAATTATAATTGATTATTATTAAATTAAAACTTACATATAAATTGTAGAGAGTTGCGAATGCTTTGGGCATTTCTATGGGTACCGTCTACAACATAAAGCGCAAGAAGGAAGCTACATCTGCTGTTCCTTCATCGAGTGCTTCAACAGCCCTGTACAAGCCACGATTGATGCCCAAAACACGTGATATCTCAGAGAGAAATAAAATCGATGTGCGTAAAGTAATTTATGGTTAAGGTTTATGTTATTGATGAATTACTTCGAGCACATTGGCAGAAAGTTTCAAGACTTCCTCTGTATCACTGCGATTTCAATGCTATCGAATTGATATGGGCACATGCGAAAGGATATTATAATAAGCATATTGCTCGGGATGGTTATGGCGGTAAACAAGTATTGGGAATGTGGCAAGAAAGCTTGGACAACTGTACATCAGACATCTAGCAAAATTGCATAAATCACACAGAGAAAGTAATTAAGGAGTGGTACGAACGTGAAGCAAGCATAGAAGACTTTTTAGTTAAATATATTTTTAATTGCACAATTTTTTTCTTTCAATATTGACATATTTTAATTTAATTTACTGCATATTATGTTTTGTTTATACCATTGTATAGAAATTATGTTTGCTACATAAAATAAAAATGTCTTCTTTCGTTTAATTAATTATTGGTAACGTATATTAAACTAAATACTTTTATGCTGCTTGAATATTTTCTACATTTTGATTTGCAAATAGGTTTTTGATATGAGAACTACATTATTGCGGTAATACATTATTTCATTGAGAACACAATTAATAATAAGCTTAGCCTGATCACGAAAGCATTGTCAATAGAAAAGTTCACTATTTAGAATCCTATTAGTTGCATTACTCATGATTGTTTTTAAAACGCAACGTTGACTAGAAACTTGAACTAGACCAATCCTTTCAGTTATAAGTTATAAAAGAAAATCTATTAAAACTGCGTATAACCTCATTAAATTTGATAATTGCCATTTCGTACAGTTCATTGCAAACGATGGTTGGTGTGCCTGAATTTGTTTCAGACGCTGCATATGTCATAAACAAATATGACGTAACTATAAACATTCATGATTTGGTCTGTAGACGAGACTGCAGTAATTCTCAAACATGTTCCTTTGATGCAACAAAAAAGAATTGTTTAGTTTAATAACTCTATTTACTTACAAATACATCAAAATACTGTTGCTTTAATAACCTGTTTAGAATGAATAAAATAATTGTCTAGCTTTGGAATCAATTTTTGCTTGATTTAAATAGAATAGTGCTAATAAAAAAGGATTATTATCTTGCATCAAACACAATAATGATAATGACCGTTGCATTAACATAATTCGTGCATTTGGCAGGTAGTTAATTGTATTTGTATTAACACAAACCGGTGTTTAAGTGATATGTTTACTCCAACTAAATTTTAGTTTTTAACCAATAAAAATAACATACCATTAATATGTCTGCTCATTCAAACAAAAAATCTTGTTTGCTATATTTGAACGTAAATTGTTGTTGAATTTACCATTTGTTGCTTGAGTTATCATCAATCAAATCAATCTGAGTGCGCATTTTACAAACAGTAGATGTGTTATAGAAGATACGATCTCGGCAAAAAAAGAGCTCAAAGCCAATAATAGCTTATCAAATCTACTGAAAATTTAATTATATACGATGGAAAGTCGAAAATATGAAACTACGCTAAGAGTAAAGTATCTCAATTTTTAGGTTGAGAAGATTCTTTTATGAATAAAGGTTATTTCAGATTCAACGCTATATCCAAATATAAAGTTTCCCTTAATTTTAGCAAAAATGAGATTTAATCGTTTCTTTTTTTTTCGGAATTACCTTGTATATAAGATTGATCGATTTCATACAGCATTTTGTGTATACTTTTTGAGAGAAAATCATGCATTCACTATCAAAATTAGTTAGTTTCAAACATGTTATAGTCTTGAAAAAGAAAACAACCAAATGGGAATTGTTTTTGCCTGTTAAATGTTTTGTTTTCAAAAAATAGCTATAACTAATTAAAATTTTAGTTTTTAGTAATTGTTAGAAAGTCGCATTTAGTTCGTCTTTCTTTTTATGTAGGCCTCAATATTTATCACCACAAGCAAAAGAAAAAATAAAACAATGCAGTTATAACAATGTCAACAACAGATGTTAATTAACGTAAAAATAAAACATTGTACTTCCATATGTCAGTCTCCGTTTGGTAAACATTTTATCGATATTATATTAAATTCTCTTCGAAATGTTTCGTAAAAAAAAACAAGAACGATTTCCACGATACATTGTCTAATTACATTTTCTAAGTGGCATTGTTTTTTTTATGTAACCCTCAAAAAAAAAAAAAAAGAAATTCATTGGTCTGCCAATCTAGGAGGCCATAAATTTTTCGAATAACTTCGAAGAGGAAAAGAAAGAAGCATTTGGTTTTGAGGCAAAAAAAAAACATTGGAAATGTGGTCTATGTTGTAATTATTTTGTTTTATTTCAAAACAATTCCCATTTTGAAGTTTTCTTTTGCTAAATTCAAAGACCAAAAAATTTCCCATATGCTGCGCACTTTTTGCCGGACACTGTATGAAGGAGAAATGTTTAAAAATATGCATAAAATGAATATTAGAATAAATATAAAATATATCTAAAATAAATGTTTGAAAATCATATTAAACGAATATTATAAAACAATATGTGGAAAATATTTAATTTTTATATATTTTTTTAAATATTTTTGTGCCACTTGGGTTGTTTTACTTTTTAAAGATCCGATTATTTTTAAAATTTTACATCACTTAATAAACGGCCTGTATAAATTAAACATTAATTCAATGTGTAGACTGGCTAAGATACTTTTTTTTTTTGAAAAATCAAATTTATTTTTTTCTATCGAAATTATAGATTTTTATAGGAATATAATAGATATCTAACGTAGCTTATATAGTAAGAAATTATCTTCAAGAGCATTCATGTTAGACCTTTTCACTTTTAAATACTGCTAGTTATTTTTCTTAATTATCTAGCTTATCAAAGATTTATATATAACTTTATTGCTTTATAATACAATATAAGTGTTTGTCTAGACATCCATAAACTAGTAATTAATTGTACTTAAAACGACTTTCATTCAAATAATATAATGTTTGAAGCAGCCACAGATAAATTGACATATAATATAAGATTGTAAGTAAGATATGTTTAAACTTTTTTATAATGCTATGTATTCTTATAAATTACCTTAATAAAAAGAAATAGTACGCAATGTGCATATGCATAATTCAAAACCAGTAATAAAGAAGTATCGATCAAATAGAAGAAGTTTCCGACAATGACCCACATATTTCCACAAACCAAAACCCGATAAATATGATTATATTAAGCAAAAATTTTGGAGAGAGTTGAATTAATTAAATTAAATTACCGGTCGATGGCATCTTGCACCTTATCCGCTATTGTGTAAACCATATTCGTACAATTTGTGTACACACGTTTTTTAAATCTCGCAGAAACGCAACACTACTTTGTCGTTACACCTGTTCACAACACTTGATATCGCTTTCACGTTCTAGAGTTAAGTAGTTACGCGATTTTACGACTTCGTTACTTTGCAGAACATAAATTTCGAAATCAATCTGTGAAAGACCGCCTACGACGATAAAGTACAGTCGTTCTTACGCAATTTCATAGACACGGCCGAAAGAGGTTGCATTCTACAGAGACGGAAGATCATCGGAACGCTGATATGATCTTGCAATCATTAGTAGACGTAAATGCAGGTGCCGTGTCTTTACATTGGACCTTGTAAAGATACGATAACTATAAAAACTAAACCGTAATTAACGTTACATCTAATTAGTACACAGAGAGGGAAGAAGCTAAATTGAAATAAGAACTTTCAAGGTTATGTAATTATATGGTCTAGTAATTGCTCATTTTAAGATACTTTTCATGGCCATTGAAAAGGTACTCACTTGTAAAAGATGTTGCTCAATAAGATCGAGGAATAACACAAAAACAAAAAAAAAATACGTAAACGATTATAATTGAATATACATTTTTTACCGGATTTTACGAAATATGGGTAATAAGTGTGTTGCAAAATAACTGCAAACTACAGAGAGCCACAACCGAAATCATGCAATATGTTTACATTCTAATATCTAATAATAATAATAATAATAATAATAATAATAATTAATAATAATAATAATAATAATAATTAATATTGAACATAATAAAAGAGACGGTGAACCCGATTTGGCACGACATGTATGAACAGAGAGGATCGAAGCAGGGAGTATCTGGTGTGCACGATAATGTTTTGATCGACACTTGTATTACGCGGGACGCAACAACTTATAAAAGAAATCTATCCATGGGATGGGTTGACTACAGGAAGGCATTTGACTCATCATCGCATGGGCTTATTTTTCACTTGCTGACCTGTTTAAGAGTCCAATCTCAGATAATATCAACACTGTGAAATGTTATGAGTAGATGGAAAACGAGAATTGTGTTGGATAGAAAGGACGATGCTGGTACCATTGTTAACATGAAATGTGGAGTGTTCCAAGGAGATTCGCTTAGCCCCTTATTGTTCTGTATAACGCTTTTTCCCTTAACTGTCGCCCTAAGGAAACACCCTAGATATATGGCAGGTCCCCCGAATCGAAGAACTTATCAAATTGGCCACCTCTTATATGTAGATGACTTAAAACTATAACGCTTCTATGATATCGAGCTGCGAAAATGTTGGAGACCGTTCGACAATTTCGACTGATGTCGGCATTGCAATTAGGGGTGGAAAAATGCGCAGTGTGCCATCTGAAGCGTGGAAAACCCATCTTGGAAGGTGAGCATATTGAATTGATAGATGGCACGGAAATAAGACATTTGGCGCCGAATGAAGAATACGAATACCTGGGGATACCGCAGAGAGCGTTAAATAATACTCAACGAATAAGGCAAGGATTAAGGGATAAATATGCAGAAAGAATAAAGAAAATTTGGACCAGCCAAGTAACCGCAAAAAATAAGACCAGTGCCACAAACATATTAGCCATACCGATAATCACCCACACGTTCGGATGTATTCGTTGGAATGTGGAAGAAGTAGAAGACATAGATAGAAAAACAAGGAAAAATATCATCCGAGCAAGAAGCTTACATCCCAACGCCTCAGTAGATAGACTGTATTTACCTAGAGATAAAGGTGGAAGGGGATTACTAAGTATAGAGGATATGTACGTGAGGACATGGCAATCATTAACTTGGAAAAAAAAAACCCTCATTGTTGTGGAAATGTCATGCCCGGGGGAAAAAAACATTATTAATAAGGAGAGGGAGAAGATACAGAAGTATACTGACCTCATGTTCCAGCTCCGGCTCTCGTATCCATTTTATAAGTTGATCGTTGTGTCAATTCATCATAGGAGTGCTGGTGCATTGACACCAAGTATCAACATCAGATGAGACACCTCGTGGATTCCGCCGGAACACAAATTCAGATTAATAGCGAACATGCAGAAATATGTCAATTAGGATCCTTGCGGCATACTACGAGCCCACGAATCTAGGCACCCACCATTCTTTGCCGAAATAATCGTGATCGCTTATCCACACTTTGTGGACGCGGCCATGAACAAGAGGGTGCACTGTAATCGCGAGCTGCAGTGTATCCATCCCCCAGGATGACGGCTGCTCCATGGAGTAAGGACATCTACAATGATAGGGTTTACGTACTTTGTTGTTATATTGTACTATTCTGTTATTATAAGACTAATAATAAAAAACTTACCTTTTCGGAGGGGCCATTTGCTCCGCCCTGTGGAGCGGCAACGTCCCGGTAAAAAAAAAAATAATAAAATAATAATAATACAGGAATGAGAATCCTCCAAATAAATTAGCAGAGCACTCTAACTGTTTCATGAGCTGTATAAGTAACCATCATATTTCTAACAGCACAGTTTTGGAAAGCGCTTTTTGCGTTCTCTGCACTAAAGTACCCTTTTTATTTAAAAGGAATTGCCTGAAACCAAAAGGTTTTGCGTTTTCTATATGGCCGACATGATTTAATATTACCTTGAAAAGGAATATTATATTAAAGCTTTCTTTGGAAATGATATAGTTTGAAGTGAAATATCTTGGTACCATTTTTGACACTGAGCTCACATCGACAGCTTCAGAGAATTAAAACCAGGTCGAAGACAACACATGTTGGTTAAAAGCGCTGATGGAAACCCAAACCTTCCAGTGGTCGCAACTATGATCACTTATGCATGTCTAGTATGGTGGAGAAAGATGCAGCAACAAATGCTATCAATGGAATGTTTATCATACACTCAATGAATGTAGGTTATTGATTCAGCCAGTATTTTTATAGCCAATGTATAATATAATTAAATCATTTTTCTCTACTTATTTTTTGTTGTTTAATTCGGTAGTTTTGTATTTGTTTTCTATTCTCTGATTTATAGGAATGTTCCAGTTATTTATAAATAAAGAAGTCCGAGTTACTTTTCACAAACACCACACATTCCAGTATATTGCTTAGAGTAAGCATTTTTTTTCTTGGAAAAATTATTTGTACGAGTCTCTCCTTTTTAAATGAAGCACACTTCTAATGCAGGACTTTTGTGAGATGAAGATTCTTGAAGCATCGGCGGAATTTCCCCAAAATATTACCCTATATCCAAGGCGTGAGCTCACATATGCATGATGTGGTGTAAGGGTAGCATCCTCATTTGCGTATCTAGATGTTGACGTAGAGGATATAAATTTTGTCTGCTAATGTTCGATTTGAGCCTTTAAGTGGGAGTGCTAAAATGCAGTCCTAAAATGTGTACGAGTGTCATACGCCTTCTAGTTAATTTATCGTAAAATTCGAATATCATTGATCCTGATTAAAGTAAGTAAAATACGTCAGGTTTGTCTTCTCTATGTTTAGTTCTATGTAAGTTATGTTGATTATACTATTTATCAAAAGTTTCTAACACGGACATCATATATCCATCTAGTTATTATGACCACTGTTCTATCATCTGCAAAAAGTACTATTTTGCACATCGTTTGTATGGGTAATGTGTTAACATAAATTAAAAACGAAAGAGGTCCCAATACTGAACCCTGTGGTTTCCGCTCTTAGTTCGGTACCCAGTTTGAAAATTTTCCATTATCATTGTTTACAAGCCTTTGTTTTGTGTTCTGCAATTACGTTTTTATAATAATCAGTCCAACTCTTCTAACACCCACAGCTTCAAGTTTCGCACACAATGTATCATGATTCACACAATCAAATGCTTTTTTGAAGTCCATGAAAATCCCTAGTATGCATTGGTTGTTTTATATGCCTGCGACTATCTCTGTTGAGATTGGTATATTGCTGTGGTGGTTGATCTTTCAGTTACGTAACCATTCTGATACTTATTGATAATATATTTGTGCAGAAATCGATATATTTGTTTGAAAAGTATTTTCTCAAATACTTTGGAGATGTGTGCAAAGTAGTAAGGTGAGACACATATAGTCACCTTTCCTGCAATATCATAATAAATAATTAGAAACCACCAGATTTTTTGATCTATTGACCGCCATTTTTGTCGAACGTACATTTTGCATAATAGATTATTGACATTCAGCAGAATTAACTACATTATGGATAGAATGAGGTTGTGTTCCATCCTGTTGAAACTACATTTATTCTCTTATATCTAGAGGTACTATATCATCCAAAACTCTCTAAATTAGTTGTCAAGAAAGTATAAATACCGTGCTCCTGTAAGATTACCATAAAAAATGTGTGGTCCTAAAAGTTTGTTTGGAATGATGCCTCCTTTTATATTAACAGATTACTGCTATTGATGATCCACTACTCTGGTAGCATGCGGATTAACTGTGTCATACTAATGAATATTATGGCGGTTAACGTGATATAATAGTCGTAAAATCAAGTGGCACCGACGCAGAAATGCATATTCGTACTAAAGTGAAATGTAAGGAGACATACACATACTAAGTTGTAAAATTCGACTGTATCGGCATGACCGTCGATCAGCTGTTGTTCATTGACATTTAACATACAGTGTGTTAAAAAAAGGTTGTCGGATATTTTACCCATTTGTAGTACTGATGTGGTGGCATTACCATTCGCACGACCGCACATAAAATGCATATCGGCCATTTCTGCATTTGTGTACTTATGCATAATTTGAGAACAAAAAAAAATTGACGCAAATGATAAATAATCTGATGACAGATGTCTGACAGAACTAATTTTAAGTCACAATCAGTTGTTTGACAAAGGAACTATTCTCAAAACCGAAAAATGTTTTTTTTTATTTTAAAATATGCAATCGAACTATATGTCAAAAACAGTTGAATGCGGACCCATGTTGACTAAGACTTTTTTTGTTTATTTCCACCAGTACTATAATTGGGTATAAAATATCCGACAACCTTTTTTTTAACACACTGTATATTCACTGGATCAATATTTGTAAGATGAAATATAGTTTGTAACATCTCATCGTTTGCGCAGCTTGTGGCCATGCGCGTTGTGCGATTACTGTAATTCTCCTTGGAAGGTAGCTTTATCGACAAATACTATATTGAAGGAATCTTACTCTTTCTGGCGTGTTTTTTCTAGCTTTACTGAGAAAAACATCAACTTCGATTGAAATGTACATTGATTTAGTTCTGTGGACCAATTGATAATTGTGAAGATGATATTTATCTTATTTAAATTGGGATGAAATTTCTGTTGTGGCCTAATACGACCGCCAGCTTATTGAGGATTCAACAATACTGCTGCTATTGAAAATTCGTCTTTCTTCAGTAGTTTCAGTCCTTCAGCCTTTTAAAAGCGCATTAATGGATGTTTTTGACTGTTTATAAGTAATCGTGAAACAGTTTCTGTCACATTCCACGCCGTACACATACACCATTCCTATTAGTTTTCTATCGAAAACTATTTACTACAAATAACTTAATTTGTAAAAACATCGTCCTTCCCATCTGTCACTGTTACAAGTTATAGGGATATCTTGCTAGCAAAACACCTGTATTTTCTGTTTGTTTAATTGTTTGTGTTTTTTAGTATTTGTTCTGTTTTGTTTCGTTCTTATTCATGCATATTGTTTCTGCCATTTTTTTTCGCATCATTTTTCATAACCATACACATATAAAACAATATTACGTTTAATAACATATATGAACTTAATATAAACTCACTCGCCTAACAGTGGAAACATCCATATCGATCAAGTTCGTATAATTTAACGCGGATCGCGAAAGTAAACATGTTTTCGTAAACGAATGCATGTTATTCGCGTTCGATTCTCTATCTCTTCGTTTAGGGCTACACAAAGGGTGTCGGTTTTCAAATTTCGAACAATGTGCATAATATTGTTATACCAATATAAACGACGCATAACTTTCCCACCTGTTTGGTGAGCCCGTATTTCGGATGTCGAAATAACATTTACGTAAGTTACGGGCTGTTTAATGTAATATATTATTTCGAACCTATCTGCGACTGATACGCCGCGCCGTGGGAGAATGTATACGCTCGAAAAGTTTTAATTTATCATTTTGCCGCTCATATTATGTAGGGATCGGTATGTTTGGCGCACGGTCCTTTTGTTATTTTGTATATTGTTGTTGTATGAATTTGACCGAAAGTTGGCGGCTGCGCTTTGATCGCCAGGTTGATAATTGTCAAATATTTACAGGTTCAGAGGTGTTAAAATAAAATGTACCGTTTGAGGTGCGTTCAAATATCTATTCAATATTTACACCGAGTTACCCAACGACACATATGATTGGTGTCATGTTATTATTCTACTTACGTCAAAATTGACGTCATAAAAGTTACTCGGAGTAGATACCTGAACGCACATCTGCATTAATGTTTTTAAAGGTAGACAGTGAGTTTTTTGTTCGACAATAAGCGCTTCAAAAGCTACTGACAATGAGTAGATAAAAAAAAATCTTTTCACTTTTATAAAGCTATGTTATTTTAGAGTCAAATTTAATTTCAAAATGTTATTGGATTGACTTCAAAAATCTTCTAGTGCTATGAAGTTGGTCGGTTTTTTTTCATGGTGATATAAATTTTTTCTAAGTTCTATTGTCGGAGATAGGAGAATTATGTTTTTACAGCATTCAGCTTAGGGCATTAGTTGGAAGATGGAGTCTTTTTAAATTATTTTTTTTTAGAACCGGGGCATTATTTGTTCTCATTTGGAACAACAGTGGGTGGAACAAGTTTTTCTTTCCATGGACGAGTGTAATTCGAAGAAGGCGTCTTGACCAGAAAGACCTATTGTGCCACCACACAGTGGTTCAGAACGCGAAAAACGCGATCGAAAATCATATTTTTAACTCCTTCGTACAAAGTTAAAATTGCAATAATTTAATCTTGAATAGTTGCTCTATTTGATGATGTAAATAATATGCATCTTATTTACATAAGTTTTCCTATTATTTGTTTTAAAGTTCAGTAAAATTGAGACGTTTCTGTGTATAGAAATTAAGGTGTAATTAAAAGGACTGTACCACAAGCAAATGCACTTATTTATTGATGTCATTATAATATTGTTGTAAATTGCTAAGTGTATTATTAATCGCATTACTAATTATTCGATAATGTTTACCTGGTACCAGAAAATTAATAGTTTCGAACAGGTAACCGGATTATAAAAATTTGCCTTAAGTAGAGGATATGTTTTAGTTCTACACAACCCTACACGGTAATTACCTCATTTATGCGTAAATTTGCTATTTGGCTTTGTAAATTCAGGAAAATTAGCTGCCAATATTTGCCTATTCAGAACATATAAAAGAAAACCCCACTTGGTACCCAATCAGTTGAAACTCAACCCTGAGTCGAAACTTTATGCAGATTATTCTGTACGCCATTTTAGAAATTTGTGACGTTAGGGTGGTTGTAAAAGATTGTGTTTTTGTTGCAATAGTTTTTTTTTGAAAAGTTGTAACATAGTAGACGCGAAGAAAATAAGTCGATTGGTATTACACGAAGTCGCTATGAAGAATGATGATAAATTGACGAAAGTAAAAAAACGAGCAAATGTATCGTTTATACTTGACACATTACGGGCTTACCGAAGAAGATAAATCAAGTAAAAATATTTTGTATTGGCTTGAACATATGTTTTTTCCAAGATATTTTCAATATTGGAAATCGTCCAATAGAACATCAAGTGTTTTTATGAAAAAACATAATGTTTGGCTACAAGAAGACATTATTTTCCTGAATCTCTTTACTGCAATCGACCATCAACTTCGGGTATTCGAGGTCGTCCTTCAAAGAGTTTTGCTGAAAGTTCTGTTGTTATAAGAAGGCGTAAAATCGAGGAGCTCAGAAAAAGCACTTCCGTAGAAGTACTTCTGCATGCTAGTGCAACGAAAGTACGAGAAAGTCGAGATAAAAGTACTGCCGATTTGATAATTAAAACTACTTCAACTACACCAACTAGAGGTAAACGTATAATGGAAAAATGGAGGAGTCCCGAACAAGAAGAAAATGGCATGACTCCTGAAGAGGCTTTATCATTTATTTATTATCTCGGGTGGTTTTACGAAGCAGCAGTATGTGCTTCTTAGAGCAACAGCTTTAAAACGTGGTTGCAAATTATATCCAAGTTACCACGATATATCATCTGAATATTTTTCTGATTCTGATTAATTATTCACACAATATAAAACGTAACTGTTTCTTTTCAATTTTTGTTTTGACTAAGGGTGTTTATGTATAAAAACATTTTACTGAAGCAAAAAGGCTTCATTTTGTATTTTGGACAAAAATTTCTACATTATAATTTGTAGATGTTTTAAGGGTTGTGTTTTTATTAACCAAATACAAACTACTAAACATGTCAAATTCAATGCATTAAGGGGTGCTTTTGACAAACAAATACTTCGAATGTGCAAACTAAACTTTATTTAATGCAAAGTGCCCAGGTACAATTCCTGTGAGTAATCTCAATCTATACCAACTCATAAGTTGCTTACAGAGCCTTAACGTCGGCGAGCCCATTCCAAAAGGAGCAAAATAGGATCTGACAAACGTTTTGATGCTGCTACCACACGTCGATTCTTGACCTGGGAACGGTAGCTCGCCGGCACCCCTTGCTAACGTGTCAGCTATTTCATTGCCTCTGATCCCAAAGTGACCTGGCATCCATCTCACTGTAACATTTAGATGTTCCGCCAGCTGTTTCAGTATTCTTTGGCACCCCAGTACCACCTAGAGTCAAATCTGACAGCCCGCAAAGCTTTGAGGGCAGCTTGGCTGTCGGTAAATGATTTTCAATCCTTTCATTTTTGCGCATGGGCAGTTTAAGATGCCCCTCCAGCATAAGTCGGATGGCAATAATTTAGGCATGGAAAATGGATGGGGAGGCTCCTAGGCTAAAAGCTTCGCCGTCCCGCTCTCCGTGTCTCCAGATTTCAATGTCCGTGCTATTACGCGTTTTCGAAGCATCGACAAACCAACGGGATAAACCCTTTGGTTTGCGGATGGTACGCATATTGCAGTTTCTCGCTGGAGATATCTACCCTGTATCCCCAGAGAAGCTGAATAACGGGCGAGATCTTATCTGCCTTTACGCTTTTCGATGTCGTGAAGAGCTGGTACTGATCTCTCGACTTTAGCCGGAGAAGCCCTTGCATCCACTACATTTTGCTCTGTAGGCCCTATGGACTGGCCTCAGACCACAGCACCAACTGCAGCGGGGAAAGCCCAAGAATGGTCTCCATAAGCAGCCGTCGCGTCCGCTGAGGACATGGCTTCCCTGATGCCCATAACAGGCAATCCTTTGGACTTTGCTAAGCGCACTTACAGCATAGCCTAGATTTGCTTTATGCCACCAGACCAGCGAGGCGTAAGTTATAGAGGGTACTATGACCTTTCGTGTACAACCAGTGTACCATTGCAGGCTTTAGCCCTCACGTTTACCGAACATACCTCTACAGGCCAAGAAATTCCTGGCTTTGTTCGTCACATGTTCTAGGTGTGATTTGTACAGCAGTTTGGCGTCCAGGATAACACCCAGTTATTTAACTTCGGTCGAAACGAGTACTTTAGAGCCGAATGTAGTGGGACACAGGAGTTTGGGAAGATTCCCGGTTCTAGTTAGCTGAGGCATAAATCTTCTGGGAAATATAAATATTCAACCACCTTCCGCAAATAATCGGTATATTTTGCATATTCTTTGCATATTATTTTAATATATATCCATGATTCTGTTTATTAGTTTATGTTTCATCTGAATAAAACACGCATACCATTTCTGTTTAGTTATGAGAATATTGTTATTTTTGTAGTTTTGGTTAGTTATATTAAGTTACCTTTGTATTTTCAGCTTTGTGAAGAATTCATCTAAAGCTCAGTAAACAGGAGCGCGCGTGGGATCATAACATCATATTGAACTTGAATTGAAATGCCATCAAATGGTATACTGATGGCTCCAAAACGGCAGAGGGAACTGGAATAGGAATATATGGGCCTAGAACCACATATTTCGAAAGCTTGGGAGAATATCCAAGCGGAAATACACGCTATTGTAGATGTGTTCAGTTCAATATGGATAGAAATTATCGGAAGCAGGAGATTATCATCATGTCTGATAGTCAAGCAGCCATCAAGGCGCTGAGCTCATATGAAATCAGTCCAAGATGATCTGGGAATGCCTAGGGAATAAATGAGCTAGGCAAAAGAAACAAAGTAACCCTCCTGTGGTTCCGGGTCACACAGGAGTGGAAGGAAACGAAATAAGGGATAACCTCGCAAAAAAAGGGTCTGGAATGCCTTTTGTAGGGCCTGAATCCCTTTGCGGGTTAAGTAGCAGTACAATACTGAAGAAACTAAAAATAGAAATGGAGCAGAGAAAATCCAGTTACTGGGAAAATCTCCAGGGAAATGAGGCAAAGTAAAATTCTTCTGGGAACTTATAACCAGAAGAGGTTTACAAAATGCATCAACCTGAGTAAGAACAATGTTAGCATATTAACAGGAATACTTTCAGGCCATTATAGAGTGAAAGCACACCTGAGTAAGCTTGGATTGGAAAAGGAATCTGAATGTAGATTTTGTGGGGAACAGGATGAAACACCCATCCACCTCCTCTCAAACTGCGTAGCACTGTGCAACTCGAGAGCGTTGCACCTGGGGGCATGTGAAATCGAAGAGGGAGACTTACCTAGATTGGGGCCCTCTGACATCCTACACTTTCTGAAAGGAATAGGATTGGAAGATCAGCTGTAAAGCAGCAAGAATAGGGGACACAACAGATCTTTTAGGTCGCAGTGTAACATCACCCTTCTATCTACATACATACATACATACCTTTGTATTTCTGTTTCTGACTAATTATAAACACTTTGTGTCACATAATAATAAAATATCTATTTATCTATCCTAAAACGATACCCCTGGATTTTTATTCTGTGGTGAATGCCAAACGCTGTATCTGTGTTGTCAGTTAGTTGTGTGATTGTTCTTTAGTTTAGTAATTTGGTGTGGGTTGCTATCAGGCAAGTAGGTTCGTTTATATGAATCTTGGTTTTACATCTATTTGTGTTTCATTATATGACAAAAAAGTTGGTGAATATAGTCGGCGATAAATGTGGATGATGTAGCAAGCAAGTCAGCTGTGCAAATGAGGTTTGTTGAATATTCTCGGAGAGATATTTTAATATAAGTATTTTTTATTAACTTATAGTATTATTGATATGCTGGTGTAAGCCTAGTAAGCAGGAGGAGAAGCTACTGAATTAGAGATGGTAGCCTGCAGCACATATATCACGAAAATAAAGCGTATCCGATATTAGAACCATCGACCATATTTTCCCCTGCTCATAATTCGTCTGGCTTACCTGGTGGTTGTTTACTTGACGTATTTCGCCTCAAGCGTGCTCCGCACCATTTAACGTAAATTAAAATGTAGTCGACCTGAATTTTTAATTGCTACGCTGTATCCACATCACAAAATATATTTGAACCGGAACGCTTTGTATATTGTGTTTACATCCTGGATGCGTTTATCTCGACCTCACTAGGGACTAATCTGCGCCTCGAGTGCGATGTTTAAATTCCCATTGTGGCGTTTAAAACCGGGGCGAGCGTGGCGCACGAGAGAAAAACGATCAGAAGTCGGATATGACCGCCGTAGGCGCGTCAAGAAGTTCAAAAGGTATTTCCGCCTCGTTCCTATCAGGCGCCTTCGTTACTCCGCAACACAAATCCCGCGTCACTTGAAGGGAATCAGCGCTCCGTTCAAGTGAATGAGCAACCTTAGGCTCCTTATCCTATTTAAGAGGGGTCGCTGCTTCGTAAAGTGAGCCGAATTTGTGATATTTCTATTATACACGATTGCCACAATAGAAGAAAGAAGAAAGAAATTCCCTTAGAGAACCTACACAATAATTAAATAATGGGGAAAAAGAAGCACTCTAGTTAATGATTCACACTCTACACACTCTAAAAATTAAGTATTTTTTCTTGGCAGAAATGATTTTTTTTGATAATTCCCCGCACTGAATGGGGATAAATGTACAGACGCAAAATGTTGGAAATAATACGTGAATATTAATGGGAAAATTTTTGATTCCCAGAAAAAAAATTGTAACATTCAATTATTATTAAGGAAAAACTTAAAATTTCTTAGAATTTGGGAAATTACAGTTATAAATAAAGTAATTTTCAAGTGGCAGGAAATAAGCAACGCACGCATGCTTCAATTTAGAATATTCTCGTTCAATTTAGACGTACACAGTAAGAAATTTGTAGCACTAGAACTACACTACGCCGAGTTAGTTAGAGGATATTTAATATGCCTTAAGTGTAAATATAGTATATATCGCTACTAGTGTGAATGTTACTGCTCTTAGTGTTTATCTAATTTTTTTAGTGTAGATCGTAAGACACTACTAGTGCATCAAACAACATCAATAGTGACAGTTGGACCAGCTTCACTGTGGGTTAGAATCCAGAAAATGCAGAATGCATGTCTGAGGTATGTTTTCAATCTACACAATAAGAAATTTGTAACACTAGAACTACACTACGCCGAGTTCATGGAGGTCCCTCTAAATAGTGTAATTTTTTTAACACTAAGAGTAGTGTTAGTAGTTAGAGGATATTTAATATGCCTTAGTGTAAATATAGTATATCACTACTAGTGCGAATGTTACTGCTTCTTAGTGTTTATCTAATTTTTTAGTGTTATCAATGCTACTGTAACGGAAGGAAAGTAAATTAAGTTCCTTATTCACTAATGAATAAAGCAACGACCGTGTTCGTTGATAAACGTAATTTCTCCGACATAAAATAATTCTACACATATACAATACTTATATAGTATAAAAATAAACTCAAATATTGAAATTAAACGAATCGACAAAACACGAAAGTAGTTTTTTGAATATGTTGAACATCTTATCATCCTTGCTATCAGGTGTTCTTCTACTGACGATGCAGTAACTCAAAACTGCGGCACTTTATTAATCAGAAAATTGATAAGAATCTCGACCTATTTACTTTCTCCCTTTCTGATGGTATCCTCCTATAATACAATTCTAAATAAATGTACTATTTATAATATATAGACAATCACTTACCTTTTATTTTACTGCAGCACGTATGTAATACATAACCTAACTAGAATAGCGTTTGGCGGCTGTGTACCTACAATATGTAGGTCTTGTCCACTGAGCACTGAATACTTAACGTTACAACTATTCAGGCCAAAATCAGAATGCATCGTATCTGATCATGTGTTATTACAGCGCCCGAAATACAATATGCACTCCAAAGTATTGACTATTGTTACACTGATAGAGTATATACTTTACTCTGCCAGTGTTGAATTGCACTAAGTAGCCTGTTAGTGTAATTATGTACACTATTTTTTTTAGTCTTAAATCAAAGTGTATAAATACACTACAATTTTAACTCTATTTAATTTTCCCTAACACTAAGAACATTAACACTGGGGCTATTTCTTACTGTGTAGGCTGAACTGATGTGGTTTTCGATAACACGTGGTTCTGTTTTCTTGTCGTTTTGGAACTATTATAATGATTATTAGTAAATGATATTATTAGAAAATCTGTTTGTTGTTCTATTAAACTTTTTAAAGTCTGTTACGCACTCTGCTACAATTGGAACATGGAATATCCGAAACAACTTACATGCACGTTGGAATTAATTCAGCCTTATCTATTCAAAACTCACCCAAACTTTGGAAGAAAACGCTCTCGTTTTTCACATCAGAAAGGGAAAAAGTTATGACATTCATGAAAATAATTGGCTTCTACAGGGGATGACTAAGCGTCACTTTAATACTAAAACCTCGCAACACCAATTTGCACCTACTTTAATAAATTTTATGAAAAAAATTAAAATCTGCCCTCATAAAACCACGTATTTTTCTAATGTCATGTAATTTGGTGGCATCTAGAGGCATTTATTAAAACTAGTAAATTGAAATTATAAAAACTAGTTTTTATAATTATATAATTTGTCAAAATAGATGCCAATTGGAGTTGCAAAGTTTTAGAATTAGGGTGATGCTAAGATAAGTAAGTAATGTTTTACCTCGGTAAATAAAATATAAAACAAAGTGCGGGAGAATGATGGACGTTCATAAGTGTTTTTAAAGAAAAGCATCAGAGGAAGTATTCATCTTCCTCTGATGGTGGTAACAATTCTAATTTTGTATTAACATAATTGATGGAAATTCATATCTTACTTGTCATTTATGTATTAAATATATATTTATGATAAATTGAAATAGATTACTTTGTTATTACTGGACAAACTGCCCCAAAATCAATAATAATAATAATATATTTCATTTCATTTTGCAAAAGATGTATGAAAAATGTCAAAAAACAGCAAAACAGGTAACAAACGAAAAGAAAAAAAAACAATGTACACACATGTTAAAACAAAAAGAGTCAAAATGTGAATCGAAACAGCATGAACATTTAATTAAATTGATTTGACAAGAAATCATTTATGGTGTAATAGGCGTTACAAATTAGGTTTTGTTTTAATTTTTTCTTATACAAAGCATAAGTTAACGCTTTTATATTGTCTGGTGTATGATTATATCCTGATGCAATAGTGTAGAGCATTCCTTTGTACTTTTGATAAATGTGTCTGAGGCGCCAATAGATGTGGAGTCACAGTACTCCTAGTATTGTGAGTGTGGTGTAGCTCATACTTATGAAAAAAGGCTGCACAATTAGCTTTAACAAATAATGCACATTCTAGGATATATAAACATGGCAAGGTAAGTAAATTATTGTTTATAAAATATGATTTGCAACTGTCTCTGTTCTTAGATGAAAAATAGCTCTAACACTTGATTTTAGTGGCTTGAATATACGTTCCATGCCGACAGAATTGCCCATCATTCAAAATTACATCATACGTCAAACGGGAGTTTATGTATGCTTTATATGCACTAACAATAAGTGCAGCTTCAAGGCAAACACATCGCGATATGGCCCGAAGACAATAACAAAAACTAGCCAGTCTAGATGCGAGATATCCGATGTGACTATTCCAGAATAAACGAGAGTCCAGTTTCATCCCAAGGAAGGACACCACATCAGAAGAGGTAAGTGATTTGCTCTGGTATTTAATTTCTATATTTTCAATATTGTTGTTAAAATTTATTATTTGTGTTTTATTAATATTCATCAGGCGGTTGTGATCAGTCATCCCTTCGTTTAGCGAGTTTATAGTATTTTCTAACTCTGTTACATTTTGTTGCAAAGAGTTTGTTTTTATCACACATGAAGTATCGTCCGCGTATTGCACCGTTAAACACTGAACATTCCCCGGCATGACATTTACGTATAGTAAAAATAGAATAGGGCACAGGATGGTACCCGGCGGTACACCAAAGACGCAATGACCCCACCCAGATCTTATTCGCTCGCCACTTTCCAAGTTCGCTTCAACGCACTGTTTCCGATTGTGTAGGTACGAACTTAATCAATTATGCGCAACTCCACGGAAACCCATCGCTTCTAGTTTGTTTAGAAAAGTTTGGTGGTCAACCCGGTCGAAAGCTTTTGAAAGGTCTAATAAAAGAGCAGATGTACATGCTTTCGAGTTGATTTCACTTATTATTTCTTCCAGAAGTTGGAAAACAGCTCTGGTAGTAGACCTTCCTCTTATGTATCCATTTTGTGATTTTTCCAAAATATTATTTTTTATTATAAATTTGATTATGCGTTCAAATACAATTTTTTCTATAATTTTGGATATATTTGAGATAAGAGCGATCGGCCTGTAGTTTTAAAAACTGGATTTCTCCCCTTTCTTATAAATAGGATTTATTATAGTGTTTTTCATAAGTTCTGGGTACTTTCCCGTCTTGAAAGACGTATTAATTACGGGATTTTTAGCTTTTTTTTTTCCAGTATGTAGACGATATCTGTATTATATGACGGCAAGAAGAAGGGAAACTACAATCATTTCTCCAGTAACTTAAACTTTAAGCCTAATTTACCATGGGGAAGGAGAAAGGTGCGTCTTTCTTGAGGAAACGAGGGCAGGACAGACACTCTTGCAAAAAAAAGGTGGGGAACTGTTTCAAGGACCTAAACTTGCCATGCACGTAGTAGCTGCGACAACTAGACAAGAAATCGATTTCTGTACAAAACGTTAAAATGACTTTGAAATGAACATTAAAAGAGTCTCGAAAAAAAATGTAACGAAACAAACAATTTTTATTTATAAAAAATGTAATTTCAAGAACTGTAACGAAATATTATTGTAAATTTACAAAATGTGGCGCCTTAAAAAATTATATATTTATCCTATGTAGACACCTTGGCTTTAACATTAAGCAGTTTCCCAATGGATATCCATGATTTTGTTTAAATTGTTGTAGACCTCATTTTCAAACAACGCAAAAAAAGCAGTAGACTTTATAGCAGCTGAATGAGTTAGTCATTCAATTGAACAGCTTCTGGGAGAAAAAAACCCACCTATGCTATATTTCTTGAAAACAAAGAAAAACTGCTTTTGGTTTTAATTTTCTAGATAATAATTTTTGCCACTACAAGTGTCACCTGTTGTTCCATCCGTTAACTTCTCAATTGTACCTAGTCACCCTAACCTGGGAGCATATTAGCAGTTAATTTGGCCCAATGAGGACGTACTGCATCCGGCTAAAACAAAATTTATTGGCCAGTAATATTATCTTTACTTCGAGTTGGTCCAAAATACAACCAAATCGCTTCATAAAACTCCAACTATCTATGAGCAATTTCTTCACAGAAGCAGCGACCCAGGAGATGATTCCATATTAGTCCAAAGCATCGAGGAATAAAAGGATCCATGAAACAAGACGCCTATTGTCGGATCCGGAAAACCTATCAACTGTACCTCGTCGCCTTATCCAGAGAAGGTATTGGTAATTAATGCTACTACATTGTGCATCGGCTGGAGCAAAATTTGTAAGTCAGGAACATTACCATTATTTCGAGCAGGCCAAAAATGCGATGAAATCGTTTCATAAAACTACAACTATCTATACGCAATGTCTTCGCACAAGTAGCCACATTAAAGATGCTATTGGAATTACCTGGGAGCATGGCAAAATAAAACTTTGGGGTATGCAGATGATCTTGTCATTCTGACTCAGGCTAAATTCAACAGCGTAGTGCGGGAGCAAATACAGCACGCTCTAAAAGTTGTACAAGCATGTACGTCTGAATATCAGTCATCCAAAACGATCACAATAGCATTTACGAGAAAGAGGAGCTTAGGCAGACTTGTATTCTTAAAACTGTAAGGAAATAAAATATCTTGGCTTCGTTCTAGACTCCAAACTCACTTGGAATCGATAGCTTCTCTAAAACCGGAGAGACGACATTCAAGTTGGCTGGAAGAGCTCTTGGAAAAACATGGGGGCTAAGACCTAATGTGATGTACTGGGCATACATTTCAGCTATCAGGTCCATGATCATTTATCTCTGGTATGGTGGACAAAGTTGCAACAGCAAACTATCGCAAGTGATCTTAGCAAGATGCACAGGCTTGCGAGTTTAGGAATAACATGAGAACTAATCCTACAGCAGGAATGGAATGCCTACTAGACTTCCCTCCTCTCCATTTTGTGACAACAGGCGAAGCAAGAATGGAACATATCAGATTGTATGAATTACCAAGTTGCAGATATGTAGATTTGAACACAATAGCATTGAAATGAGGGGCGTTAGTGAAAATACAACCTCAAGGCTAGTTTGGCAATATATTTGAAAGTTAAATAGTCTATCAGAGTGCAATAAAGCCTTTGCTGTGGATGTCCAGATATTTGGGTATCGAAGGAAACGAAAAAGCGTATGAGTTAGATGTGCTTTATATACAAGGTGATTCACGGAAGCCGTCCATTAAAAGTTTTTGACTTTGCAATGATATCTCGATTCTGAAATTTTGGAGTTAAGCATAGTTGGCTATGATCTCTTTGAAAAAAAACAATTTCATCTATGCGGCACTTCCGGTTACATCGAAAGTCATGGCCAACTTTGATATTTTAAATAGAAACCTATATTTTTTAGTGCATTTTTAGGTTCTACTAGGCATTTTAAAGCCAATTTTATAATACATCTACTTACCTATCGGTTATCGTTTCCGAGTTATTTTGGTTTTTGTGAAAAAAAAATATGATGCTGTAAATGCGCATAACGGCTATACAGCAAAAGATAGAGAGCTTTTATGTTGACTGCGGATGGTATGAGTCCGCTACTATTTAAGCAAGGAATAAAAAGTAAACAACATTATATAGGGTGTTTCGTAATCTATGGTTGAGTCGGAGTAACTCCTTAGTATTAAAAGTTTTTTTTTATTTTCGCGCAGTTACCTCATTCGATCGAAATGTCTGCGAAACGGTAGCAGGCATGTAAGCCTCTACTGCAATGTAATGTACACTCCGCAAAAAAAATTATGGAATCACCTTATCTATGCAAAGTAAATCGTTGCAATACTGTTTGTTTGTTTTGGTTTTATGACATTGTCACGCATTAATCTAATTTCTTGAGCTTTAGGTGCTTTACATCTTTTCATTTCTTTCAAAAATTGTGTAAGCTGAAAACTACCGTTTTTTCTTTTAACATTTATCACGTGTTTCCTTGCAGAGCCCTCTTGCCTGGTTTGGTACAGATGAATGACGGTCACCCAATGCGCAATGCACGTAAGCCACGAAGAAATTGTCCAGCTATTTCGTTAGTTAACGATGGTAGGAGTCAAAGACACGTTGGTAGGGTGTTAAGTGTCCGACAATCGACAATTTCAAAACTGGTGCGCAGGTGCAGAGAAACTGGGGGATATAAGAGGAGACCAGGACAAGGTAGGAAGCGGTCAACTACGGCCGTAGACGATCGCTTTTTACCACTTACAGTCTTGCGAATAAGGCATTGCGCTGCAAGATAGATTAAAAACGAGCTGCTTACCGTTCGAAATGTAAATGTTACGTCTCAGGCGGTAAGGAACCGACTTAGAGAACAAGGAATACGTGCAAGAATACCAGCTAAAGGTCCCATACTCACTAGAGAACACCGAATTCACAGACTACAATTTTCGAGAGATCATCGTGATTGGACCGCTGAAAATTGGGCTAACATTTTGTTCACAGATGAGTCTAGATCATTGATTATATATAATATAGATATACCAACAGCCGCTTTATCAAAATAGTCAATTAAAGTGTTACTAGATGTCGCTTATATCTACATATTCAAATTAAATTTTTCGTCAGATTTATGTTTAACATTTATGAAAACCTAACTACATAGGCGTACTCTAGTAGAGAGTGGCACATTCATTGAATTTATTCATTGAACTTGTATATCTACGGAATAAAAAACAAAAGTCGTTTTTTTGCGTGTCTAAATCTGGATACGTAAAAAGTAATAAACAGATGTTAAAAATGTGATATATGCCGGTAAATATATCGAGTATAAATTGTGTTTCAACTAATGATTTTAAATCAAAATTTCTATACCTTAACCTTATTTTTTATTCTGGTACATAAATTAAAGTAAAACTAAACTAATTCCTTACTAAATAAATTTATAATATATATAGCGTGAGCGCAAACAAATATCATTTATGCTGGAGCTTTTATTAGTAGTTTTAGGAGAAAAACTTGTGAATAAAAGTTGAAGTACTAATTATTTTACATAACTTTTATAAATAAATATAATATAATAAATATATAACATAATAATATAAAAAAAGGAAAGGAATATATAACATACAGTGAACGGTAGAATGTGCGCATCATATGTGAAATTTGTTTGTCTGTGAATTTAGTAAATCTTTCTTCTTACAAATTGCCTCTACATGTCTAGAAACTAAAATAAACCCTCATCAAATCTGCCTAAAATTTAATTGTATATCAGGGAAGGTCAAAAATATGAAACTACGCTAAGAGTAAAGTTCATTTTTTGGGTTTAGAAGATTCTTTTATGAGAAAATGTTGTTTCAAACTTAACGCTGCCTTAAATGTCCAATTATGAAGATTCGTTTAATTTGAGCAAAAAAAAAAAAATAATTAATTAAAAATACAAAATCGATCCTGATCATACAGCTGTCATATCCTATCCTGAGAGGAAATCATATGCGTACAATACCATAATTAGTTAGTTTCAAAAATGTTATAGCTTTGAAAAGTAAAACTTCAAAATAATATGTTTTGCTTTCAAATAAAACAAAATAATATCTAATTAAAATTATAAAGAGCTTACTTCATAAATAACAGACCCTTAAATCTTAGACCGAGAGAGGAGAAAAGACATTCACCCCTCTGCTTACTTTGAACAAATAGAAAAAAAATATTTTTTTACAAATACCTACGTTATTACAACATGCGGAATATCGTCACCTAGGAAGAAGTGGAAGTTATGAAAAACACATGTTCTTGGTTCAATAAGTTATTATGTCTTAAAATCTACACATACTTTTTTAGGAGGAAAAACGGGAGTGAGAACTTATTAATGTTATATAAATAAATATTTATTCAAACTTACAATAAAAAAATAAAAATTAAAGTATTTCTATATTGGTCGAAAATCGAACGTAAACATAGACTTATTAATATCATACTGATAGTAGATAGCTGTAGCATGATAACAATATAATAGAATAACAATTAAGGCATGAATGTATCGATAGTTTGTCTGCATTTTCTTACAATTATCAAGTTTTACAATTTGAATATTTCATATAAGGCGCGGACAATGTATATGCGTGGTAAACAGCACCATCTGTTATTTAGAAGCGTAACACTGTTCAAGCTAATGAGTTAACATAGGTTGAGATCTTAGATATCCCACTTATATTTTGGACCAGGAAACGGTGGCGGCACTATAGCGGCGTGGTCCAAAAGCTCAAATTTAAGCGTTGTCATTGCCTCTTATGGACGTGGTTTATCTATATTATATATAATCAATGGTCTAGATATTGCCTGTTCTCATCAAACAGACGCCTGCCAGTATATAGACGAGATGATGAGCACTTCAGTCAGTGCAACTTCAGGAACACAACAAATTTCGGAGGTGGTTCGATTGTGATATGGGGAGGTGTTTCTTCAGAGGCTAAAACGGAGTTGGTGGTCATTCGTAATGGTTCTATGACCACAAATAGATACATTAGGTTTATCTTAGAGCCACATGTGGTTCCATTTGCTGCTTATATAGGCCCGATTTCCGTTTAATGTATGATAACGCTCGTTCCCACATCGCCAACATTGTACGAAACTACCTAAATGAGGTTGACATACGTATTTTGGAGTGGCCAGCTAGAAGCCCGGACATGAATCCAATAGAGTATGTCTGGGACCACATTGGGAGGAAACTACACACCAGGCAAGTTCCACCAAGAACGCTAGAAGAGCTAGAAGCAGCGGTCAATGAAGAATGGAACCAAGTGGGTCAAGACTACATCAGAGGTCTTTTGGAGTCTTTGCCTACGCGGATGGCCGCCGTAATACGGGCCCGAGGCGGAAATACTCATTATTAGTTCAAGTTTTCATTAATTAAATTCTTTGCGTCGGAGTTAGTTTTTCAATTATTGTCATGTTTATCAAGTTGCGGTCTTTGGTTTTTCCTTTGCAGTTTGTTCTATTTTTAATATGTTTGTGTGCTACTTAGTTACAGAATATGCAATTTAGAAAAAATAAAAAAATTTCAAAAAAAATTGGGTGACTCCATAATTTTTTTGCGGAGTGTATTTTTACAAACATATTTATAAAATACAAAGTTATTAAATTTTAGTATACTATGTAGCAATTGCGCGTCGGTTAGTTACTTGTTAGAGCTCACATTAGCATACACCTACATCTGCAAACCAACCGCATGCACAAATAAATTATACGTCCTAATTAACATTCAAGCGAGGTAACCTCCACGGCGCTCTCCTACGAACAAAAAGGCACTTACATTTTCCAAACGCCTGCTTATTTTATCCTTACTTGCGCATTTTCAGTTTACCGCGGTCGGCTCTGATCGTAATTGTAATTGCCTACCGTATATTTTTCTGGAAATTACATTCGCACGAGCAGCTTCACATTCCCCATTAGCCGAAACCGCTCGCTCATTCACCCTTTTTTATTCCGCCCCCTCCGTATTCCTCTAGGCCGGCGCGGCGCGTCCTCTTTATCGCTTAATTGACTCGGCGCCCTGTTTGTATATCACTTCCGCGCTCGACGAGGATTTCCTATTTTCATTTATTTAAGTGCGACATTGCGGGCGGCGGCAATTTTCCGGAACGGATAATATTCACCCGCCGTTCAACCCCAAGAGCGCGGCGGCATATATCGTTTCCCGAACCCTTTATGTCGCGTGTAACCTCGACGTAAGAGTCTTCTATTGTGTGGAACCATTTTACATTGTTAAATGAAATATTATGATATATGCCCACAAAGAGGCAACAGATTTTATGAATTTTTGTTTCAAGACTTGTCAAAATAAAATTCCCAAACATATGACATATGGAGTTTCCATGTTACAAAACAATAGTTTCCTTCCAAGGCCTTCTTCTTATCAGAACCTATATCAAAGTAACTCAGCACTTGGCGCCCAAAGTTAAACATTATGGTAATATATTGTAACGCTACACAGAGTAGCCTACAGCCCGGATTAAGAAAATAAATTTTAAGAAAAATACATTAATTAAATTAAAAAAAAAACAAATTTTGAGTTAGAAGTGTGCCCTCTCACCAGCCAGATGGCATGCAGGGCGAGAAATTTCCGATCGAGGGGCGTTGACATAAAATAAATAACGAATAGCTCGAAGTATCTCCACTTTTTGCAATTTTAAATTCATAGTTTCGAACGTAAATACGTTTAATTTAAAAGTTCAAAATTCCCGCGTTTTCTGACCGTTCAAACGAAGTTAAGCTAGGCTTAAATAGACGTGCGAAACAGAATGGCCAATCTTAATGGTAAATTACTGGATATTGGTTCGTAACGTAAATACATAAATACTTATAAACCTATTTATACAAATTTCCCTAAGTAACTGCAAACCGTTCAGTGATGATACAAACAATCCTCTAACCTCAACTCTTTCTGAATGAATAAATATGAAATTTCTTATAAGTATAATTAAATTTAGATTAGAATTGAAATAATACGTTTATTTTTAAGTAGATTTGACGAGGAATACCTTCTAATAAGACGAATTCTGCGAACATCGGTGTATATGGGACTGTTCAGGTCAGATAAGGGCCCTCGTACATCGTAGTTACATCAGATTACGGAAAAATAGCTCGTTCAGGACAGGAACATAACAGGAAACTCAGGAAAATCGTCGTTGAAGAAAAATTACCCAAAAAGTTGCAGGTAATTTGGATAATATTTGTGTGATGAACTTTGTTTAACAAATAACAATTATTTTTAAGTTGTAATTTGGAATAAAATTGAATTTTATCGAAATTTTACAAGAACAAATTGAGACACGACTGCCTCAAACAAAGGCTGGCTGTTGAATGGTTCGAATTGAAAATGTTTTAACTGACTTGAAAGCGATTGTCTTCGTCAAGGAGTCCAACTGTCTGTGAAAATCCGTTAATATAACCGAAATGAGGGGAACATTCATTGTTTTATACATGAGAATGTCCATGTGACCGAATGGACTGTCGAATGTTTAAACGAAGTGAAAATAAATAATAAATTGCAAAATTCTGGAATCACCTTACAATTGTAATATGATAAAGATATGTGTCTCTGAATTATGAGAAAAATACATTTGAAATTTTTAAACACTCATTACTATGTAAAATTAACAATCTTAAAATTCATTACTGCACCTAAAAAGTAGGCAACCATTTATACACATAGAATTGTTACAGAACTCAATTTCCAGCAATTTCCCATGTCTTTCTGTTGACATATCAAAGCAATTGGACTGCCAATGCATATACAAACGTTATTAGACTAAATTTAACTGACATAAATACACAGTAAAAATAATAAGAATGTTCATTAGAATTGAACTTAGATCCAATTTTGATGTGTCAAAATCTATTGTAATAGTACACTATTCAAATTTTAATATTCATTTTCGATGTGTAGGTATATCACTGCTGATCATCTCGCTTCCTGAAGGGAAAATTCTAAAGGAAAATGCCTTGAAGGACTAGCCAAATGCAGAGATTTCCTACATCACCTGGACATCGTCTGGTTGTCTGCTGCTACATATTATATCCTTTTTAAAATATAACTAAGTAAAAAAGTAACATTCCCTTTTAAATCATAGTAGAATATATGTGCCATAACAATATGATTGGTCAAAAGTATTTCGTCAACATAAAATTAACTAAATAAATTTCATCAATTTTTCTTTTATCTTTGTGGCAAAGCGTTGTTTTAAAAAAGTGGACTGACATTACGCATATTTTGTCTCATGTAATCATCTTTTTCAGCATTCACTGATATTTGTATTGCTAGATTCTGTGCTTGTGGCCACTCCATATTTCGATTGTTTATTGAATTGCAAAACGTTTTTTAATATTATTTTTTGACCTATAGTTATTTATATCATTTTATTAGGTAATGGAGAAAACATTTGGGATCATTTAGTCCACTTCCATCCTGAAGAAATAGTAGACCATAGCACAGGTGATGCAGCTTGCAATTCCTACGAACTTTACCAGGAAGATATAAATAATCTTTCCTATTTGGGTGTGGATTTAAATAAATAAATATAGTTTATTGATGCTGGCTATACAAAGTATTTACACAAGTCATAATAATATATATAATATAACAAACACACAAACACAGTAACAATAAAAACAAAGTGAGCACCAAGTGCGGAGGTGCAACTACATAAAGTGTTGAAAATACTCCTCACTTGTATAAAAAGCTTGATGGATTAATATTTTTTTTATAGAACATTCGAATGACTTTCTGCTTAGATCTCTAATATTTCGCGGGAGAACATTGTAAAACTTTATGCCTTGATGGTAAGACATCTTTTGTGTGGAACTGTGACGAGTATACTTAATGCTTAAATCATTTTTATTTCTTGTGTTATAGCCGTGAAATGCAGCATTTGTAGAGTAACAATTTATATTTTTTTTTAACGTACATAAGACATTCCAACATAAACCGGCATGGAAAAGTTAAAATTTTTAGTCTTGTAAATGCTTCTCGACAGTCAGCACGAAATGATAAATTACTTAGGATCCGCACGGCTTTTCTTTGCAGTCCAAAAATTCTAAGACTCGGATAGCTATGACCCCATAGCAAAATTCCATATGACATAACTGTATGAAAAAGAGAAAAATAAGCAGCTTTTAACACACTTTCTCATACCGACGTTGACAGACTTCTTAATAGGAATAATGTTTTTCCAAGTTTATTTGCAATGTAATCAGTATGCGCTTCCCAGCCTAGTTTAGGCTCGAGAAAAACTCCTAAGTATTTAATTGAATCAGGATTGTTTATTTCAGTGTTTCTTTTGGAAAAGACAATTGTTTTTGTTTTGCTTTCGTTTAGAACTAGCTTGTTTGAGGAAAACCAAGATCTCGCTGCATTACTTGCCAATTTACTTCTCTCCACACCCCTTTCGATCTCCGCTGACTTGACTAATAAAGTAGTATCATCAGCGAAAAGAATACATTTATCTACTGGCAATGCCTGCGGTAAATCATTTATATAAATTAAAAACATTAGAGGACCTAATATAGAGCCTTGAGGCACCCCGAATTCAAGTGTAGGTTTATCAGAAGTAGAGCCATTAATGCGAACCACTTGCTGCCTATTTGCTAGATATGGTCTAATGTAAGCCAAGCTTAAGTCGTCGAAATTATAACTATAACTATAACTATATAACTTTAATTTTTCCAGCAAGATGCTATGGTCAACACAGTCAAAAGCTTTGCTTACATCACAAAAAGTGGCTGAGCAATGATCCTCCCTCTCAAAGCAAGAAACCGCAAAATCAACAAAGTCAAGAGCAGCAGACACAGCACTCCCCCCTGGCCTAAAGCCGAACTGATTCTGACAAAAAAGTGATTTTTTTTCAAAGAATGAAACAATTTTGTTTTTTATTAATTTCTCGAATATCTTGGACAGAGTAGGCAGAATAGAAATAGGTCTATAATTAGAGGGTTTATTTACATTATCTTTCTTGTGCAAGGGAATAACAACGGCAAACTTCAGTGCAGACCGGAAAATACTTTGAAAACTTAAGTTAATTAATTTTGTGATGGGAATTACAATATCATTTTTTAAGATTTCTATCGCTTCCCCATTTCCTGGTCAAGACTTCTACCTACTGGCTTTAATAATTACATCAATCCAGATGGTAGAAGATATTACGAAAATTTAATTGAAAATCTTTTAAAAAAAGCATTAAACCTATGGTGACTTTATATCACTGGGATCTACCACAGCCTTTACAAGATCTCGGAGGCTGGACCAATCCCTTATTGGCTCATTACTTCGAGGATTATGCTGGTGTTGTGTTCAATTTATATGGAAAATATGTACCGTTTTTGGAACACATTTAATGTGCCCGGAGAAGTCTGCGAATCTGGATACGATTCTGGCATTAATGTTCCTAATATTAGATTATCCGGCATTGGAGATTATCTGTGTGGCAAAACTTTGTTGCTGGCACACGCAAGAACCTAATCATTTGTATCAACGGAAATATAAGAATACATATGAGGGTAGGAATTCTTGTATTAAGTAAAGCCAATCTGGTTGACTTTGAATTATAGGTAAAGTTGGATTAAGTATATCTTCAGGATGGTACGAGCCCAAAAATTCTAATGAAATAACTACATCCAAAAGAGTGTTGCGTATGGAGGTAACATTATTGAATATTAATAGAAACGTCCTCAAACTTAACCGATTTTGCGATTTATTTCTTTCAGTTTGGTTGGTGGGCCAACCCAATATTTTCCAAGGACGGATACTACTCCAAAATCATGAGCGATCGAATAGATCAGTTCAGTTAATGCGAGAATTTCACCACATCCAGACTATCCTAATTCTCGCAAGATGAAGTCCAACACCTCAAAGGTACAGCCGACTTTTTGGGTCTCAATCATTATACCACTCGTTTAGTGAGCTCCAAGGAACTACCCACGGATGCTTCACCTTCTCGCGAGAAAGATTCAGGGGCGTTAATTGAGCAGGATCCTAGATGGGAGCCCAGCAGCGCTTCTTGGTTAAAAGTCGTGCCATGGGGATTTCGGAAGCTTTTGAATTGATGGAAGAGTCCGATAATGCATTGATATATGTGACTGAAAATGGTTTCGCTGATAATGGGGAGTTGAACGATGACAGGAGGATACATTACCACACAAGTAAGTGTAAGTTTTCTTGTTTCGAATGAGGTATCTATACATCTGTTGTCAAACCCAAATGAAAAAGCAATATGGAAAAATTGTATGCTATATGCAAGTCAAAGTAAGATGTTATTGGATTGGCTTTCATGTTTTTTGTTTGTTTGTTTGTTGTGGAAGCCATCTCCCATGGAGTCTTGGTTTTTTTCTTATTTGTGTATTAAGGGTTTTATGTTAAATATTCAATTGGCAACAAGTGTCTAGATTTAATCAACATGTTTCAAAGTTGCTTAAACTTTATGTACATTTATACTTGTGTCGGCGTTAATTTTCAAACTTATTTGCAATCCATGTTGGATGCCATCCTGAAAGATAACTGCAACGTTAGATTAGATTAGATTAGATTAGGATTGGGGTGGCCTATTGACCTGTTTCACCGCGACCTTTTTAGATCTATTGTGATACCCTTTCTTCCTAGAGTACGCTCTCTAATTTTGCCCTCTTAATTAGGCCTATCATCTTTGAGAGCGGCTGCTTTATGTAACTACTAGCTGTGGGGTTCTCCTCCCCCATTACTAGAAACCTTGTCCTCGCCAGGCCTTCACATTGGCACAGCACATGAACTGGTGTTTCTTCCTCCTCTTGGCAGTATCTGCAGGTTGCATCATCTGCCAGGCCTATGTTGTACATATGCCTATTCAGTCTACAGTGACCAGTCAGCAGACCTACAATCATTTTGACAGTCTTCCTGTCCTTATTCAGTAGATCTCTCGTGAGTTCAGGCCTCTGCTCCTTTAGGAACTCTTTTGCCTGCCATTGTCCCGGTGATTTTTGCCACCACTCTCTGGACTGATTGTATATCCATTCATTGATAGATTTTTTAATTTGCGATTTAGTAGTGCCGAAAGAGGGGTCGGCTCCAACGAATGGTCTTGACGAACCTCGCCTGGCCAGCTCGTCCGCCGCCTTGTTTCCTCTCACGCCCGAGTGGCTAGGGACCCAGGCTAGGGTTACTTTCCTTTGGGTGCTCACCTCATTCAGGGCGCTTACACAGTCCCAAATCAGCTTAGAGTCCACGCTTGAGGAGTTAATCGCTTTAAGTGTAGACTGATTGTCAGAGAAGATAGCGACGCATTTACCCGGTTCGGTACATCTTTCTATCTCTCGGACACAGTGATGGATAGCAGCAACCTCAGCTTGGAACACAGTCTTGTTTTTGCTGAAGCTTACCGAAAGAGCCTTTTTAGGCTTCTTAGTGTATATTCCCGCTCCAACGCCGTAGTCCGTTTTAGAGCCGTTAGTAAACCAGTTTAAGTCCGCTCTTACCGGGGCACCTGCCTCCCAGTCCTTCTTATCTGGTATTATAACCTGATATTTCCTATCTAAGTTAGGAGTTTGAACCATGGCATCATATGGCATTCCTAAAAGAGGTGCCTCCTTGAGTTCGTCTATCAGTTTTTTATAGTCAGCCCCGTGCGATTTACTTATCGGTACTTGACTATGTAAGAGTCTGTGTACTGTGGACCTTGCGGCTCCTTGCACAAAAATATGTATTGGTGGCAGGTTCAGAATTACTTCAATCGCGGTGGTAGGGGTCGATCTCAACGCCCCCGTGGCGCACAGGCACGCCAACATCTGCACGCCACCCAACGCTTTGGCCGCCCCCGCCTGCCGCGCCTTTGGCCACCATGCTACTGCTCCATACGTTTACATGGGTCTAATTACCCTTGTGTACAACCACAGGGTCATCTTGGGGCTAAGGCCCCAATTCTTTCCACACAGTCTCCTACACCTACCCAGGGCGATGGTGGCTTTGCTGGTCAATTTCTGGATATTTGAATTCCATGTGTGCCTTTGATCAAACCATACTCCCAGGTATTTCGCCTCTTTGACATATGGAATTCGTTCGCCTCCTATCACTAGTGGCTGTAAGCCTTCTAGCGTTCTTTTTCTTGTAAACGTGACAGCCTGTGTTTTTTGAGCATTGACTGATAGTCGCTCTTGTTTACACCATTTGTCAACCGTGTTAAGAGCGGTTTGCATACGCTCCACTAGAACCAAAGGAAACCGCCCTCTGACGACTATTGTAAGGTCGTCAGCATATCCAAGGCAATGGAATCTCTTGTCAGCTTCCGGATTAGGTCATCTACCAGGGTAGCCCACAGCTAGGGAGAAAGAACTCCACCCTGCGGGCAACTGCAACGTTAGAGGTTATGGAACCTTATGGATAATATGGAATGGATAGATGGTTACACTATCAAGTTTAGTTGGTATTATGTGGACTTTAACGATAATTTAATAATAATTTAATTAACGCTATGATATTACGTGAATTTCCCTAGCTAATCCATCTCGGATAAAAAGATAAACCCGGTTCTTACCTTAAACCTCGTTCCTCCCCCTAACCATATTTTTTTTTTTTTTTGTACAAAATTAGCAAACTGCCATGTTGACATAAATAATATGAAACTAATTTTGTGCAAAAAAAACATCCTAATTTTATTATAGCATTGTTTACAAGAAGGATTAGTATTAGTAGTCCATTTTTACGCCATTAAATTTGCGATAATTGCTCTATTACTCACACCAAATTTACAATTAATGTAGCGCTGATCCAATGTAACTTCTCGGATTCAGTGTGTCAAATCCAAATCGCTTTTACCCAACTTTGCGAGTTCCTTCGTAACAGACGCTGGCAATGCACGTACCGTTAATAAGACGAACTTCGGAACGAATTTTGTGTAGTATTTATCTCAGATTCGCTGCTTCTAGCTGCTCGAAGGACGGGCTCGCGTTAAGTCGAATTAATCCAGAGGGAACTGCCGACTAATACGTTCCGCATTACACAAATGGATGTAACGTACTATACGTAGAGTTCCGGTATCTCCTAAGATTAACGGAGAATGCGTTGCTGTATTCAAGGAAATGTTGTGATTAATATTCAATGCTACAATTTTGAGATTGTGGAGGAGGAAACGTTTGTGTTCGTTGGTTTGCTGGTCTTATACATAATTTATGGCTGGTGTGTATCTGTTGTTGTACAGTAAGTGTTCGATATAATAGCTCTTGTGGCTTTTTCTTTTCTTCATAAAGTTGAATGATTTAATATAAATAAACAAAAAGTTCATAAATAGTTGAAGCACTAGATTTCTCGTGGATACATCAAAACCATTTAGATGCAGCCACTTCTTTTACTTCGTTATTGTTTTTGAAAGCTTAAGTGTCTGATTTTGACAGAAATTTATCGTGTACAACCATACGATCCGCATATTGTACTGTCTTAAATTCCATATTCCCAATATTATCATAATCTACTGTTTCCAAGTTATAGATGAATTCCCTGCCGGCGAAACACCCTGTATAGTAATGTTCTTTATATATTTCTTCGAAAAATCGAAAATCTGAATATTCTAATGTTGTATGTTCTTTCCCCTTGTGTGTGGCAGGACTGATTTAGAAAAACCTACATGTGGTAAAACTGTTGCATGTTACTTAAATTTGCATTGATTTGCACGGTAAGCAAGGATGAAGCACGGAAAACCATCGTATAAAGTTTTTTATTCTTAATTTTACTGCAATAAATGACAAAAGATGGCTTTCGAATTTAATACATGAATCGTACTTAAAAAATATTACATTTACTAAAATTGGAGTTTATTTTATTGCCTTAAATGTCAAAGTTGAATCACTAGGTCAAATATTTCTGAGAATGTTTCGTTTCAATATTTATTAACATTGTTATATACATATTGCTGTGTAGTGATTGAATTAAATGAATTAAATGAAAATGCTAAATGAATTTTAAAATAAAAAGAAAATTAAAATTAGCTAGTTCAACGGAAAAAAAATGAACAAAAAAAACTATTAATCTCGCGAGTTACCCTCGCGAATTAAAACTTGAATCTAACCACCAAAAGTAAGTTGTGAGTAAATGAAATCAAACTTTCTTAATTACCCGAAAAAAAAGAAAAGGTTTCAAAAATAAAAGAACAGAATTTTTTAACCCAACGAAGATAATTAACAATCAAATTTATTTCAACAACAGGTTAAATTACAACTTGTGCAGAAAAAAACCGTGAACTGAAGGTTCTGGCCTAAAATAAAAACTGCACTTGATTCTAAATTACAATAGGACAATGCTATTTCCTAAGCAAAGCAAAAGATTTGTTTGTTCCGGAAGATTTTCCAAAATCTTACAATTTCAATCCACGTGGTATCAAATTAAAATAAACTAAATGTGGACAAATACTAGAAATTTACACAAAAGAAAAAACTAAATGCAAGCACAAAGCTTCTACCCACCCAAACGAAGTGATTGATAATTAAAAATGAAACAGCAAAAATTGAAAACCGAAAATTAACTCTTTAAACTATAATGAGAAAAATTAAACTAAAAATATCTTCCCGAACAAAAATAATAAATGATCCTATATCTATAATGTGCGCACTTCAATATACCAACAATTATTGTAATAAGAATTCCTTAATGGACTAAATAAAAGACAAATACAGAATTAAATTTCAATATCACATGAATTACAAAATGGCAACCAAGATTGAAAAATACGTCTACTCACGTTAATAGTCGAACAAGGAACTCCCTGACAAAACTCTACAACTGTTTTTCTTACTAAAATCCGTCTCTCAAAAACGTACAACGCAGTCGCACAAACAATACGCCAATATTGAATAGAATAAGCATTAACTCTACACACGCAAACAATAGACATCTAAATGAATGGAATTAATTTAAAAAAACTTAACACTTAATTAAATAAATCATACAATTAACTCTTAAAACTAAAATTTATACAAAACAAAAATTATTGTGAAAATTCTCGGTACATAGAAAATCGGCTGAACGAAGAAATCATAACAGCAAAACTATGCAACTTAAAATACACTCAGCGGTAACGCGGGTAGTCTAACTATAGCAGTATATATATGTTAAATATGTTAAATTACATCTAAAATAAGTGTAATAAATGTAATTTTTATTTTGTCTACACACCTGTTTGTAAATCCAATATATATTAGGGTATAATTAATTTGAAGCGTAGCCGTGGTGATCAGCTATATATGTTCATCGTACGATAATTGTCTGATTTTAATTTAGTTTCCTTGATGTCGATACTTATTCAGGGGTGGAGACTCAATGTAGCTCGTACTAAACTAAATGACTAGGGGCCATAGAGACGAGGTAGTTGTCGATAAAAATCTTCTTTTAATTTTTGTTTTATATTCATCAATTCAAACTAATTGAATTATATTTTGTATTCTCTTGGAAATTGAAGGGAAATTTCAATGTAGATGATTGTATTTACCTCTGGGCTGAAAATATATAACGTCAAGATTTTTTGTTAGACTAGATTCTCTTCATTGTTTTACCTTTTTTTTGTGGATCTTTTATGTCTTGCTATTTCGAGTACTACGATATACCTGGATGCTTGGAAGGAGCTCTATACCCCGACACCTGGTTTATCGCTGTGAGGAAACTTCTTTTTGGGGTTGCTTTGCATATATGTTAAGTGGTATTGAAGGTATTTCGTTTGATTAATGTTTAAATTTCTTTGTAAATAAGCATCTCGCTTTCTGTAAACTTTGAGGTTAGCTATTATAACTGCAATGTCAGTTTAAATTGAAATTGTTATATGTCTAGGTTGGTGTTTTGGAACGTAGTTTAACACCTGGTATAGATTAACAGTAAGTAGATATCTCCCGCTTGTTGTTTTCGGCTGAATTCTTTGGCAGATACCGCAATAGATATACTAATAAAACCAACTAGGATCATTTCACCAGCAATAAGTAAACACACCCAAACGCTACACCAAATGCATTCACTTATCATCAGATTATTAGTGCTACTTGTTCCTTTATTAAGTTGTAACGTGTCATTATACGGAAAAATTAATTTCAATATATATTTTGATTTAGCAATTTATTTTATCATAAATTTTAGTTGTTTAATCAATTTTTCCTGATACGCTCGTTACGCCCGCATTTATTTCGTTAATTTGTTTTCGCCGGCAAGCGTCTTAGTTTTAATTATTAGAGTGTCGCGTCCCCTCCACGCGGCGCACATTGTATCTACGCACGCTATTTCCCCGCGCGCCCGTGTTGGCTTTACACACGCTCGAATCCCCGCCAGCGCAGCTTGCCTATATAAACCGTGCATCAACCGCGATCGTGGCAGACTCCGCCGATTCCCGAACCTCTCCTGACTGTATTCTGTTGTCGTCCCAAGGGGTGACGCAATTATAGCCATTTACCGATCCTGCAGGACTGTATTCTGTTGTCGTCCCTAGGGGTGACGCGCTTGCAGTTTATTTTCCGTTCTTGCAAGGTTATAATATGCTGTCGTTCCAACGGGTGACGCGATTATAACCGCCTGCCGACCCTGTAGGACTGTACTCTGTTGTCGTCCCTAGGGGTGACGCGCTTACAGTTTATTTTCCGTTCTCGTAAGGTTATAGTATGCTGTCGTCCCAAGGGATGACACGATTATAACCGCCTACCGACCCTGTAGGACTGTATTCTGTTATCGTCCTTCGGGGTGATGCGTTTATAGTCCTTCCGCCCTACGAATTAATTGGTTATGCGACGAGATTATTACTTTTATTGTTTTGTTTCGCGCACATGTTTTTTATGCCGTCCCCTGTATATTATTAATACGAGAATTATCACAGACCAATTCCTGCCGTAAATTAGTGATATTTCATTCGTAACGATTAATCCGATGAGCGTCAAAAAGTAAACGAAAACCCCTGTATATGTATATATTTGTACATTCGTTTCCCGTGCCTTCTTGGCAAATTAACCGAAAACCCCGTTAGCCAAAACGAGTATTTCACCGTAATTGATTGTTATGTATATATTTATATTTGTTGTTGTTATATGTCAAATATTGTTTGTGATTTTGCTTACCTGTATTTACACTTATATACTTATACACTTTTTTTTTTGTCGTGTTGTTGATCTGGGGAATAAAACTACGAAAACCAAGTATTTGTTTCACTAAAATATATTATATTTGTTGCGTACTTCAAGCAAGAACCCTGGGTAATCACTCACGCACTGAAGCTACTTCACTAGGGTTAATTGTAACAATTGTACGACGTATTAGTACGCGACATAAACAAACATCTTCGCGCGCAATTTACAATCGCACAGCTGATAGTGATCTTCCCCAGCACCGCTACGGAAGAAACAAGAATTACGAAGACGCTGTTACAAGGGTAACTCATAAAGTTCATGAGCGAAAGGTAGGCGCGTGATAGATTATCTTTTAACGAAAGCTAAAGATAAATCAATATTAAAGAAAATATCACACACGGAAAGAAACGTCGTCACAAAGTTAGGTCGCAAGGTTATATTTTGTGTCATTTACTTTGTGCGCCATTTGCCCTGTTTAAAGCTACCATGTGACCGTTTTTACAACGTTGCCAATGGAGTAACCTGTTGGATTCCTTGATAATGCAAATTCTATTTTTAATAGTGCCCTAATAATAATGTTATATTTTTATTTTTTATCGGAAATGTTTAAAACATTATTCGCAATTTTTGTAAACCGTCCTATTTTTGTTTTAATTTGACATAGGCGTCTTTAAAAAAAAACTATAAAATTCGAAGAGGTTTCTTACAGATAAACCACAATTCAGTTTTAAGAGCTTCGCTAAAAAAGAAAAGAATTCCTTGTACATTTTTTGCGTAAGAATTTCGGTAATTGGAATTGTGAAGAATTGGCAATAAGCCATATATTATACGACACGGTTAATATAACATCTAAAGCCGTAGTTTAGCAAATACGCTCGAAAAAGCTGACGTATATTATCAACGAAACGTAATAGAATAGGATAATCTGGAAAAAAAAAATAAACGAAGAAGGTTTTTGTTTGTGTTTCATCAAATATCTAAAATTTCCAAAAAAAGTCAATTTCCGAAGCGATATATAATATGCAGTAATTTCGTGGAAAAGTAGAGCTTTTTTGGTATAATTCAATATTGACATAGAAATATCCAATAGATAAATGTGCGTAACCTAAACTTAGGTTTACTTACTCCTCCCAGGGCGGTACTCTTGCGACAACCAAAAGTAATTTATAGGACGTCCTTCGTGAAAACAATAAACCGAGCCTTGGATACGCCGATATTTACGACGGCGGCTTTCCGCGACCGCTTCAGGTCGTTGGGCGTCCGAATGGCTTTTTTGTTTCACGTAATTGATTCCGGAGAATCGTTATTGGTGTACCATGATTGATGACTGTACCGACTCGGATGGTCTAGCGCCTGGTTCGAAGAGATATAAGGAGAAGAATATTAATTTAGAAACATAAAAATCGCGACGTTCAATTACTCTAACCTCACGCGCCACTCAAATTCGAAGCTGGCGAACTTCCTCTATCCTAGCGCGATTTTCATTTAGAAGTTGGGCGAAGCAATTTAGGAATTAACGCCCCCTATTGGGGCAATTAAACATTATATTAAAGTTTCCCCACTATTCAGGTATCCCCTTATATTACGTCCTCTTAACCCAGAGGTTTCCAAACTATACTTACGCACGTCTCCCTGATATTCTGAAACGCCCCTGAAATTGAATCTTAATTTCTATTCTACAGTCTGTTCTATTCTCTTATCGAAATATTTTACCATATGAAAACTCGTAGTTCTTGTTAACAAAAGAAAACATACAGGCATAGAACAGTATCATTTTAATTGCGGTTTTCCATATACACAAATAGAATACTAGCAACACGTCAAATTATACTGATATTTTTTAAGGGCATCCTGTGACGCGTCATCCCCCTTCGCAACGGTCGACTTATAATAATAATAATAAGTAATACACTTTATTCAGATTGCCAAGTACAGGGTAGAATGCGTCAAAGTGAAACAAAGAAAACAAAGCATAAAGCGATAATACAATACATACACACAAACGAATAGTAGTATAAACAGTCACCAAGCGTACTGTGTCAATGATTAAGATACTCCTGCAGAGTATAAAAAAACACTGTCAAGTAAAAAAAGTCTTTAGAGACTGCTTAAACACTTTTGGTACATTAATGGCTTTAATTTCATTAGGCAATTTGTTGAAAATTTTGGTACCCATGTATAAAGGTGATTTCAACGTACACTCATATTTACCGAATGGCACATGAATATCGTCGGACTGTCTGGTACGGATATTGTGGTTACCCCAACCCTACGAAATGTGTCCCTATTATTGAAGACATACATTGACACATTAAATATATAAGTACTAATCAAGGTTAAAACTCTGTACTCTTTGAAGGCCTCCCGACAACTCGCACGCCCAGAAAGACCCAACAGCCCGTAAGACTCTCTTCTACTATCATCCGAAATCATTCAGACCAATTAGTTTCACATCTTTTATGCTGAAGACTATGGAAAAAATTATACACCTACACATTACAGAAGGAGCACTTGCGAGATATCCTCTGCATCCTCTGCAATGGGCATACCAAAGGGGCAAATCTGGAGAGGCTGCCCTGCATAGTTTGGCGGAAGGACTCGAAAGGAGCCTACATCAAAAGGAAGTGGTCCTTGCAGTATTTTTAGACATCGAGGCCGCCTTTGATAACACATCAACGCCCTCGATTAACCGATCACTAATAGAACGGAACATTGACCACACGACTAGCAGATGGGTTGACTGCATGCTAAGAGGCAGAGTGGTCTATGCCAATATGCTAGATAAAAACATCGCCATGAGGACCATCAGAGGGTGTCCTCGAGGGGGAGTACTGTCACCACTGCTGTAGAGCTTGGTCGTGGATAATCTCGTCAGATCATTAAACGACAAAGGAATATGGACGCAGGGGTACGCTGATGACATAGTCATCGTAGCTAGGGAGTTCCAGGCGTGGTGGCGGCATCATGCGTAATGCACTGCGAATGGTGGAGGAATGGAGCTTTCACAAGGACTCTCAGTTAATCCACAAAAAAACAAAGCTGGTTGCCTTTACCAACATGAGAAAACTCAATGACCTAGGCGGCATTAGACTGTTTAGGCAGGAGTTACAATTAACCAAGGAAGTAAAGTATCTGGGTGTTACCCTTGATGAAAAACTGAGCTGGAAAAATCATTTAGTTAACACAACGACCAGGGCCACGCAACTATTCTGGCGCTGCAGGAGAGTTGCTGGCAAACCTGGGATTAAAGCCGAAGGTGATCCATTGGCTATATACTGCCGTGATAAGACCAGCGATAACATACGGGGCAGTAGTCTGGTGGAGGAGGACAGAAGTGTCCTCCGCAGCGAAGCTGCTGACCGCTGTTCAGAGACAGGCGTTGCTGGGTATCACTGGTGCAACTAACAGTACAGGGACCGCATCTTTGGAGACCATTGTGGGCCTCCTCCGCTGGAACTCTATGTGAGAGCGGAGGCAATGAATGCGATCCTTAGACTGAAAGCCAACAACCTGTGGCATCCCAACTTCAGGGGTGGGAGGACACACTTATACTACGGGCACATTGCTGACGGGCTATTGCTACAAATGCCCACGGACAGCATGGCACCCGAAATTATCTTCACTGAAAAGGTGAAAATCTCCATACCGAACAGAGACCAGGCGCGTAGTGAGATCACTGCTAACGAAAACTGGTACACGGATGGATCCAAATCCAGCCAGGGGACAGGAGCCGGTATTTGCGGGCCCAGTCCTAATCAAAGGATATTCATAAGCCTAGGGAAACATACAACGGTCTTCCAGGCAGAGTATCGCCCTTGCAGCCTGTGTAGAAATGATTTGCAAAAGGGGCTGCATGAGGAGGAAAATTAACATAATGACTGACAGCCAGGCTGTCATTAAGGCAGTCTCAAACCCTGTAACTAGGTCAAAACTAGTTAGGGACTGCAAACAATCCCTCAATGCACTGGCACGAGACAACAGGGTGTCTCTAATTTGGGTGCCGGACATGAGGATATAAAGGGCAACGTAATCGCTGATGAACTAGCCAAGGAGGGCTCTAAGAAACACTTCATGGGTCCAGAGCCCGTATGTGGGATTACTAAGGATTCCGCAAGAAGGGAGATCTGGACCTGGTTAGATAAAGAAAGTACAAAGAAATGGAGGTCGACTGAAGGTCAACTCCATACCAAAACGCTGATAGGGGATGGGGATGGTAGTTTCTCTGATAACCTACTTAAGCGCAGTAAGAAAGAAGCCCAAGAAAACCATTACTGGGTTGGTAACTGGACACTGTCCTCTGAAAAAGCATCTATACAACACAGGCCGTGTAAGCGAACCGTGGTGTAGAAGATGCGAGCTATAGGAGGAAACGAGTTCACATGTAATCTGCACATGTGAGGAACTGAAGATACTCAGGCAGGAATATTTTGGGAGGGATCTATTGGAGCCCTCGAAAGGCCTCAAGTTTCCACTGGGCAAGATACTGGGCTTTATAGAGAACACGAAGCTGCTCGAGTGGAAATAAGAGAATCAATAGGGATGGTACAATGAGCACCAAGCTCAAGTGCCCGGACATCAAGTGCCCACCCTAACCCGAATGAATGAATGAATGAATGACTCTCTTCTACATTACAAACACGTCCGGTGATGCGGTAGACAGCCCCCACAGGCAAACCCCATAGCCCAGTCTGGACGCCACCTGGGCATGATAAAGAGCCAACAGCTGGTCAATTGTTAAAATTTCTTTTAAATTTCTGAATAAAAAACACAGTGAGTTCAATTTATTCATTAGAGCACTACAATGATCCTTCCAAGTCAGACATTCATCAAAAGTTATACCTAAAAGTGTAGTAGAGGGCAAATTCACAAGTTTACCACAGCCCAAGGTGACATCCAGATCAGCGCACAACCACGCTGTCTATTGCGAAACCTTATAGTGACCGACTTCGTACTATTTAAATGCAGCAAATTCCCAGAGCACCACTCCGCAAAAGTGGATATGATGTTATTACATTTATCTTTTAAGAATTCATCATTAATATCAGAGGCCATAAAAGTGTTATCGTCGGCATACATTACTAGGTTTTCATAGAGAAGACCTAATTCATTTGTGTATAGCAGGAAAAGTATGGGCCCCAGTATGGACCCTGAGGGACACCCAGGCGAACGGACCTGCTACTCGAATTGGTGGTTGTAGCCACACCATCCACCCGATGGCGAAGGTCAACATATTGATGTCGTTCATCCAATAGCCAATCATACGCGGCTCCCCGAAACCCGTATTTTACAATTTGTCACCCAGTAGAGCGTGGTCAACGCAGTCGAATGCCCTGCTGAGATCACAGAAGATCACAACAGGGCACTCGCCCGCCTCGACACACTCAATCAGCCCACTATAAAAGGACACAGGGGCTGTAGCAGTAGATCTATTGGATCGAAAGCTATGCTGCTTACTGGTCAAAATATCGTTACCATCAATGAACCTCAACGCACGATCCAAAAAGGCAAGTTCGAAGACTTTTGAAAATATTGATGTTACGGTCACCGGTCAATAGTTACATAAAGAATGCCGATCGTGTTTCTTATAGATAGGAACAACCCGTCCCATCTTTAAGAATTTAGGAAACGCACCAGTCTAAAAGGACAAGTTAACCAGATGAGTCAATGGACCGACAATATGAACCAAAACATCCCTAATTAAAAATATCGGTACCTGCCGAAGATTTACTCTTCAACCTCGAATTTAATAGATTAAAAAGTTCATCCACAGCGAATGGTTCGAGAAAAATGGTACCATTATGAAAATTAATTTTACTTTGAGTACCGGCAGGGATTAAATTATTATGTAATCTTTGAGGCTCATCAATGAAAAAAATCATTAAATAAATTAGCAACTTCGGCAGGATCACTATACGTGACTCCATCCACCGTCAGTTGAGCGTTCTCCGTGGGTTTTCCCTTACCCGACCACTCGTGTACTATGCTCCATAAACTTTGATTTGATCACGCTTGGCATTCAACAGTAAATATTATGTCAGAGATTGTTACTTTGAACAGCTTTAGCGATAATAATTGCATCCCATTACAGTGCATATTTTGTAAATATTTATAATATAATTTTTTTAATTACTTAGACAGATACCAAATTTTGTCTCCTAGACAGTATGGGTTTCAGAAAAATAAATCGACTGAAATGGCCAGTATTAACTTTATACAATACGTATACGATAACCTTGACAAAGACCAATATGTTACTGGTATTTTTTTTTTTTTGATTTGGCTAGAGCTTTCGATAGTGTTGACCCTCGCTTCCTGCGGGATAATTTGTATCGGTTTGATATACATGAACCTCTACAAAGCTGGATAACATCTTTTGTAACTGATCGCAAAATGAAGGTTGTATTACGGCAGGCCTAGTCGGAGTTGTAGTCAGTTGAACTCGGTAAACCGCAAGGCTCGGTTCTTGGCCCTTTGCTGTTTTTACTATATATAAATGACTTACCGCAGTTTATTTCAAATGCTCATGTAGTATTATTTGCTGATGATACTACGGTTGCCCTGTCTTTTGATTCCATTGAGAATCTAGAGCACGAAATTTGTCGCGTTACATGTGAGTTTGAGAGCTGGTGCGCACAGTGGTCCCAAATCCCGAAAAGCTGGCCAAAATATGAAGCTACTATTTTATTCTAGCGAAACTCGGTATATGAGGGTTTTGTAAGTCGCTTATTACCAATATGAAGGGCATTTTTGGAAAAAAAAATGGCGGATCCAAAATGGTGGACTACTTAGTGCAAAACTGCATGTATATTCATGAAACTCGGTATATAAGGATTTTTCAAGTCGCTGATTACCAATATGATGGCAATTTTTGGAAAAACAAAATGGCGGGTTCAAAATGTCGGATTTACTTGATATAAAACTGCATTTATATTCACGAAACAGTCAGAAATGGAAGATAATCTACCACATATATTACCAGTTATTTCTATATTCATAAGTACACATATGTTATGTGGCCATTTTTTTTCAAACTGTCTCATGAAATTTACCACATACGTATGTCGTGTAGCGCAAGGACCGCAACAAGATATGACCCAAAATATTGCCGCCTATTCCCTGTTATACTGTTTTTTGAGGTATCATTTCGTTGTAGCAGTAGATATAATTTTTTTTTTTTCAACAACATATTTCACTTGATTTTTCTGGCATCATTACACAAAATCTACACAAAAACCTTAGAGGCACATATGGGCAGCCAACTACTTGATATGTTTTAGAGAAACATTCAATTAACAGCCTACAATTTGTTTCGAAGCAAGATCCATCAAGACTTTTTTAGCTTTTTTTCTGACGACTTCTCTAAAGTCATCTTGTAAATTACGTCATAAGATTGGTAACTGACTTAATGATTTATTAGGCATTTGAACTTATTTTAATCAACGGATTATTTTTGTATTCATCTTCAAGAAAAGAATCCATTTTATAGAATTGAAAATGTTAACCTATAAACTTTTTAGCGTTTTTAGAAAAACGTACTTACACTTGTGCTTCATGATTTCAGCAGTGATGCGCTCGACCGTTACAAAGGAAGTGAATTTTACAAATAGGTGTGAATGCATGTTTTGCTCTAATGTTGGTAATACATACTGCATGTAGTTGTACAGCTATTCCGATAGTTAAAAGTTTCTACATATGAACTTTTTTTTTTTCGACTTTTGGCCAGCTTCGGGATTTGGCACTACTGTGTGCGGGC